>OZ018329.1:105684421-106284421 GCA_963969495.1 Ceratothoa steindachneri
ATATAATGGTCACATGAATAAGATTGGGAGGGATTAATATTAAGGACTGGTGGACGGGAGGAAGGCAAAATTAATTGTGAATTGCTTGAATATTTCATTTCGGCTGCGTTACCTTTATATATATATATGGACTCTAATATAAGCAGTTGTCGTCGGTTTGTGGCTTGTGGTAAGATTTAAGTATTCTCTTCAAGTGACTTACGTTCCAATTGTTTTCTAAAGTATGTGTCCTTGGAGCACCGTTGATTAAAGTGATAGGTCATCGTTCGTGTTAGCTTTGTTTCAGTCATTCCGATGTACCAAGATTTCAAAGTAGAGTAAAATCCTGCTTAGTAAGAGAAATTGAAATTTTAGGTGTTTAATTTTGTAAAAAAAATCATGGGAGATGTGAGATTTATTAGTTATGAGGTCAGTAAAGGAACCTAAAGATAAGCAGATGCTGTATATCATGAATAAGCTTTGCAAAGTGAAAATAGTGTTTAGCATGCTTAAATTTAGGCAACTTAAATTGAAGTTCTAATGAGAGGCGAAAATTTTCCCCAATTGATTGTGATCTATCCGCATAGCTATGGTTATATGATTTATCTTATACAATTCACTTTATTTGGATAAGAGGAAATCTTTTTTTAAATTATTACTTGTGATGAATGTTACTATGGCAATTTTCATTATTGCTTTGGTTGCATTTTTGTTTCTCCATATATTAATTGCTATTTTTTTCGAAGTTAACACTAAGTTTATAATCATACAACAAGTCTGAAAACAAATTTTGGGCAGGCAAGCACATGCAAAAAAATGATAATGGTAGCGGGTTAGCTTTTCGATAAGCCAACTCATTATTTACTTATGAGCGGATAAGCGGTATGTGCGTAAAGCTTCGTAAAATTATGCATTCACTATTAAATTACACCAACAAACCCAATTAATTTTTACCTCAAACAACTAATAGCCATTAAGTAAAATCAACCAACTTAATTGACTTTACTTAACCTTATTAACTTATCAAACAACTCCTAACGATTTATTAAAACTCCCAAAATCCAAACAACCTTCGTCACAGGTGAAATAATTCCAAAATCATAAAATATAACCAACAAAACCAAACAACCTGGCTTACCTTTGTCAAACATCTTCCATTCATCAAATAATCCCCTCCCCCCCCCAAAAAAAAGATATCTGATGCAACCTTGTCATAAGTTAAATAGGTCACACTCATCGAATAGAATCACCAGACCTAAAAAACTACTCTAGAAAACCGCCAATTTTCTCAGAGCACCGAAGTGTACATTCGAGAGAACCAAATTAAACCCGAGTAACCTCATGTTTTCTGCTTTTGGGAAGTAATTAAATGATGAAGGACACTGCGTTCAACATATATATTTACTTCAGTGAATCTTAAAAATCCGCTCAAACATCGTTCCTACACTTTGGTTCGAAAATATGTAATCTGAAAGAAGAACTTGGACTAGTCGCTGTTATAGCTGACAAGTTCTACTGGGGAATATTTAAGAGCCACCTTAACTTTGATCAGAAAAAAAAAACGTGAAAGTTAAGATGATTATTTTAAGCAGGTTTGTAACAGTTTATTTCAATGAGCAAATCGTAACTCATTGCAATTGGGTAAACGTGGGTAGCAGCAGGCAAGATAATGGATTCAGGACAGATTTCGTTATCGAGAACCCATTTAGGATCCTTTACCCATAAGAGATTGGTAAATTGCTTGCTGGATGTGCCTTTGGTTAATAGGTTGCATGGATTTAATTTGGATATGACGAGTGTCCATGCGTGCCCGTGTGATAAAGTTCTTATTTTGTCCTGAATGTAGAGCTTGTATGTATTATCAGACAGACACGAGCCAGTGAAATGCTATTTGGCTATCAGTCTACATATTAACACTAACTTTAATACTCTCTCAAAAGTGAATAATAATTCATTCACTATTCTAGCTGGAAATAAGGAAGAGGTGAGTTCCAATTTAGGTACAGTTATGGATTTTCCGACTATCTTCGCTTTAGCCACAACATGACGTACATTTTTTCAAATACGGAAAACACTATTGCCCCAAAACCCTTAGTGCTACTATCACAAAAGAAATGGAGTTCAACATTATTAGATAGTAATGTTTGCCAAGGGAATTTGTTATGTCCAAACCTTGTTGTAAGTGTGGAAGCAATTTATCCCATTCCATTTGGGAGTCAAAGGCCAGAGGTTCATCCCAATCTATTTTTTTTCCTCCAATATACTCCTCATAAACAATCTTGTATTAACGGTAAGTGGGAGAAGGTACCCTAATGGATTATAAATAGGAGCAATGGCTCGTCAAACCTCACTTTTACTTTTGGCTACAAAGGGAATTTGCTGACTAGGAAAGTATAATTTATCATTTGCATGGTCCTAGTCTAGAGCAAGAACTTTCAAGGATTCTTTTGCCAAATTACCTTATTTTCCCACATAGGTGGAAATTAGAATACAATTCCATCAAATTAAAACTGGCTTCACTTTATACACCTCTATAAGAACTTTTAATGAGTTAAACTTAACATGAGCAAAGAGAATGATAAAAGATTGGCTTACCTTGGGAAAAGGACTAATACTGTTTTCAGGGATTTATGATATTTCGTTCCAAAGAATATCGTTGCCGTCTGGAGTAGCTTATTCCTCTTGTTAGTATGTTGGGTAAGCTATCGTTAACTTTCTCTTGTAACAATGAAAGTATTGAAAAGACGTCCAGAACGCCTTTAGTTATGAATACGTTGAAGTTGACCTTTTTTGAGAACTGAGAGCAGACGCTTTTTCTTCTGCGCCGAAGCCTTTGTCATAAGTCATGCAATATTAAATTTAGTGAAAACGATCACCTGGTTAACATAAAAGTTTAGCCAAGCAAATTATCATTCTCTAGAAAAAATTAATGAATTTCTTATATTTAAATTAATGATTGAAATCAAACATAAATTATTATATTTTCCCTCTCAACAGAAGTGCAATGAACCATTGGACAAATGAACATATGTTAAAGGAAGGTAAAGTTGACAAAAAAATGAATTTAAAGAACACTCCATTATAGCTACTCTCTCAAGGTTTTGCACCATTCGTGCATTCTGTCAACGCATGCATTAGCAGCTAACCGTTTAGATCGAGTACCTAGTGCATTAACTGGTGGAGTATCATTAACATTTCTTGATTTGTTATCCTTAATATTAATTGTTCCATTAACCAAATGATTTACTGAACTTTGATTAGATAGACTTCGATTTGAAATATTTAAAGAATCTGTTGCAGAATAACCGGAAGGAACATCATCCTTACTCGTTTCACGATCAACTACTACATTATCTTCAGTAAGAAATTTCTCGCAGAATTGATCATCGACACCTGACGAGTCATTGTGAGCATGTGTCAGTGATAATTCCAGAGGATATAAATGATTAATAGAATGATGAACAATTTGTCCATCTCCTCTTTTGACTTTAACACTTCTAACTTTATTGTCACATCCGACAACTAGTTCTATTATTCTACATAATAACCAGTATGGGCGTGGTTTATTAGGCAATTTTATTAAAACTACATCACCAGATTTTATTCTATTAAACCAATTATTCTCATGAAGTTCTCTATAATGCTCTCTAAGGCTTAATAGTTAATTTTCATACCATAAATCTTTAAAATGTAAAAAAACTTGGTTGCGAAGTTCAAGAGACTCGAGGAGTCCCTCTCTGGTCGGAGGATTTCCATCCCATATACTATTATCATTAGAGTCTCTTAATAATATGAAAGGTTTTGTATTTATTTTCAAAAAGGAATTAGGGGTAATGATTTCCAAGTCATTATCAGATGACCTATATGTCAATGGTCTGGAGTTAGTAGCAGATTGAATATCTGCAATCACAGTCAGAAGCTCAAAATAAGAAAGCCTTGCTCTTCCTATGCTTTTATATAAACAAGTCTTAATAGTACGGATGAGACGTTCCCAGGTGGAACCAACCCAAGCTGAGTAAACTGGTATCCTAATATGTTTGATTTTAAAGTTTCTAAATTGATTATTAAATTCATCTGTGCCTATTGCCTTTTCTAATATATTTCCACCAGATACGAATGACTAGCATTATCACTATAGAGAGTAGATGGGACGCCATACAAATTAACAAACCTAAAGAATGCTAGGATGAAGCTACGCGTAGACATATCTGGGACTAATTCAATGTGAATAGCTCTAACATTTAAACACGTAAAGACTAATAAATACATTTTGATATTCTTGCCAGTTGAATCAATTACCTAAAGATGACCAGTATAATCTATCCCTGTATGATTAAAGGGTTTAACAAAATTTACTTTATGTTTAGGAAGATTAGTCATCTTAGGATATTTGAAAGATAGTGAATTGAATTTATGACAAATCATGCATTGACGCAGTATTTTTTTGACAATCTGTCTCATACGTGGAATCCAAAATCCTCCCATTCGAACAGCATTCAACGTTGATTGTATTCCAAGATGGTTACATCTGCGATGGTAGGATTCTACAATTAATGTTGTGAGATGGTGATCCTTGGCCAGCAAAATAGGATTTACAATGTTGTAATCATACATTGCCGTTTTCCCAATTCTACCCTTAGATCTTGTCGTAGAATGACCCTTGGTTTTGATCACTATACTCTTTGACACCCTTTTAGTAGCGCTATGCTTTAAGGGGCGTGAGTTACTTCTATGATGAAGTAGACTTTGTTCTAAGAGTGCTAATTCAGTGGTTTTGTTCTTAAGGAAGAGCTATTTTTAAACACATAAGGATAAGAGGAAACACCAGAATCTACCAAAATAAACATCTATTTTAAATGAAACACTTAACTATTACAAACCAACAGTTAACACATTTCTATCTTTGGCATCAAAGATCTTTCAATGACAAAAAAATAAACAAATAGGCTTCCCGTAAACATATTAATTGCCGATTAGTATTTTTTTTATCGCGACTCTATTTGATTAGCGTTAAACATTAAATTAACGTACTCTCGTCTACAAACACATATGACCTAGGTTCAAGAACAATGGTTTCTACTCTCCTTTAAAACGTGGGACGTACTAAACTTCTACTATCGCAATAGAAATATAAATGTTATTGTTGACTTACAAGTAGGTATTAGGGATTGCCGGATGTCGCTGGAGGACTTATCTCTCGCTTTGAAGTGTTGTGGCCACTGGTTGAATTTTCGTCGGGGAGGGATTGCTTGTCGCCTGTGACGGGGGCTGATTCTTCACCGTAATTAAAGAACGAGAGCTCGTTGGGGCTGGGCTTTTCTCCTCATATTCTTACGGTGCTTGAGATGTGAGAATCACTGGAGTGTGAGCGGCTTTGCTTTTCTTCAGTCGGACTTCTTTGCAGACTAAAAATGCTTCTTCGGTATGGCACCGATATAAAGCTTGAATATTTAGGTTAAAACGGCCCTGAAAGGGGGGGGATCGATTTTCTCAATCTGATCTTATCGTTTCTCACGGAAATAGTCCTGTATGGCTGAAGGATCGATCTTCACGAACTAACCCTTCTAATGGCGTATCGACTTCTAATCTTCTTGTCTGGCTGAAAGATCGATCTTCACGAACTAATCTTTCTTCTGGCGAATCGACTTCTAATAATCTTTTTGTCTGGCCGATGAATTGATCTTCACGAACTAATCCTACTCTGGCGTATCGACTTCTGATAATCCCCCTCTCTTTCTTTGCGGGGCTTATTTATAGGTGGATTGCCGCCCCATCTAAAGGGGGAAGTGACCAGGCCACAGAGGCAAAGGGGGGGGGGGCGAATGGTGAGTTAGCATCTGGGGAGAGCGAGAATTCCTGAGGTAGCACTGGGGTGCCTAAGTCAGCTCGCAAATTAGAGGCTCGCAACCGCACCGCTACTTGGCGTGCCTTCTGACTCGCACCACTTTTTTTTCCATAACCACGGGTTTATTGGTCTCGTAGGTAATTGGATCGTAAGAGCGTCGTTTAAGGACCTTAGGTGGTCGCCTTCAAACATATGTTAGCTCCAACTGCCCACAGTGGCGGGGAGATCACACATGGTAAGCAGTTTCGCCAGCTACCTTTCCCACGCTTCTCCTCATAAGGGGCGAGGGGGGCTTTAATGTACCTATACTCCTCCAGGATGCTTAATGTAGCCATTTCTCCACAGATCTTATAACCCCCTTTTCATCTAAAAATAAATCAAGTATATTGACTAGTTCAGGCACTTTCTTCTTATTTTGATTGACATTTTCCAAATATTCCAATTCCTGGTGAAATTTAGATTTCTGCATTTATTTAATCCAATAGATCTTTCCTGTTTCCATAGGTTCCAAAATAATTTTCTGGTTCAAGTTAATAAAATGAAAAATATATTTAGTTACACCGAAGAGTTTATTTAGAGAAGAAAACGTATTGATATCCAAAATAGGGGTTTCTATATTATCGTTGACTTTTAATATATTAGTAGTATGATAAACCTTAGCAAGTTGTTTGCTCTCTTCTGATAAAGAACCTAAGGAATTGACGGGCCATGAAATGGGAACAGTAGAGAGCCATGACGGACCTTAGAACCATAATTCTTGCTTACTTTCAAATTATTTGACAGTTAATCCTCTGGTGAGCAAATCTGCAGGATTATTTTCTGAATTAACAAATTTAAAGTTCATATTAACTTGATAATTTTCTATGATAACTTTATTGAAAACTCTAATATCTCTGATTCTGTTCATAGTAAATACACTTTTTGTTTTCACATTTTCCGTTAGTGACCAAGATAGTACTATCTGTGAATCAACTGATATACATATATCTTTAAACTTCATGGCAGGGAAGGAATCCAAGATTGTGGGAAGACATTTTAAGGCCAAGTAAACCGACATTAGTTCCAAAGTAGGCAGAGTTCTTGGTTTTAATGGAGCCACTTTAGCCTTCGCATCCAGAAGTTGTGAGTTTCCATTACTTACATTGTATACAGTGAAACCATAACATAGCTTAGGAGCATGACAAAATATAAATAAATTATTAATGTTATCTTCAGAGATGCAAGATCTAGGAAAGGTTAAGTGAAAGATTTGCTTAAAATCAGCCTGAAGTTCTTGCCACAGTTTTTTATATTGTTCTGGAATGGTTTGATCCCATGAAAGTTTCTCTGCCCAAAGCTTTTGCATTAGAATTTTATCCCGAGTTGTTATAGGCAAAATCAATCCAAGTGGATCAAATAACTTTGAAATTTGAGATAAAATATTACGTTTGGTGTTTGCAGCTTGATCGATATCAATAGCTGCTAACTGAAGAGCATCTTCATTTATTAAGTACTTATAACCAAGCACTTTCTCACAATCATTATAATGTCAGACCATGCAGTTGTCTCTAATAAATGCATCTCTTAGCCCTTTGCAATTAGAGTTCCAAGAACGCAACTGGAATCTACCTTCCTTCATCCTCGCATCAGATTTCTTATAGAGATCAAGTAGTTCTTCTTCAGAATTTCCAGTGAGTATCAAGTTGTCTACATAAAAATTTGAGTTTAAGATACTTGTGCAATAATCCTTGGGATATTGGTTAACATGATGTTTAATTACATAATTTAAAATCAATGGGCTGGCATTAAACCCAAAAATAATAGTTCTATATCTGTATGTAACTAATTTGCCATCTTCCATCATGTAAAATGAAAAACGATTTTTATCTTCCTCATTTGCCAATTGAATTTGCAAAAATGCTTGTTTTATATCACTAAGCATGGTGTATCTATTAGATCTAAATTGTAACATTAGTTAAGTGAGGTTATTCATTAAATTTATTCCAGCATATGCTGCTTCATTTAAAGAGGGCTTGTTGTTAACTTTAAGAGAACAATTGAAAACCGGACGGATTTTGGTAGTAACATTGGGTTCAGATTTTATGACTGGTCTATGAGGTATCCAAATGTGTTTGTGATACATTTCTGGTGAGATATCAACCTTTTCAATGATTCCATCCTCTAATTGTCTTTTAAAGACCTCTTGATAGACCTCCAACTGACTCTAAACTAAACATGTTTTCTTAGCGTCGTATTACTTTGATCTTCACTCAATTCAGTGCATCCAATAAACATTTAACGTTGTAAGAATTTCCTCCCCTTTTAAATCTTAATTCAATTATAGGCAACAAACATGGTTGATATGAAGAAGCACTCATGTTGATGCAAAGATTTGAATGCAGAGATGTATCATTTTTGGGTTTGTGACAAAGTGCTGATATGTGACTATAACATTTACAGTAATAACATGGAAAACTAAGTTTATTATATTTTCCTGGACATGTCTCACTTAAATGTTTATTGCTAGTACAAAAATAACAGAGTTTTAATTCTTTACATCTAGCCTTTCTAGAATCTAAAGTCTCATACTTGGAGCAAAGAAACATAGAATGTCCCTAAACTGCACAAAATTTACAAAATTTATCTGTTTCCTTGGCAAATGTTACTGAGGTTTTAAAATTTTCTAGAGTAGATGACTTAGGGTGACTCTCCATTGATTTAAAGTCAAAGGGGGGCTTGTTTTGCCTAGAGTTAAAGTTAAAGGAGGGCTTGTTTGGTTTCCAATTGAAATTATTCTTGCAATTAGCCGAAAAATCTTTACTTTTAGCAGCAATTTTATAACTACTAGAAGAAGAAGTCCTAAGTAGAGTTTTGATTATGTCGTTATAATGATCAAAAAGATTCACCACTGTAGGGTAATTAGAATTTACTTTATGCACTAATTCTCTTTTTATGGAGGCAGGTAACTTGGAGAATAATATATGACTGATAAGTTTGCAACCTGATGAATCTTCCTCCAAAAGATCTATATTATAAGTTTTAAGATCATATAATAGAGCTCTACTTTCACTTATATACATTTTAACATTAGCAAACGTATTGTCAAACTTAGGATATCTACAAATTAATTGTTTGAAGATTTCATCTACAATATACTCGATATCCAAAAACTCCTCTTTAAGCATTTTAAGTGCTATTTCATAGTTTTCATCTGTTATTGATAAATGAGAAATGGTGTTGTAGGCATAATCAGAAAGAAAGCTTCTTAGATAAGTGAGTTTCCCAGCATCTGATAAAGATTCGCAAGCATCTATACAATCTTGAAACTGTTGTAAAAAGTTCTTGAATTCGAATTTATCACATGATTTACCACTAAATGTTTTACATTTAAGTTCAGGCATTTTAACTTGTGAATATTTGTGCACATTAACTGATTTAATAGGGTTTTCACCCCTTTTTAAGGCTGTGGAAATTTTAGCTAACTTATCTGTTATACTTACCCTATAGGCAACTTGACTGTCCATTTCCTTAACTCTATTTTCATCATCTTCTGGCAATTCATCTTCGTCAAACAAGTCAATAATTAAATCATTCACTTCATCAACTTTAACCAAAAATTTCAACATATCTTCCTTTCTACTAACAAAGATATCTTGAGAAAGTTCATCTATATCTATAGTATCTAAATTCTTTAAGGCAGCCGTTATCCTACCTTTAAATCCAGCTCTTTTCTTAACTGATGCATTGAGTCGAGTTTCTAACTCTGGTTTAGATGACATGGTGAAAGAAATCAATGCAATTTACTATAAGGTAACTAAAAAATACCGCAAATAAATTAGGCACACTATTCTGAACAGAGTAATCTTAATTAATTATAACGAGCCGATGCAATAGAGAAAACAAAGGTCCTAACTCTTTGAACAATGAAAATACAAACAAATTAAGCACTATAATACGATCTATAGCATTTGTAATATTGAAAACAAAATATAGAAATAAAGTATTACCTATTAACCTTTCTACTAGGTTATATTAACTAGGTTAAATTCAAATAATGATAGTGATTTCGGCAGTAAATTATTCCTAATTTGTAACATCTATCTCAAGAACAAATAAAATAGATCACATATAAGTATAAACAATAGGCTTTAAATCTTTTAAATATTTTAATACGATATCGTACTAGATTTAGAACAAAATGCAATATAAGAAAAAAAAATTACTCTAACTCGAATTATACACGGAAAACTAATAAATATAAAAAAAAACAAAATTAGCACTAGGGTATCTTAACAATCAACAAACACTGGGTTTCATTAAAAAGTGGGAGGGTGAGAGAGAAAATATTATAAGTAATGTTTGATAACCAAATGGAAATGAATCAATAATTCGATATTCTCTGGAAGTTTTAATATAAGGAACTTGTAATGAGTTAAACTTAACATGAGCAAAGAGAATGATAAAAGATTGGCTTACCTTGGGAAAAGGACTAATACTGTTTCTAGGGATTTATGATATTTCGTTCCAGAGAATATCGTTGCCGTCTGGAGTAGCTTATTCCTCTTGTTAGTATGTTGGGTAAGCTATCGTTAACTTTCTCTTGTAACAATGAAAGTATTGAAAAGACGTCCAGAACGCCTTTAGTTATGAATACGTTGAAGTTGACCTTTTTTGAGAACTGAGAGCAGACGCTTTTTCTTCTGCGCCGAAGCCTTTGTCATAAGTCATGCAATATTAAATTTAGTGAAAACGATCACCTGGTTAACATAAAAGTTTAGCCAAGCAAATTATCATTCTCTAGAAAAATTAATGAATATTTTATATTTAAATTAATGATTGAAATCAAACATAAATTATTATACCTCTAACCCATACATAGAAAGACAATAAGTCTTCCTTCAGAAGATAAAGTACATGCTAGTTTAGAAAATTACAAGCGTTTTACCCCCTTTTGTCTGCATTAGCTTCATTACGGAAGCGTTCAGCAGAAATTGGCTGCTAGAGGAACTAAATAAAACTACTCTATATCTAAACGTTATCAACGGAGTATCCGGTTGTGACGGATTTCTTAGCCATAGAAACCAGGCAGTCCTTGTCTTTCCCCATAATTATTAGGGTTACCTAATAATTACAAGTATATGGTACAAGTTATTACTTAACGAGGAACCACGGTTAGACAATCATTTAGACTTACGCTACCAGCTGACCAGTCAAAAACTACGCGTAGGGGAGTTGTTGGTTAGTCTTTTCGCACGCCGTGGTGTGATAAATAATGAATTTTTGCTGCTTCTATGTTAGGAATATTTGGCTTCACTTCCTGGAAAATATAATTCTAATGGTGCAAAAGTGAAGGGTTATCCAGCCCCAAGTTGGCAACCATATTTAGAAGACATGATTTCCCTATGCCATAATTATTAGGGAGATTATCATGAATTTTTTTCCATGGTAACCTCACAATGAATCTACCATCATTGATCTCCGCAGAAACCTTCAAAGCTTTGTAAACCTTTTCCTCTGCGAGAGACAAAGTTTTAGGGATAAATCCCAAAGAGTCCCTATCCCATATGACCTGAATATCATCTTTGGGTGATATAGCCCTTGGGTCATATAATTCCTCAAGGTCTTTTACGCTTGTCCTTAATACGGCTATTCCACCTGTTAGGAAATTAAATTTTTTATTAGCGGAAGGTAAAGGACCGACAAGCATAGCAGCCTTATTCGAATTTTAGTAAGTTGCTTCTCGCTATGGACTATATAATTTTCAAATTTTTGATAGAAATATCCACTTATCAAATGGAATATATTTGAAACCGAACCACCTTAATGTGGGTTCGCTAGCTTTACCTTTAACTCTGCAATTCTTTACTTTGTTTTGCTTAATCCAGACATATAAAGGTTATTAGGCCCGTCTTTAGTTATTACATTACACGATACCTCGCTAGGCCTTGGTAGGCCTTGCTGGTTAAACCTATTTATAGATATCCTTATTTTAAGACAAACGGTTATCTGCAATCGGTTTGCTATTTATTTTAATGAAAGTTTTTGTGAACCTCGGTGGTTTGTTTCTTAGACCCTGGCATCGTTACTTCGGCTATTGGTATAGGCCCTTATCCGAGAAATAATTGAAGAATAATGTAGATTGTGCTTCCTCGTTGGAATCTCTTGGGTTCGATTCCCGGCATGGGAACCACAATGGAGGATTTCTTTTATTCACACTATAAAACCGCACCGCCCTCTTGCACTGAAACCAAAAGGCTATACGGGAGAAGGAGGGGCTCAATTTCTTTAACTTTATATTTACAAAATTTCATGTACACTCACTTCCTTAAATCTTATATTTACGTGTGCAATCTCCCAAATGGAAGTTCCTCCCCAGACAATTTAACAAATCTAAACACTATAAGTGTTGAGATTTGTATCACAACTACTTAACCAACAAAAGTAGAATGAATAGATTCAAGTAAATTTATCAAGTATATAATAAACCGCTAGAACGCAGAAAAAGAACGATATCAAGAAAAGCAATAAATTATTATTATTAAATTTTTTTTATAGGTGCCTCAACTCCATATGGATTATAAGCAGCAAATAGCAATAGAATTGAAGGGCTCTCCAGAAACTTTTTCTTCGTCCCATCGTAAGAGGAAAAAGTGACGGTCGGTTTGTCTTAGCGAATTCCTTGGGTAATTAGAATGTCGCATAAATTTGCGTCATAGAAGGCTTTCTAAGAGCCGTGGAGAAGTGGTATTTGAACTGAGACCGTTGGATGATAAGTCAGTGACGTTAACTTCTTCGCTAGGTGGTCCCACAGGTGACTCGTGAAAGTTTATGATCTTGTCAAGATAGAAGGAACTAGTCAAATGTGTTTGTGTGTGTGCGGCAGATGATCTACATACTCGTTCCTTTCATTTAAGGAGTTTTATTTACAGTTAATCAATATAAAGATCAGAAAGATAATTACTAGTATCGCCGAGGGCACCAGGACCCGATACTCTAAAATGGAGCTAAACAGACACATTATGGTGCGGGGGGAGATTAAGCAGAGAACCCTTATAAAAAATAAAGAAGGATAAACATCATTGGAATCATGAAAGACACACCCCAATGACCATAAAACTATTTCGGGGTTAAGGAATACCTTATACCTCGAGACATCGGAACCAGGAGAAAAGTCCTTCCCTAGTACAGGTAGCCCGTGCAAGGTTTCGATGCTTCCACCATCCAAAACTACCCACATACAAACCCTAGATGGGCAAAGAGAAAGTTTTTTTCTGCAATTGTACCCCTGTGCTTTAAGTTTCAGGAAACTTTCCATGGTATTCGGGGAGAAAAGGTTTTAGCAGAGCTTTGGAAATCTACTTATGTAAAATGGCTATTGGTTCGAACTTAAGTGGAAATCTCATCGAATTAACCACTTATAGTGCGCGATCGAACCTCTTACAGTCACAGATCAACACATCCTCAAGATGACAGACACATGCAGGATTAGAAAAAAACCTAAAGCCACACGAAGTGCAGGATCTCTGGGAAAACCCTGTCCTCGGTGGCTCGCCAAGACCTTTCAGCTAAAGATAACTAAGTAAGTAGGGATTTGATTCAAACATATTTGAAAAATGTCTACTGTGGCCCAAAACAGGAGCACGGAATCCTATCATCCTCTCCATAACTCTTTACGACAGACGAGGATTACTCTAAGGTCGACACCTAAAAATTAAGTTTAACGTAAATCTTGCGTCCGAATTTGACATGTTTAATTATCGTTTACATATAAGAAAAAAGAAGAACTAACCTGATAATTTCCACCCAAAATGTCTTGAAGAAGTCTATAACAAAGTTAAGTTTAGACAAGTGAAAATATGCGTAGGATTAGCGTAGTGTACTTGTTGATTATCATCTTTTACTTGTGATGAAAAATAAAAAGAGTACCTAGTTTTCTTAAAACACTCTTTTCATATACCTTGAAGTCAACTATGTTCAAGATACTTTCTCAAATAGTCTAAATAGTAAATTATTAAATGTTCTCGAGAGTAATAGTACATGTAACTCTCCTGAACCTACCAAATCTTAGAATCCTTCAATTAGATCCCACCAGAAGTTATGGGTTTGTAGTTTGGGAGTAATTTTAGGGGTTTTGATACTTGTTTATTTCATTTACTATAAACAATTATTTATAACTTCTCCTGATATTTCTATCCATTTATCTTCCTCCCATTTGACTTTCCTTTTTCGTTGAGTCATTTTCCCTTAAAATATCGTTTCATTTTTCGCCCCAAAATTTTATCGGAGTCTTGTCAACGAAACAAAACGAAAAAAAAGGACCACAAGAATACGGTGAGCTGTAAGAGGCCTCAATGGTTCTAAAATGTTCGTTCACAATAGAAATCCAAAAATATATTAAAATATAGGGAAAACTTGATACAAGTTGTCATGATAAATCTCTCATCAAAGTTCTGAAAAGTTTCCATCATTGATGGGACCTTGTTTGTCAGTAAGTCGAAGCTATTGGTAATGTTTGGAATGTTAGTATTTGAGGTCATCTTGTCATGGGTGGCTATTTTTTCGAAAAGGTTAAAATGAAAACATGTATTTGAACATGCTAAATTTATGAAATTAATTACAAGATGGAAAAAGGATCGTTATCAAAGATTTTGTACCGTCTGGTGAAGCCTTTTGTGCATCTTAGAGTATATCAAATCCCCCCCCCCCCTCCAAAAGTTGCACTGAAAAAATATAAAAGCAAATGCAAAAAATATGTTACAACAGTTTCACTTAATCTTAAACAAGCAGTAAATTAATCATTCGAACATTACATATGGACAAGCAGCTCTCACCCAACCAATATAAATAGTACAAGTCCGTACGTCATTTGAATGCTGGGATACCTCCGACGTGTTGTGATTTCCGGCTTTTCAGGTTAAAAAGCATGAGAAAATGTACAGAAACTTATGGAAATAAGAAAAAGTTGATTTTTCAAAGAGCAGAACGAATGTACGTATATATCTGCGTCAGAGGTATATGAATATTAGCACTCCCATGCCGAACAATAGTATTCTATGTCAGGTTATGCAGATATGAATACCCATTGGGGCGTATAAGTACTCCATCGGTAGAGTTCAGGAACAGAAGAGAGAATAGTTAGGTTATGTTATGACCACGAGAAAGGGAATAGTAACGGGGTTGTAATTAGTTATATAGGTGATAATTTGTGTGGAGCTCCTTTCCTTTGTGGGTTAGGTTTCAGCGTATCCACCTAATGGGCGGCAGGTTTGTGATGACGCTGAAAGTTTTGTGCCTTTGCTCGTTGGCATCGAACGCGTACCTAGACGCTGGAAGTCCAGCACTTTGTACACTCGGCTAGCGAGACTTCGCAGGAAGGAATTGTTTCTTGCGTCATGTGGGATATGTCTTAGGTTGGTTTCAAATTGATGATATTTATGTTATGAGTGTTGAGACCCATAGTTTTTGACGTTACTAGTGTGCTTGTAGTCATGCGTGTTTGTTTGGGGTAAGAAAAAACGCAATGTGACTGGGACTGACAGCGTTGGTGAAGGAATTGTAGTCTTGCGCTGTTGTGGCGTGCACATATTCTAGAGGGCTGAAGCCTTACTATCTGTTGCGTTTCATATGCAGGTGTGGTTGCTACAAACTAAAGACCTGAATTTTGCTATATGTTCTGGGGCTGGCCTCATTATTCCAGTCAGGGTATGTACCCCCTGTGCTAGGTTTCAGTCATTCAATTTCTCAGTTCCCTGTGTTTGCTACATATCAAGTGGATACGTTAAATCTCAAATTTTCCTCTTCTGCTCGGTCAGTTCAAACGCACAAATGTAGAAATATCATACATTTGCAGTCATTCATACATTTCCATCATCCCCTACCCAAATGCAAACATAAAAACAACTACGCGCAGATATACAGAGATACATACATATATGGGGCACCTACACAAACACTACACCAATAAAAAGTTACTTGCCTTTGTACGCCTAAACAGAAAACCTACGCACACAAACACATGGCGATATATTAGTGCGTGAGCCCTCGACCATTGCTAAAATTAATTTCCGTCCGGAAATGAGGAAAGTCTGGCTGCTCGATTTCCGTGAAATAATTTTGCCCCTTTTAATTTTGGCATTCGAGTTGGGTTTACTTTGTAGGGAGGAAAAAAGGGGGATTTGTTGAAAGAGGGTGACCATTCTTGGTCTTAGCTCCTGGCACTCTGGTCTCCAAGCTAATCAGATTATTACCGCAACGCACCAAACTTTGTTATACCAGTTAGCTGTTGATGGGTGTCGTACGCGGAGAGAACGAAATTGAGAGCGAGGCGCTAATACCAATGTAAAGAGTGTGTTTAAGGAGTGTCGTGGAATAGGTTTCTATATACCATACATATATCTATCATATTTGATTTTAGAGTGCGCGGTTTTTTTTTAAGACATTTTGGTCGGCCGGGTCAGATTACGAGGTCAGATTCTCGTAAGAGAGGGCTAATCCAATAGAACTACTTTGATTCCTTATTGGCTGAGTTGTTTAAGCCTCACTTAGTTACAGGGAAACTACACGGCTTTGATGAGCTCAAAGGTTGAAAACAAAGGAGTCAACAAAAATAGACTTTAATAATTATAAATAATTTAGGATAAAATGGTACAAAATAGAAATACATACAATAGGACAAATTGTTAAAGTGGTCAACGGGCAAGTAATGAAATTAGATATTCAAATGAATTAAAATGGGTCGGCAGGACGGGATTAAAATTGGGCTTTACTCGGTGACTTAGTAAACATACAATGATAATGGGGGAATGGTAGGCGGCAATTATAAAATTGGGGAAGCTAAAATATTTATTACGATACCTTGTACTAATGAAGGGGGAAGACGATGGTCGTGTCTGGCGGAGAGGGGGAATAGAAGTTGAATTTACTTCGACGGGGCCCATGGTCAACTTGCTCGGAGTTGAAATATTCCTTTGAGATGATGTGAGAGGGGGAGGTACAGAGGCCTTAAAAAGTGGAGGCTGTGAATTCTTTCGATAAAATTCCTTCGAAGAAAACGGAGAGTTAGTTTCTTCTGAGACATCAAAACGGATTGATTTGACGATTGTGCGTAATTAAAGGGTCTTACGCGAAGCCTTTGAGACAAGACTTGAGTTCTTCTTTGGAGATGGAAACGTTACACGGAGTCAGATGGGTGTTCTTAACAGGAAGAGGATTTTTGACTAATCCAGGAAGAGGATACTTAACTTATCTAGGGTGGATATTTGACTTATACAGGAGGGATATTTGACTGATCCCGCAGAGTCCTTGCCTTCGGGGTACGACGACTCAAATCGAGGAGGGTTAGAATCGTCTTTTTGACGTGAGCTTTTCTCTCACAGTCTCCGCGGTTCCTGGAAACACGGGTAAATATGCACGCCTGGAGTAAGGGAGCTTACCCCATAGAAGGGGGGGGGACTATCATCCATCGTTTGAATAATGCGAACGAGGCCTCTGCTGGCGTTTGCCTCAGGTGATCCCTGTATGGCTGGAAAGGGGGGAAGATTGCGAGGGAGTCTATCCTTGGGTAAATACCCGGGCTGATAAGGACTGCATTCTTCAGCCCGCTCCTATCGTTTCTCTCGCTTTTAAACTTGAAAAAATTCTTCTAAGCGGCAATGAGGTCCATCACGTGGAGGCAATGCTTAAAAACAAAACGTTATTTTTGCCATCACGTGCTTGTTCCCTCACAAGGAGGTTCCACTGAAATGGAGGTACTGAACCCTATAGTAGAATGGTGTGAATAATGCTACGGCGGTGCTGGGTGTTCTTGTTGCTTTATTCATTGACACATCCGATCGTTTATCTTACTCCTTATCTTTAGATTATAATTAATGCTTTAAGTGATACATCACCTATATTATTTTTGAGAGTGCGTCTCTTAGGTTTATAGAGTGTAGCAGGTGGTCATAAAAAGGTAACTGAGAATTTCTCTGGAAAAGTCAATAGACATACTCGTGAAAAAGCACTTATGTAAATTCCTCCCTGAAACGATTATCTGTCAAACTTAAACAGATACGAAAGATTCATCTGCGGAATATATTCCCATTCTTTAACTTGGACACACAACCATATAAAATGGTAACCTGAGCCAGGAGATGGAGATAGAGATAGATTATAGCTAATCATTCTTTCAAGAGAGCAAAGAAGATAAAAATGGTAATTGAAATTAGCCACTATCATTTTTTACTTGCTCGCGAAAGAAATTTAAATTTAAAAAGTATTCAGCATTCGTAAGGAATACTCTCTCTCTCTCTCTCTCACTGGAGCGATCAAGTGTAAGTTTGAGCAAAGAGAATAGAATTAAACATACACTGAAGGGTCTCAACATTTTAAACTTTAATGTATCACAAATTTACAATAAATCTATTAATCTGAACGTGGTAACTAGTGGTAAAACGCCAAAAACCCTTTAACATTACGATGCTGGGTAGTAAATAAATACCTGATGTTTTTCATTATCTGTTTTAGCTCTTCCTACCCTTTAAATATAAAGAGAACTACAGAAATCATGTAATTGACCATGTATCAATACAGTAGGAAAGAGAGTTAAATGTGATTGCACGTGAAAGATTGAGACTGAACATTTTGAAAAATATCTTTAGGAAATGTTATTTCGAAGGTCGGGAATCGAAGATACAAGATACTCTCTCGTAAGCTAACATTTTAAGTCAGCCGATCAACTGCAATAGCTATTGGCTTAGTTTTTCTGCAAAGTGTATATTCCTACCCATATTATATAGGATGAAAAATACATTCTTCTAATTTTGAACACTTATTTGCCAGGAAAAAAAATATTTTTAATTTTTAGTCAAGCCAACTTTGTTGGCTATTAAAGCTAGGATCCACCTAAGAATAATATTATTGTATGCTTCTATTCTCCCGTATGTGTTTCATAACATTTGCCAGAAAAAAATTCAGTTTTTATAATGTGTGTATGATAACCTACATGTCTAAACTAAGTATGAGGGCAAATTTCTATGAATAAAACTAAAGTATCAGCAAATAAGCACTTTACTAAGAAAATGAAATATCCAAAATGATCAAAACGGCGGCGGAAACAATTTCATATTGGAATATAAAGAATAAATTATCAATGAAAATCATTTGTAAAAGTAATAATTAATTTTTATTTAGCATGTATGCCTTTATTTTCGACGATGCTTTGATATCTCATGCCACAAGAGCGAACCAACTGTAATCTTACTCCATTCTTCTTGAAGAATTTCCTTGAGTTCTTGAACTCCTTTCGGATTCATCGCTTTAGACCTTCCATGAGTGTCTTACAAACATTTTATGTGGGATTCATGTCCCGGTTCTGTGCAGGCCAATGTATACATTGATGTGCTCGTCATCCAAGTTGATCTTCAAGGATGTGGTTGTGTAGCAGGGGCGTTATCCTCTGACAAGAGGTAAAGGTAACCATTACGAGTTCATGAGAGAATGAAGAAACCCAATTTATGGGAGAGGAAGGACGTCACCAGTGTGACAGTTAAAATGACGCGGATATTTTGGAGATGTCTCTTAAGTCCCACGAGTGAGGTGATAGGTGGTGTTAATCTCGTATCTGACTCTAAAGAGACTCAAATAATATTCCGGCTTGGCTGGGCTTTCCGAAGGCTTGTGATCAAGAAAGGACTGAGTGGAATCACGAAAAAAAGTTTAAGTCCAACAAACAAAGCAAAAGGAAGGCTCGCGTTTACACGATTATAGTCAGGGAATATTTCACTACCAGCCTGGAAGCCGCGTGTTACAAGAACAAGAGTTAGGCGGGTACAACGGGGACTTCGCTACGCTAAAGGAACCGTAATTAGTTCTTTACCATCGATCGTCTATCTGACTTAACTGTATATCCAAGTGTGAATGAATTTCCTGAATTCCCCAATTTTTCTTAAATAAATAGTACAGGAGGCGTAGCCTCTGGGATCACAATGTTTTTAGCTCCGCCCACTGAGCGGGATATTCCTTATCCCATGGACTCCGAAGGTCATTGATTAATGTCGCCTACAAATTTACACTTTCTCGATATAATTTTATCATTCCTGAGACGCAGGCAGCTGTCTCGGCTTAATTCCCTTTTCCAGACGATAAATATTCATTTTTATTACACTGTCGCCAAATTTTACCGTTATCTAGATTCTCGGCTTCCCGCTAACTTCCATGATCGGTTTACAAATAAATATATATGTATATCTGCGAGGATATTTGTTAAAATTCTTCCTAACTCTGCGAGGCACTTTGCTGGTGTAATTTTAGTGCCAGGGCCTTGCTTTTCACAATCCTGCATGGAAATTGCAGGTAAAAGACAATGGGGCATGCTATGGCAATATGCCATAGCATGCCGCATTGTCTTCTACCGACCATGATATGCTCTGCCAAACTACAAACTATTTTTGCAGCATTTGACAGGCAAGTTTTCGCCTGGTCTGCGACGAACAACCCTGTTGTCATCAGATCCGAACAAATTGAACTTAGATTCATCACTCAGGTGGACTTTGGTCCATTTGTCATCCGTCCATGTAACTCACTCAGTGGCAAATGCAAGATGAGCCTTCTTGTTCTTAATCAATGGCTTGAACGCCAGTGGACGAGCGTATAGTTGACGTGACACAGTCTGCCGTGAGATATTGATAGCCAAAATTCTCACTAATCTCTCTGGAAACTAGTGTAACAGAGAAAATGAGAGTAAGAATGAAAGGAAAATTGATAGAGAATGATGAGAGGGACAGGAGAAGAAGAGAGAATTAAAACTAGAAAAAGATTTATATATAAGCAATGAGAAAGAAATAATGAGAAAAGAAAAAAAGAGAGAGACCAGGAGAGAAAAGGAGAGGGGAATAAGAGAAAATGAGAGAAAAGGAAGAGAAGGACAAAGAAAGAATGAGTGAAAAATGGAAAAGAGAAAGCGAATGGGTGAGAATGAAAGAAAAAAATACAGAACTACAGAAACAATGATCAACAAAGATCGTAAGGTCTACTCAAAGCCAGTCCGCTTACAACCGGTGTTAAACTACCACCCGTTAATGTTAATGTATTATGCTATTTTTTAAACTTTTTTATTATCTATTTCAATTATACGGTACACACTTATTTACATGTGTACCCTTTGAAATGCAGCTTCAGTTTTTCCTCAAATGCACGAACACGCTTCCCCGAACCAGGGGGTGGGGGTGATAGGACAGTGTCGAGGTATACCAGTGAAGACCCGCTCGGAGTAAGGGCGCATACACAAGCACGGGCAGATAGCCGACCAGAGTCCATCTGAGATATGCTTTGGAGCAATTAAAGGAGTTGGAGGCCACCTCCTTGATTTTTAGAGTGCGTTTACCGGGATTTATCTAATGGCTTGCCAAGTTGCAGCTCAAAGGATATATAAAGAGAAGAGAGAGAGAGAGAGAGAGAGAGAGAGAGAGAGAGAGAGAGAGAGAGAGAGAGAGAGAGAGAGAGAGGGAGGGGGACAAATCGCTCTATAAGAAAGGCTAACAATATGACAAAGTGTCGTAGAATGGACTCTCGACGATATACCATATATAACTATTCGTAGAGGGAACTTATTTAATTATCTTTAGAGTGCGTGGATGTCTAGGCTGGCCGATATTATGTATCTTCGATATGCTTAAGAAGTAAACTGAGCTCAAAGATAATAATATTGCTATCATTAATAAAATAGAGTTTTATTAATAAAAACTATCAACAACACACAAAACGGAAAATATTGACATGAACAGAAAATTGGAAAGGGTCGTGGGAAATCGAGCTAAACCGGGGATTAAGAGATTTAAAAAGGTAAAACAAATATAAATTAAAGGGATGAGATGGTTCGCTAAACCATTTAAAGCACAGGATAGAGTCGGCAAAAGGGTTAAATACTCAAAGGTAACGTTCGGCTTAGGTAATTATACTTGTTGTGTAGAGGAAGGCGGCGTGAAGGAATTTTCGGTCCGCTGGCGAGTTCCAGCCGAAGGGGGGGAGGGAATTAAATGATCCTGACGTGGCGTCTTGGGAATGAGAACCGTTTCTTGACGAACGGCTTGAAGAACAATGGCTGTTCTACGTTGTGCTCTTCTGAACAACAGGGGAAGGGTGAGAACCGTCTCTTGTGTACGGGCTCGAGAACAATGGCTGTTCTAATGTTGTTCTCTTCTGAACAACAAGGGGGAAGGGTGAGAACCGTTTCTTGGTAAACGGGCTCAAACGAACAATGGCTGTTCTACGTTGTTCTCTTCTGAACAACAGGGGGGGGGGGGTGAGAACCGTTTCTTGTCAACGGGCTTGAACGAAAAATGGCTGTTCTAACGTTGTTCTCTTTCTGAACAACAGGGGAAGGGTGAGAACCGTTTCTTGTCAACGGTCTCAAAAGAACAATGGTTGTTCTAACGTTGTTCTCTTTCTGAACAACAGGGGGGAGGGGGTGAGAACCGTTTCTTGTCAACGGGCTCGAAAGAACAATAGCTGTTCTAACGTTGTTCTCTTTCTGAACAACAGGGGAAGCCTTGTGGACTTGGCGTCACGAAGGCCCGAACCTTGGCACTCAAGGGATATTGTCCTTCTTCTGGACAAGTGATGGTGAATCTCGAGGTCGAGGTCCCTTGGCGAACAAGGTGAGAGTGGGTCGTAGTGATGTTTCGCGACGAAAATCTGGATCTCCAATTTGCATCTTAGTGGTTAAGTTTCCATATAAATAGCCGGGACATCTGCTTGGCTTGGGGGACAATGGAGTGGGAGCTTCGAGGGAATGCACAGCCAAGCCTGAGAACAATGCCTTACCTGCCCATAAGCCTAACTTAATCTGGCGAGGTCGGCGTATGGGGGCGATTGGGGGAAGATAAACCTCCTTGTTCAAACATTGACTCAGGTGGCTGCGATAAGGCCCCAGGCTTCAAAGCGAAGATGCACGTGGGTAGCATCGTGGTTTTTAAACAACATGTGATAACGGATGAAATTAAGCGGCCTCTAACCGTTCTATCACACCCCTCCATTCCGGGGGAAGTTGTCACTTCGAAAAAAACAAAAGAGAGAATGGAAAACGATAGAGCTCCGTTGTGGGGAACTCGTTTTCTTGTACCAACCGTACCTTCCTGCACCTAACTAGTATTACCTCATTACATATGATTATTTTGATCTTTTGATTACAGGGGAAAATAACCTTTAATACAAACTTAATAAAAAAAAAAGGCATGGAACAATGAAATTATATAAATTTAATACATATTGGACAAAATAATTTATACGTAATTTAATGGGTACAAATATATATACATACAAAAAAAATAGGCATTGAGCGTTACAAAATTCAGACATATCCTTCAACTAATTATCTTACAAGAGAATTTAATTTAAGTCGTACAAGACGGTATATACATATATAGAGATCCTAATCCTACGAATACAATTACTCTAAGCTATTCGGTAATGCATTCCAACTGAGTGCGTCAGCGACCTGGTTAATGGAACCTTTTATATAATTTATTTTAAATTTATACTCTTGCAAGAGTAAACTCCAGCGCATGATTCGGCCGTTGGAGTGTCGCACATTCCTAATATAGGCTAACGGACGGTGGTCGGTTCCTATCTGAAATTCTTTTCCTATCAAGTACATTTTGAATTGGTCTATAACCCAGATAATTGATAAAGCTTCCTTCTCTATAGTGGCATATCTCTTTTCGCGTGGTAATAATTGTCGACTAGCATATGCAACTGGATTACTCGTTCCGTCATCCTCGTATTGAAGGAGTACACCTCTAATGCTCTCGTTGCTCGCGTCGGTCTTAATCTCAAAGCATTTTTCCGGGTTGGGCAACTTTAAAATGGGGGCAGAAATAAGCTTACTCTTGAGCTGATTAAAATGGGAAACTGCGACATCATTCCAATGTAAACGATCGGGGGAATTCTCTTTTAGAAGCGAGCTGAGGGGCGCCGGAATTGCAGCAAATTTCGGAACAAATCACCGATAGTAAGAAGCTGATCCTAGGAACGATCTTAATTGCTTCTTTGTAATCATGAGGGGCATGTCGGCGATTGCCTTAATCTTGTTCTCGTGGGGACCTAACTGGCTTTGTCCTATTTTGAAACCCAAGTATTTTATTGTTTTGTGAGCAAAATGGCATTTGCTGGGGCCAATGGTGAGGCCATTTTCGCGCAGTCGCTCGAAAAGAGCTAATAGGGTGGTTAAATGGTGACTCCATTCAAATAGTTCTTGTAGCTGACTCTTTTGATGTGGTGTCAGCTGCGCGTCAATTTACAGGTCAGAGGATTCAAAAGACTCGCCTGGTAGGGAAGGAGGAGGGTAATCGGCATTAGGTTGAATGAACACTGTCTGTATTACATTAAGGGACTCCGCGGGGTAATCTTCTTCAAGCGCCGATGTTTTGTCCAGTGCTATGAACGTATCTCCATGGGCGCGTTGGGAGTACTTTTTTTCTTGGGGTCCACGGACAGTATCCGTGTCCTTGTCTTGCGCCTTATTGCCTAAGGGTGTTAGTAATTCACACTCCTTTTGTGCCGTCCTAAAGTTGAAGAACGGCTTGAAGAACAATGGCTGTTCTACGTTGTTCTCTTCTGAACAACAGGGAGGGGGAGGGGGTGAAAACCGTCTCTTGTCTACGGGCTTGAGAACAATGGCTGTTCTAATGTTGTTCTCTTCTGAACAACAAGGGGAAGGGTGAGAATCGTTTCTTGGCGAACGGGCTCAAACGAACAATGACTGTTCTACGTTGTTCTCTTCTGAGCAACAGGAGGGGGGGGGGGGTGAGAACCGTTTCTTGTCAACGGGCTAGAACGAACAATGGCTGTTCTAACGTTGTTCTCTTTCTGAACAACAGGTAAGGGTGAGAACCCTTTCTTGTAAACGAGCTCAAAAGAATAATGGCTGTTCTAACGTTGTTCTCTTTCTGAACAACAGGGGGGAGGGGGGTGAGAACCGTTTCTTGTCAACGGGCTTGAAAGAACAATGGCTGTTCTAACTTTGTTCTCTTTCTTAACAACAGGGGAAGCCTTGTGGACTTGGCGTCACGAAGGCTCGAACCTTGGCACTTAAGGGATATTGTCCTTCTTCTGGACAAGTGATGGTGAATCTCGAGGTCAAGGTCCCTTGGCGCACTAGGTGAGAGTAAGTTGTAGTGATGTTTCGCGACGAAAATCTGGATCTCCAATTTGCATCTTAGTGGTTAAGTTTCCATATAAATAGCCGGGACATCTCCTTGGCGTGGGGGACAATGGAGTGGGAGCTTCGAGGGAATGCACAGCCGAGCCTGAGAACAATTCCTTATCTGCCCATAAGCCTAACTTAATCTGGCGAGGTCGGCGTATGGGGCGACGGGGGAAGATAAACCTCCTTGTTTAAACATTGACTCAGGTGGCTGCGATAAGGCCCCAGGCTTTAAAGCGAAGATGCACGTGGGTAGCATCGTGGTTTTTAAACATGTGATAACGGTTGAAATTAAGCGGCCTCAAATTGTTCTATCACACAGAGGTAAGCGGGGAGTGAAAATATTATCGTTAATTCGACCAATGGATTTTATTTGAGTTTGAGTGGTAAGTAAATTTATACGGGGATGAGAACGCCGATTGATGGGGGTTGTAATCAAGGGATTACAACGCCAAATCGCTTTACCTTGAAGCTTAGAGGTGTTCAAGAGGGAAGACCAACGACACAAGTCTTCGAGGAGATACTTCTGTGAGCCTTGACGAGGGGGGCTCGTAGTTGGGTTTTTTGAGTACTTCTTGTTGAAGAACGAGATTTTATCTGCTCCAGAGAGATGGAATCTCAAATACGAGACGGTTCTGCTGTTCGGCAGGGAGTCAGATACGAGGAACAGGAGGCTCGAGAAGGTGTGTGGATGAGGGGCCTTACAGTTCTCCGGGAAGAAGGTGTCTCGATAAGCTTTCCTCTAAACAGTGACCAAAGCTTCATTAATGGCGATCTGCTAGTGAGGTCTTAACGACGAGGTGTGACTCGAACGAGGGTTGCGAGACTTCGCAGGGGAACAGACAAAACGGCCTGAACGGAGGGACTGACAGACTTTCAATCTCCTTGAGGAATGGCGGACGCAGGATTAAATAGCCAGGTGGCTGGTCCGTTAGATAGCTCCAGGGCATGGCCGTTCCCAGATGATTATTGACGTCAGTCTATGCAAACTTACTTCTAGATAACGAGTTGGATCCGACAGTGAATTTTGCTTCAGGAGATGGGGTTGTTGGGTTAGTACGGCCGCGCTCGCAGGGGAAGGACATGCCTGTTAGGCATGGGGCGAAAATTCGGCGTGATTGCGGGGGAGGGAGAGCGACGTGCGTCCCGCATAATCAAATACAGCTGGGTAGAACCACTCAGCGCGGGACTGCTTCCTTCTCGATGATTCTAAAATTTATACGCCAAGGAGCATGTGGGGCGAAAATTCGGCGTGATTGCGGGGGAGGGAGAGCGACGTGCGTCCCGCATAATCAAATACAGCTGGGTAGAACCACTCAGCGCGGGACTGCTTCCTTCTCGATGATTCTAAAATTTATACGCCAAGGAGCATGTGGTTTGGAGAGAAGGGGCTGGAAGGGATATTCTGGCCGTTCCCAGATGATTATTGACGTCAGTCTATGCAAACTTACTTCTAGATAACGAGTTGGATCCGACAGTGAATTTTGCTTCAGGAGATGGGGTTGTTGGGTTAGTACGGCCGCGCTCGCAGGGGAAGGACATGCCTGTTAGGCATGGGGCGAAAATTCGGCGTGATTGCGGGGGAGGGAGAGCGACGTGCGTCCCGCATAATCAAATACAGCTGGGTAGAACCACTCAGCGCGGGACTGCTTCCTTCTCGATGATTCTAAAATTTATACGCCAAGGAGCATGTGGTTTGGAGAGAAGGGGCTGGAAGGGATATTCTGGGGGATTTCCTCTTACGCTGGTCCTTAAATAATAAAGTATAGGACAAACAAAAAAAGAAAAAGGGAATTCACATTCACTCCATGCAGGGGGGGGGGGGGGAGCGTCGCTGGCATCTTTTTATTGATCATTTCATTTTATTCCCTACTGCTTATTATGTAGGACGTTTTTATCTATGCTCCTACTACGTTAAATTTACATTATTGAAGTACTCATCAAGTCTGTTTTTAACATATTAAATGACGTTCTTTCTACTATACGGTGGGAAAGGATATTCTTCGTTTGCGTGATCTTAAAAGCGAAGTAATTTTGAGATATAGTAGAGTTAATGCGCTTGTTCACTAATTTGAAATCGCTTTGGCGTGTGTTGGCCCTTTCGTCCATCCCAACAATATTCTGTAATTAATATTAGTAAATCCTTTTATGATTTTGAATACCTTAATCAACTGTCCACTAAATCGTCTACTTTCAAGGGATAGTATGTTTAATAAGCGGAGTCTCTCATCGTACGGTTTGTTTCGGATTCCACTCTTTCTAACTGCGCTATATCCTTTTTTAGGTAGGGAGCCAAAAATTGAAAAGCATATTCGAGGTGTGGGCGGCCGAGCGCTTTGTATAGTGGCAGGATTATATCTTTTGATTTGAAAGTAAAATTCAGAGTAATATATCCTAGCATTCGGTCTGCTTTTTATACAAGCTTCTGCGTATTGTTTCGATACTTTAAGTTCCTCCGAGATTAAAATCCCCAGGTCTTTTTCTAAGTTAACGGAGTCGAGGATTTGGCCTTTCATATGGTATTCTATTTATAAGTTATGACATCCTAAATGCATGACCTTGCACTTGCCTATGCTGAAGCCCATCTATCATTTAGAGAGAGAATGAGAGATATAATGAGAAGGAATAAGAGAGAGAGAGAATGAGAGAGGGAAAATCTGAGAGAGGGATAGAATGAAAGAGATAATAGGAGAAAGCATTAAATAGAGAATTAGAAAGAGAATTATAGAGATGACGAGAGAAAGAACGAGAGAGAATGAGAGACAATTAAAAAGAAAGAATAGAAAAATAATTAGAAATAGAGACAGAATGAGAGAGTGAGAGAGAATGAGCGAGAAAGAGAATGCGAGAGAATGAGTGAGAAAAAGAATGAGAATGAGATAGAGAAAATTAGTGAGAGAGAGAGAGAGAGATATAGATAGCGAGAGAGAATGAGAGTAATAGAGAAAAGTGAGAGAAAGAGAAAAGATAGAGAATGAGAGCAAGAATGAATTAGAAAGAGATCGAGAATGAAAGATGAGAAAGAGAGAATAAGAGAGAATTGATTAAAGATGAAAGAGAGAGAGAGAATCAGGAAAAGAATGAGAACGATAGAATAATAGAATTGGAGAGAAATAGTGATAAAATGAGAGAGAATGAAAGATAGATAGAAAATGAAAGATAAATAGAGAATGTGAGAGAGAATGATAGAAAATAAAGGCCTGACAATGAGACAGAGAATGAGAGATAGAATGAAAGATTGAATGAATTACAGCCCTAGGACCAGCAAAGACCATAGAGCTCACCTAAGGTCATCAGCGGTTCACAACCTGGCAAATTTCATGTGGGCCGCAGAATTTTTTTAAATTTTAGTGGGCCATAGGGCTAATATATGGGCCACAGCTCATTAAATTGGACATACAACATTTATTGACTTCGGTAAACATGTAGATTATCGGCTCGGCCTTAAAAAAATTTTTTGTGTAAATATTTTCGTTCACCCGTGTTTGAATCTTCGTTCGCGTTATCGTTCACCCGTGTTTGAATATTCATGCGCGTTTGAGTTTTGTTCGAATGCTAGGTGCCATTTTTTTTTTAAATCTCGAAATTAAACCCACCGAAAATGCTGTTAACGTAGGCCATTTTAGTTACCAAATAGCCCGAAAATAACCAAACGAAACACTTTGTTTCCCCTACTTAAATGCAGTGGTTATACTTCCAAAATAGCGAAGAGGAAAGCCTATTTATTTTGCGCGTCTGCGCCCTATTCGAAATCTAGCTGACTTGAATCACATTTTATTTTCGATCATCTAAATTCGAAGTTAGGGTTCCCATCTAATGCTTGGCCACAAATGTCGCATTCACTTTTAATTCGCACTAAATTATACACATCCAAAAAGGTGTTTAATTTATCTTTATCAGAAACTAGGGTTAATAATTCCGCAATAGCCGACGGACAAAATTCAGAATTTGATGATTATTTTCAAACTGCGTAAAAGGGGAATTTTTGACACCCAAACTGCTAAAAAACAAGTAGTTCCTTGAAATGATCTAGCCAATTAGATTTAAATGTATAAAAGAAGGTAACAAAAATAGTAAAATGGGGAAAAATATATTGAAAAATAAAAATGACTCCGAATGAGGATAATAAAAAGCTATTTAGTAGGAAAGAAAAATTGTTATCAAGAATTTCTGACGTCATACCCCCCCCCCCCCTATTATAATTCGCAAAACGATTACAGACGCTGACATGATGTAGTTAAAGCATTCACCTCTGTAAACGGCAGAACCTTATAACAATTAGGATTATATACTGGGGGGCTGTGTCCCCCAGACCCCCCCAATTTAATGAAACTCAGGATCATCGTAGTGTGGTCCCCCCTTGTGCTTACCCCCACACGAGCCGTCCCCTTAAATGTACTCCAAAAACGTGAAACATTTTGGAACATGGACGAAAAATTTTTTCGCCGGGCTCGGCCGGGCCGATAATCTACATATTTACCTTGACTTCTAGTTTTGCGATTAATAAAATTAAATCCATGTATATAATTATAATATACTTAGATTATGGTAATTTACTAATTACTTAGTGTTTTAATGATTTTTAATTAGTCTCCCATTGTAAATACCGTTTTCTTTGACTGTAAAAAGAAAGTCTTCTATTTATCCCTGCACAGTTGATAACACAGGCCTGCGTTTGGAAAAATTTTCTGTTCCTGCGGTTTTCTTTAGTGATTCCTAACGAAATTGTTCTCCTTAATTGAAATATGACATTCATTTTGCTCAATAAGGTCTGGTTTTTGAGATACAGCGCACTACTGTTTTTAGAAAAGGGCCATTTTTGAAAAAATCCCTTATTTATATAAAAGTTATTTAATAAATTACAATTACTTGTAATAAAAAAATACCGACTCAATTCGACTTTTTTTTAATTAATTTTAAGCTTACAGACTACTTATGAGCTTACTCAGGAGTGCAAAGAAACTATTTTCTAAGAAAAGAAGTCCTTGATGACTTACGCTTGTGAAGTGATGTTGGTTCGTCGCGTTTAAGACACCAGCAATAGTCAGCTACATGTTGATGTCCCAGCGTCCTTGATATCTTGTCTCCATCGTCTTCTTGTCTTGGTGAAATCTTTCTCCTTGTTCCTCGCTATAATCTCCACAGTTTGCCGGAAAATAGTCAAGATGTGACTGGATAAAATGCATTTTTATTGACATGCGAGCTCTCATTTTTTCGAAGCTTTTCATAAGCTCATTTACATGTGAGATATATTCTGAGCTTCTTTTATTTCCCAGAAAACCGTCGATTACTTTACTAAACGCTCGCCATGCTTCTTGTTCACTGGCTTCCATATTGGTGTAAAAATGCTTGTCCTTTAACAGAGTTCTAATTTGGGGACCATCAAATATGCCTGCATGGAGCTTGGCATCACTGATCTGTGGAAATTTTTGCAGTAGATACTTAAAAGCTTGGCCTTCTTTATTCAGTGCTTTAACAAAGTTCTTCATCAGGCCAAGCTTTATATGAAGAGGAGGCAGTAAAACATTTTTGGGAGGGACTAGAGGTTGAGCTACCACATTGTGGCAGCCAATTTGGAATGCCTCTCGAGATGGCGAGTCTTTTTGCTTATAGTGAAGACTATCCACCCGGCTATCCCATAAGCACATGAAGCATGGATATTTTGTGTAGCCTCCTTGCATCCCAAGAAGAAGGCACACAACCTGAAAGAAAACATATTGATGCATATTGATGTACATGGTTTGTAAGAACTTCTATTTTTTGCATAGGCAATTTTCACTAAGTTTATTAGGGGTAGGGAGAAACTAATATGTGTATAATATCCTTCTGTCATTGGTATTTAGAAACAAACATTTCTTAAAATATTTAACAAGTTCAATTAGGGTAAAATATATCTTACCTTGAGATCACCACATATTAACCAGTTCTGGTTAGAGAACTTGATTGTATTAATCAATACTTTCATATTTTCGTAGCTTTCTGTTAACTGAACTGAATGGCCAATAGATTCTTCTGCTAGAAGAATCAATAAAGAGCCTCCATTCACTTGGTTGGTAAGGAACGCCAAGTGCCTCAATTAAACCTTTTACATCATTGCAATACACCAAAGAGCTGCAAGAATCAACTGCAAAGAACTTTTGAAACTCTTCGTCTCTATTTCTGAACCAAAAGTATGTAGTTTCTTGAGACAGGAGGTTGTTCTCACTAAGACGGGATGCAAGAAGTTGTGCGTTCTTTTTAGAAAGACCAAGATCTCTAGTCAAGTCACTTAAATGACTTTGAGTGAGTGGTCTTGGCAAAGTCATTGTAGACGTAGGCTGATATGTCACTGAAGTGTCAGTGTCATCCACTTCTATATCTTCTATATTGTCTTGTAGCTCAGTATTTTTAGGTGGAGAAGGAACTGGAACTCCTGGACCATGTGGTTGTGGTTTAATGGCAGAAGGAACATCAAGATAGACTACAGTGTGTTTGTTCTTCTTATTAACACCTGAAAAAAAGTTTTGCATACTTAATTTACATACTTTTAATTCACTCGACCCTCGTTTCCACATTTTTATACACATTTTTCATACCAGGTAAATTTACAATTTTTAAATACAATCAATTTTTATATACAATTTAACCACAATTTTTCTACCAGCATAATACACTATTTTTATACACAATTACAATTTTAATAGGCTACCAAAAGATTTGTATAAGCATTTCTAGATTTGTCAAGGACTACATTGTTAAAGTAATTATCTCACCTTTAAGATTTGTCATGCAAAAATAGCAGTCTGTAATGTGGCCCTTGCCTTCTCTCCGCACCATAGGTACACCAAATGACAAACAGTTCGTTTTGCCCTCACTCCAGCGTCTTAAGGCTATGACACAGGCTTTGCAGCACATATGTGGAGCAAAGTTTTTGTCTTGATCACCTAGCTTTAGTCCAAAATATGCATTGTAAAGGAACTTTACTAACGGCGTTATAGTGCATTGCTGGTCACTAAAAGTTACCTTTCCACAAACAAAACAAAATCTATCAGGACTGTTTTTACACTTTCTATTCATTTTTATGAAATATAAGGAGTTTTGATAATGCATTTGCCTGCAAAAAAATTCACAGAGATAAATAAAGTTTTAGAAATACACTTTAAACACTGTTCATAGATGAGAAAAGTCATGGATTAAAAAACCAAAACTTAGTGGGAGAGTGAGCAAGTAACACACAACCACTCGCGCTCGCGGTCAGCTAGAGACTGAGCTCTCTAACGCCATCTAGGGAGCTTGATCTGTATTATAAAAACTAGACCTGATTGAGCAATATGAATGCTTGATTTGGATTGAAGAGACAAAGTTCATTAAGAATCACCTATGAAAATCCCAGGAACATTTTTAACCCAGACCAGTGTAATTATTAATTGATTGCATCACCATTGCAGTTTTGTGACATATTGATTTTTACAGATTTAACTGTTCTACACGGTTTTGTTATTATATTAGGCAAGCAACTTGTATATCAACTGTTTTACTCAGCTCTAATATTAGCCATAGTTATCTTGTATAACAAACGGCAAATTTATAGTTTTCAGTGGCGTACCGTGGCTGTTCGTCTATAGCAGAGTGGGCAAAAAAGTGAATTGCCAATAATTGGTTAATCCACAAATATTATTGGCTAAATTTAATTTTTACTATAAAAATTAAAATTTTATTTTGTTGCCTGTGCGGTACACAGGTAGCACACACAGAGTATAGATCCCTGATAGTTTTGTGTATTTGTTTCATTAAGTTTATTACTTCCTTAAATCATTTTAGTCATTCCTGAATAACTCTTACTTAAAATAGTCAGTTCAATCCTTAATTATATTAAGTCAATTTCTCAATCATATTACAATATATTTGTATTTAGATTCTAGGTAGTTATCAATCTATTTTTCCCTCACATAGAACCCATATCTGATAATTAATTAGAAACTATGCCGACAATACTCCTGAGAGTATTTATCATACGGCTTTATATAGTCTCCAAGCGATATAACAAATCCAATGTGCCTCATATGTATGACAGAACTTCCTAACGATAGTATGTGCTCAGGTATATTTAGATATCATGTGGAGAGTAAGCACAATGAAAAGAAAGACAAATCATTAGATTATTTCGAAAACTTCGTGATGATTTCAAAAGAATGTTACTTCCTTATTCCGCAAATATCAGAATAAATTAGATAAAGGTTTCATCGCATCTAATGAAATTTCCAAGCTAATAGACCCTAAAAGGAAGACTTCATACTATTGGTGAAGGATTTATTTTGCCCTTAATATCTGTGGCGGTTTCTACTGTTAGTGAACAGTCCCCAAGGAATTAATAATTCTATTCCGTTGAGTAGTAATAAAATATCATGACCCATTGATGAAATAGCTGAGGATATTGAAAATCAACTAGTTGCAATTTTAAAAGTAAGGAATTTTGCGTTACAGATTGATGAAACACTTAATAAAGCCATTCTTATGGCGTATGTGAGGATTTTGGATAATAAAAGTGAACTCAGAGAAGAAATGCTCTTTTCTCGCAGTCCTGTGATAGACCCTAAGGGCGCAACAAAATTTAAAGAAGTATTAGTCGAGTCATTTTCGAAGGTTCCGTGACCATTTTTAGGTTGCCAAAGTTTCTCAGTGGATTTAGCAAGGGCAACTGATACTAAAAAAAAAAAAATGAGTTCCCATACACCTCACCAAAATGGCGGGAAAGTGTATATTTTTTGCGTTTTTCAAAATGGCTGCCACCGCTCTCTTAGAAAACTAATAAAATTATATTTCTTGCAGTGGATGGTCCAAAATGACAATTTAGGTGTTAAGTAAGAGCCTCTCATCTGGTACTGCATCAAACGCTTTTTGAAAGTCGAGGTAAATTATGTCTACAACTCTGCTATTGTCCTAGATGGATACCAGATGGGTGAAAAAGGACCAAAGATTTGTTAAGCACGATCTTCCTTTTCTAAACCCATGTTGATTTACTGATATTAGTTTATTCACCTCGAGGTGAGCTACCATCTCCTCTCTGATTATAGATTCTAAGAGTTTACCAACTACTAATACGATAGTTGCATGGAATGGATTTGGTCCCTTTTTAAAAATCGGTGTGATATTAGCTCTCTTGCATTCAACTGAGACTACCCCCTCACTTAGAAAACGATTAAAAATCATGCTTAAAGGTTTTAACCAATTTATTTTTTAATTGCTTAAGCTGTGTGGAGTATAGACTGTCTGTCCCGGGTGCATTCGATTGTTTCATTTTATTAATGATTGTAGTAATCTCGCACTCGCTTACACGCACGTCAGAGAGCATCTTATTTGACCGTAATACGATTTCCTTAATTAAAGTGTTAACTGCGTCATGTCTTCGACAGTAAGGACGCTTACGAAATAATCGTTTAGTATTTTAACAGTTTCTTTTACACACTGATAGGCATCCCTCTTTTATCCTTAGGTGTCCTATACTCTCCCTGGTTGGCTTTCTATTATTAACGTATAAATAGAAACGTTTTGGTTCTGTTTTAGAATTTTATGCTATAACTCTCTTTTTCGCTTTTCTAATTGCATTTTTTACCTGTCTTCTATGTGCAATTTCACTTGCTTGATTTGATTCCGTAATGTTTTTTTTTGTAGTATATACCATCAATTTTTCTTACGTCAACCATAGTGCCCTGCATTGATTACTCGCTGTAACTCTGAATATTAATCCTGTGGACCCACATTTAAAAGTGAGCTATCTTAATCGTGGGTCAGTATACGGTCCCGAAAATAGTCAAAGTTGCAAGTTCCGAACAGCGTAACAAGTTGTTAGCTGTCATTTACTCATACACTTGCCCTTATATCAAATTTAATCGTGCTGTGGTGGCTATTTGTTACCGTTTCCCCCAAATGAAAGTTTTGTACTAAATTTTCATCCGTGGTTATAACTAGATCTAGGATATTTTGGCCTCTCATTAGTCCATATATCTTTTGAAAAAAAATAATCTCCTTTGAATTATAATAGTTTTTCACTCTCTTTATAACATATTTACGTTAATTATCGTGCTTGAGAAATTAAAATCACCGTATATATTTGTCGTGTTTCTTTTAATCACAAAGGATATACAATTAAACAACTTCCTATCCTCTTCTTTGATTAAAGAAGTAGTAAAACATGTTTCTGTAATTAAAAGATATCAAAGTCTTTTGATTTGACTAACGCTTTAATTTCAGGAGATTTATTTCTCATGCTCCGTGCGTTCGTGTAGAGGTAACTTAATTTATCTCTTAATCTGAAATGACTGTATCTCAAAGGCCTAGATCGTTTTCCTGGGCTTGCTCTCGGGAAGGACGGGGGACTTTAGGCTCTCAAGATCGCTTATGCTTTTATCTATTAATTTTCACAACCTGGAACTACCTAATTCATTAAAATGAATGGCATCTTAATGAAAAAGGGATGATTGGTCCTTAAGATCGTTCCAGAAGTTAAAGAACTTAATCCATTACTTGACTTGAACGTTTTAGGCATTTTGTTAGGGTATGAAACGTATACACTCACATGCCGCAAGGCGATCGTGAGAACGAAGGAGATTTGTCGTCTGAGTTGACCTTCGTCTCCTCCCCCCCCTCCCCCGATATTTTACCGCTCTTCACCGCCTTCCCCCTGACTCAAGTCGTTATCCGCGCCCTCCTCCCCCAACAGGTGACAGGAAGTCTGATGGAAGAAGGCCTATCTCACAGAGAAGCCTCAATTCTATTTGCCTTCTTTATGATACCAAGGAGATTGTCCAGAAGGCGCCACGATAAGCGAATTGTCGTATGGGAATCTCTCTCTCGATTTCACACAGTCCGTGGTATAAATGGCAACACTGTTCATCCTTCAGCAGAAGTGTTCCGGACCTACTCGCGTAATCCTCACGTTGAGCGAGAGTCGTTGCCGTAACGTATCGACTGCTAACGCGAGCCCGCTGAGTCAACCTGGTCGCTGTCTCAAAGAGTTCCTGAGGCAAATCTCGCCCTGCAGAGTCTGTGACTAAAATAATACGCTCTGTTGCTCAACGTAACTTGAGAAAGAAAAAGGAACATCCAAATAGTTACTGGAAGTAACTATTTGTTAGTGTCACATCCAGTTAGGAGTGAGCTAACCGAAACTGCAGTCAGCATCCCCGAACCCTTCGTCTTATCCCCACTCTCTCCGAGAACTCGTGTTAACGCCACCCGAACCACCCCGTCTGTACCTGAGTAGTCGTCTCTCCAATCCATCACAATTAATGGTAATCTGTAAACCCAGTGTCGCTCTATTCTTAAATGACCTATTTAATTAACAGTGATTGATACTCCCATTGAGTCATTATAAATCTAGGCGCTTAACGTCATTGTTATCCTTCCTTTATTGAGGAGATTCAAGTGATTCATTCCCTGATATTATTGTTTATAATTTCCTTCGACCCAGACAAATCCGTGTTTAATATTTAATCCTTATTAACCTAAATGCCCGTTTAACTATTGCTACTAATTATTATTTTGTTGTAAAGTAAAGTTTATTTTTGTACGTGTGTTTATTTGGTGGCTCCTACTTTTTGATGTACACTTGGCAAGAATTTAATTAAGAATCCCTTCGGCTACTTTATTCACCCTGTATTATGCACTCTTAGAATTTAACAATCACAAACCTCCCCCAGCCTTCGCACGTTCAGTAGGAATTAAAGCCTATATATATATATATATATATATATATATATATATATATATATATATATATATATATATATAATGATCGTAGATTGAGTCATAGGGTCTCAATACCATCGACTTAAACAAAAGCGGTGTGTCCAGATCAAGGACTAGAATAATTATTGGACAGGACTATGAGCAATTCTACGACATTATAAAAGTGGTGTCAGCTTTAACGGGGTCAAATTTTTAAGAAAGCGAACTCATATAGCCTAAAACTTGCCAACATCCAAGGAAGCCCAAATAAACTAACGTAAATTTTAATAATTATAGTATATTCCCCGAAGGAATATAAATAATATCCATTAATTATCCTTTCCAGATAGCAAAAACAAAGCTAGGAAAATACTCGTTATTTTGGGGGTTAGTTATTAGATTGTATCGGTTAGGAACAATCGCAGCTTCTAATTCTCTTACCAGGTGCGTAAGTTCTTTCGTGAGTCACCAGTTGCGTCAGCAAGAGCAGCAATGGCTTCACAATCGTTCGAAGTTTTTGTAAAGCAAGGACAAGCTCTCGGTCTCACGGGACAGGAACTAAAGGAATTCGTCCAAAGCAAACAGTGAGAGGAAAGAGCACGTGAAATGGAAGTAAGAAAAGAAGGGTTAGAATTGAAAGAAAGGAAAAGAAAAGAAGGGTTAGAATTGGAAGAAAGGAAAATAAAAGAAGGGTTAGAAAAGGAAGCGAGAAAAGAAGTTAGAATTTGAAGAAAGAGAAAGGATTTGACAACATGAACGAGAATTAAGCAGAGACCAAGTTGAAGTCAGTTCTGTTGGATCTCGTGATCATCAACCCCAGGTCCCCGCTATGAAAATTCCTCAATATAAAGACGAAGAAGATTTGTGCTCATACTTAACCCATTTTGAAAAGATCTTCGAGGTAAACAGATAGGCCATAGAATCCGAAGGAGTCAGTAGATTGCTCCCATTGCTTAGTCCACGCTCAATGCAAATTTTTATCTCGTTACCACATGAAGCTACAATAGACTACAACACCTGGAAGGCCGAATTGCTATCCGCCTTCAACTTGAACCCTCAGTTCTACCGCGCTAAGTTTAGATCGGCTAAAATCCACCCCGGTCAAACTTACCGACATTTTGGATATATCCTGAAGTGAAACCTCCAGTTCTGGCTAGAATCCTCCAAAGTCGAATCGGAGTATGAGGCCCTGATTGACTTTATGTTAAAAGACCAGCTATTGTCCATCCTCCCCCAGGAGATCCGAACATTCGTGCAAGACTGCCGAGCGTCTACCTTTCAAGAATGCCTCGAAGAAGCTGATCTCCATGCGACAAATCATCGCCTATACCCACAGGATACCCGGAAGAATAGTCCCCCGTCCCCGAAGAATAAATTTAGTTAATCAATGGAAGTCCCAACAAAGTAAATCGCCTCCATTGATAAGGACCCCAGCCCCTTTCAGGCCAAGAATAAGCCTTTTGTAGCCCACGAAGACAAAAAAACCCCAGTCTTCAATACCCCCTACAATAACCAGCACCAGAATAAGCAGGTTATATGCTACTCCTGCGGTTCCCCCGGCCATTATAACTCCCAATGTGTACAGAATTCCAGCCTACGTCCCACCCAGGGCCAGCAAGTCCACCACGTAACCACTACCCTTTCCCCGGAACGCCCGGTCGCGCTTACGTCATCCCCCTGGTCTCCATCCCCACAGAAATTTCAAGTGAACTTCCTGTTCAACAAGAGTTCCCCCGGAGGACTAAATTTCGAAACCGGCTATTTAATGGCTGTAAAAGTGTCCACCCTCGTGAGAGACACAGGGTGCACATGCATTGTCGTGTCAGACAAATTGCTCCCCCCTCTCGACACCGAACATAAGAAGTACGCAATTGTACACGACTTCTTGGGTCGAGAAAATAGATTCCCGGTAATCCGCTGCCATGTACAGTGTATATATTTCACTGGTTGGGCCGAAGTAGTGGCAGCCTCCATCAAATTTTGCTCGATACTTGGCCAGAGCGCACTACTCTCCCCGAGTGAAGTGACTTAAGCTGTCGTCACTCGAGCGCAAGCTAGCCACGAGGCCTTTCCCCCAACGCGCCTCCTCACCCCAGAAGCCCCTTTAGAGGTTCCAGCGAGTAATGCACAATTACTCAAAGATCAGCAGAGCTGCCCTTTACTTCAATCCCTTTGGGAAAAGGCCCGAAAGAACGAAGTGGTGATCGTTCGAGGGAACCGTCCCATAAGGTACGTCATTAACGACTTCCTTTGTTTTCGCACCTCGCGAGATGAATCTGACCCACCTTCCAAGGTCATGTGTATTCCGCGCACACATGTAGGCCAAATCTTGCGAGTAGCACATGAAAGTCCCATGGCCGGTCATTTCGGCCATAACAAGACTTCTCAGCGAGTATTTAAATACTTTTTTCGGCCCGGTGCAGCCAAAGATATTGCAGAATTCTGAAAAACGTGCGATTTGTGTCAGAAAACCACTGCAAAAGGTCGAATAGCCCCAGCTCCCCTGCAAAGAACTTCAGTCATTTCAGAGCCCTTTTCGAGAGTCGCCATCGACCTCATCGGACCAATTCACCCCCCTTCCGCCGAAGGTCATAAACATGTACTAACATTGATAGACTGCGCTACCCGATTTCCAGACGCTGTCGCTCTAAAAAGGATCGATAGTATCTCTTGCTCTGAAGCCCTTATTTCCATTTTTTCTAGATTAGGATTGCCCAAAGAAATCTTGTCAGATAGAGGCCGCCAGTTTACCTCTGAGCTCATGGAACACGTGAACACCCTGCTCCAAATCAAACCTATTTTTACCACGCCCTTCCATCCGAGCGCAAACGGCTTGTGCGAAAAGTTCAATGCGACCTTGAAAAGCGTCCTCAACAAGCTTTGCATGGAACAACCCCAAGAATGGCACTGATATTTGCCAGTTGCGTTATTCGCCTCCTGCGAAATTCCCCATAGGACCATCGGATTTTTCCCGTTTGAGCTCATGTACGGAAGAAGCGTGCGGGGGCCCCTCAATATTTTGAAGGAGTTATGGTCAAATTTCCGTATGTGTCCAGAATTAAGGAACACTTATTCCTTCGTCCTCGAACTAAGGGAAAGATTAAAAAGATGTTCTGACATAGCAGTCAGAAATTCCGAAATTAATATGAAAAAGTATCGGACATACTTTGATCTAAAGGCCAAAAACAGAAAACTGAAGCCCGAAGATGAAGTTCTGCTCTTACTCCCCACGGACTCCAGTAAACTTCTCTCCCAATGGAAAGGCCCCTACCCCGTTCAGAAAACCCACGGATCGGTCGATTACGTAATACAGACACCCACAGGTGATAAGTTATATCACATAAACATGCTAAAAAAGTATCATAGATGGGCCTGTATAAACAATATAGTCGCCTTCGACGAAGAAAGGGTAATTGACGCCGTCCACCCAAACAACCCCCTAAATATTGTTAATTCGATTTGCGTGGAGTCAAGCGAAGATTGTCCCCTCCCCGTCCTCCCGTCCAAGCTACCTTCCCCTTAAAAGAACCTTTCCCTTAGTTGGATGTAAACTCCGACCTCACCCCTGCCCAAAGGAACCAAATGATGGCGCTTTTGGAAGAATTTTGGGACCTCATTTCTGAGTCACCAGGATGCTCGACTCAGTTCAAACATGATATCACCCTCACTATGCTCGAACCTGTGCGATGTAAGACCTATCCCGTACCGGTGCACCTAAGAGACGCTTTCGATGAGGAAGTAAACGATCTTTTGCAATTAGGGATTATCGAGCCATCTACGTTCGACTACTGTTCCCCAATAGTCATGGTCCGCAAGCCAGACCAGTCCTCTAGGATGTGCGTCGATTTTCGGAAGCTAAACACCGTAACCGTGTTTAACGCCGAGCCTCTCCCCTAAATTGACCAAGATTTACCTCTCTTCGAAGGAGCCGCCTACATCACCGAGATAGACCTATGTAAGGCCTATTATCGGATCCCCCTAAAGGCATCAACGAGGAAACTAACAGCCTTTCCTACAGACAAAGGTTTAATGGAATTCACTCGTCTCCCTTTTGTCCTAGTCACTGCCTGCAGTAGCTACAACCACATAATGCGCTGTGTAATAGACGGTTTAAAAAACGTTTCTTTTTATTTTGATAACGTGTATGTGGCTACACGTTCATGGAACGACCATATCTTTTCCATCCGGCAGCTTTTAGAACGCTTAAAGCATCATGACTTAACGATTAAACCCTCAAAATGCCATTTTTTCTTATAAATCCATAGAATACCTTGGATTTAAAATAGGCAAAAGTCACCTGGCCCCACAGAAAGAGAACGTGAAGGCTATTGTAAAAATGCCCCTACCGCGCACCAAGAAGCAATTACGGTCATTCCTCGGTGCTGCGTCATTTTACCGCCGCTTCGTACCCCTTTTCGCTTCTGTAGCAGCTTCCCTAAGCGATCTGCTAAAAAAGGAACTCCCGGACCCCCTCAAGTGGAACCCCGACGCCGAAGCGCGCTTTGAAGAGCTCAAAGAGAAGCTAGTCTCCGCCCCGATCTTAAAACTGCCGAACCCTCAGAAAAAATTTGGCATACGGACAGATGCCCACCAACTGGGTATTGGCTGCGTATTACTCCAATACGACGAGGACCGAGAATCGGCTCCTATAAGCTATGCAAGTCGCCGACTGACGGCTCACCTAAGGGTGTACGCTACGGTAGAACTGGAAGCTCTAGCGATTGTTTTGGGGCTAAAAAAATTTAGAATGTATCTGGTAGGTCGTCTATTCCTTATAGAGACTGAACATAGACCGTTAGCCTACTTAAAAACTTGTAAAAACCGAAACGGCAGGCTAATGCGTTGGTCATTGTTGCTAGCTGAGTACCGTTATGAAATTAGGTATCTAAAAGGGTCTGACAATGTACTCGCAGATAGCATTTCGAGAAACCCGATTTCAGATAGCGTTTAATAGTCAATTATTTTTTTTTGTGTGTATCGCTTTGTATAAATAATTATTTCTTGTCTGTACTCTGTATGTGTTTTGTTTTGTTTTGTACTGTTCTAAAATATGTAAGTTAGAGAAACTGACGTAGCAGTAGTATTTTGTAGCCATTAGATACTAAGATAAAGTCCTAACGGTTCTGATAAAATTACCGACTCAATTGTTCGAGTCGAGGAAGATAATTACAAATTTCCTTGGTAAAGTTAACAGTAGAATATTTTGCCATGTTAGAGACAAGAATCCTACGATCGATTTCAATGGAAGTAGAATGTTATTTAAATCGGCTAACTATGTTAAGAGAAGAATCGTAGAATCGAGCTTGATATCGTCAGTTCCTAATTAAAATCTATCTGAGGGTCAATTTTCTTTTAATCCTGTAATAAGATCGCAAATAAACAAATTAGTAAAATGCCAGCCCTTCAATATGTTTAGGCCTACCCCCCCCCCCAGATTAGCCACAAGTAGGGGATTGGGGGGAAAAAAAGAGGGGATCTTGTGTTATGCTTATATGCATTTCTCTTATATTTTCTGCCCAGTGTCAGTTGAAAAAGGGTGTGAGATACACCGAAACTGTTCTGAATTAAATTGTCTTCGAAGAATGTGGTTTAATTCCTCATATATATATATATATATATATATATATATATATATATATATATATATATATATATATATATATATATATATATATATATATATATATATATATATATATATGATCGTAGATTGAGTCATAAGGTCTCATTACCATCGACTTAAACAAAAGCGGTGTGTCCAGATCAAGGACTAGAATAATTATTGGATCGGACTATGAGCAATTCTATGACACATATTTATTAGTGTAAATTGACTTTAACTGCATTATCAGAATCGCTTTTAAACTTGAAATTATTCCAATTACCCCTACAAGAGTCGCTTTAGTTTTGGCCAATCTAATAAGATCGTTGGCTCAATAAACATTTTCGTATGGGGTTGTGTCGAATCGGTGAATGTTCTTTCCACCAACGAGGGTAAGAATTGCGCGTTTCTCACTCTGTCTGTTCAAGTTGTCAATCTTTCAACGTTATCTATGCGACGGCCTCAGAGGCAGACTTTCCTACCTTTAACTGGATTATGTGCTTTAAATTCTGAATCCTATATATTTTATTAAGGAGTCCACGATTAGGATGTTCTCTATTTCATCGGGATTTTAAAAATGCCGCTGATTAATTTGGAGATTATAGCAGTACGGAAACATATGACTTTATCTCGGATTGCAATTATATTCACTGTATTTCATTTCTGTACTACACAAGAGAATTGGGAACGACACAAGTAATAGATGGTGGTAATCCATTGAATTAGGAGATCACAGGTGGAAATTTCTTTCGGACGACACAAATATCACATCTTTGTAGGAGAGCGGTTGTGTAAGAATTTAGAGATAAATAATGATTGAGAGAATGAGATAAAGATAGAAAAATGATGTAAGAGACAATAAGAGAGAAAGAGAGAGTGAAAGAATGAGAGGAAAAAAAGAGAAGTTACAAGGAGTCACAAGGAAAAGTAGTACCTCAAAGGACATTACTGACCATACCATGGAGGTATTATTTTGAGAAGGCCCTAACCTATAGCATAAGAGAAAGCATAGCATAAATGAAAGAAAAAGAATTATAGAGAGATAATGATATAGATTGAAAGAAAATAAGAGAGAGAATGAGAAAGATAATGATAGAGCGAATGAGAGGAAGAGAGAAAGAGTTAGAGAGAGTGAGAGAGAGAGAGAGAATGAGGGAGAGTATGAAATAGAGAGAGTATTAAAGAGGACTACCCCTAGCCAGCTGGCTTTTGGTCCTCGCAGCAGCTAGGACTCTCACGATGTATCCTGCCACTCGCCAGGTTCAGGTAAGATAGGAAAGTATGTCGATCTAAAAAAAACCTGGATAAAAAGCTTAAAAAGGTGGATTGGGATGGATTAAGGTATGGAATAAAGAAGAATAGGGATAGGCGAGTGTCGTGGTATGACATTACATTATATAAATACCATATTATATCTATGGGGGAGGGACCAATAACTTGAAGGCGAACCGACAAGGAACGGAATGCCACAAGTTTCGACGCGCGGAACAACGAGATAAGAGTGCAACGAGGTCAGGTAAAATTTGGGCAATGGCAAAGCTCAAGGTTATTTAAAGAGGCATGTACAAAAATATAATTTTATTTACATAAAATAAGAGAATAAATCGGCAAAATTAAATTGGTAAATGAGGGGGAAAATTGCTGAGTTATGCGTCAGACTCAGAAGTTAGAAATTAATGCGTTACAGAAAGAGACTATTCAAATGGGGAGGATTTACTCAAATGGGTTGCTAACGGGGGAGAGGGGTTGGCCTACGGAGGATTCCGGGTGAGACGTCAGGGTAAGGTTTCACGGATGTCTTCTGCAGGCAATAGACGTGAAGGCGAGGGCGCTCGGAGCTTCTGAACGGGAAGTTGCCGTGATGACGGTTTTCCAAAAGAGGGAGGGGGGTGGTAACGTCCGGTCTATGGGAGAGTATTTCGGCCACCCGAAAACGAGGAGGGAACGCGGATTTCTTCGACAGGAGTTGATGAGTGGAGTCGGAAAAATCGCTCGGTGGCGATCGTCAAATGGAATTACATCACTGGCTGGGGCTAATTCCAACACACAAAAAGTTCAGCCGTCACTTTGCTTTGTTGTTAGCACCTGACTTGGAACTAGGGGAATCTTCTTCGGTCCGGGTGAGACTCCTCAACTCTGTGTCTCCCACATGAAAGACGAGCCCTATATATATCTGAGGCTCCCCCCGCGGGGGTGAGGGAAACAGGGCTACTCTGGAATGGCCTTGAATTTTCACGCCGAGGTGATTCTAACCCGCGTAAAGGTGGTCCGTGGTGGACGCGGTTCGAGGCTACCGCTTGGGGATAGGGGGGGGGGAGGGGGCTTACCAATTTAAGCCTAACCAAATTCTAGAATCTTCTCCAGCGCATGGACATCACTTCCGTGCTAGAAAAGAAATTCCACGTGGAATTCCCCCAAAGCGAGTCCACGAAAGAGCAAGATGATTACTCATTATTACTGGGAGCGAGAGATCGTTGCCCTTCCAGGTTTCAGTTGCAGAGGAAAAGGTCAGTAAGAGCGATCTGAACGGAAAGGGGCGAATGAAAACTAGATGGAAAATAGTGGGAGAAGTAAAGCCGCAGATCCTGCAAAAATTGGGGCAGTAATGGTACACAACTGAGAAAACTGAGCAGGACACCGTGCCACTACTATCTGTACTAGGTATAGCAGCCTACAAAGGGTACCCCCCTGCACGGTGCTCTCTCGCAATCGAATGTGAGTTCACACTAGGAAGTCTTGTGCTCTCCTGACTCCATCAGTTGCAGTTTTCTCTCCAGGGACCACGGCCTGTATAGGGATCTTCAACTATATTTGTGATAGAACGGGTTGAGGCCGCGTTAATTTCAACCCCTATCACGTGTTATTTATAACCACGATGCTCCCACGTGCATCTTCGCTTTGAAGCTTGGCACCTTATCGCAGCCACCTGAGTCAATGTTTAAACAAGGAGGTTTATCTTACCCCGTTCGCCCCCATACGCCGACCTCGCCAGATTGAGTTAGGCTTATGGGCAGATAAGGCATTGTTCCCAGGCTCGGCTGTGCATTCCCTCGAAGCTCCCACTCCATTGTCCCCCACGCCAAGGGAGTGTCTCGACTATTTAGATGGAAACTTTACCACTAAGAGCAGATTGGAGATCCAGATTTTCGTCGCGAAACATCACCCCAACCCTCTCTACCTCGAGATTCACTATCACTTGTCCAGAAGGAGGACAATATCCCTTGAGTGCCAAGGTTTGAGCCTTTCGTGACAAGGCTTCCCCCTCGTTGTTCAGAAAGAGAACAACGTTAGAACAGCCATTGTTCGTTCGAGCCCGTTGTTCAGAAAGAGAACAACGTTAGAACAGCCATTGTTCGTTCGAGCCCGTTGACCAGAAACGGTTCTCACCCCCTCCCCTGTTGTTCAGAAGAGAACAACATTAGAACAGCCATTGTTCTTGAGCCCGTAGACAAGAGACGGTTCTCACCCCCCCTGTTGTTCAGAAGAGAACAACGTAGAACAGCCATTGTTCTTCAAGCCGTTCGTCGAGAAACGGTTCTCATTCCCAAGACGCCACGTCAGGATCATTTTATTCCCCCCCCTTCGGCTGGAACTCGCCAGCGGACCGAAAATTCCTTCACGTCGACTTCCTCTGCACCATTAGTACAAAATTACGTAAGCGGAACGTTACCTTTGAGTATTTAACCCTTTTGTCAATTCTATCCTGTGCTTTAAATGGTTTAGCAAACCATCCCATCTCTTTAACTTTATATTTGTTTTACCTTATTAAATCTTTTAATCCTCGGATTAGCCCGAGCCCCCACGACCCTTTCCATTCTCTGTTTATGTCAATATTTTCCGCTTTGTGTATTGTTGATAGTTATTATTAATAAAACTCTATTTTATTAATGATAGCAATATTATTATCCTTGAGCTCAGTTCCACTTCTTAAGCATATCGAAGATACAAAATATCGGCCCGCCAGACATCCACGCACTCTAAAGATAATTAAAGAAGTTCCCTCAACGAATAGTTATATATGGTATATCGTCGAGAGTCCATTCTACGACAATATTTTTCACGCATTTTCACATCATCTACCTTTGCTACTTCATCTATTGATCTTTTCTTACACACTTTATACGCGACACGTCTTCGTTTTAGATTCCAAGAAAATTTTGGAATGCTAATTTGTCTTGTACAAACGCTGAATTATTTTAAACACGAAATAATGAATTATCTTAAAATATACTAAGTTGATCTGTTCCGAGGATTAAATAATATTAAATGAAAAAATTCAAAGTGAAGGTTGGAGGCAAAACTATTTTTTTTCTTTTCTCAAAAAAGTTTTCAGTGTAATTAGACAAATCCTGTTTAGGGTAGATTAAAAGATAGGAGATGGCCCCTCAGGCTAAACTGAGAAAGCCTAATTTGAAAAACGAAATATCTATAAAAGTTAAAGTTTATTTTGAGTCTTGTACGAAATGATATCGTAAAAAGAATGACTATTTGGAATGGGTGTGAAAACCAAGGAGATGCACTTATCTGAAAAGAAAGGTACATTTTAGAGTCATTAAAAGAAGTTTCTTAAAAAAGGTAAGATTATGGAAAAATTCCATCTTTTTTGGAAGGTGATTCACAGTATCATGTTTACATATACTAGTCTTCCTTTGAAAATTAAAACTGTACTTTTGAATAAGATAGGTACACGCGTTTTAAGCTACTTAATCCTATAATACTTCTCTCTATCGTTGTAAGAGTCTTCTAGGAGTAATATTATGCTAGCAGAGAGGGTATATTACCCTTTAAAAAGCCTTAAGAAAGCCATATTTTAACTCGATTCTGCTACACGAGAATTCTTACATGGTATGAGATGGAATAAGTTAGCCCTGCTCGCGCATTTCACGATTTGTATGCAATTTTGCTGGTACCCGATAAAACTAGTGAAACTCTAATCCGCGTAATCAAAGACTGGGTTTGCTGGAGACCAATATTATATTAGATTGTTGGGCCTCATATGCAAAACTTTAGGTTTAAGGCTACGAACACTCAATCGTTAACCACTCTCAGAACTTTGTAGATCCATAAACAGGAGTCAACTGTTAGAATATTGAACAAGAGTGGAAGCATGAGAGAAGCCCAATCCCGAAATAGAGGCGATAAGAAAACCATTTGAACGGTTGTCTCAAAACCGCACTTTTTGTGCAGAAATTTACTAGTTGAAAAGAGTGCTTCCACGAATTTCATTTGGCTGCTGCATATCTCTACACACAAAAATAGAATATGATTTTTGTCTTCTGGGTTGAAGTGTGGTTTGGATAGGTTACGGAAGAAACCTTGAATGTTTTTTTTCGTTTTGAGCAACAATGTACAAGGTTATGGGAGCAGATTATCTAAACATGTTTAGTTTGGGAAATTCTACAGATTAACGCCAAGAAATAGATAACAGATCGTGTTACTAAACATGCTTAGAAGGCCTACTACCCCGAACCTTCTATATCATTGTTCGGAAAATTAACTCTAGTAAAATTAAACACAAACGCCGAGTGTAACTTTAGCCCTATCATGGCATTTCAAACTGGCGTTTTGGAAGAATTCTTGCGTTGCAGAATCTCGTCGAAGTTTTCTTTTTATGAATTTATGACAATATTACAACGACACAAATTAAGTAGTACAAGATTTATTCAAAATTACGATTAAAATTTCCTAATCTTTTACAGATAATTGGAACGAAGATGACCTAGAGCAAAGAAAAATTTTGAATCAGTTAATAAGATAGATGTGTCACTTGAGAGGAAAGCCTTAAGATCAGTGAATTATATTTTGAGGAAACCAAATATGACGCCACCTTCAAGTCGACCTTTGATTACTCTCAATGGTGACTGGTTCATTGCAAAAATAAACTAGAAGAGAAGGATCCGAATCATGACTATATTTCTGGAAATTTGAGTAAAAGAAGAGGGAAACTACAAAAAAAACCTCATATTAACTTACATTTTGTGACCTTGTTTCTTGTTTTTCTAACATAGTAGTAACAAACAAGAGTAACAAACCATTTGTCTATGAGTAATGAAACACAAGTCTCCATGTTTTGGAATGTTGGTAAAGTCTCCTAGTTTGTTCAATCTAAATAAAAGAATACAGGCAATAAATATCCAGCTATTTTTTCTCACATTTGGCAATTTTGACAAAGGTTAACACTTGAGTGAGTTTTATTTAGCTGCCAAAAGACATTTGTAATTCTAGTAATTGAAAGCAGTGATCTAATAGTGAGAAGTCACCTCATTGGAGGGGGCAGAATTCCGATCCATAAACCTCTTTGTCTTTGACTGCATAATCCGACGGAGGAAACCAGATTCCCTAAACGGTTGGTAATAAAGGAAAGGAGATAGAGAAATATAAAAATATTAATGAAATTTTGCTCATCTACTTGCCGCAAACACTCTTTCCGCTCTATTGAAGTGAAAGATTGGGCGTGTCCTTCTCTCATTTCATTAACAAAATCGTGGGGAAGCTGCAGGAATAATTCTAGAGGACAATTTTAATTCTTTGGCATTTATATTCATTCATTAATAAGACAGCGATTCACTCGCCCCAACCCTATTCGATGGTGGAGTAATGAAAGTGTCAGGATGACTAAGATCTTAATTTGTAACCCGTGATAATGGCTCCACCAATGCATAGGCAATTACACGGGCATTTCTTAAACAGTGCACATGGCTGCAGCTATACAATGCAGATTAAAGAGGCCGGAGATTAGGGTGAATACAATCCAAACACATAGTATGAATGAGCCTGATATGTGGAAGAAATATGGAATAATAAAGATCAATCAACAAAGACGGAAGGATGTCGCCTATTTCTACCCAATTCTACAACACAATAAATTACGAAATAAAGAGTCATTTACTTGGAAGTGGCCGCGTACCATATGTAGTTCGATTCCTCTTAAACGTTTTATAGAATATCGTTATCCATCGCGGATAATCATACCGCTTCTTTGAAGGGGTATGTTAGCGCAATATGATTTATTCAGGTCAGCATCGCTATACGGATCCTATTAAAACCGTAGCTCGATACCCTAATAGAAAATGCAACTCCTCTAGGATAACATACATTGTACTATTATTCTTAACTACAACAAAGGGATGAAAACTTTAAATCCATTAAAAGTAAGGGTTAAATAATCCCTTGAGGCTCTGAATTATGGGAAATTGAGAGAGTATATATCAACTCTACAACAAGAGTAGACGGTAATTTTCAATAAGACGAGCGGAGAGGGTTAATCATCTATTATAAATTCAGGAAAATTCAATATTTCTACCTACTTCTACAACACAATAAATTTTCATCCACCTCATCTTTAAAAGTCATGAGATGGCCTAAGTTACATTCTCTCGTTTTGGAGATAGCCAAAAAATCGCCAAGAGTTTTCTTGACCTTTTCACTTTCAAAAAAACGAAAAATAAGGTTCTTCATCATGGCATTTTGAACTCGCGCTACTATTATAAACTAGTTAAAGGGCCCTACCCCATATTTGGAGTAACATTATTTTTGGCTGTAATTTGTAGAAATGCCCCAATTATATATGTTTAAATTATCTTATACACCGTGACTCGTAAAATATTACTTTATACTGCTAATAACACGGAAAATTCTGATTTCCGCGCCGAAAAATAGCAATGGACAATTTATATAGGCTTATAAAATAGATTGAAGTAGATTTTCTGCAAAAATGGTGGGGTAATTATAATAAGACGAGCATAAGCATTTTTTATACCACAAAATAACCACCCCGCCCCTATTTCTTCCGTATGCCATAAAGACAGTCTCATGGAATTTAAAGATGGGCAGGTGAAAGGTTCTTGCATTGCAGAATTGGTTTGAAATATTGATCTCTCCTGACTTTATAAGGGGTGATACACACTTTCCGCCATCAAAATCTTACTCCGAGAAGACTATTACAACAATACGAAGAACAATGTGATGATTTAGTAGTCTAAAACGTTTGCGTCTGTCTAATTAAAAATTATAGAGTAGACCTACCCAAACCGAACATAAACGGAAAAAAATCAAGCCATTCAGCTGCTAACTTAGTCCATCCTGGAGCCATGAATCGAAGGGAAAATTATTTTACTATCTTAGTCTTAGAACAGAAGAGAGCGGAGGCGGCTGCAAGACCTCCAACTTAAATGAATCTAGATTATGTAAGATAGAGCTGCTTTAATAATATAAATTAACAACCAATCCTTTTCTCCTTACGCGGATTCATCCAAAATAATTCTTAATAATCCAATAAAATGCCCATAAAAGAATTGTTGATAGCCAAAAGGTTCCATTTAACGACAACCTGTAAGAAATTTCGCGAGACGAGTCATTTATTGAACGCCAAATAACCATTTAATCCTGCCCATTAAGCATTTCACACACCATTGATAGATTCAGATTATTCTCAAGAATTTACTTCAATATCTGAAGAACAAATTTGTCTCCATCCCAGATAAAGATCGCATCATGTTTGCTTAAACTAAATGATGTGCTTGTTTGAGTGTGATCTAATTTTGAGATTCGTTCAAATGTGCCCTCGTACTATCGTGTTAAAACTTTTAGGGAATATGTATCTTAGACTATTATATGATACATACTGTTTAAGAGTATTTGGACTTGGCGTTGTTCTTTGAACCGAAATGGATTGGAGCAAGAGGATTTGGGGTGGGTGGTTGTGTGTATGTTTGCCTGTGAGAGATGGAATCGGTGGATGACCAGAGATTTGCTTTTTGTCATCAAAAGTTAGGTTATAAAAAACAAATGTATAGTGTTGAAAAATCAGACATTAATTGAACACGAAAAAAGTTATTTATTAATCAGAGGATTTTGAAAAATCTGTTCATTATCATCTATTTTCTTCGTAGTTTGAGTCTCCCCCCAAGATTTATAATTTTGCCTTTGTGCGTTGTGACGAGTTTCAGAGGAAAATGGGCTTCAACCATCTTTTTGTCTCCTCCTTAAGTGCGCTTGCCTTGAGTATGAAAGGTCAGCAGATTTCATGAATAAAACAATAGAAATCCGATTAATTTGTTATTGTCACTCAGTTAGTTCATAAGCTCCTATTAAGATAGGAAACTATTAGGTTGGAAACAAAGTGTTTGCACAACGTTTATTGACAATGAGTTACAACGAAACAATGTCGAAAAAGAAACATCAATAAACAATGTAATAACCGTTATTTTCGAGCACCTGTCTCCAACGACGGGATAGATCATGGATGCCTTTGTTGTAAAATTCAACTGGTTTGGTATCAAAGAAGTCTCCAACTGCAGTTTTCAGTTCATCATCATTTGTGAACGTTTTGCCATTCAAAAAGTTCTGTACTGTCTGGAATAGATATTGGCAGCAGTACTTCCCACCCAGGCTCTATTAGTTTTTCACGGGTATGATTTGCAACTTGTACTCGGACGTCATCATGAAAAAACATGACATCAGTCAATTCTGATCGTTTCTGTGCAATTGCCTCTGACACCTGTTGCAGTTGTTGACTGTATAACTGAGCGTCGATTCCTTTCTCATTAAGTCACTCCCTTCACATCCCACTAGACACAAATCATAAGCTTCTTTTGATGTCGGTCGGCCTTTGTCTGAAGTTGTGCAGGTGCACCTTTGTCTGGCCAGCTTCTGTTGCTTGCCAAGTTCGAAGTAGTATCATGCAGGCGTTTATGCGTCGTTGATGGTCAAAGTCAGTCAGTTTACGTGTAATCCTTACCTCCAGTTTACTGACTTTGCCAATTTTTTTATAACGTTGTACTCAGGTAATTCATCCTTAATGTACATTTAGCATTAATCAACATAAACGATATTTCGTGCTACTTTGTCTTCAACCCACTTGAATCTCATTCGTGATGATATTATCCTCAATTTGAATCTTATTTGTGAATACACACTACAATATTAATCTCATTCATGTCACCTCCTATCCATTCCACAATTTGAATCTCATTCGTGCTCACAGCCTATCGAATTTAAATCCCATAACAAAGATACTCGGCGTTGTCCGGGCAAAAAAAACTATCTTGAACGAAGTAAATTCTCTGCTTGAGTTAAATTACGCAATTAAAGGTTGGTAAGTATAAAATATAAGATTTATTTTAATTTTGAGTAATGGAATAGTGTATTATGAAAGAATATCCAAGAACGATTTTCATATTACAGCAGTGCAGCAGGGCGAGCAATCGGGTAGGCGGGAAGCGGGCAGGTGGGCAAACATGAGTATGTGGATGGCAGCCAGACTTTAAAGCGTGCCTCAAGCAGATGGGGCGATTTTCAAATAAATATATAAATTATTAGAGTCTCAGGCATGCTGATATTAGGTATTATCACGTTTTGTAAGCATTACAGTCGCATAATTGGTCTAGAAAACCTTAATTTATCCACGGGCAATGTTGATGTTTTAATTGCAACTAATAGCCGCGATTATTTGTCCCCCCCCAAACCTAAAAAGGGTAAAAATTCGAAACTAACTTAACCTAACAACCAGGTGGAGCCAGTTTTGCCAAATCTGAGTAGCCTATGTTATTCCCTGGGCCAAATTGGCCCCAATGGTGACCTTTGTGGCTTCTAAAACGGTCATATATATATATATATATATATATATATATATATATATATATATATATATATATATATATATATATATATTTATACATACATACAAACAGACTTTCGGAAATATATATTAAATTACTCTTTTTTCCTCAGCCTTTTCTCAGGTTGGCTATTTTCATCTTGCCTCATACTAAGAAATATTTTGACTCGATAATACTAGTCAACTAGAATTTTAAACATACTTACGGACGAGCTTACCAATACTTTTATAACGAAAGTAATTTGAGTAAAGGTCGTGTTGTTTTGATTGTTTAATAATGTGAATCCGTCTTAACTAGTGTTTCCCATATTATTCATATCTAATAATAATTTATAATTTAATTTGGTGATTTCTTTTGAGATTTTAAATACATATATCATTTGTCCACGTGTTTGCCTATTTGTAAGGAAAAATTAGTTACGGAGAGAAATCTATTCGTACGGTTTATTTCTATGCTCAAAAATTAGTTTCGTTGCATCCGATGATCTCTTACTAACAGCCGTACGTCTTTTTGAGATGAAGAGACCAAAATTTTACCGTATATTCGATATGAAGTCCTATAAACGACTAATATCGAGGTAAAAATATATTTTTCTACTTAAAGCTAAAATTTCCTACAATGTCTCCTAGCATTCGATTTGCGTTCTTAAAAACTTCCGATGCATTGCTTTCACATTTGAGATCCTCCGTAATTAAAACAGGTCCTAAGATTTAGGCGTTCATTTAATAATTCTAAGTGTATGACTTTCCATTTACGTATGTTAAAGATGATCTGCTATTTTTCCGCTTGGCAATTTATTATGGTCTGGCTGCAGTTCTGCAGCCAAAAGGGACTTTTGTTTCCTAGCTTCGTGTCATCTGCGAATTTTTAGATTTTATTATTCAATCCATTATCAAGGTCATAAATATATACAATAAACAAGAGCAGACCCAGTACTTACCCTGAGATACTCCGCTAGTGAAAGGACACAGTCCTAGGTTTCAACGATTTGAGAGTGAATTATCTGCCCACTTACGACTTTTTCCTCTTATTCTGAGCGGTTTAAGTTTCAACAAGAGCATCGCATTCGGAACGACATTAAAGCTTTTATAGTGCCAAGGTAAATTATATCCCCTGATTTTTTTTCATCATAGATGGAAATCATTTTCTGAAACAATTCCAGGAGATTTTAGAAACACGAGCGTTCTTGGCAGAATCAGTATCGTGTCCATGATATGGTTATTTAAAGTGAGTTTACCAACCCTCCTATCTGTATTTATTCTCATAGATTATAAATTAATGACGTTAAACTAATAATACAGAAGTTGCTAGTATCATATATCGCTTTTTGAGTTTGTCGTAACATTAGCTCTTTTGAACTCTACTGGGACAATCCCTTCTTTAATAGAGCGGTAAAAGATCGTAAACAGTGGTTTTACTAATTATTTTTTTACTTTCTTTAGCTTAGTTGGGCACACGAAGTCTAGTACGGGTTCCTTCGATCGTCTCATCGTCATTATAAATACAATAATTTCCCAATCATATGCTCGTTTGTCCAAGTCGCTATGGTATTCCCCAAATCGATTCCTTCTCAAAATGAGGTTGGTATTTCCTCATCTAAGAAATTATGCATCTCACCCCGTCAAATTAATTTGTACGACATTCCGATTTTATTTACCCCATAGGATTACCATGGTCGATGTACAGTTCCCTTAAACCAATTACAACCCTGTCTGACGCATTTCAAATCAACCAATCAGTGTAGACCTCCTCGTTCCTGCCTCCCTCGCACTTTCAATCTTCCACTTGTGTTTTTCTACCCGTCGGACAAGCTCAGTAATAATATTGATTCTAATAACACTGTGTAAAACGATTTATGTTACAGAACAAAAAATAGGTCGTTCTAGATGATTTTTAGGCGCTGACTACAAATTTGTCTTTAGACTTTACATATTACGTTTAGTTTTTGTGTAATTTGAATTTTCCTTTTCAAGCCATTTCACACATTTGCTCAATATTGTACCAATATGCAATTTTTAATATATTTAATATATATAATTAATATATATATAATAATATATATTAATAAATAATATATATTCAATATATATTAACATTTTTAATATATATAAAGTAGACTATATTGAAGCTCAAATATCATTAAATTCTAATTACTGTTTTATTTTCAGATTTTTTTTCAGATTTTCAGATTAATACATACTTATTTGTAATAAATTCTTTGCTACTGACAACTGGTAACTGCTAAAAAAGATAACATGTTTATCAAAATTTTGCTCTGATAAGAACCTTATGATAAAGATCTCACATTGTGTATCGTTTGCTTGCTCAAGTTAGTATTTGAAATCTTTCCATGGCTTCAAGTTCTAGACGCGGATGTGTAAACAGCCCCAACATATTTTGTTATGTTTGTGGTCAATTCCACCAGTGACACAACAGAGAAAAATAGAAACAGCAGTAACGATGAAGCAAGCCTACATATACTATTTTGGATGCAAAGTAGGGGAGCAGGATAAAGATTAAGCTCCTCATATTTGCTGCACGCAGTAAAACACAATGTTGACAGCTTGGTTAAATGAGAAAAGGAAGGCAATGCCATTTGCTGTTCCCATGATATGGTGTGATCCCTCAAATCACTTTGATGGTTGTTATTTCTGCCTAACAAATGTGGCTGGATGCAGGAAATCGGCTGTGACTATGATCCTAAGGTAAGTCTTAAAGCTGTTCTCCTGCACAATGGGAATGAAAAGGCTGCAATTCCTGTAACCCACGCTACAGGTCTTCAAGAAACATATTCATCAATGCAACTATTGCTGGAACTTGTTGAGTACAAAGAGCATAACTGGAGCATCTGTTGTGATTTAAAAGTTGTATCACTTCTTCTTGGGTTACAGTTGGGATACACAAGGTACGTGTGCTTTTTATGTCTATGAGATAGCAGAGATGATAAAAATCACTATAAAAAGCAAGAATGGTCAGCCAGAGAAGAACACATTATTGGCAAACAACATGTTAAGCATAATGCTCTCGTAGATCCCCAAAAAGTTCATCTTCCACCTCTTCACATTAAACTAGGTTTAATGAAAAATTTTGTAAAGGGTATGGATAAAAAAAGTGAAGGCTTTCAATATTTGAAAAACATATTCAAAGGATCATTAACTGATGCAAAAATAGAAGCTGAGGTTTTCACTGGACCACAAATTCGCAGAGTTGTTTCTGATGATTCCTTCCCTTTGTGTCTCAATGAAAAGGAATGCAAAGCATGGACATCCTTTGTGGAAGTCACTGAAAACTTTCTCGGCATTTTAAATCACAAAATTACCGAGAAATAGTAAATAATATGCTGGAAGCCTATGAAAAGATGGGGATGTAGAATGTCACTTAAAATGCATTTTCTGAATTCTCATCTCGATTTTTTTTCCTGAAAACCTGGGAGCGGTTAGTGATGAACATGTTGAACGTTTTCATGAACAAAATTTAGTTATGGAGAGGAAGTACCAAGGAAAATTTAATCCAAATATGATGGAAGATTATTGCTGGTCTTTACCAAAACAAACTTTGATGTCTCACAAAAGAAAAACGAGAGAGCTACAGCAAAGTTTCTTTAAACTTTAAGTGCATAATATACTTAATCAATACAATAAAATCTTCATAACGGGAGGGAGGGGGGATAACTTCGCCAGTGATGCACACTGCCTGTCCTAAGCCAGAATAGAGAAGGAAGGTCCCCCACTTTTAAAATATTTTTGCTTACAAATTAAAAAAAATTACAAAATAAAAAGATTTTTGTATTTATTAATCGGAACAAATTACGAAAGTGGGGGGAAGGAGGATCATTACACAAAATATAGACGTGATAGAGAATTTTGGTTTTCAAATTCGGATTCAGCGCCGTCAAACTAATTAGAAACACTTATTCCCATGTCTGTAACAAACAAAAAGTTAAAATTTGTTGCCTAATGATAATCAGCTTAATCGAATGTCTTAATTGTTCTGAATGTGATTCCATCTTTTCTTTACATTTCGTTCCCCCTGAGGATATATATATATATATATATATATATATATATATATATATATATATATATATATATAAATATAGTGCAATCACATATTCATTAACTATAACATATTCATAGACCATATCAAATTTACAATCTATATTCTGTAACTTTAAAATTTACCACAAACTATATAACATTTAATTATTACCACTTTGCTAAGCCCTTCTTATTATATGTAATCATTCAATCCCGGCATATCAATTAATACCCCAATCGCAAATTCTGTGTTCATTCAACCAAATCAATTAATTCATTTATAATCATTCCTAATTCATTTACTTCAACTGTGTGTTTCCATTTTCCTCCTTATTCTTTGTTATACTGATGTTCTTTCATTGTAAAGTTTTAGAAATCAACTTTGTTAATATTACAGTAAGATTATTGATACTACCCGGTACTTTAGTCACGCCGTTACCTCGTTTTCTCTGCTCTAGCGTGTTCTCATCGATTCCTTCATTTAACGCAAGGTTAATGACTGCTATCTAGGCTAGCTTAGTCATTAACTAAATCCCATCTTATGCTTTACAGGTAACATATCCTTAACATAAAAAGACTTACTAAGTGATAATTTAGTATGTCAACAATTTGTTCGGGGTTATCGGTGATAATGCTACCTCTACACCTAATCGTTCCTACTGCCTCTTTCATGGACATTCTACTTGTCACGTAACTTTAGAAAACTTAGTTCAAGTTTGGCGTTTATTGCTAGATCTTTCTACTTTTTTCGTTTTTCTAACTTCTCGCTTAACTAGTTTACGATATAATACATATCTTTCTTGACTAATTTCCGTTTCGTTGTTTAGTATTCAGTATATGATCTCGCTACTGATATAGGGGTCTATGATTGATTGTTTTCTACATGTGTATATAGCGAGGTCGAAATCTAGAGGTAAGTACAACTCTCTGTAACCCTGAATGAAATGTTGTCCTTTCCTATTATGGAAAACGCAATCCACGTAATTTTTCCTTATACGGTTAAGAATAGCTTTAATATTGCAGCTCACAAAACAGTAGTAATTAGTTGCTCTCGTTTAGAGTTATGTTTGACTTTATTTAAAATCTAACTACATTATAGTCAGTTATCAGTAGTAGTTCACCAACTTGACCATTTTTAAATACATTCTTTTCCATGGTAAATCTTGAATCAGTATTTTTTTGGTCTCTTGGGTACCGGACCCTTTGAAAAAGCAAATTTCATAAATAAAGTTCATGAATAAATATGTGCCAGCAGCCTGAAAAATTATGTTAATATTAATTATATAGTTGATATACTGTACCTACATGTGCGATCAATACCTTCGCTCCCATATAAACGCTAACTGTGTCTAACATTGTTGATTTGAATTCTCGTTTCAAGTTTTAGAAAAGTTACCAAGAACAAAAAGACACTCGCTTCCCTCCAAACATTGGCCAGTGTCGTCGAAATTGTTCTCGGGCTGCTTTCACCTGACATAGCAGTGACGACATTTTTCTCATTGCTACTCCATTCCCTAAGCATGAAACCTGCCTCAGCCATAGTATTTGCAACTTCTTTGCCAACACTTATCATTTTATTACTATCATTAGAGATGAACAGCAAATTGTCTACGTAAAATTTAGTACACATTATATCTCTTACAATAGGATTACGACATTGGAGGGCATGATGATGCAGAATATAGTTTAAAATAAATGGTGAACATAATAGGCCAAAAATAATAGTGCAATAAAGGTAATGATAATATTTATTTTTGTGAAATACAACAAAACAAACATTTCTTGTCAGAATTTTTGTTTAGTCTAATATTGAGAAAGGCTTTGGCATTATCAGCCAATAAAACATAGCTATTTGTTCTGAAATATAGTACTCTGTCAGTAAGTACTCAGTCAGTACTCTAATATGCTGCATCATTAAGAGAAGGAGAATTACCCACGCTCAATGATGCATTGAATACGGGTCTGATCTTGGTATTGCAAACCAAAGGATCATTGTGGATTACCGGTCCATGCGGAATCCATTTGTGGTTGGAAGAATTTAGAGGTTCAGGTATTTCCTCTATAATTCCTAACTGTTTTTAATCTTTAAAATTTTGAAAATAATTTTCATTTAAAGCTCCATTCTATAAGCTCCTTTTTTTGCTATTATTTTTGACAATTCATAATAAGCCGGTCCCTTCTAAGACTTCTTGATGCCAGGGTATATCTATATGGTATTTACCTTCCGTTAAGGTTATGGATTTCCTCAATTTCTCTATTTCAGTTTCATCATAGTGAGATAATCTTTCTTTAATCCCTATACTTCCAATGGAAAATAAATTTTCAATTTTGCTATCTACATTAGTCTGTAAATATTTCTGCTAAAGAAGAGAAGTAAATCTCCTTCGCGTTGAGGACAAAGTTGACAGCAGACCTGAAATGTTTAGGAACATAAACATGCTTCTTAAATGGTTTACCTAATTTTTTTGTTTTTATTTCCAGATTTAGTTGTAGACTTGAAAGCAATTGTTCTTTTGCAGGTTACAGCAGCTAGGCCAGGATCTTGATCACGGCTACGAAATTTAGAGGGTGAGTGAAAAGAGCTTTCTCCGTAATTACCTGATTTATAGGTATCATTTTGATGTTGACTCTCATTTAAGCAAGACGATTTATTATAAACTGGTATAAAGTATTCACTATTTGTTGGCACATCCCTTTTTTAACAAGCCTTGACTGGGAAAATATCTCTGCTGTAAGAGATTTAATAGACCCAATTGGAACAAATCCATTTGTGACAGGCAACATTTTTCCAACAAAAATATTTTGTAATTTAAATACAGAAAAATGTTGCAAAACATCATTACCAAGAATACTACAAATTTGAATATTATCATTCGAGTATTCAGGGATATTGGTGCCCAAGGTTACTTCCATATTACATCCTTTTTCCTAAACTGGCAGAAATACTATTAACTGATAAATTCAACTGCAAAGAAGGTATACAGAAGAACTGTGCACTTAGTTTATCTAGATTAGGCAAAACAATTTTGGTATCATAAAGATAAGCCTTCAGAAATTTATTCAAACAGAAACTAATAATTGGTTTTTCCCCAGGAACACCGTTCACACCATATTGATGCAAAGTACTCTAGTCTAATGGGGAAATTTGAGTACTAGTATCTAATAAAAAAAAAGGCAGTGATATGTAACCAGAAGGAGCTTCAAACCATAATGCCAGAACTGGGTTAGCAATGTGAGCAGAAGGATCAAGAGATAGTAAACTAGAAAGACCATCTGTTTTTACAGTTTTGGCTGCGGAAAGGGACAGAACCATAGGGATAATAGGGACAGAGGCATGGCAACCTTTGCATGGATAAAGCAACCTACTTTGAAAACTTGGACCTTCTTTTTCTGTATGTCTAGGAGACAAACATCTAGTACAAAGGTTTCAAGTCAGTTGCTCTCTTTTGTATAGCATTAAAATTACCATATTTTTACAGTGCAAAGAAGAATGATTCAATAAAGAACAAAATTTCCATCAAGAAGCCATTTTATTACCCTTTTTACTTTGGACACTCTCAGGTTGAGTAGCAACTTTTTTAGGCACAATTTTTGGTTCCGGAAGACGCACACTTTGCGTACTGGTAGGAGAAGAGTTTTGTTCACCTCTTTCCCTTGGGTTGAACAATTTATAAATGCTTACAGCATTATCAATTATAATCTTCACAGATGGATAATTATTGTTCAATTTACTGCAAAGTTATTTTAGAAAAGGCAAAAATAGTTTAGATCTCATGATGTGACTCAAAAGCTGTTCCCCAGATGTACCAATAGTGTAAAAGTCTAACTGAAATTTTTGAAGTTCAGCTAATTTAGACTTAAGATGGTAGATAAGGTCCATATTTTTTTTTCCAGATAAGTGAAAGGCTTCCAATTGACTAGTTCAGAAAGGGTTTCATTAATTAAAAGTTCCGTACAAAAAACTCTTCTGTCAATAAGTGCCAGGCAGTATCGTAGGAACTGTCCTCTACTCTCAAGCTTTGCCTTGCAAGTAAATTTCAAATAGACTAACTTTACAGACTTTTCTACCCCTGAGACACTATTAAAGGCATTTCAAAGCTAGACTTGAATCTGAAAAAGGCAAAAGGATCCTGGCTATTGTCAATGAACTGTTTAATATTTAGTTCAGGCAACTTCACATTTACAAGGGTGTGTACCTTGTTTAACATTTTGGTTATTATTATTGGCAGATTTGGTTTTATCTTTTAGAAGAGGTAAGGCTACTGATTCCTACAAGGATTTTGTCATTATACTCTGACTCCTTTTACGGACAGAGTTTCCAATTTTATATCAATGGCTTCCTCATTAACACTTTCTAAGTTACAGATGCCAAGGAACAGTGATTTTTGAAATTCTTTAAGCCTATTCAAATTAGTTTTGAGCTCATTAGTTATCTCCTGTAAATATAAAACAGTAAGGGTTGTAGTGTCCCTTTTAAGTGCATTTTTTAGCACTTTGGAGAAGGAGATTTTAGTTGCCCTTATTTCAGCTTTAATTTTCTCTACTGAGCTTATGTTGATTCACAAATTATTCACAACAATAAACAAGATAACAAATTTAACTTAAATTTAAATACACAACAATATATATAAGACAAAATATAGGGATTGCCAACACCAGTTGAAAGCTCTTTTGACCTAGGAAAGTGTTGAGATAATACAGAGGCTTAATCTTCCTGTATCAGAAGAAATAAGACCTCTATCAGTAACAATTTCGACTTTTAGAAAAGTTACTAAGAGCAAAAAAGACACTCACCTCCCTTGGGCTAATAATCCTCAAAAGATTGGTCAGTGTCGTCGAAATTGTTCTATTTTTGTTTCGCAGCAATTTCAAATTTCGAACATATGACTATCGTCTTTCAAGTTAAGCGTTCACCTCTCTCTTCTTCTTCTTCTTCTTTTTGCAGCCATCATCCACTCATACTTCTTCATTCTTTATGACGTCATCTCCAACGTAGCTCATGTTGAATGGAGAAGACATAAAGAATGAAGGCAGTGTGGCGAAAAAATGAGGAAAGTGGGAGGAGAGTGTAAGCAATTTAATATAATGAATTTAAAATATGCAAAAAGTAAAGCAGTATCCTATCCTTTGCTTACATTCTGTCACTTTTGAACCTTTTTGTATCAGAGCTAAAAAATTCTTCAATAAAGTCCCTATGCACTGTATAATCTAACAAATTTAGAGTTATAGCGATTAAGCTAAAGTTTTCTGTGCGGGCCAAAGCGTTAACTTTAGATAATTTTCTTCTTATACCACTTGCATTTGCGTAAAGGAAATATAATTTGCTCCTGAAGAAGAGGACGTCTCACTTTTTTGATTGCCCTTGTTCCATTTTTTACCACTTCGGGTAACTCCTGATTTATAGCCTCCCCAAAACATGTAGCTTTCGAAATTAACGAGGACAATGGATGTTATTCAGGGAATATTGTGCGCTTTCTTTATAAAGACAGAGAAAGTGAGATACTATACCACGCTCAAGAATGATTTTAATCAGATGTTGAATAAAGAAGAGAAGTTACTGGAAGAAAAAAATGCGTAAAGTGGGCATAGTTAAGATAAGCACAAGACCAGGCTATTTGTTGCATTAAGAATTTTAAAGCTCCATTTCTGCAACGTGCGAATAAAATAGGTTACTTTGCCCTGAAAAGAACCCTATCCAATAACCTTGGAAATTATAGTAATTGATTCATAGTTATAAAAATTGATTAAATTTGTTAGGATTGATTTTACTTAAGAGAAAGTTAGTCAAATCGTTCACGTTTTTACGTTACGTAAGATGAAAAAACCCCTAAAATAATAAAATAAAACCTCTTCCATAAATTTGTTCATTTATATTCCTTAATAAAGTCGTTGCGCCAAAATATGGAGTGTCTATTTTACTCTAAGAGCTCGCTGGTCCTATCGTCTTAAAATCTATGACACGCCACATTCCGTGGATAAAGAAATAAAAGAAATATTGAACGAAAAACTATTCATATAAGAAATTAGGTAAAATGGATGCTAATTAAAACCTTTCACGGACCGAAAACTAATGGGAAAAGAAAGTTTCACACATTCAAATATGCTGAACTAGATCCTCTTTAAATAGAAATGTGTACTGTAAATATTCGCAAGTAGCCCTAGTGACAAAAACATGATAACTGGCCTTCATCGAATACCACGTTGCCCTGTCTAATTTACATTATAAAGAGAATATAAAAGGGCTCTCGGCCTCAGTTTCCAGTATATCTTATCGTCTCAAACAATGTCAGTCTTTGCCAATTATTGATTTATTTATCTTTTATCTGCGATTTAAGTGCCTAGAAATTACTTTCCGATAATTACACAAAAACAATATGCTCTTTAGCAGCATCCATTTCTAGCTCACTCACCCGATACCAGGAGCCCGAACGGCAGAAAATGACATAATTTCCATATTTTACTTGCCATCATGGACTCACCCAAGTGTGGCTTGCCGATTTGCATAAGCAATCGATCTTCTTCTTCGCGCTCATCAAAGAGTTTCATGGACTTATAAAACTGTGGTGTGGCGATGGCTGTCTAGTATACTTATGTATGAAGTGGCGAGTGAAGTGCAATTAACAATGATGGAAATGGACATGAGATTGATACGTTATGTGCGTAATGAAAGCTTTTTAAATTGGTGTATGCTGATGCTCTGGTATTGTAATTAAAATTGCGAGAGATTTGAAAATGTTGATTGAAGCATTTGACAGGGAATGTGTGAGGATGGTTATTATGTAAATTAAATGCAGAAAGAGTTGGGAGATTTTGTATGCACATTGTAAATAGAAGTTGAGAGTGTTTGTAAAGAAGTGTGCTTTCTACTCATTGGTAAAACCTAACTGGACGAGATTATAGCGCAAATAGAATCCAACGCTATGAACACAAGGGAATAGACTAAATTATAGCGGGCGTTGTGCTAAATAGTGTTTTAAGGTGTGTGAAATATGTTTCTACTATTGGTAATAAATATAAATGTAGTTAGTGTCACTTAGAAAGATATGTACGTTGATACTGAGATATACAACAAATCATTTATTTTTTTGCTGATAACTATGCCAGAACAAAATAATCGATCAAAAACTTACAAAAGAACGGAACCCATCTTAATTAGCCATTCCAAATTGTTCTTTCTCTCTTTCTTTCTTGTTAAGATCTCAACAGCAAAACGAAACAGATATAGATTGGGAAAACAAATGGCGAATGCCCAAACCATAGTTAAAAAAAACCCCTTTTAGGGAAGAGATTAGTGGAGTATTAAGGGGTGAGTAGTTTTAGTATTAGAGGGGTGACCGAACCGAGAGTTGAGGTGACGAAGTATTTATTTTCAATGGAGAATTCGCTCAACTACTTCTTCTTCCACTCCACCCTTCGAGGGGTGACCGGTCATTGAGCCTACCTCCTTGCAGAGTAGCTCCACATAACTGGCCTTAAGGCCTACTTTTTCAGGCATACTTAATGTTTTGGCTGGTGGCAGGGTGACGGTACGCTAATAATAATAAAAGGACTTAGTTGAATGCCTCAGATTGAGTCTAACCGACCAAATGATTTAACTGATCCTCCTCATAATGTTTACGTTCGTTTATTTATAGTTCCCTTGCTTAAGGGGGTGTGACTTCTTTTTCTCCTTCTCTAGGCGCGGGGCGGAGCCAATGATGGAAGTATATTTGTTGGTCTCTTTGTTGACCCTTAAGGGGTATTAACAGAGGTGTGTGCGTTCATAAAGTACATGCACACATTTTCAGAGCGAGCTAGCAAACCCTATCAATAGATATGACAGTTTATTTTTCGTTTCCCACTCTCACGACAAATCAACCTGTCAAGGCATATATAGCCCTGTATTTGCGCGGCTTTCCTTGTTATCTAGCATTGGAATCTTTACGTCTCGCAGCTGCTCTTTTGCGTGTGTATGTATGTGTGGTCGCGTGAGAAACCAATTATTCGCTTGTGATATAGGTATTTCTCTTTATTTTATATTGGCTCACTACTTATTGCATGGCATATTATCTAATCATTTAATGGGTGTACCCAATTTAAGGATTTCATAGATTCACCGAGCAGGGATCCAAAATTGTAATATTTTGGAGAATAAAATAATAGCCATGCCGTCCTCATGCACGTGTCGTAAAAAGGCGAAACGCACTATTTCTGAACTCGGAGACGGAAATGTATGCGACTGTCGCGGACCAAGTCCAGTCAAGTTGGGTAATCCGTGGTAATATGTGAACCGAAAAGTAGAATTATGTGGGTGAAGATGAGATTTGCAAGGGTCATACTGTGAGTGATCTTAGTGTATAGACCCTTTAATGATAAAGTGAAGCTGAGAAAGAGAGGTTCGTGAATGTTTTGGGACGAGTGCTAGATGGAATTGTGAATGGTTATCGTTTGATGGTAGGGGGAGTTAATTAAATGGATGAATAGGTTGCAGAATGATAGAGAAAATAATGGACATTTGGTTTAGCTGGAGATAGTGAAAAGGAAGCGTGGGCGATATGGATCTTTGCTAAAAGAAACTTATGTTTAGCAAACACATTCTTTGAGCAAAAGGAAGAGAATAAATACTCATTAGTTGCGCAAAATTGAGGGAAGTATTAAGAGTAAGATTGATCTGTACCAAGAAAGAAAGAATATGCTGCGGGACGTATGGGTTTAGGTGTATCTGTTTGTCGTGTGGAGGAGAAGATGTGCGGAATTTCAGAGTCATTATGAAGATCACTAAGCTCATTATATGAAAAAATAATGAATTCTTCGAAGCTTTTAGCAACAATTCCCTCGTTAGGAATTTTTCCACGTTTCGCTTCTTGCGGTAAAACAATCACCTGGGACAACTGTAACATTTCCTGCCAAACGTACGATTTTTGTTATGAGTCTACCGACAGGCCCTCTTAAGAATTTTCGCATTGAAAATTAAGTAAATCTTTACGCGTATTTCTTTCTTGGGCCCGTATGTAGAATCTATAAGATATTTTTACCCTTTTAGAGTGAGCATTCATCCTGTCTGGTCGTGGCAAAGGAGGAAAAGTTAAGGGGGGGGGGTCTGCTAAGACGCCCTCACCAGACAATTTCATACTCGAGCAACGTGATTCGGAAGAAGAATATTGTCTAGAAGAAGACGGTTTACACTCGAAGCAAGAGGAGTAAAAAGCCCAAAGGGGGTCATGGGGCCTCATAACTGGCACTAAAAGAGGGTGCCCCTCCGCACCATCGAGGGAGCGACGAAAGCACAAAGGCCAAAAGTCATGAAAACCATCTTCGACAGGTTCAATATTGCACTAATTAGACTTATTGACACCCACAACGGCTACGCATCAGTGTGTTTGAAGGACAAGGACATCGAGAAACTGGTATCGGAGGAAGCCAAAAAGCCCCTACATAAGATTGGCCTCTAGGCTATTATCCCCAAGGAAATCCTCGCACGTCGTACCATCATTCTTAAGAGACTCGACCCGTTATTCAAGGATAACTCTTGTGAGGACAAAAATCGAGAAATTTGAAACAGTGGGAAAAATAAAACATCGTAAAAGTAATCTTCGCGAGCATCGAGATGGCTCAGAGGGCCATGAAGGATGGACTCCTGGGATTCTTTTTACGTATAGCCCCATAACAGGTTCAAGCGGAGGAGTTTATCTAACTTGAGTTCTGCCAGCGCTACCTTTCTGTGGAACAAGATCCCACGAAAGAGTGTATGGCGGCTGGCGTCACTTGCTCCATCTGTTCCAGACTCGGTCACGGTGGAAAGAGTGTACTTCCGAGAATTCCGAGAAATCAAGATGCGTTAACTGCGGAGGGGACCACAAGGCCTTAGCCATGAGGTGTCCCATCCGCAAGGAAGCTATCCGGGCTAAACGTGAAGAGATCAAGGAAGTAAGTCCAGGACTTACGTTGAGGCCGTGGCAACAACGAAGATCAATGGCACACAAAACTCTGCCCTCAAAATGGTGATGTCAGATGAGTCCAAGGAGATTATGCCGATAAACATCTTTGCCCACTAGGCGAATTTAGCTAACCCCGGCTTCTTTAAAGATGAGCCAAATCGCCTCTTGCAAAGAAAAGGGGCTAAAAAAAAGTTATGGTTTCAGCCCAACTCCGCATCTCAGGAAATGTTAAGAATCCAATTTATCGATAAGCCCCAACAAACGAACCCGGAAAAAGAAGAAGTAGCGAATCAGCACCAAAAAACCTCGGAGGATGAAGAAGTAAAAACGGAGGAAGACTTGGAAAAGAATGAAAACACGAAAAAGATCACGAAGAAGAAAAAAACAAAACGGAAAAAGAAGACGGAAGTGGAACAAGAGGAAAAGAAAGAAGAGGAAACAAATAAATTACAAGAAAGCTAAGACGAAGACGAAATCCTAAAGTATCCGGGAGTTCCCCTCACGGAGAAAAGGGATATCCTTCTGCGGGGCTGTTTCTTCGACGCCAAGGACGTGGAGCTTAAAGTCTTTGGTCCCCCAGTATATCGACCCCCTAAGGGGGAGAATGGGAAACTACTTGACGGCATCAACCTTGGCGAATACAAATGGACATACAAAGGACCATGGCCCACGAAGGAAATATGTGGGCTATTGATGGAGTGCGCGATGTACATACTGGACTCTTGCGTACACACCGTCAATATGTCTACCTATAAGAAGATAGAAACTGTTCAAAAGACTTTAAAAATTAAATAAGTGTAAAAAGTGATAGCGAGGAGTGAATATATAAATAAGTGAACAAATCAAAGTGACCAGAACCAGTAATCAAAAGTGCGAATAAATAAATAACTGAACAAATTAAATTGACTAGAACAAGTAATAGAAAGTGCGAAAAGTGAATGAATCGAGGAAATAATAATTAAAAAGTGCTAGCAGTGAAAAAATATAGAGAATAACAAATTTGTGAATAAGCTAAAAGTGACTAGATTAAAACAAACCATTATAATTAATCTAAAACGCGAAAAGTAAATAATTGACATAATTCAGTTAACAATTAATTGCCACAATAATAAGTGAAATACGAGAATGATAATATCAGTACAGTTAGTTAACAGATAAGATAATAGTTTAACCCGAGTGTGTAAATAATAATAACATAAAGTACTACCAAAATAGAGTGTTAAACGAAACTAGAGGAAATAATAAAACCACAATAATTAATATATCCAGATATGACTAAAGGAATAACTCAATAAAATTGTAAATGCTTAAATAAATTAAATCGAACTATGAATGTAATATTAATGATTATATCAAAACTTAACTTTGAAAAATTATAATATATCCAGAAATGACTAAAAGAACAATTCAATTAAAATCGAACTATGAATGTAATGTGATTATATCAAAATTTAACTTTGAAAAATTATTCCTAAAAATTTGTACTAAGTTTATGTAAATAAAATAAAAAACAATTCATGTATTTTATCATAAAATAAGCAATATTTAGTGTCGTGGTATAGGAAGGACCGAGTGATGGTTGGAGTTCGTACGTATGGGTTGTTTAACCTTCAAAACTCCGCGATTACATTTTATCTCTAAGAGTACTATATTTAATAATTATTATTATTTATTATTATCGGATTATTACTTCTTTAATCTTTGAGAGTTCCTAGTGCCTTGCTTAGCGTTTCGAGGATTGAATAAAAACTTGTTTCTACCACAACTAAAACTTTAATTAAAAAAAACAAAAACATGAACCAACGAAATTTAACACAATACATATACAGAAATGAACTCAACAAATTTAAGTGAGGCTTTATAACTGACATACTTGAATTTATAGTTATGGTTGACCCACAGCTCACTGCAATATAAAAATGCAAACGGACCTTACTGAAACAGATACCAGGGTTTAAATACCTCTATAGCTTCCTATTAGAATCGGGTTTGTGTCTGACCTTGAACTCAATGGTTACGTCACCTCAAGAATATTGTTGCCGGGAAGACGCGTGGATCCGCGCTTCAAGCTGTGTTCTCAAGGGGAAAATTCTTTAAAGCCACAAAGGCCTTCGGCGCGTGTGGCAGATGGGGAGACACACGCCTTCTGGAGGAAATAATCTGGCCACGGGATAGAGCAAGAATGTTTCTTTTTCTCTTCAGGATACTCGGAGAATAATTCGCACTGGCGAGCGATGAGTCAATGCTTGAATCCTTTGACTCAGGGGAGTGCTGGAGGGAGTTTACTCAGGTTATTCTTCAAGGGCGAAGACTATCTCGGTGCTTTGGGGTACACCAGGATAGGGGGTTTCTCTGACGAGAGTAAGTTGAACTTGCTTCTTAGATTAAGTTAACTTAAAGTTCGGTGTGACCACCAGGAGCTAGCTCCGGATGAGCTTCTTCTTAGTCCCTTCTCTTGGTAGCCCGGGCCTCTTGCTAGGGACTTCGTCGCCTTGATGACTAACGTAATAAACCTCGTTTTTCCAAAGATATTTGCTTTTATACGTCGCCACCCCACTGGGATAGGGGTAGGAGGGGGAGGAGGATTTGTGGACAGACCTCATGAAGGTTCCTCCTCCAACGGTTTTTCTCAGAGCGTCGTACAGCGGGCCTTGAGGGACCTTCTGGCTTTAGTGCGACGCTCCTGTTTTAACCGATGTTAGGGTCTCGGGTCCTGACCTGAGCTGATTATTGCATTATGTGGTCAGGGACAACAGTTCAGCTTCTTCTCGAGACGAGGGACGATAAGGAAGGAGGTTAAGTTGTCGAGCTGCGCTGCCCCCAGTGAGAAGACGTTGTGGTAAACGACCAGTGGCTCACTTGTGAGGGCCGGGGGGTATTGATTCCCTTACATTTAGTTTTAATAAGATGATCTCCCCGAAGATTCCGGGAGAATCTATTTTCATACTCATACTTATAGCTTACTTTTCTCTGCTGAATTTTCACAAAAATATAACTTCACCACTACAGCTATCTATTCTTTCTTTTTACATATATGTATTTAATTTTAATATTGTAAAAGAAAAAACTTATTGTATATTTATCGCTCTAATAAATCTTGAATCTTGAAAATCTATAAATTGACGGATTTTTCCACTCTGGACCCAAAGACAGATTGCTATTTTTGGCCAGGGCCGCGAACATGTTAAAGTGCTCTTTCATGTGCACCTTCATGGGCTATTAAGGATTTCTTAAAGTGCATGTTCATTGGCTACTAAAGAATTATTAATGTGTACGCTCACGATTTACTAAAGATCTCTTAAGGTTCACTTTAGAGGTCTACATAGGAGTAGTTGAAGTGCACGTTAATATTGTATTAAGAATTTCTTAAAGTTCACGTTCTTGGACTAATAAGGATATTTAACTTGCAAGTTCAAGGGCTACTAAAGATTTCTTAAAGTGTACGCTCATGGACTACTAAATATATATAATAGTGCACGTTTATGTGCTACGATCGACCTCTTAACGTGCACGTTCATGGTCTACTAGGACTTCTTAAAGTTAATGTTCATGATCTATTGTGGACTGTTTAAACTTTGCATTCATAGTATAGTGATCGCTCTTAAACTGCACGTGTTTGGTCTTCTAAGGACTTGTTAAAGTGAAAGTTCATGTGCTAAAATGGACTTCTTAAAGTGCACGTTCATAGTACTTTAAGGAATTAATAAAGTAACGCTCATAGTACGTTAAGGAATTAATAAAGTAAAGTTCATGGTCTATAAATTAATTCTTAAAATGCACGTTCATCGTCTACAAATTATTTCATAATGTGCGCGTTCATGGGCCACTGAGGATTCTTAAAGTCCACATTCACGGTCTTATAAGTTGATATTAAAGTGCATGATCATGTTTTAATGAGGACTTTATAAAGTGCACATTCGTGGTCTACTAAGGAATTCTTAAAGTGCACGTTCTTTGTTTGCTAAAGACTTCTTAAACTGCAGGTTCATGGTCCATTAACGAATAAATGATGTGCATGGTCATGGTCTGCTAAATCCCTCTTAAGTGCAGGTTCATGTTCTGTTGGCATTTCGTAATGTGTTCATTCATGCTATACATAGGGTTTCTTAAAGTGAAGGTTAATGGTCTACTAAGGTTTATTTAAAACCCACCCTTATGGTCTACAAGAACTTTGCAAACTGCATGTTTATTGTCTACAAATCATTTTTTAAAGACACGTTCATGGGCTACTAAGAATTCTTTAAGTGCGCGATCAATGTTTAATAAAAACTTTTTAAAATGATCGTTTGTGGTTTAGTAAGGAATTCTTAAATAGCAAATTCCTTGTTTACAAAGGATTACTTAAAATGCACTGCCATGCTCTATTAACGACTAAATGAAGTGCACGTTCCTGGTGTAATAATTTTTTCATAAATTGAATGTTCATGGTCAACTAACGGCTTCTTAAGCTTCGCCTAAAAGGTGCAGCTTCATGGTCTACTAAGGAATTCTTAAAGTACTCGTTCATGGTATACTAATGACTTCTTACCGCTTCATTTCAACCAACAAACTGGTGATTTTACCTCTTGAATCTTATTATAAGTAAGAAATTCTGAGTTTAGAAATATTTCGTCGTGTAGGTTTAGTTTGAACATACATATAATAACTTGCCATGGTGGTGTGCTATTCCACGATTTGTCATTCTTAATTTTTTCGACAAATTATTCCTTTATCTCATCTTATATTGTGCGTACGATCATTCTAATTTATAATAAAGCGGATGCCGCCGTGAGAAAAATTGGCATAAAAGTTTGACGCCTTAGTTTTTGTTCATTCTTCTCTTCTCTGTGTCTCTATCCTTCTGTCTGTCTGTCTGCCTCTCTCTCTCTCTCTATCTTCCTTAATCTTGAAGGCCTGTAATCCTCATTCAACTATCTCTTTATTTCCTATCAAATTAACTTTATTTAGTTCTCAGCGTTTCTTATCAATCTAGATATCAAATGAATGAATGTACAGAAATAAATTGCACAATATAACATGTAATTTTGGTTGCTTGGTTGCAGATTCAAAGACGAGTTTACAAAATATCTGTTAGCTTTATCAAGAAAGTCATCAAGATTCAGAATAGGAAAGTTTTTTAAACTTTTAACAGTCTATAAGCAGTAATATAACACAAGTTGGAATGGAATTAAAATACTTTAAATTTTTTTTGGCAAACGAAACCTAAAGGCAAAGTCTTCATATACTCAAAAGGTTTAATCTTCATACACCCAAATAATTAAGACGAATAACTAAAAATCTTTAGAAAAATAATGTTTAGGACACTTGGGGGAGTTCGCCTTTGGGAGCCTTACTTCCATGAATCTTTGCTTCGCTTTGAGATATTTAAGAAATTTGGTCGTTCATAAACTGCGTCTTCCAAGGCCAGTTTAAGAATGTAATGAAGTCATTCATTGACCATTTTCAACACCATGATATAAACTTTCCGTTTAGGTCTTGAATCACTCTTTCCTAGGTTAGTGGCTCTTAAGTCATCACACGCAACCCATTTATCATTAGCCTTTTAAAAAGCTAAATAGTGGACTTAGTTTAATTGAGTACCTATATGCTCACTAGATGCAAACATTTCATATGTTTGTATACCTTCTCCGATCCGTATTTGACGTCAGAAAATGGTGTTGATTCTGCATCAATCTTTGCGGAAACTATTCTTTGTCCTAAATTCCGGAATTCAAACATTTTAAGCTAAATAATGAGGAAATTGGGGAACGAAGTAAAGTTGTGAGTTTGGAACATGATGTGGCTTGAAAGGCATCAAAATATATATATCAATGCCATTTTAAGTAGAATTGAAATAATTTTGTATAGCATTTTATTTTGCATTAAACTAGGTATTTCCTTCTCTGTCTATTTTTATGTTTGTAATTTGAATTGGACCTGTTTTGGTGATGGGCAGGGGCGGTGGTGGTGTTGGTGGGTAGGGGTGGTGGTGGATAGGGGTGGTGGTAGGAAGGGGTGGTGGTGGTGGGTGGGTAGGGGTCCTGATGGTGGCCAGGTGCGGTGGTGCTGGTGGTGGGCAGGGGCGTTGGTGGTGGGTGGGTAGGGGTCCTGTTTTTTTGCCATATGCGGTTTGGCTGGTGGTAGGCAGGTACGGTGGTGCTAGTGGTGGGCAGGGGTGGTTGTGCTTGTCGTGGGGAGGGGCAATGGTGGCAGTGGTGGTGGTCTGCACGGCCGGTGGGGAAAAGGCAGGGGCATTGGTTTTATACCATTTATTTGGTATTAAATTCCCTTTCAAATCATATATAGCAACCTTCCTATTTTAAAAATTTTATCCCTTAACTTAAAAGCGGTCAATTTACTCAGGTTTAAGAGAAAATAGCGGCGAAAATTTCGCCCTAACCGATTCTATTCTTGAGATCAACTCGGTGGATGGGATTTTTATTTCCTTGGCCAAGGTCAGAAATGTGGCCATATATTCGAATTAATCTACATAGTAGATCTTAAATTATGAATTTCGTTCATTTATCAATTTTAGTCACTTGTCCGATTAGTATATGGCCTAACCATAATTTGTTTTTAATTAAAAAGACGTGTTCATATCAACTCTTCTTAGTGATATATGAGTAAATGTGCTGAGATTAATAGCAAAGTTTTAATGAACTTTTATTTAAAGTCAAATAATGACTACTTGGTGCACTCATGCCAACCTCGTTAGTTTATATTTAACCTATTTAAATGGTCTTCTAGGAAATATTTACAATGATTCAAATGATTGCTGTTAACAATCTTGGTGAGCAGATCACCCCACTAGTTTAAAATTTGTAAGAAAATTCTTTGCGGTGTTCGTTTTAAATCTTAATGCATGCAGTCGGGGTTTATTGCTGATGGTTGTCTCCAACATTTCCAGCAGAATGTTCTACAATTTAACATGATCTAATACCTCTGAATTTTATGACTCGAATAGTTCCTTCTTCGCCAGTCTTGTTTACAATAATTCCAAGATTAATTCCTTATTTTAGGAGAGAGGGAAGGGGAGGGGTTAAAGTATCGGGCTACACGCCGCATAGCGTTTTGACGCGGGTGTAACCGATCTGTGCATCTGTTTTTTTTTAAAGTGTGCTATCGATTCCCCCACATTTTCTCCCTTCTGAAGAAGGTAATGGGGGCGGGGACTCAAGTAAAAAAAAAACAAACAAAATAACCGACAAAACAAACATATATGCCTTGGAATACAATACCGCTTCTTATTGTTAACTGGGTCAACCATCTTACAAACCTAAGTCTCTTTGATCTTGGGCGCACACGCGCGCGCGTACAAAGGTAGGAGAGCGACGTAGGCCTCGTGAACCTACTGGGTACGTCTCACAACACCCAATTTAACAAAAAACCCGATAAAAACAAAATCATCGATTACACAATGAGAAAAAATGAACCTGGCTCTTAAGTGGTATCTAGACAGTTATTTCCTTACACATCTAAACCTTAAGACATTAAATAGATACACAAAGCACCCCCCCCCCAAAAAAAAGAATGGTTTTAAAAACTAACTGGAGATTAAATAACCTTCGATGGGGTGTAGGGGTGCGAAATGCATGAGAGAAATTCCTTCCAACTCGATAATATAAATGGCCGAAAAACTTACCATACAATAGAACGGACTAAGCCAGTCATGTGGCTAGCGTATCGGAAACGAAATCAAGAGGTACCTCGTTCGAAACTCAAGAGTCCGAAAACTTTTATGAAATCACACAAGAAAGAAAACGAAGATGAAGGACCAACTCAAATAGAATACAGAAGCAAAAAGAAAACGGAAGAAAACGCTTAAAAGGACCAACTAAAGAAGAAGAAATTCGAGGAAGACAACCCGCAGAAAAGAAAAATCGAGTGGAAAGAAACCCAAGAAGAAGATACGAGAAGAAGAAGCAAAGAAAATCAAAAAAAGTATAAGCAATACAAGTTCAAAATAAATAAAGATATAAGTTTCCTTTTTCTTTAAGTTGGCCCAACTTAAAGAAAAAGGAAACTTAGTCAAGAAGATTTGATAACAAGACAACTACAATAAAGAACATAAAACATGCCACCCCCATAGGGGTTTCGGCTTAGGTTATATATAGGCTTTATCTTATTTGAAGCCTTTTATATAGTTTATATTAAATTGGTACTCGATGGCCACTAAACTACAACGCATGAGTCGGCCGTTCTGGTTTTTGTTACTAGGCAAATATGTTAAAAACTAGTGATGGAATTCCAACGTACATTAGTACCTTTTTTATGGCAATTGGATCTCTTTACTTCCCAAATTACGGCTAGAGCGGCCTGTTTCATGGTTACGTAAGCGATGGGACCGGGAGTATCATCATATCCATTTTATACCCTGACACACCCGATTCCGTTAACACGGGCATCTTTTGGGATCCCACCCCTCTTTTGGGGTTGGAACTTAATTTTTCCTTCTCTCGAGCGGACGCTTGGGAATTTATGAATGGGACAAGGTGAGTGTTTTCATATCTCTCAGGGGACGGTTCGTTCTGGGGGAAGGATACTGTAGGTAAAGGATACTCGTTATCTACGCCTACGTACAACGGGCCTACCACCTGAAGAAGATTACAGGGGTATACTGTTTTCATGATTCCTTCTTCATCTAATTGGCGATTTTCGAAAAGCTCCTTAAGGAAGCTCATGGGTCCTAGGGCGTAACTGCCGTACGACAATTTGCAGAGAAGTCTTTGGCCTACGTTTTGCATTAGTTCCGCCGTGAAGACGTATTCACAAATACGTAGAGAGGTTTTGTTGTGACTGACAGGTCCATCCAATAATCCATCATGTGCGATTTTTCGTTCTATTTGTGCTCTTTTCGCTTTCGCCTATTCTATTTCCATCTTTATTCTTCTTTCTTCCATTCTATTTCCATCTGTATTCTTCTTTCTTATGCTTCTCTTTCCGTCTGTATTTCTATTTTTCTGCTATTCTTTCCATCTGTATTCTTTCTTCGGCCTCTCTTTCCATCTGTATTCTTCTTTCTTTTATTTTTCTTTTCATCAGTATTCTTCTTTCTTATGCTTCTCCTTTCATCTGTATTCTAATTTATTCTGTGTCTCTTTTCATCTGAATTATTATTTCTTCTTTATCTATATCTCTCTGTCTTCTTCTTCTATTTCCAACTGTATTTCTAATGCTTCTCTTTCTTCTCTTTCAATCCTTTCTTCTTCCTGGACGTAGGCCATTAGCTCTTGGCCTGCTAGTGCAAAAATAATTCGGCCTTGGTGGAATCTTTTAAACGATGCCATTTTATGTATGTACTTCAAAACTCACTGATGTACGCCTAAGGTACATATGCAACCACGAAAAAAGTAGCGCGCTGCCTAACTAACCCTTACCACAACACTTTCTGATAATTGGAATACCACCTCAAAAAAAATTTCCTATTAACGGTCTAATCACAGACAGTTAACCAACAATTTATAGACAGACCTGATCCTCTTATTATGTTAAAATTTTCCCCTAACGCTAGGAACAAATTTATTACTACTGAAGGTAAAGCAACACAATCAACTATTACTGAGTTCTTCAAATACCCTACGCCTGACACCAAATATTTATGTCGTGGTATAAGGGCCGAGGGTGTACGTAGGTTTGTTACGTACTTAAAAAACTCCGTTACAATTTTTTTAACCAGCCACTGGGGGTAGGGGAATGAAGGAGGGATGATGGCCTATTTTTCAAGCCTCTCTCCTATAGCGACACTTTTGAGATTGTAGTCACTTAGCACTAAAGGCATCTTCTGGCTTTCGTCGCAGCTTCTACAATTTCTTCTATTAGGCGAAACTAGATCTCAAATCTTAGGGGGAACAGTGAGCCTGTTTATACATTTTTATTCCACCTGCTCTCCTCCCCTTCGTTTGTTTATGCAAGTTGGCAAAGAAATCTGTTGATTCTGACTTTCTCGGTGATGAACATCGAGTCTGGTTGCCAACAGGTCGAGAGGGGAGAGGGAGGAGGGGTTAAAGTATCGGCCTGCACGCCGCATAGAGTCTTGACGCTGGTGTAACCGATCTGTGCATCTGTTTTTTTTTTAACTGTGATATCGATTTCCGCACACATCATATTGTATTATATATCATTTCAGGGGAATATTTCTCTTAATTAAAATCTAATATGACCATTTTACATTACTCAATATTAAAGAAAATATGACTTATTTAAATGGCATTCGGGGCGGGGCTTATATGTCTGTAGTTAAGAAACACGGTTTAAAAACAATGAAGATTAAAGTGCCCAAGGACGTCTGTTAATCGCTTAATCGCTTTTGAATTCCAACCTAATGATAGGCATTCGAATTGTGAATAATACTAGTTGATTAAAAATATCGGCGGGTAAGGGGATGCAACATCCACAATTAAACGGGGGCATGGGGTCGAAGCCCCTATTTCAAAATAATCACTCTAGGGTGGTTCGAATTCAATGCAGTTGCCAGACGTTGCTAGGCAATGCTCCTTCTCAATGTGTATATAAATCATTAATGATCACAACATTTTATAACTTCTAATTTGTTTGTCGCGTCAAAATATTTTATTTAATACAATCACATCGTCATTGACCACTTATTTTCGTCTCGTTTTCAAGTTTAGAACTGTTACTTGATATATCGAGAGTTATAGCTTTAAGACGTCATAAATTATAGCGAATACATTTTCCCAATTCGATCTTTAGAGTACGAATAGCGATGAAACACGTCCACAATAAATAAAACTCTGTTAATTGCGATCTGGAAAAAGTGTTAGAAACAATGTTTAAGTTCCCATCAAAATAGAAAAACGAAAGAAAGTAGCGGTTTATTGAGTTATTTTTATTGCGACAATTCACAAATAATTACTTCGAATACTGTACATTACTTATTAAGTTTAATTCTATTAAAAACATCGAGAATTGAGAACAGGATCTAGAGGAAATTATTTTCATAGTTTCATTTATGATGACGAATTTTCAAATGTGAATTTATCATCTTAAGTCGAACGAACACACTTATAAATTTGTGGCATACGACGAATGAAACTAAATTAAGGAATACTTTTGTCCGTAAAACAAACGGAAATTTGGTTATGTAAATGAAATTTTGTTTAGTCAAATTGGTGAAAAATCGCGAGGGTGCATCGGGACTACGGAATAAGGCAACAGAGCAACCTTCCTGAAGCAGACGATACAAAGGAAATAATTTGAGGTACATGGGCTCTAGACAAAGCATAAAATAGGGCCTGCCCTATATATCTCACTAATTAGCCCTCTCTCCCTCTCCCTCAGCCAGACCCTTCCCTTCTCATCTCCCTCTCCCTTTCTCTATTTCCCTCTCCCAACCTTTACACCACCCCAATCTCTCCCCCTCTTCCGCAATCTCTCCCTATTCGCTTCTATTTCACTCTTTTCTTTCTACCCCACTATGTCCCGGTCTCTTGGCCTCTTTCTCTTCACCTTCTATATCCCTTTCCCCTCTCTTCTTTCCACTCTTTCCTAGCATCTTTCCACTCCCTCTTACTCTCTTTCCCCCACTCTTTCCTGCATATTTCCCCTCCCTCTTACTCTTTTCCCCGAAATAGCTCCCCCTACTCTCTCTCCCCACCTATCTATATCCCCCTTTCCCCTCTTCCTCTCTGCCTTACTCTCCCTCTTACTCCCACCTCATTATTCCCTTATTTCCCTATATCTCTGTAGCTGTAGGCTTCTGGCATCGAAATTGTAAGATTTAATAGGCCGGCGAGAAACTCTACAAACGGACGCTCGAGGGATCTATCAAATCCTAGAAGGCTGTTTCTGTAAATTAAAGAAATAATATGCCACAAGTAATAAAAAAGAACTAAAATTAGGAAATGAAACGGGAACAAAATATATAAATGTACATCTTCTTTATTCTTTACGTTTCGGGTTATTTCTAAACCCATCTTCAGGAGCTAAAAAACAAATTGGAAATCTAAAGTTAAATCTATACTACAGTTAAATTTAAATCAATATAATTAAATCAATATACCATCCTTAACTGTGAAAAAATTGCCAATATTTTGCTGTTGATGAAAATAAATTTAAAATTTATTTGACAGTAAAATTTTCTTAAAACGGTAGATAGACGTTTCCAGAGCAGGTCATTAAAAGGGGTGATGTCTGGCAATATCAAGAACCTAATTTCCTTGGGAACATTAAAAGAAGTGGAGGGGTTATAGAGCACGGAGAGAAGTTTCCTTATACAGATTTCGACTAGGGATAATGGATAGTCATTTTTAACAAAATATTCTTAAAACAGTTAAATTCCAAATGCATATTAAGATAGGTAGAAGAGAAGTTGAAACCTCTGAAATTAAGCGTTTTAATGGCACCAATTTTATATGATATTCCACAAAAACTATAGAAATTTAATCCCAGCCCTGTGAAAGTTGGTTCGAATGCTAGATTGGGTACGGGATACATTAATACGAGGGGCGGTAAATAAGTTTTGCGAATCGGTAGGGCAAAACAGAGGAAGGGGGATGGCCGTTTGTGGGGGTGTTAGGACAAGTTATGACGAGTCAGGACCTGCAGCCACACGCTCCTGCCTCGTCTATTTAAGAAGCAGTAGCTGATCGCAGATCGTCAGTCACAAATTTTTCAACAATGGAGAAGGTTGAGCACCGCGCAGTGATCAAATTTTTGACCAAGGAAGGCAAGAATGCAAAAAAGATCCATAAGCGCATGGTTGCAGTGTACACCGAAACAGCTCCTTCCTATGTAACCATTGCTCGCTGGAATAGGGGGTTCCGCCATGGTCGAGAGTCCCTTAAAGATGACCCACGTCCAGGACGGTTGTCAGACGTGACCAACGAGGACAATGTGAACCGTGTGGAGAGAATGATCCTCGACAATCGACGGGTGAAGGTCGAAGAAATCGAGCGAGACTTGGAATATCACATGGAAGTGTTATCAACATCATCCACGACAATTTGGCCATGACCAAAGTCTCTGCCCGTTGGGTCCCTAAAAACCTCACGCCCCATTATCGACTTCAACGTTGTCAAAGTCCACAAGGCCAGAGTTGCACAAGCTGCCCGGCGCGAGTGCGGATTCGAGGAGCTCAACCATCCGCCCTACAGTCCAGATCTGGCCCCTAGCGACTACTTCTTATTCCGAGCCAGCTCAAGGCTGCACTGCGTGGACGCCGGTTTGGGGATGATGAAGATGTCCAGCTCGCCGTCCAGGAGTGGATTGAACAGCAGTCAGGAGATTTCTGGTTGTCAGGAATTCGAAGCCTCAGGGACAAGTGACGCAAGTGCATTGAAGTCAAAGGTAGTTATATTGAAATATAATAGAACATTTTTCCTCATATCTCGTTTCCTTATATCCGAATTGCAAAACTTATTGACCGCCCCTCGTATCTAGAAATTGCAAACTATTATTAATCTCGTGTTCTTGGGTGAAATTAATACGAGTATTAGGGTATAAATTGTTAATAAAATGAAAAAAAACTCTTTAGAGCATAAACTAGAAGCAAAAACAGCAAAGGTATCATCAACATATCTTTTTATTAGGCAGGGGACGGCATTGAGCAAGGAAATCATGGAACAGTCTCCTCAAAATTGAAAATGAAAATATTTTCAAAAACTGGCCCTAGTGAGCTTCCCATCCCAACACTTTCAATTTGATAATAAACGACGTTATTAAAATTGAAATAGTTGTCTTTGACGACTAGCTGCAATAACTGAGAGAATTGCGAAAAACTGAATCTATTAAAGAGGGCATTTTTTTCTGGAAATGCTTTATTTGAACTAATTTCTATAGTTTCGTGAATAGGAAGATTAGTAAATAAGGATGTGATATCGAAACTTGAGAAAATTAAAGGACTTGCCGACTTAAACTTTGTAATTTCAGAAGCAAAATCAAAGCTATTATTAACGGTATATAAATTAGAAGTAAAAGGGTTTAATAGTGGAACTAAAAACTTAGCAACTTTATACGGAGGAAGAGTGTATGAAGCTAGAATGGGACGATGAGGGTATCCTGTTTTATGTATCTTAGGTACCCCATAGAGTAGACCCAAGTAATGATGATGAGATATACAAAGAACCGCACACAGAATCACTTAGAACATGGAAAAATTTTAACTTGAGTAGAAAACGGTTAATTTTGTCCTCTATACGATGAATAATAGTCAAAGGTTGTTCTTTAATTTCAGTAAATTTTGATGTATCTGACAAAATCTGGGACATTTTTGAAATGTAGTCAGTCCTATTCAAAATCCCTACTCCATTTCCCTTATTAGGACGGGTGACGACAATTTCCTTATTCAACCCAAGGTTTCGAAAAAGAGTAAAATCCTGTTTAGTAAAAATGAGAGACGAAAACTTCATATGCTTGATTTTATGAAAAAATTCATGGGCCACATGAGAAATATTAGTTTTAAGGTCAATGAACGAACCTAGAATTGGCAAATGATGGATATCGTGAATAAACTTTTCAAACGAAAAATAATAATCCACGTATTCAATCAAGCCTGAAGTTTGGTAACTTAAATTGCAGTCCGAAAGTGAGGAGAAACTTTTCCCATTTTATTCTCAAGTTCTGTACCGTTACGTTTATCTTGTTTGCATTTGATTAATATAATTATTTTTCAAATATTTTCTACCTTTGATACCTCACTAGTTTTTTGTTCGTTTGGTTTTCGTTAATATATTGCTCATTTTAGTATTTTATCGCCGTTTGCGTCAATTTTTAATTATATTGTACCTGTGCTGTACAGAGGTGGATATATACGAGTATATACCTGCACCAAAAACTGTCCAATCTCTTGGACGGTCCCCGTCGCTGCTGATAGGTGACTTCAACTGCTGAATCGACTGGTGGGACCGAACGGGCGACGGAGAAGCGTCTCAGCTTCTGGACTTTGCTGACAGTAACTTTCTGACTCAGTGGGTCCACGAGCTTACTCGAGGGAGTAAAGATCTTGATCTAGTATTTATCACCGAAGGTGACCTCCTGTCTGACATATCAGTGGATGAGTGCATGTTTGGTAGTGACCACAACATGGTCATGTTTGCTGTACGTGCCCCCTGTACTCAAGGTACGAATGAATGAGCATGTAAGTTAGATTTTTGACGTGCAGGCTTCGATGGAATTCAGACAGAACTATGCCAGATACAACCATCTAACAATGACGGGATGAACTCCAAATGAAACGACTTCAAAAATCCTTTTATGGAGCGTCAGGCCAAATTCATTTTCACGAAGTCTGTTAGACTAGTGAGAATTCAGTCAAGGTGGTTTATCAAGAAATCGCGACAGCGATTAAAGGTAGAAAGACAGTGCAAAGGATATGCAAGAGAAGTAGAAATGGAGTGCATCATGAAGCTTACGTGACTTATTGTAGAAGGATAAATGCACTAGTGCGTACGGCTAAGTCGAATGAAGAAGCTCGTGTGGCCTTTCTCTCCAAAGAGAATCCTAAGAGTTCTTCGCGTACGCGAATAGCCGAAAACCATTGTGTCAATGTATCGGACCTCTGAGGGATGCGGAAGGTGTACTCCATCATTCGAACCTGGAAATTGACAACGTACTTAACGACTACTTTTTCATTGTGTTTACGAGGAAAAGGGACGGATAGATACCCAGACCACCGATATCGATAGATGATGAATTAGAAACGCTAGATGAAATAACTACAGATGGCGAAAGGGTAGTTAGGAGGCTCGATCAGTTGAATGCGTACAAATTCCCTGGTCCTGACGGCTTCCTGCCAAGAGTGCTAAGTGAGGTAAAGGATCACCCATCTTTCAGACATCTTCAACGTGTCACTCGATAGTGGTGAAGTTCCTACGGACTGGCGTAATGCCAACGTCATCCCGAGTCACAAAAAAAGGGACCGTGGCACCGATGGAAACTACCGATCTATAAGTCTCACGTCAATAGTGGGTAAACTACTGGAAGGCATCATAGTGGACAGAATAACGGATCACTTAGAGTCCCAAATTCTTTCACGGGGTGATGTGCGAGTTTGACAGAAGTCGAGCGGTGTACATATTTTATTTGGATTTCCAAAAGGCTTTCAATATCCCCAACCATCAACTGATGGCAAGAGTACGTGCCTTGGGTATTTTAGGATAGGTCGCAGACTGGTTAGAAAGTTGGTTGTCGGACAGGCGACAGACAGTGACTATTTGATGCCACGCCTCTCGGTGCTCGTCAGTAACGAGCGGAGTCCTTCTGCGCTCGCTGCTGAGCCCTCTGTTATTCATCATCTACATCAATGGCATGGATGAAATACTGGTGAGCCGCATCGCGATATTTGCCGATGACACAATACTTGGAGCAAACGTAGCGATGCCCGAAAACATCGAGGGGTTGAGGGCGAACCTACCGATGATCAGCGAGTGATCTGACAAGTGGCAAATGCTTTACAACTTGGACAAGTGCAAGGTGATGCACACCGGGTAAAGAATCCCAGGCCAGATTACGAGCTACAAGTAATCCGTCTTGAATCAACTGATGTCGAGAAGGACTTAGGTGTGCTGAGTGGCAGCGATCTCAAATTCTCGAAGCAGTGCTTACAGGTAGAAAAGAAGGCTCAGCGCCTTCTGGGTTACATCAGGAGGCAATTCAACTTTTTGAAAAGGAGGTTGTTCTGCCATTCTACACCTCACTAGTGCGGCCTCACCTGCAGTAAGCAGTTCAATTCTGGTCTCCTCACTATTAAAAAGACATGATCAATCGTAAAAGATGCACGCTAGGGCCATGAGACTGATCCCATTGCTAAGGAACGAAACATACCAGGAAAGACTACACGAGCTCGGTCTCTTTCTGCTCGAGAATCAAAGACTGCGAGGTCGTCTCATAGCGACTTTCAAAATGTTGAGGTGCTTTGAAAATGTCGATTACACGCAGTACTTTACCCTTAACCGGAATGTCTCTAGAAATCACGGGGAAAAAGTGCAGCTGCCCATATTTAATACGCTTCCGGTGGGTAAATCTTTAAAATACGATATCTCTAGTTGTCAACAGTAGCAGTGTCGAACAGTCCAAGAGTCAACTCAACAACATATACTTTAGAACATAATGTGGTGATAGCAATTTTGTAGCGTGTTCCAGTAGGGAGAGTTCAATTTAGATTAGCGTAGAATAGCTAAGTTTAATTTTCTAAAGAGTTCCTCCTCGGCATGGGCCGTATGGCTTTTGAGGTACTTCTTTTCTTTCTTACTCCTTGTAACTTGTAATTATCTTTTGCCATGTCTTCCTTCTCTCTCCATCTTCTTGCCCACTCTCAAGCCCTCTCTCTCTCTCTCACTATGCTTCTCTCTCACTCAGTATCTACGCTTCATTCTACCCCTTCTTCCCTTTCCCTCTCTTTATTTCTTCCATCTTCCTTTTCTCCTCATGACTCTATCTTTATTTTCTTCTCTATCACTCTTCTCTCTCTACTCATTTGTATTTCTCTCTGTTTCTATAGCCCCCTCTCTATCTCCCGAGAGACTCTATCTCTCTGTTTCACTGTCTCTCCCACTCTCAACCCATCTGTGTTTTCTCTATCTTACCCTCACTCTCCTCTGTCTCTCTCTCACTTCTTTATCACCACTCTTCCTTTTCTCTCTTCCTCCCTCTATTCATCACCACACCTATCTCACCCTCTTTCCAATATCTCGCCCCTCTGTCACTTAACTCATTTTTCCTCTCATTTCTCTCTCTCTCCACCCTCTACCCCACCTCCTTCTCTGTCTCCTCATCTTCCCCTACTCTCTCCCTACTACCTATTCTTCTTTATCTCCCCTCTCCTTATATATATATATATTTTTTTTTATATAGATATATATGAAAAATTATTGCAGTGACGCAATTAATTATGCGGTTAAAAGGCAATTTTTGGCAAACACAGTCTTCCTCAAAGTTCTCGTAAGGAGCTCTTCTCACATACACGAGAAGGTAACACTTAAAATAGGCGTTCTCAAGGGTGACACTTAAAAACGCCAAGTATGAAATAAATGAGTTTCAAACATATTCTTCACTTTTTCCTACCTGCCCCATAATTTTCGCCCAGGCTATATATATATAAATATATATGCTTTATCATTAGCCCCCACTCCTTCTTGCCTTCTTTCTACGCCTGTTTCTCTACCCATCTATTTCTCGATACCATTCTCTCTCCCTCCCTCTCTCCCTGCCCTTATCTCGATCTCCATCTCTCCCACTCCCTTCCCACTGACATCACGCCCCCTCTCTTTCTCTGTATATCCTTCACAACCACCCCTCTTTCTTACTATTTGTTCCTCTTTTTCTCTTCCTGACTGTATCTCTCCTACTCTCTTCTCCCTATCTATCACCCTCTCTCCCTCTCTATACCATTAATAACACTAACCCTTTCTAACTTTTACTTCACTCTTCACCTCTCTCTTTTTCTGCCTTCCTTCTCTCTCTCCCTTTTTCATTCTGTGCCCTCTCTCCCTCTCTTTCTGCCCCTATCTCCCTCTCACTGGTCTCTCACTCTCGTTCTGCACTCTCTTTCACTGTCCCTATCTCTCTATAACCCCCTCTCTCTCTACCATATCTCTCCTCGTCTTTCTTTACCCTCCCTTGTCCATCATCTCCCCTCACCTTTTATTCCAAACCCCTTCCTTTCTCTCTCTCTATTCATCTCTCCCCACTCTCTTTCTATCACTATATCAACTCATCTCTGTTCTCTTTATCATGCCTCTCTTACCCGCCTCTCTCGATCTCTCACTCTCTCTTTGTCATCCTCTCTCTCTTTCATCCGCCACCCTCTCTTCTCTTATCCCCCTCTGTCTAGTCCAGCTCCTCTCTCTCCCCTCCCCTCTTTCTGTTTCTCCGCCTCTCCTTCTCTTTGTCTCTCTCTCCCACCCACCCTCTGTTCATCATTCTCTCCGCCATGTATATCTCCTCTCTCTCACCATCTATCTCTCCTCTCACCCTTAGTGCTCCATCTCTTACTTCCTCTACTCTTTATCCCAACACTCTCCCCCTCTCGTTTTATCTCTTCTCCCCTCACACTGCGCCCCTGTTTGTATCCCTCTATCTGCCCCTCTGTCTCCTTATCTCTCTCCCCTCATCTCTCTCTCTACTCCCCTCTCTCTCTACTCTTTATTTTTAATCAGTCTCTCCTCTACAACCCTTGTCTCTCCCGTCCCTCTATTCTACCTCCCCTCTTTATCCCTCCCTACCAGCTCTCTCTACCATTTTTTCCCATCTCTCTCATCTTATATATCCCCCCTCTCCCATCCTCTCTTCTTGCTCTCTATCTATATATCTATAAATCTCTCCGGCCATCTCTATCTCGCCTTCTCTCTCTATTTCTCCTCTCTAGTTCTTCTCTTTCTTCTCTCTTTATCCTCAATTTATTCCACTAAATACCCGCGTATTTCACTGCTTCTCCCCTGGTATTTCTCCTTTCTTGCCCCCCCCCTCTCTCTCCCAATATCTCTATCACTATATCTTACTCTGCGGCGATTTTAACTATCCAAACGTTAATTATAGTAACCTAACGTCAGATAAAGCTGGGGAGAGACTACTAAACTTTATTCTGGAGAATTTTCTCGTTCAAAAAGTGGAGGAACCAACTCGTGATAATAATATCCTCGATTTAATCATGGCGACTGACGAGTCATTGGTAGAAAATGTTTGTGTAGGAGAGCATTTAACCTCGGGTGACCATAATGCGATTAGATTCGTAGTAAACACGTGTGTAGATGTAAAAACTAGTACACAGCTCATGCCACGTTTTGGTAGCTGTAATTTTGATACTTTTCGCGAAAGGATTAAGGATGTAGACTGGGGAATGCGCTTCGGGAATAGGTCAGTAGGAGAAATGTACACTGAGCTTCGGCGTACACTCCTTAGTGTAAATTTCGACTTAGTAAAGTATGTGCGCCGTAAGAGCGGGAAGTCGATGAGAGCGCCGTGGGTTAGCCCACTAATATTAAGCTTAATTAAGGACCGAAATAGAAAATTTCAAATACATAAGAACAATGAGTCATTTATAAGTCGGCAAAATTACATAGATTCTCGAAGAGAAGTTAAACGGGCGGTTAGAGATGCGAAGCGGAAATATGAAATAAAACTGGCGAAGGATTCAAAGAAGGAACCGAAACGGTTTTACGGCTATGTAAACAATAGGAAACCCTTAAAAGGTTCAATAGGGCCGATTAAAGACAAAGATGGTCGTTTGACGGAATTTCCGGCGGAAATGTCTGAAATTTTAAATGAACATTTCACAAGCGTCTTTACTGTTGAAGATTCGTCCCAATTAGGATCGTTAGTTGAAGAAGTAGATAATAGTGATATTTGCATATCCGATATAACGGTTAATGAAGTGGAAATTCTTAAATATATTAACCTGATGAAAAAGTCGAAATCACCCGGGCCCGATGGCGTTTACCCCACTCATTTAAAGGAACTTAAGAATGAGCTTGTGAAGCCGTTGCGTGCAATTTTCAATCGCTCATTAGAAGATGGTGTAGTCCCTTTAGACTTCAAGCGTGCAAACGTTACACCAATATTTAAGAATGGGAATAGATACGAAGCAACGAATTTTCGTCCTATTAGTCTAACTTCGGTAGTTGGAAAGCTTTTAGAATCGGTAATTAGAGATAGAATAGTGAGCCACCTCGAGCTAAATAATCTGATTAAAGATTCCCAACATGGGTCTAGGCGGGCGAGATCATGCTTGACAAATTTGCTGGAATTCTTCCATAAAATGATTTGCGTTTACGACGAAAGCGAAGCTGTAGATGTAATCTATCTAGACTTTAAAAAAGGCGTTTGACACCGTTCCGCACGAGAAGTTATTAATGAAAGTTAAAGCAATCGGTGTGAAGGGTAAGATATTAAATTGGATTAGAAATTGGCTGAAGGATCGTTCGCAGCGAGTAGTTATAAATGGTGAATGCTCTGATTGGGTCAACGTCAGTAGTGGAGTGCCACAAGGCTCCGTCCTTGGCCCATTATTGTTTCTAATATATATAAACGATTTGGATAATGGCGTATTTAGTGGCAAATGCAGTTTAGTTAAGTAAATGTAAGGTGATGCATTTGGGTTGCCATAATTTGAGGGTAGAGTATACCATGAAAGGCCAGGTCCTCGACGTAGTTAAATTGGAAAAAGACCTGGGAGTTTTAGTCTCGGATGACTTCAAAGTCACGAAACAATGCGCGGATGCATGTAAAAAAGCAAATCGTGTGCTGGGTTATATCTCGCGTAATTTCACGTTCAAATCCAAAGAGATAATTTTACCATTGTATAAATCACTGGTGCGTCCACTGCTCGAATATGCGGTTCAATTTTGGGCTCCATACTTAAACAAAGATATCGCTCAATTAGAAAGAGTGCAGCGTAGGGCTACAAAATTAATTCCCGAGCTGAGAAACAGGCCCTACGAGGAAAGACTCAGGGCATTAGATTTGCCATCTCTCGAAGGCAGAAGATTACGTGGCCAGCTAATAGAAGTATTTAAAATATTGAAAGGATTTTCAAACGTTGATTATAGGAATTTGTTCGAGTTGGATCACAGGGGAAACACTCGGCAACACGGATTAAAATTAGTAAACAAGCGATTTAACACTAGTATAGCCCAAAACTATTTTACGTTTAAAATTACTCAAATTTGGAATAGGCTACCCACCCACGTAGTGGATAGTAGGTCGGTAAATATGTTTAAAAACCGTCTCGACGCGCACTTAAATAGTATAAATATAACTTAGTCTGAGCACAGTAAATAAAAACGTCTTTGCAAAACAAGTTTGAAGCGGAGGAACAACGAGAGTAAAAATGATGACTAAAAATGATGCCAGCGATTTCTCTTGCATGTGTAGTTTAGATATCCATTTTCTTTTCCGCCAATCCTATAAATAGTCTTACTATCCTAAAACTAGATTTTCACCACTAGCAGTCGAGGGCTGCGGAAGTTGAGAAGAAAAACTTTCTATCACCCCCCCTAGGTTGAAGTAGTTAATATGCATGACATTGTACACATGTAGATAAGTGTGTACAGTAGATTATATATTAAAAAAAAATAATAATAAAAAAAAATATAGCATGTTAGAGATACACTCGTAGATAAGTGTGTATCGTAGTTTTGGATGTAGTGTAGCGGACTAGCCTCGAGCGGACCTTAGGGTCTTTGCTGGTCCTAGATTCTGTAGTTCCCTATTTCTCTCTTCTTTCCCACCCTCTCTCTTCCACTCTCACTCTACCCTCTCTATCTATACCCATCTTATTCTCCCACTCTATCTATCCCTCCCTCTCACCATGTGGCTCTCACACCCTCTTCTATCCCTGTCTCTCCATTTTTCTGTCCTACCTCTCTATCTCCCCTCTCTTTCCCTCTAGCTCCCCCTCTCACTCACTCTCTCTCTTTCAGCATCTCTCTTTGGGACCCACACTTGTAGAATTGTGTTGAAATATTGAATTTTCGTGAATATTTAAGAGATGATTCACCTTCTTCGCCATCAAAATATTACTTCTCTGACACTTATAAAGTATACGAAGAAGTATGACATGAATTAGTAACCTAAAACACTTACTTCAGTTTTCTCTTACTCTAGAGTTGATAAGTACTCTCTCAATTTCCCCTAATTCAGAGCCTCAAGAGATTATTTTACCCTTACTTTTTTAATGGATTTAAAGTTTTCATCTCCTTTTTGTAGTTCAGAATAATAGTACATCGTATATTATCTTAGGGAAGTGGCTGCGGTTTTAACAGGATCCGTATAGCGGCGCCTGACCTGAATATCACATACAGCGCTAACATTCCACTTCAAAGAAGCGGTATGATTCTCCGCGACGGATAGGGATATTCATAAAACGTTTAAGAGCAATCGAACTACATATGGTACGCGGCCACTTCCAAGTAAATGACTCTTTATTTCGTAATGGAAAGACCTGGCACCATTAAATATTAAGGCAATAGCAGTATTTGATACAGGAATAAATTCCTTTTAGCTCTTTACGCGTAAACTTAGTCAAGGTGTTAAATAGGAAAAAAAATATATCAGTGTGTGAAAGGCCTGTGAAAATCTACCTCGGATCCATCGTATCATAGACAGCATTCTTCCCTCTTTGATTGATGGATATTTGCTCTTCCATATTTCTTCTACACATCAGGCTCTTTCATACTATGTGTTTGGATTGTATTCACCCTAATTACCGGCCTCTTAAATCTGCATTGTATAGCTGCGGCCATGTGCACTGTTTAAGAAATGCGTGTGTAATTGCTTGTGCATTGGTGGAGCCATTATCACGGGTTACAAATCAAGATCTTAGTCATCCTGACACTTTCATTACTCCACCATCGAATCGAGTTGGGGTGGGTGAATCGCTGTATTATTAATGAATAAATATGAAAGCAGAAGAATTAAAATTTTCCTCCAGAATTATTCCTGCAGCTCGGATTGATTGGATTAAAAGTATAGAAAGATGTTCGTTCATCCAAACAAGTTTTTGCCCCGCCACGATTTTCTGTTAAGGAAATAAGAAGACGACGCCATATTTTTTACCTTAATGGAGCGGAAAGAGCGTTTGTGGCAGGCAGATGAGCAAATATTTAAAAATATTTTTTTTATTTCCCTTTCTCCTTTCCTTTATTATTACCAACCATTTCGGGAATCTGGCTTCCCCCGGCGAATGATGCAGTCAAAGACGAAAATGTTTATGGATCAGATTTCTGCCCCCTCCTATGACGTGACTTCTCACTATTAGATCGGTGCTTTCAATTACTAGAATTATAAATGTCTTTTGGGAGCTAAAGAAAACTCACTCAAGTGTTAACCTTTGTCAAAATTGCCAAATGTGAGAAAAAATAGCTGGATTTTTATTGCCTGTATTCTTTTATTTAGATTGAACAAACTAGGAGACTTTACTAACATTCCAAGACATGGAGACTTGTGTTTCATTACTGATAGACAAATGGTTTGTTACCCTTGTTTGTTACTACTATGTTAGAGAAACAAGAAACGAGGTCACAAATGTAAGTTAATATGAGTTTTTTTTTGTAGTTTCCCTCTTCTTTTACTCAAATTTCCAGAAATATAGTCATGATTCGGATCCTTTTCTTCTAGTTTATTTTTGCAATGAACCAGTCACCATTGAGAGTAATCAAAGGTCGACTTGAAGGTGGCGTCATATTTGGTTTCCTCAAAATATAATTCACTGATCTTAAGGCTTTCCTCTCAAGTGACACATCTATCTTATTAACTGATTCGAAATTTCTCTTTGCTCTAGGTTATCTTCGTTCCAATTATCTGCAAAAGATTAGTAAATTTTAATTAGAATTTTAAATAAATTCTGTAACACTTCTTCTGTCTCATTGTAATATTTTCATAGTAGCAATATTTTGATGGTGGATAAAAAGAAAATTTCGACGAGATTCTGCAACGCAAGAATTCTTTCACGACGCCAGTTTAAAATGCCATGATAGGTTTTAAGTTACACTCGGCGTTTGTTTTAAATGTTAATAATAGCTAATTATATGGAAGGTTCGGGATAGTAGGCCTTCTAAGCATATTTAGTAACACGATATGTTATCTATTTATTGGCATTAATCTGTAGAATTTCCCAAACTAAACATGTTTAGATTATCTGCTCCCATAACCTTGTACATCGTTGCTCAAAACGAAAAAAAACATTCACCGTTTCTTCCGTAACCTAACCAAACCACACCTTAACCCAGAAGACAAAAATCTTACTCTATTTAGTGGATAGAGATTTGCAGCATCCAGAAGAAGTTGGTAGAAGCACTTATTCCCACTAATAAATTTCCTCACAAAAAGTGCGGCTTTGAGATAACCGTTCAAATGGTTTTCTTATCTCCTTTATTTCGCGATTTAGGCTTCTTTCATCCTTCCGCCGTCGTTCAATATTCTGGGAGCTGGTTCCTGTTTCTGGATCAACAAAGTTCTGAGAGTGGTTAACGGTTGAGTTTCGTAGCCCTAAACCGAGAGTTTTGCATATGAGGCCCAACAATCTGATATAATATCGGTTCCCACAAACTAAATATTTGATAACGCAGATCAGAGTTTCACTAGTTCTATCTTGTACCGGCACCATAAAAGTTACTCTCAATTCAGGTTAGAACCCATCGAAAACCCATACACTTTCAATAACACGACTTTTATTGTACTTTCACTTTCTGAATTTGGCCTCGTCTATTTCGATCGTTTTCCAAGGACCGCCGATTTACTCACAGCGCTTTCCGAAATAAAGAAAATGAAATCTTTCATTAATTTTCATTTTATTCCCGCACATTGAACACTCCACTTCACCTCTTACTGTATACGTGTATGTAAAAAAAAATGAGTAAACTTCGATTTATCTTCACACAAAGGGGTCTAATCGCTAACGTTGGAACAAAACCTTAACGCACAGTTCCCATAATAAAAATTACATTGTGTTGTAGTGATAAAAGCAAAAAATCTCAAACAAATCGTGAAATGCGCGAGCGAATGTAACTCAGCCCGTCTCATAACATTTAAAGATCCTGCCGTGAGGCTATATAAAGGGTAATAGACACTCTCTGCCAGCATAATATTACTCCTAGGACACTCTTACAACGATACAGAGAAGTATTACAGGATTTAGTAACTTAAAACGAGTGCGCCCGTCTTATTCAAAATTACAATTGTAATTTTCAAACGAAGACTAGTATATGTAAACATGATACTGTGAATCACCTTCTGCGAAAGATGGCATTTTTCCATAAGCTTACCTTTTTTAAGAATTTTCTTTTAATGACTCTAAAATGTACCTTTCCTTTCAGATAAATGGATCCCCTTGCGTGTCTACACCCATTCCAAATAGTCATTCTTCTTACGATATCATTTCGTATAAACTCGAAAACTTTACGTATTATAGATATTTCGTGTGTCAAATAAGGCGTTCCCATTTTAATCTACCCAAAACAAGATTATCTAATTCCACTGAAAACTTTTGTATAGAAAAGAAGAAAAATAATTTTGCTTTCAACCTTCACTTTGATTTTTTTCATTTAATATTATTTAATCCTCGAAACAGATCAACCTAGGATATTTTGAGATAATTCATTATTTCGTGTTTAAAATAATTCAGCGTTTGTACAACACAAATTAGCATTCCAAAATTTTCTTGGAATCTAAAACGAAGACGTGTCGCGTATAAAGTGTGTAAGAAAAGATCAATAGATGAAGTAGCAAAGGTAGATGATGTGAAAATGCGTGAAAAATATAGCTGCAGATCCCTATACAGGCAGTGGTCCCTGGAGATAATAATGCAACTGTTGGAGTCAGGAGAGCACAAGAATTCCTAGTGTGGACTCACATTCTCTTGCGAGAGGGCGCCTTGCAAGGGGCCGCTATACCTAGTACACGTAGTAGTGGCACTGTCTACCGCTCAGTTTCCACAGTTCTGTACCATAACTGCCCCAATTTTCGCAGGATCTGCAGCTTTACTTCTCCCACTATTTTCCATCTAGTTTTTATTCGCCACTTTCCGTTCAGATCGCTCTTACTGACTATTTGCTAGACATGAAGGTGGATGGAGTAACTGCAACTGAAACTTGTAGGAAGGGCAACGATCTCTCGCTCCCAGTAATAAGGGGTAATCATCTTGCTCCTTCGTGGACTCGCCTATCTCTATTCTTCTTTATTACACACCCTGATCCATCCCAATCCAACTTTTTAAGCTTTCTATCCATAAATTTTTGTAGATCGACATACTTTCCTATCTTACCTGAACCTGGCGAGTGGCAGGATGCAGCGTGAGATTCCTGGCTGCTGCGAGAACCAAAAGCCCTCTCGCTAGGGGTAATATTAGGTACTGGGTATGATAAGTTGTCGATCCTCCTCACCGTTTCTAGTGTGGCAGATAGTCCGGTTTCTAGTGTGGCAGATACTCCTTTATGGGTTGAAGCGCTTGGACAAAGTCGCTGTATACGGCGGATCGAGATGTCAAGGCAAGTTTAGCTTACATTTGCAGGCCGAGTTTACGTACATGATCAGATTATATTCGTTCCTCATCCTGTGAAGACTTTTACTTTTACTTCCCAAGGTATTAACTCTTCATGATATCTATTTTATAGCCGTCCTTTTCTTTTTCTAACTCTCTTGAACATAACTAAAGATTGAGGTGGTCCCATCCTAACATCCGCACACAAAATTGGGACCTCCCTTTTAGTATTTTTGAAACTGCCCTCTAGATGATACCCAACTTTAAGAGAGATGACGGCAGCCTACATGATTTTTAAAGGTCTGCTAAAAGTCTCTTCCAAGAGAGAGGAGGGGTTTAGCCCTCTAGTATGTCTACTGGTGAATTTTTTTCAACGTGCCTATGTGGCGAGTTCCACCAAGGGCATAAGTCGTAGTAATTTATTTCCAAGCCTAATACTAGGCTATTTATTCAAATGGAGAAAAAATCAAGATAGCTAACACCAGCCAACACAAGAAAAGAAAAACTAAAGCCAAAAAAAGTAAAAAGAAGAAGGAAGAGCTCTCCGCCATCGGGGAGGGACCTCACCTCTTTCCAGTGTTGGAGCAGGCGACCAACACCAAAAAGAGTCAAATCAAATGGAGGCCAGCCTCTTCCTAGAATTTAAATACTCCACAGGTCTGTGTATGTGAACCCGTCCCGAGTACATAAGACAAGCCGTTACGACCTCGCTCATCCCGGTACCTAGAGAGGCAAAATGCGCAAAGATCATCCAGACTAAGAGATTTAACGAGAATGTTCCGAACAATCTGCAGGACAACGCCTTATTCGCAGTTAGGTGCAGACGAGTGTCTCATCCAAGGTTGGTGCGTGCTTCAAATCTGTCCAATTCGAAGACGATTGGAAGAGACCTGAATCATGTGCAGCCTTATGGGGTATGTACGAGGGAACAGTCACAGTGCAATGGCACGAAAATTTAAGTTCCCATCGGCCGTCTCCTACCTTATTTGCAAACCAGCCTTGACTGCTGCCCGGATAATTATCACGTAGTCGGTGTGAGAAAGAAGGAAACTTTTATCTGATCGCCCAGTCCTCGCAGATACTTTGATATCATTATCAACACGCTTAATCCACGCACTTCCCAAATATACAGAAACCCAACAGAACATTATCTCGACATCTACTTGGCTTGCCCCAAAGTGAAGTCACGGATACCACGAAACAGTTGCATTAGGGGACGGAGATTCGAATATCTTGAGATCACTCAGGGTGCTTTGTGACTTACTCAAGATCAGAATTTGATCTCCGAACTGGGCACGACGCGTTATCTTCAATACTGAGCGTAGTATTGTAACCAGCTTGGCCGTAAAGACAGACGGAACACTTAGTAGAGGCTCACTGACTTCTAATAGAGACTTGTAGCTACCTGTGTACATTGGAATGGATCGAGCCTGATATAAAGCGTGCTCCAAGAGGGCAAACGCAGTACTCCGAGCGCTGGGGAAGCTTTTGTAGCGGAAGCATGACTACAAATATTCAAAGGTGGTACACTCTATGGTGGCGTCCTGGGAAGACCCAGAAGCGTCACCGGTTCGAGACTACACCGAGCTATTGAAAGAGTTTCTCAGACCTAAACCCCAAATTCTTAGGGTATGACTGGCATCAACAAGTAAGCTCTCAATAGTAGACGTGCAAAAGGCGCTAGTTAGACACCGATGTAGTGGTCCTAGTCCAACTCACGCAAAACAAGACCAAACAAACGTTGCAAATCTAGCAATTCGAGGTGAATCCAGTACATAAATAAGTCTGTTTCGAGGTTGAACAGTGGAGAGTGGCAAAAGTGCACTAGGTTATTATTAGTTAAGAAAACTAAATTGTGCTCTTTGGCATAACAAGAGATGTGGGGTTCAATGCATGTTGGAGCCGATGCTCCAGAGTTGGCATCTGGGCAACACCAAAAAAGTAAAAGTCGTCCATCTGCTTCCCTTAACCGCAAGCAGAATCTGCAATCTCACAAAAACTCAAAAATAAAAAAATTGGCAGGCGTCCCATCGCTCCCATTGAGTGGAGAGTCTCCGTGATATTGTATCGCTATTCACTATCATAGGCGTTCTCCATGGCATAGTGCTGTCTTTAAAGAAGTGTCTCGCAGATAGCATCTTTTAATTGGAACAGAGCATCCGACGTGGAGTAGAAATTATGGAAGCCGCATTATGCTGAGAAAGGTGGCCTCCGCTATCTAGGAAAAAGGCTAAGCTAATATTTACCAACTTGTTCATCAACTTGAACACTCAGAAGGTTAGAGAAATGGCTGAAACTGACCAAGGTAGAGTGATCTCTCGTCATTTTGCGAAGACTCAGCTCACTAGCGATTCGCCAGGCATCTGAAAGGATACCTTCTGTCTAGATCTTGCTGAACACTTCTAACATAAATGTCATAACGATCATCGTCCGGACCATGGGTAATTTCTGCGCAAGAAGCAAGAGCGGGACTCAACTCACTTAACGTAAACCTGTCGTTGAAGTGTTCTCAGTCTCTGGAGGTAAATTTGAGGCTGCGTATATAGCGACATCACAACGTGCATTGAATGTTGGGGGGGGGGGGCATCTCGGCTAGAGAATGTGTAAAAGCGGTTGCCAAAGACTCTGCAACGGATTTGGGGTGAACTTGCCCCGAATCATTTTACTTGCTTCACAACTCTACAAGAGCTCTTCTCATTAAATGAAAACACGCAAAGAAGAGCGGCTGGCGTACTTCGAAACACATCAGAACCTTGCCCTAGCTCAGCAAAATAGGTAAAATACCTAGTCATATTGATTTTGTCTTAGGGCCGTCACATACTCGGACGACTACAAGGGAAGCGGATGGCGAGTAGAACGGTCAGACATCTAGGAATAGTAGTTAGGCCCACAGCGATAAGGTTGTCAGAGAGGAACGTGGTTGCCTCTGCCAATGACCAAAACTCCTCAACTGAAATGCGGACCAACGCACCAGCTACAAACAGGATCGGGACATTTTTTTCAATCGCCAATGGCTCAGAAAACTATAGTTGAATGTGAAGGTAGTCACTACCATGAAGGACATCGACTACCTTCCATTCAAGGTGAAGACACCTATATCCAGCTCTTCTATCAGGTCGGGAAGGCCCTGACCCCTGGCATTCATCGTATAATCTCCCCAGAGAGGGTATCTCCCACTAAAATCTACAAACAGGAGAAGGGCAGTGAAAATCCTGCCACGACGTGAAGTCGGCTGACGGTGGAATCCACACAGAAATAACAGTATACCTCTTAGCCAGTTGTAGAAGTTCTATCATATCCTTAAAGGAGGTATTTATAACAAATAGAAGAAGGAAGAATTATGCTGGGTGTAGATCTCGTATCCTGCTGTCTAGAACAACTTAAATAGACTTTGGATAAACCTGACTTTGCACGTCTAAATGAGCGATTTGTATGGCTGAAGTGGTGGAAGTACTCGTAGCTGCACCCCGGGGTAGTGGCAGAAATGCCTTCACGTGGTATCGATACCAACCGCAACGCACCAAATCAAGGAGCTTGTTACGATCTATCGTGACTAAGAGTAATGGGGTAGGTCTCTAGCCCTCCCCCCCCCCGTATTTTATCATCCTCCGCATTCGCCAAAATGTTTCCGTCCCAGAGAAGGATTACCTTCAGCTATCTACCAGTCAATATAGCTAAACTATCCTTTGAAGCATGTACCCTTCAGCAAACTTGCTGAAATCAGTAAATGGATAACTAAAAATATGCCAGGGAATCTCTGCATGAGGCGCTCAGACGTAACGAGGCTCTACTCACTGTACTTCGGTCTTCGTCTGGGCTTTCCCGCTCTAGACCGCATCGGTGCTGGAGTCCTGTTATTGGGATTGTCGCTTGCCTTAAAGCAGCAGACCTCTCTTTATCTGAAGCCCCCGCTAAGGGAGAAGAACCTCTTGCCTTTCCTGAATTCTTCTTATTTTTTCCTTTTTTGGAATGAGGTCCAAAGCCAGATTAATCTACCTCGGCCAAAACTTTCTACGAAATGGAGAAAACCTTGGTCTTCAGAGTGATACCAGGAGGGAAATGGGGTGTCTCCTTTTCTTCTGAGTCCTCGGAGAACCGTGCCTCCTGATGAGAGCTTGCACAAGGGCATACTTAGGTTCATGTCTCGCACCTAGCCCAGGTTTACTCCAAAGGAAGATAATACTATCTGAGGCGGGGGGGACAAAGGGATCAATTCCACCTCGGGAGGGACTTCCAACTGACCATCGCTTTCCGAAGGTGTAGGGTATCCCGAAGGGCACTTATAGGGCCTATAGCCCCTGACGTATGTCACTGGGATAGACATGCTGACCTGCTTTGTGAAGAATGGGGAGTGAGCATGCTGGCTTCCATCAATGTGGTGGGTCAACTGACTTCAACGAGAGGGGCGTGTCTTGTGTCTTGCCTTGTTCTTAGTGGGCCCCTGGAAAAGAAAGTGGGCCCTGACACGGGTGGAGGCAACTCTTCACAACGCGGTAAGCCAAAACGCCCCGAACTACTCAGTTAGAAAGAGGGATAAACACCCTCTCCACCAAACGATTCTTGAAGTGGCTCCTGAAAATACAGCGGGGAAGCACCTCCCTCACAGAGGAAGTGCAACCCGAGGGCGGCTGCGAAAATGGCAAAATGGAAACCCCTTTGCCGGATTCAGAAGGTTGTAGGGCAGCCCCTTCGCCTATCAGAACTGTGCTCAGTTAGATTCCTCGTAGGCCCCAATACAAAGGTTGTGTGGGATTTACAAAGTGGAAGGAGGAACGGAATCCAAAATTTTGGCAGCTGTAAAAAACCTGCCACCACATGAAAAATTCCTGCACTTGTCCACTTGAAAAGAAGAAGGAAGTGGGCGGGACTATATTTCGCGTCCGGATGCTTCTGCCCATGCCTCCTCTGGTTTTAGGACTTTTTTAGGGTCCACCCTAGGTGCATTAACGATAGTGTTCACAGCCTGTACAGCGTCACACACCGAGCAAGAGTCAGCTAATGGCCGATCGTTCCCTAAAGGCCGCAGTTACCAACTAAGCAGCCAGAGAGTCAGGGTGATAGGGCGGATATCCTTAGTAGAACGTCCTAATCTTCGGCAGGACAGCTAAGATCTGAAGATCTGTTGGGGCAGGAACATAGACGGGATCCCGAGACTTTTAGCTGGCCGGACAGCCAACAAGGCAGTAAAGCCCGTCCACTACACGCAGTACAGCTTTATGCACCTCAAAAAGCCACTGGTGGGTGGTTAGATCAGTCTATTACACTAAGAGGGTGGTTCTCACCCTTTTATTGCCAACGAGACACCTAAGAGCCCATGAAAATATAGCGGCAGACCTTGCTAAATATAAATGAAAAATATTTGAATGTCGCAAAATAAAAACAGCATGTCATAGGCGGCATATAACCGAAGATGCTATTGTGTTACTCACAGACTATTCATAGACGCATAGAATGACTAAAACTAAATTATGGAAAACACAGATATGTACTTTATTTATTGCAGTGTTTCAAAATTCATTGGTCAAATGGTCAGCTTCTTTATTGACAAATTTGTGCCTGGCTTTCCTCATAATTTCCCTAATGTTTAGTCGTATATGAGATAGACAGATCCTCATTACTTCTTTAATTGTATTTAATCTTTCACGCTTCTTGTTTTTATTGTTGTTTAATGTTGAGAAGCCTAATTCGCATATGTAAAAAGTTGAAAATTATAATAAAATTGCTAAAGCTCTTTTCGATAATGAGGGATACTCCTCTTGAATTGAAATCCAGAATGTATCAATGAGCAGAGTCAAATGTTTTAATTTAAGCCCTCGATCACTAGAAAGGGTGGCCAATTCTTTGTCCGTATGTCTATTGGGTTCCTGGAAACTCCGTTCTTCATGCAGTGTGCACTCTCCTCTGTCATAAACAAATGGGTACCTGACTACGTATGTCGTGATCATACTTACATATACGTCATAATCATTGGAAAGCCTTGTGATCTCAGAAAGTTTATTAAAGTAATCTTAACAACTTCCTTAAATATTAATAAATGATAAAGTGTTCTTAATCCTACGCGGATGCTAATATGCTTAGGGCATTAATATCGATCTTGTGAGAAAGAAAGTGTCTCTTACTAGTGTTTTGTATACTAAAGTGCGTCGTGTTATATCCCATTTGAGCCAGTTTCAAACCACCAGAAAAACAGGGATCCGCATGGCAGGACTATTAAATTTTGTGGCCCCAGTGATTCGCTTCCCCTTTTTATTGGTTAAATTGTGCTTCAAGCAAATTAAATTACCGAGGCCTCAGGATTATGTGCCCCTTCTTCCTCTTATCACCAGGAAATGGTTTAAGTGGAAGGCCCCCAGGGCTCCCCCCTTGCTCTCTTTCTGTGATGCTTCAGATACTGGGATAGGTATCACGATTCTTGGAGCTTCTCAAGACATTTCCACTGAGGGCCTGAAACTCGGTAATATCTTCCTTAAAGAATCATTGGGCCTTATTATCACATGCTTGCTTACCCCTTTCACCCCCATCTACAGTGACAACGTCCCAGCGATCTAAAATACGTCAAGGGAAATGATCCCTTGGACATTCTGCACCAATGGTCGGACGCCTCTAGCATCGCCTTTTCAAAGACCTTTTAATATCTTCTTTGTAAGATTCGCCAACAACATCGCTTATGTCGCTTCCAGAAGGTTATCCGAACCTTTAATATCGCTTTTGTAAGATCCGCCAACAACATCGCCGATGTCGCTTCTAGAAGGTTCTCCGAATCTAATCTTCATTTAGCCAGGCTCGGGACTCCTCTCCTCCGGGTTATACAAGGAGTCTCCTCTCTTGGAAGCGTCATGGACGTTTAACTTTGGCTTTAACTTTGTATAGTTGTTTTCCCTTTGGGCTGCCAAAGGATCCTGCCTTTATTTTGTTTCCTTTTTATATTAGTTCTTTTGCTGTTTGCATATTTAAATAAAGGAAGGGCCATTCTGCCAGTATGGGGGAAGGACAACAATAGGGATCATTTCTTTAATGCAGGTAGACTGTAATAAAGGAAACATATCAAGATTGCCAGTGATTGCTCTATTTTCCCAAATCACAATTTTCTTTTTGAGAGCAACTAACTTGTCCATTGAAGTGAGAATATTTTCGTTTTTACCTTTCATGGTGCTGTTTGTTATATTTAGTAAGGGAACTCTCGGATGCGGCTAAGAGTACTGACAAATTAACAAATTGTTCACTTAACGGGAGATTTGAAGTGCGATTGAGTCCTTCGAGAAGCCTAATTAGCGGTAAGCTTAGTGAAAAGGAGAAAGATAGAAAGAGGGACTGCACTAGGAATTACAATCACTAGGGTTAACCTCAAGAATATGGGCCAAGGGAGTATCTTGCCAAGACGGGAATGGAGCCTAAATTCAGAACAATAATCTTTTGTCGCTAGACTATCAATTAATCTGAATAGAAATCTTGCCTTCGGGCTCTTGGAGGCACGGGAGCCGATTGAGAGTTACGCGTCGCGATCAGGGAAGGCTGATACTAAATTCCTTAGTCCAGCGTCTGATTATTTATACGGGTTCGCCGGAAGCGGCTTGCCCCGGTCGTTGGAAGGGGAGGTTCCAGTTTATCAGACGCGTCGCCGGAAGAGGTAAACCTTGGCTCGGTTAACACAGTCTGTGATGTTTCCATCGTCACCTTTCGGCTCTCACGGCGTGTCCATCGCTGCCTCTTATCGCAGGAAGTGCTTCTGTCGGGCGCAGATTGAAGATTCTCCCGACTGCGTGATGCTCTCTCTTTGACAAATGTTTTCCCAGAATTTCTCCAGTTTTTCCTGGACAAAAAATGATGTAATTCCTTAACACAATTTAATATTTTGCCATTCAACAGCCAACAAACCTCAGCATGCATTTAGAATTTAACATTCTGAGACTCCATTTCTTTGCACACTTGTTCAAATAATCGTGACTTCAATGTCCTACTTTTTATATAATTGAACATTTCAAAAACTTGATGTAACACAACCTTTAAATCTTCCTGCGATATTTTTAAACGATAACTTCTCTATGTAGAAAGCAATGAGTACGAATGAGATTTGGATTTTATTTTTTGCGAGGGTTTTAAATCCTTAAATACAGCCGGCCTGGCATGGAGCTCCATCGGTACAAATGCCAAAACAGGACTTCCAAGACAAATTCATTTCTTTAAGGTATCCGGTTACCATATCAAAAATATCTTTACCTCTTGTAGTTGCCATCATTTTTTACAGGAAAAAAATTGATTGAGTATTTTTTTCTGGTCAATAAAACGTACAAATACAAGCAATTGATTTTTGATGTGAGTGTATTCATTCACAGTTAAAGCAAAATTAGAATTTGTAAACTTTTGTTCAACAGGATCTTCAATATTTTTCGATATATATAGGATTCTTCTACCTATTTTATCATTTGAAAGCTGTGTATTATTCAATCCTTTCCCAACCTTTTCACTAAACATGGATTTTGCCACCTTTCTACTAGCTGGGAGCATGACTGACTCTCAAGTGTGTGGGATTTAGATTTTAATGATATTATTTCAGCCACCTGTATTGACGCTAGTTAGCCTCGTTCAGACACGGTCACTATTTTTTTATAATGCTCAAAAAATCTTTGAAAATAATCAAACTTTTTATCATTCAGAGATGAAAGTTTAGAAAAAAATGCCTTTATAAGTACTTAGTACCTTAGATTGATTTGACATTGTTTCACCGCACACTACACATGATGTACTTGGTTTATCAACGTCACCTAGAAATAAAATCCAAATTTTAAATAATTATCACAATATTTTACATTAATGTTTCTCTTTTTTACACTAACTGCTGCCTAAGGATTCAGTGACTCAAATTAAAGACTTTCTGAAATATTTACTTGTGTAGCCAAATACTTCGTTGAACCTTGTTGCCAATGTAAGCAATCAGAAATTTATTTATAAAGCATATATCTATATTATGTTAAATTAATCTTGTTTTGTATATAATTTAACAGTTAAATTATATACAAAACAAGATTAGTTAAATTAAATTTTAACTTAAGAGAAGGATTGACCAATATCCAGTCACATGATCAATATTATTGACGAGTGAAACAATAAAAAATGTGGGATTGTTAGCATTGCGACATTTGGAAACATTTCGTTCATCCCTAAATTAACAAAGTTAAGATGTGCAATATGTTATAGTTGGGATCAAGTGGATTTTGGGATTACATATTGTGCCGTTCAAAATTTTACGACACACTTAAGAAGATCCTACGGAACACTGGTTGAGAACCACTGCGCTCATGGAAGTGGTTATTGGAGCGAAACCGATCTTCGCATTATTCGCTCAACAACGCCTCAAGGCCGGGTTTCTTGTGACCTGCAGGCGTTAAAAGTTGTCATTTATAGAAGTTCCAAAGACTCTTTACTGATCCGGCTTGAGGTTACTGGGTTGATCATTAAGCCTAGTCAGAGATTTTAGGGGATAGTCGTAGAAAAAATGGAATGCTGAGAAGTAAGGAAGTGGAAGCTCAATAACCTGTCACGGCCCTGTCAGAGTCAAGTCATGGCAGTCACGGGTCTTTCCTAATATATATTCAGGCCTGAAGGACTAAGTGGGACAAGATACACAGGGTAACATCCTCCTCCCCTGTAGTGGGTGAAGTTGGTGAGGGGAGTTGGTGCAGGCAGACGAAAGTAGATATGAAAAGAGGCTACGCTGCTGCGAGCACGGCGACCATAAAAACACTGGTACACCTGTAGGGCTCGTTCTATCAAATAGATAGGCTTCTGGTACCAAATTGCAGGATTTAATAGGCCCAGTGAGCAACTCCACAAGTGGACGCTCAGTGGATTTATCAAATCCTAAAAATTTCTATGTGTGTAAATTAAGGAAATAATATGCCAAACCTAATAAATAAAGAACCAAAAAGAATTAGGAAATGAAACTATATATATGATAAAATGAACAAATAGATATGAGGCAAGCGGTCGTTAGAGTCGCACGGAACATACAAAGATATCAAAGGTGACCACTTGGAAAAATAAGAGGATCGCACATAAACAAACAAACACGTGTTTGGAACATTTATCGGCAGTCGAACAAATATAAGCTCTGACGAGAGAAATTTCACAGAGACCTGCAACAAGCGATTCCCTATAATAAAGCTAAATCTATGGGAAATATGTAAGCACAACAGGTACAAAGAGCTGTCGGAAATTCAGCCCCAAGGAGTGGAGTTAACGAATAAAGCTAGATGACTGGGTCCTCCCCACGGACAAATCAAAGTCACGCCCCTTGGAGACGATATATATATATATATATATATATATATATATATATATATATATATATATATATATATATATATATTCCCTTAGTAGCGTCACAAAATCCTGTTTACTCACCTAAGTCCTGCCGCCTTTAGACTCAATACTTCGCGTAAAACAGTAAGCCTGCACATTGACGGCACAGAACTAGAGACATTTCCGCTTGCCCCTTTAGTAGGCCAATTAAAAAATAAAGTTATATTTTCTTTGCCGCGTCCTTTCAGTCTTTTACTTACCCCGATTACCGAGACACCTTTGGTAAGCGCAGCCTAACTCATAGCCCTCGTGAGAAATTATGAGGAGTCAGAATTAACTCGACAGAAGCGTAAATTAGGCCTACTGCCTAAAGCCCTCGCCATCCATCCAGCGCAATAGCAACGAGGACTCTTCAATACACGACCTTATAATTACCGACAACACACCCACAAACAGGTAACCTATACCACCACATACTTAGGTAACACAACCGGTACCATTAACTATTACCCTATACCCATCTCCCCTTCCTTTTCTGACGAAACCAACAAGTGCATTAAATAACCGCGCGGAATCTGTTTTACTGATGTCAGTGATTATTAAAGCAGGTGAACCACCTTAGATTTGCAAGTGGTTACGGGGTCGACAGGGCCTTGCTCCCCACTCCCACTTCAGAGATCCACGATACGTAACTTTGCGAGGTCTGGCAGGTGTGCCTTCTCCCCTCATTTTTCTTGCAGGACTCCAGCATTCCAGCCTCAACGTGATCCAATAGGCTTAAGGTTTATTGAGTCTCCACAGAGCATCCCAGAAAGCTTAGAGGAGGGGGGCAGATGGTGCATCCTGCCATCGATTCTTTTCGATAGCAAACAATAACTCGCGGAGGGGGTCTCCGATCCTTTCTGCTCCTTAACAAGTTCCTTCCTGGGCCACAGGGGCCCCTGAGTTCTCTAGGGAAGAGGAGGAACCAGCTCCGTATAATGGAACGCCCTACTCTATCATGGAGACGGATCCGGCAGAGGCCTTTACACAGGCCAATGCTTAACTATATAAACAGAGCCCTGGAAGTGAAAGTTACAGAGGCGCCTGAAGAAGAATTTTGCTTAATCGATATAGAGGGGCGCCGGAAGTGAAGTTAAAGCTTCACGCCATGTCGCAAAATCTCTCGTTGTTATGATTAGGCTCGCTATAGTGCGTGTTATTAAACTGAAGTGGCCTCAAAAGAAGCCGATCGCGGGTTCTTTACGTCCTACTCGTCTCTCTCTCTCTCTTTCTCTCTGACACTCTCACTCTCTTATTCTCTCTCTATCTCTCATTTTCTCCCAAGATGGCGAAGAAGAATGGTCCTCCGTTTCTAAAGCTAACCTGCAAAATATGCAAAGTCTACAGATGGAGGGAAGACTTCGGGGGCAGGAGTTGCAAGGAGCTCACAGATGCCGTCAGTCTCTGTGACTTCTGCAAACTCGAGAAGCGCCTGGGCGAGAGCATCTCTCAACTGAGAGAGGAGAACTCCTTCCTTAAAAGGGAAGTTCAACTCTTAAAAACAGAGAGATGCAGAGGCTCAGGCGAGAAGGCTCCCGACGTCCAACAACCGATTTCTTCTGCTGAAGGGCTTCCTCAACGAGCCAAAAAGTAGAAAAGAAAGGAGAAAGAAGAGAAAGTAGAAATAGAAGAAGAGAAAGTAGAAAGAGAAGAAGAGAAAGTAGAAAAAGAAGAAAAGAAAGTGGAAACAGAGGACGAGAAAGTAGAAGCAGAAGAAGAGAAACGTGAAACAGAAGAAGAGATAACAAAGGAAGACAAGAAGAAGAGGAAGAAAAAGAAGAAGAAAAATTCAGAGATACAAGAGGAAAGCGGCAAGTCGCCTCCTAAAGGAAAGACTAAGTCGTCTGCAGACAAATGTGCAAGAGTCACCCTTATTGGTGATTATCAAGCACGGGGTCTGAAGCACCTGCTAGCGGCCCACCTTCGCACAAGCGTTAAGGTGAGCTGCCTCCCAGGCTGTGGAGATAAGCAGGTAAGAGCTGAGGCCGAGAAGTCTCAGATTTCAGAGACTTTAGTCGTTGCGATTATGGTAAGTGGCAAAGCTCCTTTACCTCAGAGGAGGTAGGGTAGGCCCTACAGGCGAGATTATGAAGACAGTTATGGGCGCTGTCGACGACTGTGCATTGAAAACCCGCAGACGCGTCGTGGTGGGGATGCTCCCGAGGTGTGGTCCAAGCCGGACTGCCCATTTGAGGAACATGTCGCTAAACAGGCGCCTTGCAGACCTCTGTACGGCGGAGGGTGTTTTTTTGTCGACCTGTACGCCGTATTCTATGGTAGAAAAGACCTCTACCAAAGGGATGGGGTGCACCTCTCCTTTAAGGGCAAGGCGTTCCTAGCTAACCTCATCCAGGATGTCGTGGAGCGCACACAAAGGAGTGTCCGGGCCATTGGGAAGGCGGACGTACGCCAGTACGCCCGAGTCACTCCCCAAACAACCTTCTAGTAGGTTGTCAAAAATGGTGCCACCGCGACAACCAAGAAGCCGGGAAATGGAAGAGTATAGGGGGTCCTACATTAGGGGACTCCCTGAAAGTTCTTCTGTTCAATGCGAGGTCAATCAGGAACAAGTTTCCTGAGCTCCGTGGCCTCGTAGCGCCGGAAGAACCCAAAATGGTAGCCATAACAGAATCGTGGATAAAAACCTCAAACTGAGACTTTGAAGGCAAATTCACGGTTCCTGGCTACCAACTCTTTCACAAAGATAGGCCAGACAGAGAGGGTGGCGGTGTAATGTTGTATGTCAAGGATACAATCGAATCTACGAACTCCAACGTTATATACGAACACGAGATCCTAGGCGTTGACCTAGAAATAGGTCCTGTCAGATACAGGACCCTGCTGCTTTACAGACCCCGTTCCCAACCCGTTGAGAAGGACAGGGAACTGTACCAGCTGCTGGGTGAGTTTGTTCAAAGCAGAGTGTGCATCGTTATGGGCGACTTCAACAGACAAGTTGACTGGGAAACCAGAGCAGCCTGTGGCGAGAGCGCACTACTCCTGGAGTTCGCCAACAACGAGTTCCTCACTCAATGGGTCAGAGAACCGACGAAAGGAGACAATATCCTCGACATGGTCTTCACCTCTGAGGATAATCTAACAGGTAGTTAGATTTACCGTCAAGATCCCGAAGGTAAGGTCTGTTGCCAGTCAATCCAGGAAACTTGACTTGAGGAGAGCAGACTTTGCAAGCCTTCGTGCTGGACTGACTGACGCGAGGCTAGAAGTGTGCAATGCTGTTGAAGACTCGTGGAATAGTTTCAAAATCACATTCATGAGTCTTCCATCGCGTTTTATCCCTCTGAAATGCTCCCGTCGGTCTTCTGTTCAACCAAAGTGGTTTAATCGAGAAATCGGCCAACTGCTTAGGGAGAAGAGAACTGTGTACCGGCAATCGAAGATCTCGGGTGAATTGATAAATACCGGAGGCTAGCCAGGAGAGTGAAGTCCAGCATAAGGGCAGCTAAGCGGTCTGAGAAACTCCGAGTGGCGAGACTCTGTAAAGAGAATCCCAAGGAGTTCTTTGGATATTTAAACAGCCGTAAACTAATCAGTCGAACGATTGGCTCTTTAAGGAATGAGGAGGGGACATTAAGGATTCAGATGCAGAAAATGCTAACCTCCTTATCCGCCTACTTCTCTTTAGTGTTTTCTGAAGAGTGTGTTCCCATCCCCCAGCTGACGGATTTCTCCTCGGGGGAAAAGCTGGAGGATATGGACTTATCCGCAGGAGAAATCAAAAAGAAGATCACTGACCTAATGACGAATAAGTCACCTGGCCCAGATGGGTTTCCACCTAAAGTGTTGAAAGAAGTGCGCGATCAAGTGTCACGACACCTGAGCGCAATTTTCAACATGTCAATCCGGACTGAATGCGTTCCTAAAGACTAGCGTGAGGCGGAGGTGACTCCTATCTTCAAGAAAGGAGACCGTAGCCAACCGTCGAACTACCGACCTATCAGTCTGACTTCGATAGTCGTTACACTCATGGAGAGCATGATGGTGGACAAAATGACTTCGCATTTAGAGTCAAACCTGCTACTGAGGAGTTCTCAGCACGGCTCCGAAGGCAACGGTCATGCCTGACGAACCTTGTGGAATTCTTCCACTTCGTCTTCAGTGAGCACGATCGGAACAAGGCGGTGGATGTGGTGTACTTAGACTTTTAGAAAGCCTTTGATAAGGTACCACACCAACGCCTTCTCCGGAAAGTGCGAGCTCTGGGCATAGGCGGAAAAGTAGCCGGCCTGATCGAGAACTGGCTAAGTTGCAGACAGCAACGGGTGGTGGTGAATGGACAGGCTTCTGAGTGGGTGTCCGTTACTAGCGTGGTGCCTCAAGGTTCTGTCCTGGGACCACTACTATTCATCATCTACGTCAACGACATGGACGGTGACATGGTTGCTAAGATTTACAAATTTGCCGACGTTACCAAGCTTGGTATGAGCGTTGCAAAGGATGGAAATACTGCCTGCCTGCAGGAAGATCTTCGGAAGATTGGAGAGTAGTCTGATACGTGGCAAAAGCCTTTCAACGTAAACAAATGCAAAATGATGCATATCGGCTACAGAAACCCCCAATCTCAGTTTATCCTTAAGGGCACTGCTCTTGAATGTACCCACACTGAGAAGGACTTGGGTGTATCTATTCCGAGTGCCCTTAAGTTCTCGAAACAGTGTAATGAGGTGGAAAAGAAAGCCCAAAGGATGTTAGGCTACATAAAGCCCCAATTTGGATACCGTAACAGGGAGATAGTAATTTGTCTGTACAACTCCCTCGTTCTGCCGCACCTGGTGTATGCCGTACAATTTGGGAGTCCTTCATTCCGAAAAGCCATCGCGAGATTGGAACGTGTGCAAGCCAGGGCAACCAAAGTGATTTCCTGTATCAGACATAAAAGTTATGAAGATAGATTAAGGGAATTAGATATGTTCTCGCTGGAGACTCAGAGACTACGTGGTCAGCTTATCAAAGTATTCAAAATACTTCGAGGCTTTGACAGACTGGACTACGGGGATATTTTTCCAGCTCACCGAGAGGATAACAAGAAATCACGGCTTTAAACTTGAACTCAAGCGATACCACCGTGATCTGTGTGGGAAATTCTTCACTTACAGTATCTGCAGTAGTTGGAACGCACTTCGACGGAAGTTGTCAATAGTGAATCTATGACCAGTTCAAGTTAAGAGTAGATCAAGTCTTGCGAAATCGCCGTTTAGATCCTCGCGAGTGATCTTCGAGGTTGCCAACGGACACCTTCGAAGATTGCGCCAAAAGTACCCTCCTTTTATGGACCGTAAGGTCTTCTAGGGTACTTATTTTCCTTGTAGCTCTCTTACTCATTCTCTCTCTCTCTTTCAATCTGTATCTCATGTTCTTACTTTCTCTATACCTTTCATTTTTCTTTGTCATTATTTCATTTTCTCATTCTCAGTCTCATTCTGTCTCACTCTCTCTACTTCTCTCGTTCTCTCTCTCTTTCATTATTTTATTATTCACTCTCTTTTTCATTCTCTTCCATCTTTCTCACTCTCCCTAACTCTATCTTTTTCTCTCACTCTTTCCCTCTCGCTACCTCTCGCATTCCGTCTTTCATTCATTTTCTCTCTTAATCTCTCTCTCATTCCCTATATCTGATTTTATTGCTCTTTATATCTCTCTTTTATTCTCTGTCCTCTGAACCCAAATGCGCGAGGGTCATCGTGATCGGTGACTCCCAAGCGCGGGATCTACAACCATTGCTAGCGGCCTACCTTCGCACCAGTGTGAAGGTAAGCTGCCTTCCAGGAAAGGGGAACGGAGAAATAAGGGGGGAGGCTGAGAAATCTCAGATCTCTGAGAACTCAGTAGTTGCCCTCATGGCAAGTGGCATCAATCTCCACCTTCGAGGAGGCAATGTAGGCGCCAGCGGGAAGATCCTGACCACGGTTATGGAAGGAGTTGACGACTGTGGTCTAAAAACCCGCAGACGTGTCGTGGTCGGGATACTCCCAAGACGAGGTCCATCCCGCAATGCTCACGCGAGGAACGTCTCCATAAACCAACGCCTGGGAGATCTTTGTACGGCTGAAGGAGTCTTTTTTGGGGTTCCTACCGCACCTTTTAGGGGAGAAATGACCTGTAGAAAAGGGATGGAGTGCATCTTTCCTTTAAAGGGAAAGCTGCACTCGCAAACATGATCCAGGATGTTGTGGAGAAGACCCAAAGAAGTGTCAGACCCCAAGTAAAGGAGGACGTACGCCAATACACCCGTGTTACTCCAGGAACGACCTTTTCTGAAGTCACAAAGAGGGGAGTGACCCCGCCATAGAGAGAGAAAGCGAGAAACGGAAGAGCGTAGGGAGTCCTACAGTCGGGGACTCCTTCAAAGTTCTTCTGTTTAATGCTAGGTCTATCAGAAACAAATTTCTAGAACTTCGTGGCCTTGTAGCAACAGAAGAACCGGAGATGGTGGCCATAACGGAGTCATGGATAAAAACCTCAAGCCGAGATTTTGGAAGGTGAATTCACGATTCCCGGTTACCAGCTCTTCTTTTAAGATAGGCCAGACAGAGAGGGTGGCGGTGTGATGTTGTATGTCAAGGATACTCTCAACTCGAAGGATTGCAACATCGTATCCGACCATGAACTACTAGGTGTTGACCTAGAGATAGGTCCTGCCAAATACAGAACCCTGGTGCTTTATAGACCTCCTGCCAAACTCGTTGAAAAGGACAGAGATCTGTACCAGCTACTAGGAGAAATTGTCGAAGACAGAGTGTGTATCGTCATGGGTGATTTTAACACACAAGTTGACTGGGAAACCAGAGAACCCTGTGGCGAGAACGCAATACTCCTGTAGTTCACGAACAACGAGTTCCTGCCTCAATGGGTGAGACAGCCAACGAGAGGAGACAATATCTTCAACTTGGTTTTCACCTCTGAGGATGACATCGTTGAGGACCTCTCTGTTGGCGAAAAGCTCGGTGGCAGTGTCCACCGACTAATTAGATTTGTAGTCAAAGTCCCCAAGGCAGAGCCTGCAACTAGTAAATCAAGGAAACTGGATCTGAGAAGAGCAGACTTTGCAGGTCTACGCGCAGGACTGACTGACGCAAGGCTAGAAGAGTGCGATGCTGTTGAAGACTCGTGGAACAGTTTCAAAACCACATTCATGAGTCTTCAATCGCGTTTTATCCCTCTGAAATGCCCCCGTCGGTCCTCTGTTCAACCAAAGTGGTTTAATCGAGAAATCGGGCAACTGCTTAGGAATAAAGAGAAATGTGTACCGGCAATCGAAGATCTCGGGTGACTTTAACGAATACCGGAGGCTAGCCAGGAGAGTGAAGTCCAGCATAAGGGTGGCTAAGCGGTCTGAGGAACTCCGAGTGGCAAAACTCTGTAAAGAGAATCCCAAGGAGTTTTTTGGAAATGTGAACAGCCGTAAACCAATCCGTCGAACGATTGGCCTCTTTGAGGAATGAAGAGGGGACATTAAAGCATTCAGATGCAGAAAATGCTAACCTCCTACACGACTACTTCTCTTCAGTGTTTACTGAAGAATGTGGTCCCATTCCCCAGCCCAGGGATTCCTACTCGGGGGAAAAGCTGGAGGCAATGGACTTCACCGAAGGAGAAATAAAAAAAAGATCGCTGACCTAAAGACGAATAAGTCCCCTGGACCGGACAAGTTTCTACCTAAAGTGTTGAAGGAAGTGTGCGATGAAGTATCACGACATCTGTGCGCTATCTTTAACATGTAATTCCGGACCAAATGCGTTCCTAGAGACTGGCGTGAGGCGGAGGTGACTCTTATCTTCAAGAAAGGAGACCGTAACCAACCGTCGAACTACCGACCTATCAGTCTCACTTCGATAGTCGGTAAACTCATGGAAAGCATCATGGTGGACAAAGTGACGTCGTATTTTGAGTCAAACCTGCTACTGAGGAGTTCCCAGCTGTGCTTCCACTTCGTTTTCAGTGAGCACGATCGAGACAAGGCGGTGGATGTGGTCTACCTAGACTTTCAGAAAGCCTTTGATACGGTACCACACCGCCGCCTTCTCCGGAAAGTGCGAGCGCTTGGCATAGACGGAAAGGTAGCCGGCTGGATCGAGAACTGGCTAAGTGGCAGACGGCAACGGGTGGTGGTGAATGGACAGTCTTCTGAGTGGGTGCCCGTTACTAGCGGGGTGCCTTAAGGTTCTGTCCTGGGACCACTACTATTCATCATCTACGTCACCGACATGGACGGTGACATGTTTGCCAAGATTTACAAATTTGCCAACGATACCAAGCTTGGTATGAACGTTGCAAAAGATGGAAATACTGCCTGCCTGCAGGAAGATCTCGGGGAGATTGGGGAGTGGTCGGACACGTGGCAAATGCCTTTTAACGTGGCAAAATGCAAAGTGATGCATATCGGCCACAGAAACCCCCAATCTCAGTATATATTCAAGGGCACTGCTATGGAATCCACCGACACTGAGAAAGACTTGGGTGTAACAATCACTAGTGACCTCAAGTTCTCGAAACAGTGCATTGAGGCGAAGAAAAAGGCCCAAAGGATGCTAGGCTATATTAAGCGCCAGTTTGGTTATCGTAACCAGGAGATTGTACTGTGCCTGTACAACTCACTTGTCCGACCACACCTGGAGTATGCCGTACAATTTTGAAGTTCTTCATTGCAAAAGGACATCGCGAGATTGGAACGCGTACAAGCTAGGGCAACCAAACTGATTCCCTCTATCCGACATAAAAGTTATGAGGATAGACTAAGGGAGTTAGATCTGTTCTCGCTGGAAACCCATAGACTGCGTGGTCAGCTCATCGAAGTTTTCAAAATACTTCGAGGGTTCGAAAATGTTGACTACCGGGATATTTTCACACTGAGTGAGAACAGAACGCGCAATCACGGCTTCAAACTTGAACTGAAGTGTTACAACCGCAATCTGTGTGGAAACTTTTTCACTTACAGTATCTGCGGTAAATGGAACGCACTTCCAAAACAATTGAGCAGCCATGTGCCTGTTCGATTGCTAGTCCAAAGGTATCCTCTTTGAATGGACCGTAAGGTCTCCTAGGGTACTTACTTTCCTTGTTACTCCTTGTTACTCCTTCTTATTCTCTGTCGTATAAAATCTTTGATTCTCTCTCTCTTTCTCTTCTCTCGCATTTTCTATCTTTTTCTCTCTCATTCTGTCTTATTCTCTCTTTCATTCTCTCTCTTTCTCTCTCATTATCGCTCTCATTCTATTTTTATCATCTTGTGTCTCTTATTCTTTCTTTCATTCTCACTCATTTTCTCTGTGTTCTCATTCTATTCTTCTCTTGTTACTTCTGTCTCTCTCCTCCTTTCTCTCTCTCATTCTCTCTCTCTTGCTCTCTCTCATCTTCTTTCTCTCGGTCTCTCTCTATCATTCTGTTTCTCACTCTGTGTGTCCCTCTCACATTCTCGTTCCTTTAACCTCATATTATTTTTATACTCTCCTACTCTATCTCATTCTATATCTCATTCACTATTTTATTGTCTCTCTCTCCTTCTCTTGTTATATTTCTTATTATCTCACTCTCAGTATAAATTTCTAGCATAGTGGGTCGAGGAGCCAACGAGGGGTGAGAATATGTTAGACATGGTGTTTATCACTGAGGACGAAATGGTATCCCGACTCAGCGTCCACATTCCATGTGACAGACGTTCTCACTTCGCTACCTTCAAACTTGACTTCCGAAGAACGAAATACGAAGGTCTTCTGGATGCGATATCTCGGCTTGAATCTGCAACAGGAGACAGAGCCTCGGACAAATGGTTGGCGTTTAAAGAAAGCTTTATAACGCCACGCACTGCGTTCTGCTCCAGAAGGAGGAGTTGTGGCAAGCCTCTCCAAACGAAGTAATTTAATCATGGCATCGTGGCAGCAATAAGGCACATAAAAATGCTTATAACAACTGGAAAGACAACGGTATTGAAGAAAGGCTTATTCAATAGATAAAAAAGTGTAGGCAAGTTTAAGCACTGGTGCGCATAGCTAAGCACAGCAAAGAATTTTGGGTGACAACCCTTTGTAAAGAGACCACAAAATAATTTTTACGCATGTCAATTGCTGCAAACCGATTCGTCATAGCATTGGATCGCTGAGAGATTACAATGGCAAATTACAGATGTCAGAACCAGACATCATTAACGTGTTGAACGAGAACTTCGCCTCCGAATTTACGAGGGAAGCAGACAGTCTAGGTGCGAGGTAGTGTATTCATATCGAAGAGGGAGAAGACTTATGCAAAATCGTATTATATAGAAAGTAGCAGCCAGATTAGGAAACTTTAACCCGTACAAGTCACCAGGTCCTGATGGATTTCTTCCTAGAGTTTTCCGAGATGTTAGTGAAGAGGTCGCTTCAACTTTGCCACAATTTTCAACAAGTCTTTGGAAAATAGATAGGTGCCGGAAGACTGGAGAAGAGCAGACGTAACACCATCTATACGAAGGGGAACCGTGAATGCCCGGCTAATTACCGGACTATTAGTCTGACATCTATCGTAGGCAAACTGAGGGAATAATCGGAGAACGCATATTGCAGTACTTAGAGTCGCACAACTTTATCTTGGAATACCAGCACGGATTTCGCAAGAACCGTTCATGTCTCACTAATCTACTTGAATATCTCCACAGTGTTATGAGTGAGTATGACCGTAGTTGAGCTGTGGATATCTTATTAGAGCGGGTCGTACATTAGAATTTTATGAAACTGGTGATGAGGGGTATTCAATGATAAATATTGGTGAAAAGAACATACTTTTGACAGAAAAATTAAATTCTGATTGATCGACCCTATATCACTTTGAAGTTGAAATATTGTTAGTTTTGGGTCATTTGCTATATTTTACTATTATTTTAGTTACCCATAAAATATCAAATCTACCGTTTTCTATCATCAATACATTTATGTAGTATGAAAGATATTTGTCTAAAAAAATGTAAAAATGTATTAGAGAGACATAAGATGTAGGAAACCGATTAAAAATGATCCTTGATTTAGTTTGGTCTAACTCCAAAATTGCAAGTAGCCAGTACTCATTACTCAGTGGAAGGCAATATTCCAGTAGTGTTGCCAGTTTTGGTAACTATTGTAACAGGTAACTGTTTATAGAGCATTTACATTTTATTTGAATGTTAGTAAAGGCTCTGGATCATTTTAGAATAACATATAATTATTTGGTAGAGATTATTTCTTAATCGCGCTGTTTTAGCAGGAAAAGCAGCAAAAATAGAAATCGACCATTTTTTGGCAGAAGGTGAAGATCTGGAGGCAGAAAATTCTGATGGTGACAACAGTTTGGGTGATGAAGTAACTTTTGAAGCTGTCCAACAGCCGGAATCTTCCACCAGGAATAGATAGAATTATGATGAAATTCCAAATATTGCTCTTGCTATAATAAGGCATGGTGTCGGATTGAGACCAACTGCAGCTATAGCAACGGAAGCTTTTATAGGTGCTAGATTCATTACTGATAAAGATACAAGTAAAGTGATTGATAAGAATAAAGTTGAGAGAGCACAGGGAAAGCTAATGACAGTTATTAAACATGAGTTTAAGGAAAACTTAAGGAAGGATGGGAGAATTTCTTGTGTCCTCTTTGATGGACGAATTGATGTGAAAAATTTTATGATGGGAGAAGAAGGAAGGGAAAAATTGTTTTCAGCAAAAACAAAAGAGGAGCATTACACTGTCATCAGTGAGCATGGGAGCAATTACCTCTTCCACTTTGTCCCAGAAAAGGCTACAGAAAAAGAATCACATGCAGAGAAGATCGCTAAGGCTATGTTTAGATGGCTGAAGAAAAGAGGTTTAGATAAAAGCTAAATGGCCATTGGAGGAGACTCCATGAATGTAAATACAGGTGTAAATGCTGGAGTAATGCGAAAAATGGAGCTCCATTTGGGCAGAAAGCTTGTTGAGTTGGTCTGTAACCTGCACACTGGGGAACTCCCTTTCCGTCATCTAATTATCATCATGGATGGCCCAATACTATCTGACAACAGATATTCCGGACCAATAAGAAAGGTCCTTGACTCTGTTACAGACTTGGATATCAACCCAAATTTCACTTAAATATCTTTAGCTCCTCCTATTAACAAGTTACCTCAGGAAGTGGTGCAAGATGTTTCCACTGATCAACACTACGGCTATAGAATTGTATCGGCAATCAGAGATGGAGTGCTTCCTACAGGGCGTTCTCTATTGGAAATAGGACCAGTAAACCACAGTCGCTGGCTGATCACAGCTAACAGACTTCTTTGGCTGTGGGTGTCAAAGCATGAGCTCAAAGGAAAAGCCTTTAATAATCTACGACTGATTGTTGAGTTCATCATTGGTATATATTACCCATGCTGGTTTAACGTTAAGACTAAGCACTCTTGGACCGAGGGACCTAGGCACATTCTTTATCAACTTCACTGTCTCAGAGGAAGGAGGTGTTTAAAATTGTTTTGCCAACTGTTAAGAGATCAGCTTGGTATGCATACCGTGAAGCCATTTCCAAACCCTCCTATGCTCTGAAGATCAGGCGGAGAGAACTGAAGGGGTGAAAAGAATCAAAACCATTAGGGGAGAAGGGGACCCAGATACTCAACTAGGAGACTCCTTTGTAAGGCTTAGAAGGACACCAGACTGGAGATCTCATCAATTGGTCAGAGGATGCCTCTGAGCCACCTCTCACTTGCTCTTTAAGTACTTCTGAATTGAAAAACTTCATTGACTCTCCTATGAAAGTACCTGACCTTTTCACATACATATCATTGAGAGGGTTGTAACAATGGTAACTGAGGCTTTTCCGAGTATTTCTCACATGAAAAGAGGGATGGAGGAATCAGGGCACAAGAGACAAGTAGACGTCTGATCTCCAGGAATGAGTCAAAGCAAGATTTGTGTGCTCTGGGTCACCCAAAGTGACCCATGCAGCTATATGTAGAGCTTTGCATAGACGTTTATCACTCAATAAACATGTAAGTTTGAGGTTACTTTGTGTTTGTGTGTACTTGGATTAAATAAAAATAGGTTACATAAGCTCGTGACGAAAGGGCAAAATTTACTTTTGTTTAAATGGAAATTGATGTAGATAGGATCAATTGTATAACAAAATAAAGTTATTTTTCAAAACCTACACCGGAAAATCTATCATTTAAGCATCTCTCATTAAAGGATTTAATGAAAATATATGGTTGCCTCAAAGTATGACCCGCCCTAATATCTTATATCTAGATTTAAAAAAAAAGCCTCGGCATTAACGGCAAGCTAGCCAAATGGATAGAACACTGCCACTCGGGATGGAGGCAACGGGTGAAGATGAACGGAGTATCCTCGAAATGGGCCCCAGTAAGTAGCGGGATGCCTCAGGGCTCAGTGCTCGGACCTCTATTGTTCATCGTCTATATCAATAACATAGTCGAGGGACTAGTATGCTCGACAGCCAAGTTCGCTGATGATAGCAAGTCAGGAGGTGGTGTGAGCGCCCGATGAGGAGTGTTAGGCTGGAAAAAAGCCCTCTCAGGATAGGTATGTGTTCCGGAAGATGGTAGATGCCAATTAACCTTGACACGAGGAAAGTAATATACATCGAACATGCTAACCATCTGGAAAACTACTCTTTGCAATAAAGCACTCAGGGCGCTTTATGAGTCACTATTAATCTCAATCCGGTCTCCGAACCGGGCATTTAGCGTTATCTCACATACAGAGCGCTGTATTGCAACCACCTCAGCCGTGAAAACAGTGGCAGCGCCTGGCAGAGACACTATGACTTTAAACAGAGGGGATACGGCGTGGTAACCGACCCCCTCTTGCGACTTCCGTATACATTGGCAAGGATCCAACGTGACCTGAATCAAGACAGGAAAATAAAGAGTTTCTCTGGTAGAGATGCATAAACTCATGCACATTTTGTATACCAATTTCCAACTAGTTGATCAGGTCAAAAAGGACCTGATGCCTAGGATTAATCGAGTTTCCCCCCCCCCCCCCCAGAGGTGGTGTCGACTATTCAGATCCTCGAGCAAAGGAAAGGGCCTCGGCAACCTTGACACGACATGGTGTAAGTCCCCCGCCTTGAAGATGGCTGACGTTGGAATGTACGCAGAAATATTTGTATACCTCCTATCCAGGTGTAGCTGTATAGTTAGTACCTGAAAGGAGGTATTCAAAAACAAAGAGAAGGGCGGAGACGTCATGCCAGCTGTAAATGGCGCATCCTCCTTTCCGGTCCCCATCTCCTGGAGGTGGCGTCGAAAATTTCTTATATCCCGGGAGAGTAGGAAGAAAGCACACACCCAGCATGGTCTTCTCCAAAAAAGATAGCTAAGGGAAAACGGGAGGAGACGCTCCTTCGCAGCTCCTCCCAGTTAGCCCGGAGTCCGTGAAAATTCCATTGAAGCTTATGCCCTCCAGACCTCGCTCGGAGGAGTTTCGGGGGCCCTATTCGAAGAGAAAACCTTCAAGTGAATGGCCGTAGACTTCCGGGAGGCAGAACTCTGGGCGCTGTTAGCTGGACAATAGGCTGAAGTCACTGTCGTCTTCGAGTCTTTTCCCCCCTAAGGCTCAGAACCTTAAGCAGGTGGGGCAGCTTCGTAGGCTGAGATGCTTACTTTAGAAATGGTTCACCTTCGGCTCTCTACCAATCATGCTAGCTAGAGCTCTCCTCTGATGGTTCATGTTGCCATTAGCCAACATGCTGCCATCAGTGGAGCGTATAACAAGAAAGCGTTTGAAGCCAGCGGGATCGAAAACGCAAGATACCCTCTGAATAAGGGGCCCCGACGTAATTGAGGCTCTACTCTGCGCATTTTGACTTTTGATCTTGATGGGACTTCCCACGAGGTAGAGCAACGGGACCGGACGTGCGAATCTTCACTTGGTCACTTGCCAAAACAGCAGGGGACCCATCCGTCTCCTTTACTCCCGCGAATGAGTGGAGCCCTGGGCTAGATGGAACGGCATCAGCAAGATTCTTCTATGAAATATGGAAGGGCTTTGATGTCTTAGGGGCACCAGCCGGGGTAAGAGATCTCTCATCTCCTTCTGTGGCTTCTGGTACCAGCGCTGTCTGAAGAGAAGCTTTCACAGGGGCGGACTCGGGTTCAATGCATGGCTCCGTGCCCGCATTTAACCCAGATCCCATTCGAGGTACTTTTTGTCTTGTTTTGTGCCTGCGAACTGGCATCCATCGGGTAAGAGAGGATAGGCAGGTACGCCGGCCCCCTGTAAACTTACAATACACGAGTGCTGGATGTTAGGGAAAACAGACCGAAGGGCCTAGGTAGTTGACCAAGGGCTCATCTAGAGGAAGGGGTGAGGGGAAGTCCGCCGCATCCGTAGGCCTAGGAAAGGAGTAAGCCTCCTCTCCGGTAGAAGAGATTTGAATGATCTTTTGAGAAAGCAAAGTTGAGGGAGGGGGGACCTATTTTTCTGCCGTGGAGCTGCCCGGGAGCAGCTTCCACGGTGGTAAACGGGAAGTATTTTTTTAAGACTCTTATCATTGGGCGGTAACCTATAAAATTCATGGGATGCAAACGCTAAACACCTCACGCAGTAGCCCGCTCTGTGAGGGGTGAATATCGGGACGGAAAAGCTAGCTGCATTAGAGACCACTCCTCCCGCCTAGTGGACAGCTAGCGCTTTGGCATGGTGGTTCCTCCTTAATCTGGGAGTAAAATTAATACACCGTGAAAAGAGAACAAAGGGTATGTGAGGAAGGTAAGGGTGGGGGTGTTATAAACCTCCACCCCAAACCGGAGATCAAGGGTAAGGGGGTGTTGTCCCCTACTCCCTCAACCCCGACCCGGATTCTTGGGTGAGAGGAATCTGGTCAGTGTCTACTGTGTGAAATTAGCGGCCAACCAGGAAAATTGTAGAGAAAGTGAGGAAGCAGGATCAAAAGAGAGGGTTTTCAGAAAGAAGGAATGGAGGCTAAGCTGGAGCCGGAAGGAGCGCTAAGTCCCGTCGTCACGGTAGCCAGGAAAGCAAATCGCCGTGCCCATACAGGGGTATGGTCACCAATGTCCTTTGAGGTAGGTACTACTACTATTCCTCGCGCATCCCTATGACTCATTATCACTTCTCTTATCATCTCTCTTATTCTCTCTATCAGTCTCTTTCATTCTCTCTCTGGTTCTATCGACCATTCAATCTCTCTGCTTCTATCGATCATTCTCTCTCATTCTCTCTCCACCCTTCATTTTCACTCTTTCAGTATCTCTCTCATTTTCATTTTCATTCTTTCTCACTCTCTCTAGCTCTCTGATTCTCTCTTTATCCCAAGCTTATTCCCTATATCATTCTTTCTAATTCTCATTTCTCACTCGGAAGATTGGGGAGTGGTCGAACACGTGACAAATGCCTTTTAACGTGAACAAATGCAAAGTGATGCATATCGGCCACCGAAACCCCCACTCACTGTCTATCCTTAAGGGCACTGATACTGAGAAAGACTTGGGTGTATCAATGACTAGTGACCTCAAGTTCTCGAATCAGTGCATTGAGGCGGAGAAAAGGGCCTAAGGGATGTTAGGCTATATAAAGTTGACTACAGGGATATTTTCAGCCTTAATGAGAGGAAAACAAGAAATCACGGCTTTAAACTTGAGCTGAAGCGTTACAACCGCGATCTGTGTGGGAAATTTTTCACGTAGAGTATCTGCGATAGATGGAACGCACTTCCGGTGGAGGCCGTTTAGGAAGGACGTAAGGCAATTGAGTGGGGATGTGCCCGCTCGACAGCTAGTCCAAAGGTACCCTCATTGAATGGACCGTAAGGTCTTCTAGGGTACTTATTTTCCTTGTAGCTCCTTGTAGCCCTCATTATCTCTTAAATTCCTCTCTGTTTTCATTCTCTCCCTCTCTGTCTCTATCAATCTCTCTCTCATTTTGTATCTTATTTTGTCACTCTTTCCCTCTCACTGACTCTCATTCTCTCTCATGCTCTTTCGCATATTCTCTCTTATTCTCTCTCATACTCTTTCTTATTTCTCTCATTATCTCTTTCATTCTCTCACTCTCATTCTCTCTCTTATTCTCTCTATTCGTCTCTCTCCCCACCTTCGACCTAGGACCTTTCTTTTTATTATCTATGTTTTGATGTAGATGATGATGTGCTGTGAAAAAATTATATGTTCGCAGATGGCTGCAAGTTAGGAAAAGGAATAATAACTGAACAGGATATTTTAGAATTTCAAAATGATATTGATAAGATAACACAATGTTTGGAAAAATGGGAACTGCCCTTAAATTTTGATAAGTGTAAAGTAATGCATGTTTATCTAAAAACCCTAGAGCAGAATATAATTTTTTTATCAAATAATAAAATAGTTCTTGGAGCCTATATGTATATCAAATGATCTTAAGTTATCTCGACAGTGTATTGAAGTGGAAAAAAAAGCATTAAAGCTTCTCCGCTATATTAACCGTCAAATTAGTTATAAAAATAAATCTACAATTTTACATATATATATATATATATATATATATATATATATATATATATATATATATATAATGCATTAGTAAGACCACAACTAAAATACTGCGCCAATGTCTGGTCACCATACTTACGAAAGGATATTGACAAATTGGAGAAGGTACAAAATAGGGGCACAAATTGATAGCAGAATTATAGAATTATCATTATGGCAAGATTAGAAAGGCTAAACTTATTCAGATCGGAAACAAGACGATTGAGATGACAACAAATGGAAGTGTTCAAAATCTTGAAAGCAATAGATAATGTAGTAGACTATTCTACCTTGTTCGAACTTAGCAGAAATTATACAAAATATAATGGTATGAAAATCACCCGGAAACATTTTCGAAAAGAATTGTGGAAACAATTACCTCAAGATGTGGTGTCTAGTAGTTCATTTGATACTTTTAAAATTAGAGTGGACAAAATAATAAGAGACATTAGATAACAAGTGACATGACATTGTATGTTGATAAAAAAGAAAAAAATGCTTGCTCTAAGTTTAGGTTAACCAGGTGTCTTTATTATTATTTGTTTTGATATATTAACAAGCCATTGTATACATGTTTATCTTAAGCTTGACTAATAAAAATTCTCTGACGTGTATATTTCTCAAAGTATCCTATAGAATTGATTGTTAGCATTTGCAATGGTAAGTAGTGGTGTCTAGAGTTGCACCGATGATTTTTTTCAAAATGTTTTTTTTTCTGAAAAAAACATGAAAAAAGCGGTTTTTTTTCAAATTTTTGTTTTTTTCAAAATAACATATTTTTATGTACTATTTTGAAGTAAATGAAAAACATTAAACATTTACTAGATAAATAATACCATATTTTCATATTTATAAGTAATTTTAGCTCTATCAGAGTTGTAAAAAGCATTTTAGACGATACACTTTGCTCTTTGACCTTTACATTTACTGTTCATCGAGTCTTTAAATAGCTTATTTATTTTAGATTTTTGGCGGCCTGAGCCTTGAACTTTACCCATATTGAATAAAATTAATACCTATATCTGATAGGAAAATTATTAAAGATTAAATGCAACAATAAACGGTACACTATTAGCTTGGGTAGGTCCTTGTCAAAACATATCTGTTTTTAAGGCAAAAAACCTATTTAATCTAATTAAACCTAATCTAACCTATCCTTGATAATTTTAAAGTTAAACCATTAATTATTGCCTTATTTGACACTCTTTTAGTTTGGATGGATCCTTCAAAAATTTAGAAAGGAATTTTAATAAAATATTTTATAATTAACGATTTAACTTTAAAATCATCAAGAATAGGTTAGGTAAAGATAGGTTAGGTTAGATTAGTTTAGGTTTGGTTAGATTAAAATGCATAGTTTTTTTTGCTTAAAACAGACATGTTTTAACGAGGACCTACCCAAGCTGATAGTGTACCCAATAAAATTATACCGTCAGTTAAATGAAACATATCAAATTTAGTACCTATATGGTATAGATAATTATACGTAAACATAAAAAAGGAAAAGATTTGGGGAAAAAAATCAATATTTTCTTATTTTTACCCCAATAGCAAAAAAATATTAATTTCTTGTGTTTATATTCTTTTATAATGCAAACTTTAGTTCTTTAATGTTAAATTGTTGACTATAATTGCAAAATACTCATGGTTTTATGGAAAAAATATAAGTTTTTTGGGAAAATTTATTGAATTTTGAAAATAAAAATGGGAAATTAAAAAAAAAAAATGAATCAAATGAAAAAAAACATGATTTGAAAAAACCGTTTTTTTAACCCACACTTGTGGTGTCCAATAGTTCAGTTAAGACTTTTAGATTTAATTTGGACCTAGTAAGTAAAATTATTAGATAAAAAGCTACAAATCCATTGCATGTAGCTAAAAAAGATAAGAACAAAAAAGCATGTTCGATCTTTAGAAAAGTAAGATGATATCAGCATTACTATCATTAATATCTATTTCAATATATTAAAAAGAAGACTGAACTTAGTAAAAAAAAATAGTAGATAATAAGTATAAAATCATTGCATGCTGATAACACAGGCCTGCGTTTGAAAAAATATTTTATGTTCCCTAGGATTTCTTTGTGGTTTCTTAATAAATCCAACCTCCTGAGCTCAAAAATGAATGTATATTTGTTCAATCAGGTCAAATTTTCTCAGTACAGCATACACCATTTTCATTGAGATTACCTCATTTTTTTCTGAATTTTTTAAAAAAACAAACCTTTCTCTATCTAATAATGCATTATTACTGTTATATCATATAAACAGGAATACACGTATGTAAACTATAATTCTTTTAATAAACAAAAAATAAAAGAATGCAACATAATAAAGAAAATAATTATAATTTCGAAGAACACACGCCCTTGACGATTTTCGTTTGTGCCTGTCATCTGGTGCATCACGCTTCAAACACCAACAGTAGTCAGCAAGCATGTTTCCGTTCCATTTACACTGGTCCCTAAATTCCATTGTTTTTATGTCCTGGTGGAATCTTTGCCCCTGTTCTTTACTGTAATCCCCGCAGTTGTCGGGAAAATAATCCAGATGGGACTGTAAAAAGTATATCTTTATAGACATTCGAGCTCCCAAATGTTTGAGACTTGTTAAGAGCTGAATGACCAGGGCAACATATTCTTCTAGGCTTCTTTTATTGCCTAGAAAATTGTTAACCAGAGCTTTTAAAGCTTTCCAGGCATTTTTTTCTATGTCCTTCATTGATGCATCAAATTGCTGATCAAGTTCCTGATTTGAAGTCCATCAAAAATTCCCCCATGGAGCTTAACATCACTGATTTGGGAAAAATTTTGAAGGAGAAATTTAAAAGCTTGGCCTACTTTATTAAGGGTTTTGACATAATTTTTTATTATGCCAAGCTTTATATGCAGTGGAGGGAGGAGTATTTTTTGAGGAGGCACTAAAGGTTCAGCTATCACATTGTTTGATCTAATTCTAAAGGCTTCTCGTGGAGGCCAAACCTTCTTCTCATAGTGCATACTATCTGCACGACTGTCCCATAAACATAGGAAACAGGGATGCTTCGTGTAGCCTGTTTGCGTCCCAAGCGTAAGAAACACTACCTGAAAAAAATTTAGCACGGTATGTAAATTCGGCGTAATATTTCTAAAAACAAATTCAAAGTAATATTTCTTAAAACAATAAGAATATGAATATGTACTGAAAAATCCTGTATGCCGATGCATTAAATCATCGTATTGGAACTAATTCGAAATATGTACATCTTATTTTGAGTTTATTGAGTTGTGTTGTATACCTTCTAAATTAGGATAAGTTCCCCATTAACCCAATAGGATGCATTAACCTATAGGGACACACTTCAACAAAAAATATAACTAAAAAATGACTCATGATTTCTAGATTTGCATTCTTGTAAAATGTAAGTTGACAAAAGGTGTATACAAGTATTAACAATTAAAAATGAAAATGTCAATATCAAAAAAGCTTAGAAATGCCAAGTGTAAAATGATCTTACCTTTAAGTCACCACATATCCTCCACTTATAGCAAGAGTAATTTATTGCATCCAGCAATTTTTTCATATTTTCATAACTTTCAGTAAGTTGGATTGAATGACCTATAGGAACGGAAGCTATGTTGTTATCAATATTCAGTAACACAGCTTTTAAACTTCTACTGGAGGAATCTATGAACAGTCTTCATTCTAATGGGTTGTAGGGAATTCCAAGGGCCTCAACAAGTCCTTCACTATTGGCGCAGTATACTAAAGAGCTGGAAGAATGCTGTAAAAAATAGCTTCGAAACTCTTGTTCTCTATTTCTGTACCCCCCTAAATGTTGTTTCTTAAGCGAGAAGATTACTTTCACGAAGTCGAGAGCCAAGAAGTTGTGTATTCGCCTTTGAAACCCCCAGATCCCTGGTCAGGTCATTTAACTGAACTTGAGTGAATGGTCTTGCGACCATATCATGTGTGGAAACCTGATAAGACTTGGATGTGTCATAATCTTGGTCAACTTCCATATTAATCTCTTCATGTACCTCTATATGTTCAGGGGAGAAGGTATAGGAATTCCTGAGCCATGGGGCAGGGGTTTGATGGCAGAAGGAACATCTGGATATGACACACTATGTTTATTCTTCTTATTTATACCTGTGGAAAATATAATTGCATATTACATAAAGGAAGTGATTTGGAGTTGCAGATAGTACATAAATGTTTAGTAAAGGATATGTTCATGCTGAAGTGAACTATGTTCGTTTTTAATTTTATGCTAAGTCTTTGCATAATAATGACATTTTCAGGAGCCAGTATAATACAGAAAGCTTAAATACTTGATACAATGCCCTCCTTTAAGATTTGTGATGCAAAAATAGCAGTCCGTAGTGTGGTCCTTGCCATCTCTCCACACCATGGGAACACCAAAAGAGAGGGACTTCTGTTCGCCCTGACTCCAGCGTCTTAAACTTATGTAGCATCCCTTGCAGCAGATATGTGGTGCAAAACTTTTATCTTGATCTCCTCGCCTTACGCCAAAATATGCATGATACAAAGATTTAATTACAGGAGGAATTGTACTTTGCTGCTCGGGAAAAGTCACTTTGCCGCAAACATAGCAAAATCTTTTGGAGCTATTCTTACGTTTTCTGTTCATTTTTAACTCAACCACTATTATTATTATTCTTATTATTATAATGCTAAGCAATTTTTAACCTGAAAAATATAAACCTATTTGCATAATTACTTAAAATGTACACAAAATTTACTGCGAATAGAGCAGTGCAAAAACTATTGAAATTTGATGTAATATAGGAGATGTATAAACTATAAAATTATTATCACCCTCTGTATCGCAAAAAACTGGAGGTGATAGAGAAAAACGGATGAAAGATTCGGATTTAGGAGGTCAATTTTATTAAGAAACACTATAGAAAACCTGAGGTACATTTTTGACGCAGACCAGTGTAATAAATGAATATAAGAAAAAAAGAGCATGTTCTAAGTTTAGATTAGCAAGATATGTGAGTATATATATATATATATATATATATATATATATATATATATATATATATATATATTAGCCGTTCCTGCTTTTCTGTTAAAATTTCCTGGCATGTCTATTTTCAACATTACAAGTTTATATTTCATATTTCCAAACACGGAAATGGGTGAAAGAAGTGAGTGGGGAGAGACTTCATATTTACTCTCCTATGCCATATATTCTATACATATATTTAGAGAATAAAAACTAATACTTCCGTTGTAATAGACCGAATGGTCTTTTGACCTATTTACTTTACTTGTGACTCCTTGTAAATATAACTTAGTCTCTCTTTCTCGCTCATTCTGACTCATTCTCACTCACTATCTAATTATGTCTCCATCTCTTATTTTCTCTCTTCTCTCTAATTCTCCCTATTAGTCTCTCTATCCTTCTCTCTCTTATTATCTTTTCGTGTCTCTCTCTCATCTTATCTATCATTCTCTCTGTTTTATTCTCTCACTTCCTCTATTTTGTCTCTGTCAGTATCTCACTCTCATTATCACTCCCATTCTCTCTCACTCTATCTATATCCTCATTCACCCTCTTATTTACTCCTTCTCTTTCTGTCATTCTCTTTCACTCTTTCTAACGCTCTAATTATTTCTTCATCATAATCTCACTCACTCTTCTCATTCTTTTTAATCCCTCATTCTCTCTTTATCCACTATTATTATATCTGTCATTCCCTCTTCAATTACCTCTACTTGTCATTTTCTAGCTCACTCATTTTTTCTCAAAAGTTCCTATCACATGATTATCTCTCTCTTCTCATTCTCTTTCTCATACTCTCTCCTATTCTCTTTCCTTTCCTTCATTCTCTCTATATTTATAACTCATTCTCCCTGTTTCACTTTTTCATTTTTACTATCTCTTACACACACACACACTCTAATTCTCTCTCTTTCATTATCAATCTCATTCTCGCTCTCTCTCTCATTGGTTCTTTCATCATCTCTTTCATTGCTTCTTTTTCTCATTGTCTGTCTACCGCCTTGAGGGGCACGGCGATTTGCTTTCCTGGCCGCCGTGCTGATGGGGCTCAGCGGAACATCCGGCCTCAGCTTAGCCTCTTCTCCTTCTTTCTGACACCCTGTCTTCTTACACTGCTTCATCACTTTCTCTACAAACTCTCCTACAACTCTCTCGAGTCGGACTTTAAATTCAAAGGGTAGAAACCGACCAGCCTCCTCTCACTCAACCATCCCGGATCGGGGCTGAGGGAGGAAGCGTCAACGCCCCATCACCCTTGAGCTCGGGTTTGGGGGAGTTTACAATCTGTCTCACCCCCGCCCTCACCTTCAACACATATCATTTCTCTCTCTGTTTACTGTCTATTAATTAAAACGCCTAGCCCAAGGTGAAGTCGCTATGCCGAAGGGTTGCCTGGCCACTGGGTGAGAGAAGTGGTCTGTAATGGCAGCAGCTGGCTTTTCTGACCGCGTATTCACTCCACAAAGAGCGGGCTACTGCGTGGGGTAATTAGCATTTACGTCCCGTGATAGTAATATAGTTACCAGGTCGAATGATGAGTTTTTTAAAATACTTCCCTTTTACATGCCCTTCTACCATCGTCAGAGTCGCACTCTGGCAGCTTTACTACAGCAAATGAATGTCCCGCCCTTGGGCTTTCTTAGGGGCCCATCCAAACTTCTCGAACCGGAGAGGAGTAAGCCTCCTCTCCTAGGGCTACGGATGCAAGAGACTCTCCCTCAGCTTCTTCTCTGTAGGCGACCTTGGGCCTCTCCCTCTTACCAGCGGCAGTTTTACCTTTGCTTTCAAAAGGGACTGCCAAGAAAGCACGCCGACGTCCCAGTATTGCCTGCTACCGGTAAGAGCGAATTAATAGGGCCAACCCCCTTATGGGGGAGGGGGCAAGGAATGACAGGGCTAGTCGTCCCGTACCTACTAAATTCCTGCTGGCGTGCATATCAAGTTTACAGGGATGGGGGGGTACGTGCCGTTCTCTCTTCTCAGAAGGATGCCGGTCGCCGTCCAAGAAGAAAAAAAAAGGTCCCTCGAATGGGATCCGTGATGTGTTATGGGAGATCACCGGATGTAGGCTTCCCCTGAGATTGATATGGTCCCTGAGGTGACCCAGATCTAGACGGTAGGATCTTATATGGGGTCGAACCAGTGCTCGGGGCCGAGCACAGAACCCGAGTACACCTTTGTGTTAGCTTGTTTTCAGACGGCTCGGGACCCTGAGGATTTAAAAGGAGGGAAGGGAACTCCTGCCCTGGCCGGTCACCCTTTGACAGGCAAGACCTTCGGCCGAAGGTTTCCTTCCGGCGGAGATGAGAAGCGTTTTCATTCCCCACCACCTTCTCCTAAAAAAGAAAGACAGGAAGACGAAAAAGACTAATGGCTCCTTTCCTTTTGTGGGAGCAACGGAGATAGACGAGTCCGCTTCCGTTTCGGTATGTGACCAAGCCAAGATGGGCACGTACGGCCCCGGTGCTTTCCGTGGTGCGTATTCCCTAACAAAGACCAAATTCGCAAGTGCCTCCATTATGTCGAGGCCACTTATTTAAAGATGACCTAGCGTTTTCAAGCCTACTAGCTTCAAACACTTTCTCGTTATTCGCTCCACAGATGGCTCCATGTTTACCAAGGGCAACATGATCCATCGGAAGAGAGCACTAGCTAATTTGATTGGTAGAGAGCCGAAGGTGACTCGTTTCTTTGAAGGAAGCCTTCTGGCGTATGCTCTTTGGAAAAGCCACACTCTACCATGAACGTCGTGAAACTAGTGTTTTTGTGCGCGGAAACTCGTAGACTACTCTATAATGACATCAACTTAGAGCTTGGGGGCCATATGGTGGCCAAGGTCGAGCGTACGATGAAAAAACAGGGAGGCGCATTGAGATTCACCGCTACACTTTTACGTTTAAGAGTGACAAGTTTCATGAATCGGTGCGTGCCGGTTAGTATCGCTAACGCATAAAGGCATTCACGCCACTGCCGTGAAGGTGCTATTACTGCCACCGTTTCTGCCATACAAATCACTCCTGTAGACGTGCAAAGTTGTGGTTACCCGAAGTCTTTGTAAGTTGCTCCACGGCTGCACAATAGGACAGATTACTCTACCCTCGCCGGTATCTGCATAATCTCTCTAACCTTTTGTTCAAGTTGATGGAGAAATCAGGAAATGTTAGATTAGCCTTCTATCTGGAGAGCGGAGGCCATCTCTCTTCCGCACAGCACGGCTTCGGCAACTTCCACTCCACTTCAGATGCTCTGCTTCGACTGGAAAATACTGCCTACCCGGCTTTCTTTTTTCGGTCTTTTTTGATCTAGGAAAGGCCTATGATACCACATGGCGATATGATATCATGGAGACTCTCCATACAATGGGGGAGAGGGAACGCACCTGAATCTTTATATCTCAATTTATGCGAGATCTTTAATTCCGCGTATGGGTGGAGGGAGCCCTCTTGGGCCCAAGGAGCAAAAAGATGGGGTGAGCAAGGAAGTGTACTTCCTCAGTGTCACACTCTACCCTGATCATAAACGTCATTAACTCTGTTCTCCCGGAAGATGTTCTTTCTACGTTCTACATAGAAGACCTTTCGATCACTTTTGGCATGGCCCAGATTCAAACTCTGGAGCGTCGACTCCAACAGGCATTAAACCGTGTCTCTCGCTATGAAGAAGCGCACAGGCTTTGGTTTTCCTTGGCAAAGACTAAGGTGGTGCACTTCTGCCTTCCAAATGGGGTTCGCCCTGAAGTGATTGACTCACACAATTTCCTTGGTGTTGTATTTGACCGACGCCTCGTCTGGTTCTTTCTCCATTGATCTTAAAACACCTAGGGCACTGAAAGGGTTAATGTCTTACTTTGTATCGATCTTTTGTTATTTCGAAGATTGACTACGGATACGAATTCTATTCATCTGAAGCCGAGATTCTATGGCGGAAGTTTGACTCGATTCACCATAACGGCCTTAACCTGGCCACCGGTACCTTCCGCACGTCCCCTAATGAGAGCCTACTCTTCGATGCTGAGGAGATGCCACTCGCTCTGTGCCGTGCATAGTGCATTATTCATCTGTACTTAGGAGCTCGGTTCCTGCCTCAGTCGCCAACAGCTTTCAGGGCAGCACAGCTGATCTTCTAGGTGCCTATGTCGCCAACAGACGCCTGTCTTACCCTAATACCCTGGGATGTAGGAAAAAGAAACTCCTTTGAGTGTTCGGTATAGCTCTCAGGCCGGTGGCGCCCTTGGTTCTTCCCAGGACGCCAACTTTGACTAGTTGTTGCCAAGCTTGTGCTTTCAAAGCTTTTACAGCACCAAGATTATTACCTTTGGCCTTTATGGAGCACAATCCGTGTCACACTTTAACCGTACCAGTGTATATGGATAGCTTCAGGTTCCAAGAGGTGGTCGGTTTCCACGCCGTATTCCATCTCTTTGAAGTCAGCGGACCTCTGCCAGGCGCTTCGTCTGTCTTTACGGCTGAATTGGTTGTAATACACCGCTCGGTAAAGGAGATATCGCGACACGCTCGGTTCAGAGACTGGATTGTGATTAATAGTGACTAGCAAAGCGCCCTGAGCTCTACCAGTACATTGGATTCTCCGCATCCCCTGGTTCGCAATATCCGTGATGTCACAGTATTGGCGAATCTTGCGGATGTTGAGATTATCTTCTGCTGGGTTCCCATACATAAAAGAATTGTGGGGAATGAGCTGACCGATGAGAGCGCCAAAGAGTCTGCGAGAGCTAGACGCCTAGACCAGTATTTTGCTCTTCCTCACACCGATTACATGGCAGGAATCCGGTCAGCCCTTCTGTATTAATGGCAAAGAAGATAGAAGAAGGTCGAAGGGAACTTACAGTTACGTGACATTGCGGAGACTGGTCACATAGACCTATCTCCTAATGCCGTGACGGATTCAGGTTGCTTTCTCTCGTCTCAGATTTAGACACACTCGCGGGACTCACGGTTATTTGATGGAGCGTTGGCCTGTGCCTTATTGCAAAGACTACGTTGTTCCCCAGACTGTTTGGCACATTCATGTTGAATTTCCTAGTCTGGGCGATCTTCGCGCATGTTACCCCTCCTGGTAAGGGACGAGCAGGGTCTCTAACGCTTGTCACTTGTACTCGGGAGTGGTTTGTAGACACAGACTTGAGGACTATATGACTTTCTGGAGGTGGCTAGAGGTTTTTTCTTTATTAGTAGAAATTCCAAAATTCTTAGACTATATTCATTATTATTACGGCCAATTATTTTAAAATTCTTGATTGAAACTTCTTGTCTTAAGTCAGTGGTTTTCGACCTTTTTTTGCCACATGAAAATATTGCAGCACACCTGGCTAAATATTAATGAAAAATATTTGAATATTGAAAAATAAATACATAGAAGTCATAGACGGCATATAACCGTGTACGTACTGCTATTATGCCATGCACAGACTAGTCATAGACACATAGAATGACTAAAACTAAATTAAGAATAACACACATATGAACATCCTTTATTGCAGTGTTTCAAAATTCATTAGTCATATGGTCATCTTTAGTGAGAAATTTGTCCCTGGCTTTTCTTCATAATTTCCACAATTTTAGTCGAAAATGAGACATACAGATTCTCATTTCTTCTTCAGTTTTACTTACTCTCTCACGCTTCTTGTTTTTATTGTTGTTTAATGTTAAGGAGCCTAATTCACATATATAAAAAATTGACAATTGTAATAAAATTGCTAAAGCTCTTTCAGATAATGAGAGATACTACTGTTGAATTGAAATCGAAAATGTATCAATGGGCAGAGTCGAATGTTTTAATTTCAGCCCTCGATCACTAGAAAGGGTGGTCAATTCTTCTTCTTCATGTAACTCAAGTTCAATACTTGAAAAAAGATTTATTAAAGGATCTCTAATCAAATCATGTCAGATCTCAGATGAGTAACCACAATAGGGATCATTTCTTTAATGCAGGTAGACCGAAATAAAGGAAACATATCAAAATTGCCATTAATTGCTCTATTTTCCTAAATCAAAATTTTGTTTTTGACGCCAACTAACTTATCTGTTGAAGTGAGAATATTTTCGTTTTTACCTTGCATTACTGTTTGTTATAATTAGTTCACTAAATATTTATATTAAGTATTCCATTTTAGACATAAAAGATTCGCAACTAAGGTTTTCACAGAATTTCTCCAGTTATTCCTGGACAAAAAATGATAGTAATTCCTTGTGCAATTCGTTAACACGATTTAATACTTTGCCTTACGACAGCCATTCTGAGAGTCCATTTCTTTGCACACTTGTTCAAATAATCGTGACTCCAATGGCCTACTTTTGATATAATTGAATATTTTAACAACTTGATGCAACACAACCTTTAAATTTCCTGCGATATTTTAAAACGAGAACTTTTCAATGTAGAAAACAATGAGTACGAATGAGATTTAGATTTTATTTTCTGAGAGGGATACACATCCTTTAATACAGCCTGTCAGGCATGAGGCTCCATCGGTACAAATACCAACACAGGACTTCCAAGACAAATTCATTTCTTCGAAGTAACAGGTTACCATATCAAAAATATCTTCACCTTTTGTTGTTGTAAACATGTTTTTACAGCACAAAAATTGATTGTTTTTTTCATTGCCGTCAATAAAACGTACAAATGCAAGCAATTGACTTTTATTACTGATGTCCGTGCATCATTCACGGTTAAAGCAAAATTAGAATTCTTAAGCTTTTTCTGAACAGGATCTTCAATATTTTTTTATCTATCTCGGATTCTTCTACGTATTGTATCATTTGAAAGCGGAATATTCTTCAATTCTTTCTCAGTGTCTTCATTAAACATGGATTTTATCATCTTTCTACTAGCTGGGAGGATGACTGAATCGCAAGCGTGTGGGATTTAGCTTTAATGATACTATTTCAGGCACTTGTATTAACGCTAGTTGGGCACATTTCTCTTTTTGATACTAACTGCTGTGTAAGTATTCAGTGACTCAAATTTAAGACTTTCTGAAATATTTACTTGTGTAGCCAAATACTTCGTTGAACCTTGTTGCCAATGTAGGAAATCATAAATTTATTTATAAAGCAAATATCTATATTATGCTGAATTAATCTTGTATTTTGTATTATTTAACAGTTAGATATATACAAAACAAGATTAGTTAAGTTAATATTTTAGTTAAGACAAGTATTAACTAATATCCAGTCGCATGATCAATATTAATGACGAACAAAACAATAAAAAGTGTAGAATTGTTGTTAGCATTGCGACATTTGGAAACATTTCGCTCATCCATAAATTAACAAAGTGATGTGTTGAAACATGCTACATTTGGGATCACGTGGAATTTGAGATTTACATATTGTGCCGTTCAAAATTTCACGGTACACTTATGAAAATCCCGCGGCACATCGGTCTGCCTAGCACACTGGCTGAGAACCACTGTCTTAATTGAAGGAGACAAAATCTCCTATACTTACCATTGATAATACCGTTGTCTCCCTTCTCATTTATTAATTATAATTATCTCATTCGACAACTAACTAACTTTCTCTTATTCTCCTACCATACAATCAAAAACCCTTCCTTATTCAGACCATTCCCATTGCAATTTCTTCACTTCGCGATTTCCCCTGAGCTTCATCGGTAAGCAACATATTTTAATAACTTACTTTTGTTTTTTTTGGTTCCATTTGTGTTTTCCTGTGATAGATACTTTAGAACACTTGTTTTGTTCGGATGCCTTATCTTTTAAATCCACGATTATCTATTAATTTTTTTATTTACGCACATGGGCTTAACGTGATTATTTTTAATATTTCTCCGTTAAATTTATTCTAATCTGTTTTTTCTTTTTTTTTCTTTTTTGTATTATAGATCGTCATTTTGTTTTTTTATATCTTTGCTATTTTGTGTTTGTATGTTCTTTTTTGTTTGTTACTCATCCTCGTATTAAGCTATAGCATTATTACGGCGACTTTTGCTCTCGTAGGCAGTCGCCAGATGCGCTCCTTAAAAAAATATATTATGACACTCTCAAACTACAACTACACCTATATAAAACACTAGTTAGACCACTTCTTACATATGTACCAGTCACACTCGTAGTAGCGAGTTAAACATGGCAGATGAAACCACAGGGCATTCACAACTCTGCTCTGAAACGCGCATGCCCATCTCCTATGTACACACGTATGTCTAGACTACACTAAATCAACAAACTGATACCACCATAAACATACACCCAGACCTGCTTAACACTTCAGTGGGAAAACTCGCAGGGGACCCCACGTTTTTCAATATACACGTCAAACAATACGCTACGATGGCGTTAAGATACCCCCAGCCATCAATTACTATCAGCAAACAACTACTGAAAATATAAAAAAGATGAAGGTTGGCTCAATTCCTTTGTCAGTATTTCTGTCATCTCATTATGACTTGGTGTTCCAATTTCTCTTTATCTTGCCTTTAAAAAACTCCGGTTTCTTATCTCATGTGCTAATTCACGTCAATTTTGTTTCATTTTAGTATATTTATATTGTGTATGTGCTAGATATTTGCGAAAACGGGTAAGTTATGATATCGGAAGCTACAGACTTTTATAAACTCAAATATGATTATTAATCCAAACTTTTTTGGCATCGATTCACGCAAAATTGCATTGATTGCTACAAATCAGTCAAAAATATAACTCTAGCTAAACAGTTGTTTCCCATAAATCAAGGTGTTTTTTTAACCACTATATTGCCACTAAGCCAGACAAAATGTGAAAAGTTTTGGGGATAGTTGCTGATAACAATTCAAAATACTTTTTGAACGAATTTTCATACATCAGTAAACGGAAAAACGCCCATCAAACCAACCACTTTCAGGGTGTCTAGTTCTTCAGCTTGGCAAAGAAAGGAACGCTACGACAGACAACTTTGTCCTTTTTCCTTCGCTGAGTTTAGGCTGTATATTATAATAGAAAAAAATAGCCTCGTTGTAATAAAGAATTGCGCCCGAAAAAAAGTGTCATCGGCTTTAAGAAGTTGCAAGATAAAAAGCTCATTACTTATGTTTTGAAGAATGACCAAGCGACGCTTTCTCTCAATCAAGTTGAAGAAGTGCCGAACAGAACGTCTGACACCATGACTTTCGACAATTCAACCAAAAGTAAGTGGATATTGTTAATCAGATGGCTCGCGAATACAGAACAAAGGCTGCCTCAAGAAAGTGACCAGTCCAAGTCTTCTACAATATGTTGGATCTCGCTGGAAACAATGCAGCTGTTCTCTATCGGGAAGTTACTGGTAAGAAAATTACTTCTCGCAACTTTCTTCTACAGTTGGCTTTACAATTACAACGGACTTATGAAAAGAGCGACACCGAGCAGGAAATCAGTGAAGACGACATTGCAGAGATAGACGTTACATTGTCTCGGAAAAGAAATTAATGCCAAGTGGGAATGTGCAAACAGAATATATCTTGTGAAATTTGCCACACATGTAAAATAAATGTATGTGGATCCTGTAAATTCAACATAATTAAGAAAAGGACTTGCAAGAAGTCTTCTTCAACATAAAAGTCACTAAAATAAACGAATTTAGGAGAAAGATATGAATTAAATGTTTTTTCTTTTGTGAATTTTACCTTATGGTTTTATTGATTTCTATGGTTGTAAGAAGTTTGTTTATCTGTTCTTATTACACATGGTGATTTAAATAGTATATTTAAAAAAATAGAAAGATGTAAAAAGTATCTTTTTCCTTCGATAAATACTAATAAGCCTAAATTTGAAATAATAGTAGATGTCGGTCAAAGTGACCGCTCTCGCTGTTAAAGGTATTCAAAAATTTCCGCTATAACCAATTTAAAAAATTATAACTAAGAGTCATTTACGAGATATATTCTTCTATTCCTAACTCTTAGAATGAGTGGTGAAAAATATACTCAAGTTAAATATTTAGAGGATTTAGGAAGTAAAAGATCCTATATTTCTGAAACAGTTGCTACAAATCTATTTCATGATCCTCAAATGTGGAAAGCGTTAATTTTTCAAATACATACATATAAAAAATAGGAAACTCAAAAATCGTTTTCTCAGGCTTCTGTTCAAGTCATTATTGCAATCATAAAGCTATTAGTGTTCCTATTCACATTGATAAGAATTAAAATTTAAACTATTCTGATGGGGGATTAAACAATTCTCGTAATAATTTGAAAATGGTGCGAGGTGAATTTGCTCATAGTTCTCTTTAAAATAGAAAAGATGATTACTTTCTTCTTGATATCCATCTTCGTCATGACCTTTTGCCATTTTTCTCTTCTTTAAGCTTCCTTAATGTTTGCATACGTCTTGTTTTCATTTTAAAGTAAAATTATCTCTTGTGAAAATGTAAACATTTCTTATTTGATAACAATTAAGTCAATTTTATTGCCCCAAGAATTTAACAATTCTTATACATTATCTAGTTTCAATAATTAGAATGAAATTATCGATGTAATAATAGTTACTCTTATTGTAAATCCTTCCAAAAGTTACTTTAGTTCACTAAAAAATGTCATTGAAGATATTTGGCTGACCATGAGTTACAAAATTGATATAGTCTTGAGTCAATGGGATTAAATTGTAAAATTAGTGAGTTACCTAATTATATTAAGATTAAAATAAAAGAATTTAAAAGCAAAATAGAGTTTAAACATAATAATTATTTTTTTAAATTACCATGAAATCAAGATAAAATACATCTCGTTTCTTCCAATTATAGCATTGCCCTAGTGTTGCTAAAATAGCTTATACAATTTTAAAAAGTAAAAATTTGGCTAAACAATATAATACTGTTTTTAAAAGTATTTTGAAAAAAAACATAATTGAACAGTCTCATGTGCATCCAAAAGATCATAACAACTATATTTGGATTGTGCATTCCCCTATTATTTAAACTAATGGGTAAGTAAGTTAATAAAGTTAGTCCCTTTCTCAATCAAGCTGCCTATTCTGGTATTGATCTTATACCACCTAATTAGGTATATTATTAAAGTTTCAAGTTAGTAAATATACTATGATTATGACAGATAACAAATTTTATTAATGATTAAACTTAAAAAAGAAATTGACATGTATAAATTCTGGGTTTCTTTTCTGGATTGGAGGAAATATATTTAAAACATTTAGATTTACTTCTTTAGTTTGTGTATCTGTATCTTGTCTCTTATTTTGAATTTTTTTTTAAAACCCACGCTGAACAATTTCCTTATGATAAATGTACATAAATTCTTTCGAATAATTATGATGTCGATAATTTACTTTCGATAAGAAATAATGTTAAAGGATTGACAAATCTTTAGAAATTAGCTTGTGAAAGAAAGAAAAGGTGGGGAGGAGTTGTTTAAAATTTTGGCTTTCCAATAATATTGAACTAAAAAAATGGCAGCAAAAATGTATTACTTGGATATAAATATGATTTTATCAATGATAACTTTAGAGTAAGTTTCACAGAATTTAATTCTCTGCTAACTGTAAAAGGTTGACTCTGTCAGAGGTGTCAAATTTCTTTATTCTCTTAATTTTGCCTTACTATTAACGGTCAGGAGTAAATTTTAATCAGAAAATTCTGCTTATCTTGTTATAATTAGGATTCTTATGTATCTGATAAAGTTTTGAAAGAATGGAAAGATTTACCAAGTGACTTTAATACGATAAATAAAATATCGTTTCCTAGACAAGCTTTATCTGAAGATAAAATATATGGCTAGCCTATATATTGCGATGCATCACAATCTTTCTATGGATTTAAATCTTATGCTTACGAATAATTGAATAAAAGCATTGTTTGTTTTTTAAATCTACATAAAATTGTTCCTGATACAAATTAAAGCATTCCTTGCCCTGAATTTATTGCTATTATTTTATGGATTTACATCTTATGCTTGCGATGAATTAAATAAAAGCATTTTTTTGTTTGCTAATTCTAAAGTTGCTTCTGAAAAAACTATAGTATTCCTTGCCTTGAATTTCTTGCTCTTATTTTATTTTTGAAATGTCTACCTTTGTTTTAGATTCTTGTAAAAATATTAACATTTGGTTCATTAATTTTGTTGTAGATGCTCCGGTGGTTTTGATCTTGGATAATGTCAAATAATGCAACACAACCTTTAAATTTCCTGCGATATTTTAAAACGAGAACTTTTCAATGTAGAAAACAATGAGTACGAATGAGATTTAGATTTTATTTTCTGAGAGGGATACACATCCTTTAATACAGCCTGTCAGGCATGAGGCTCCATCGGTACAAATACCAACACAGGACTTCCAAGACAAATTCATTTCTTCGAAGTAACAGGTTACCATATCAAAAATATCTTCACCTTTTGTTGTTGTAAACATGTTTTTACAGCACAAAAATTGATTGTTTTTTTCATTGCCGTCAATAAAACGTACAAATGCAAGCAATTGACTTTTATTACTGATGTCCGTGCATCATTCACGGTTAAAGCAAAATTAGAATTCTTAAGCTTTTTCTGAACAGGATCTTCAATATTTTTTTATCTATCTCGGATTCTTCTACGTATTGTATCATTTGAAAGCGGAATATTCTTCAATTCTTTCTCAGTGTCTTCATTAAACATGGATTTTATCATCTTTCTACTAGCTGGGAGGATGACTGAATCGCAAGCGTGTGGGATTTAGCTTTAATGATACTATTTCAGGCACTTGTATTAACGCTAGTTGGGCACATTTCTCTTTTTGATACTAACTGCTGTGTAAGTATTCAGTGACTCAAATTTAAGACTTTCTGAAATATTTACTTGTGTAGCCAAATACTTCGTTGAACCTTGTTGCCAATGTAGGAAATCATAAATTTATTTATAAAGCAAATATCTATATTATGCTGAATTAATCTTGTATTTTGTATTATTTAACAGTTAGATATATACAAAACAAGATTAGTTAAGTTAATATTTTAGTTAAGACAAGTATTAACTAATATCCAGTCGCATGATCAATATTAATGACGAACAAAACAATAAAAAGTGTAGAATTGTTGTTAGCATTGCGACATTTGGAAACATTTCGCTCATCCATAAATTAACAAAGTGATGTGTTGAAACATGCTACATTTGGGATCACGTGGAATTTGAGATTTACATATTGTGCCGTTCAAAATTTCACGGTACACTTATGAAAATCCCGCGGCACATCGGTCTGCCTAGCACACTGGCTGAGAACCACTGTCTTAATTGAAGGAGACAAAATCTCCTATACTTACCATTGATAATACCGTTGTCTCCCTTCTCATTTATTAATTATAATTATCTCATTCGACAACTAACTAACTTTCTCTTATTCTCCTACCATACAATCAAAAACCCTTCCTTATTCAGACCATTCCCATTGCAATTTCTTCACTTCGCGATTTCCCCTGAGCTTCATCGGTAAGCAACATATTTTAATAACTTACTTTTGTTTTTTTTGGTTCCATTTGTGTTTTCCTGTGATAGATACTTTAGAACACTTGTTTTGTTCGGATGCCTTATCTTTTAAATCCACGATTATCTATTAATTTTTTTATTTACGCACATGGGCTTAACGTGATTATTTTTAATATTTCTCCGTTAAATTTATTCTAATCTGTTTTTTCTTTTTTTTTCTTTTTTGTATTATAGATCGTCATTTTGTTTTTTTATATCTTTGCTATTTTGTGTTTGTATGTTCTTTTTTGTTTGTTACTCATCCTCGTATTAAGCTATAGCATTATTACGGCGACTTTTGCTCTCGTAGGCAGTCGCCAGATGCGCTCCTTAAAAAAATATATTATGACACTCTCAAACTACAACTACACCTATATAAAACACTAGTTAGACCACTTCTTACATATGTACCAGTCACACTCGTAGTAGCGAGTTAAACATGGCAGATGAAACCACAGGGCATTCACAACTCTGCTCTGAAACGCGCATGCCCATCTCCTATGTACACACGTATGTCTAGACTACACTAAATCAACAAACTGATACCACCATAAACATACACCCAGACCTGCTTAACACTTCAGTGGGAAAACTCGCAGGGGACCCCACGTTTTTCAATATACACGTCAAACAATACGCTACGATGGCGTTAAGATACCCCCAGCCATCAATTACTATCAGCAAACAACTACTGAAAATATAAAAAAGATGAAGGTTGGCTCAATTCCTTTGTCAGTATTTCTGTCATCTCATTATGACTTGGTGTTCCAATTTCTCTTTATCTTGCCTTTAAAAAACTCCGGTTTCTTATCTCATGTGCTAATTCACGTCAATTTTGTTTCATTTTAGTATATTTATATTGTGTATGTGCTAGATATTTGCGAAAACGGGTAAGTTATGATATCGGAAGCTACAGACTTTTATAAACTCAAATATGATTATTAATCCAAACTTTTTTGGCATCGATTCACGCAAAATTGCATTGATTGCTACAAATCAGTCAAAAATATAACTCTAGCTAAACAGTTGTTTCCCATAAATCAAGGTGTTTTTTTAACCACTATATTGCCACTAAGCCAGACAAAATGTGAAAAGTTTTGGGGATAGTTGCTGATAACAATTCAAAATACTTTTTGAACGAATTTTCATACATCAGTAAACGGAAAAACGCCCATCAAACCAACCACTTTCAGGGTGTCTAGTTCTTCAGCTTGGCAAAGAAAGGAACGCTACGACAGACAACTTTGTCCTTTTTCCTTCGCTGAGTTTAGGCTGTATATTATAATAGAAAAAAATAGCCTCGTTGTAATAAAGAATTGCGCCCGAAAAAAAGTGTCATCGGCTTTAAGAAGTTGCAAGATAAAAAGCTCATTACTTATGTTTTGAAGAATGACCAAGCGACGCTTTCTCTCAATCAAGTTGAAGAAGTGCCGAACAGAACGTCTGACACCATGACTTTCGACAATTCAACCAAAAGTAAGTGGATATTGTTAATCAGATGGCTCGCGAATACAGAACAAAGGCTGCCTCAAGAAAGTGACCAGTCCAAGTCTTCTACAATATGTTGGATCTCGCTGGAAACAATGCAGCTGTTCTCTATCGGGAAGTTACTGGTAAGAAAATTACTTCTCGCAACTTTCTTCTACAGTTGGCTTTACAATTACAACGGACTTATGAAAAGAGCGACACCGAGCAGGAAATCAGTGAAGACGACATTGCAGAGATAGACGTTACATTGTCTCGGAAAAGAAATTAATGCCAAGTGGGAATGTGCAAACAGAATATATCTTGTGAAATTTGCCACACATGTAAAATAAATGTATGTGGATCCTGTAAATTCAACATAATTAAGAAAAGGACTTGCAAGAAGTCTTCTTCAACATAAAAGTCACTAAAATAAACGAATTTAGGAGAAAGATATGAATTAAATGTTTTTTCTTTTGTGAATTTTACCTTATGGTTTTATTGATTTCTATGGTTGTAAGAAGTTTGTTTATCTGTTCTTATTACACATGGTGATTTAAATAGTATATTTAAAAAAATAGAAAGATGTAAAAAGTATCTTTTTCCTTCGATAAATACTAATAAGCCTAAATTTGAAATAATAGTAGATGTCGGTCAAAGTGACCGCTCTCGCTGTTAAAGGTATTCAAAAATTTCCGCTATAACCAATTTAAAAAATTATAACTAAGAGTCATTTACGAGATATATTCTTCTATTCCTAACTCTTAGAATGAGTGGTGAAAAATATACTCAAGTTAAATATTTAGAGGATTTAGGAAGTAAAAGATCCTATATTTCTGAAACAGTTGCTACAAATCTATTTCATGATCCTCAAATGTGGAAAGCGTTAATTTTTCAAATACATACATATAAAAAATAGGAAACTCAAAAATCGTTTTCTCAGGCTTCTGTTCAAGTCATTATTGCAATCATAAAGCTATTAGTGTTCCTATTCACATTGATAAGAATTAAAATTTAAACTATTCTGATGGGGGATTAAACAATTCTCGTAATAATTTGAAAATGGTGCGAGGTGAATTTGCTCATAGTTCTCTTTAAAATAGAAAAGATGATTACTTTCTTCTTGATATCCATCTTCGTCATGACCTTTTGCCATTTTTCTCTTCTTTAAGCTTCCTTAATGTTTGCATACGTCTTGTTTTCATTTTAAAGTAAAATTATCTCTTGTGAAAATGTAAACATTTCTTATTTGATAACAATTAAGTCAATTTTATTGCCCCAAGAATTTAACAATTCTAATACATTATCTAGTTTCAATAATTAGAATGAAATTATCGATGTAATAATAGTTACTCTTATTGTAAATCCTTCCAAAAGTTACTTTAGTTCACTAAAAAATGTCATTGAAGATATTTGGCTGACCATGAGTTACAAAATTGATATAGTCTTGAGTCAATGGGATTAAATTGTAAAATTAGTGAGTTACCTAATTATATTAAGATTAAAATAAAAGAATTTAAAAGCAAAATAGAGTTTAAACATAATAATTATTTTTTTAAATTACCATGAAATCAAGATAAAATACATCTCGTTTCTTCCAATTATAGCATTGCCCTAGTGTTGCTAAAATAGCTTATACAATTTTAAAAAGTAAAAATTTGGCTAAACAATATAATACTGTTTTTAAAAGTATTTTGAAAAAAAACATAATTGAACAGTCTCATGTGCATCCAAAAGATCATAACAACTATATTTGGATTGTGCATTCCCCTATTATTTAAACTAATGGGTAAGTAAGTTAATAAAGTTAGTCCCTTTCTCAATCAAGCTGCCTATTCTGGTATTGATCTTATACCACCTAATTAGGTATATTATTAAAGTTTCAAGTTAGTAAATATACTATGATTATGACAGATAACAAATTTTATTAATGATTAAACTTAAAAAAGAAATTGACATGTATAAATTCTGGGTTTCTTTTCTGGATTGGAGGAAATATATTTAAAACATTTAGATTTACTTCTTTAGTTTGTGTATCTGTATCTTGTCTCTTATTTTGAATTTTTTTTTAAAACCCACGCTGAACAATTTCCTTATGATAAATGTAAATAAATTCTTTCGAATAATTATGATGTCGATAATTTACTTTCGATAAGAAATAATGTTAAAGGATTGACAAATCTTTAGAAATTAGCTTGTGAAAGAAAGAAAAGGTGGGGAGGAGTTGTTTAAAATTTTGGCTTTCCAATAATATTGAACTAAAAAAATGGCAGCAAAAATGTATTACTTGGATATAAATATGATTTTATCAATGATAACTTTAGAGTAAGTTTCACAGAATTTAATTCTCTGCTAACTGTAAAAGGTTGACTCTGTCAGAGGTGTCAAATTTCTTTATTCTCTTAATTTTGCCTTACTATTAACGGTCAGGAGTAAATTTTAATCAGAAAATTCTGCTTATCTTGTTATAATTAGGATTCTTATGTATCTGATAAAGTTTTGAAAGAATGGAAAGATTTACCAAGTGACTTTAATACGATAAATAAAATATCGTTTCCTAGACAAGCTTTATCTGAAGATAAAATATATGGCTAGCCTATATATTGCGATGCATCACAATCTTTCTATGGATTTAAATCTTATGCTTACGAATAATTGAATAAAAGCATTGTTTGTTTTTTAAATCTACATAAAATTGTTCCTGATACAAATTAAAGCATTCCTTGCCCTGAATTTATTGCTATTATTTTATGGATTTACATCTTATGCTTGCGATGAATTAAATAAAAGCATTTTTTTGTTTGCTAATTCTAAAGTTGCTTCTGAAAAAACTATAGTATTCCTTGCCTTGAATTTCTTGCTCTTATTTTATTTTTGAAATGTCTACCTTTGTTTTAGATTCTTGTAAAAATATTAACATTTGGTTCATTAATTTTGTTGTAGATGCTCCGGTGGTTTTGATCTTGGATAATGTCAAATAATGCTAAAGTCAAATCTCAATTTATTCAAAGATAGACAAAGGATTTAGATTGCTTCTATAAGAGCTAAAATAATGCTTACAAACTTCTTATTCACTTTAGATATGTTGGTACTTGTCAAAGTGCTGCTGATTTGGTCACTAGAGGGCATTCTTTGATGTCTATTGAATTTAGGCAATAGCCTAAATATTGCATTTTTACTATTGCTCCTGAAAATAAACAACAAATTCTTAGCAGGACTGATCTACCTATCAAAACCTTACAATTATATATTTTATGTAAGTGAGTTTTCTGATCTTTTCCAAACCATTTTGTTCCAAGTTTAAAACTTAACCTTCTTAGAAACCAAGGATTCTCGATTCCGAACGCAAGACAGTGTATAAAAATTCCTTGACAACCTGTATGATAAGTAAAAGTAGAAAATAATACTCGTGCATTTGTCTAAACATCGAATGAAATTTATTAACCCTTTAAAAAGTTATAGCTTACACAGGACAGAGGGACGGTCAATAAGTTTTGCAATTCAGATATAAGGAAACGAGATATGAGGAAAAGTGTTTTATTATTTTTCAATATAACTACCCCCAACTTCAATGCACGTGTGCCAGTTGTCCCTGAGGCTTCGAATTCCCGACAACCAGAAATCTCCCAACTGCTGTTCAATCTACTCCTGGACGGTGAGATGGACATTTTCATCGTTCCCAAACCGGCGTCCACGCAGTGCAGCCTTGAGCTGGCTTGGAATAAGAAGTAGTCGCTAGGGGCCAGATCTGGACTGTAGGGTGGATGGTTGAGCTCCTCGAATCCGCACTCGTGCAGGGCAGCTTGTGCAACTCTGGCCTTGTGGACTTTGACGACGTTGAAGTCGATCATGGGGCGTGAGGTTTCTAGAGACTTGACGGGCAGAGACGTTGGTCATGGCCAAATTGTCGTGGATAATGTTCATAACACTTCCATGTGATATTCCAAGTTCTTGCTCGATTTATTCGACCTTCACCAATCGAATTTCGAGGATCATCCTCTCCACACGGTCCACATTGTCCTCGTTGGTCACGTCTGACGGGCATTCTGGACGAGGATCATCTTTAAGGAACTCACGACCATGGCGGAAATCCCTATTCCAGCGAAAAATGGTTGCATAGGAAGGGTCGGTGTGTTGTATACTGCAACCATGCGTACATGGATCTCTTTCGCATTCTTGCCTTCCTTGATCAAAAATTTGATCGCTGCGCGGTGCTCAACCTTCTCCATTGTTGAAAAATTTGTGACTGACGATCTGCGATTAGCTACTGTTTCTTAAATAGACTAGGCAAGAGCGTGCGGATGCAGATCCTGACTTGTCATAACTTGTCCTAACACCCCCGCAAACAGCCATCCCTCTTCCTTCGTTTTGCCCTACCGATTCGCAAAACTTATTGACCGCCCCTCGTATATTTACTTGTTTAAATATATAAACAAAAAATCTTGAATTGCTGCCTTATATGTGTATAGAAAATCTTCTACCTCATTTTCAATGATTCTGTAATATCTATACAATATCTATAGTAGTGATGCTACTCGTAAATATTTCCAAAAATGGTGCACACATATATTTGTTAAAGCTTCGCAATCGTGTGAGTTTAAAGAAAAACTTAACATTAAATATTTAGATACCTATGTATTCAGCTTGGATTGGGGCAGCTTGGGAAAGACTCCAAGAGTGGTAAGAAGTTGAGTATATAAAGTGATAAAAATATTTAAATTGGCTTATTTCGAACTTATTACAATCTTATCATTTATCACAAATCTTGTTAATAGTACACTCGATATTTATATAACTTCTCAAAATTCAAACTACGGAGCAATCCCCCCAAATTCCTTCTCAATTAAAGTTAAGTTCTAACTCTTCTTTAATATTAAGAGAAATTCTAATAATGTATGAGTAAACAAAAATACCAATAATCTCAAAAATATCCTACAGATTCTAGAAGATTCCTTTAACCATTTTAAGGCACTTGTATAAAAACTATTTGGCCAACCTTATATACCAAAATGGTAAATCTTTATATAAACCCCAGTGGTTTAACAGAAATAAAGGCAGAGATGTTCTTTTAATTAAAACTCCAAATTTTCAAGACTATTTTAGCTTATGGGTAAAGATTTTTGAAAATGTCATGCAATACGAGGATGAAATAAGAACAGTAAAAGTTTAAAAAATCAATTGGGCAAACAGCATATCAATCTTTATACAATTTATATCCTACTAAACTATCAATCATTGGAGATAATTGCAATTTTAATAACTCTTTGGAGCAAGATCCTGATGCTTCAAGGTCTAATGAATCTAAAATAGAAACTCCTTTCCGGATTAATGGTATGCTTGAGACTGAACACAGGCTAAATATCAACAAAGAATGGCTGCAACAAATTTTAATAAGGCTATGAAAGATAGTACAGTGCATTTCTAAAGGTAATTTTTTATTTAATCTTTAATACGTTTTATTATATTTTATTTTCCATTATCTTAGTTTTGTGTTCTTCACCTTAATTTATTTTAAGATTTATTTAATTTGTACACCTAGCCATTAAAATTTTCTTCATAGTGATTTACTAAATAACAATGTTAAATTTCAAATATTAATATTTTGTTTACTATATACTTTAATATGGCTAATAGAGAGATTGCTTTTTTAAATGCAATTCACTGTTGAGGGTGTATTAGAATTTATTTGTAACTCCTTAAATGTTAAGACAGATGATGTTATACCTGATTTTTAAACACGGGTGTGTTTTATTTCTTGCCATGTCATTAGCTTTTTTATCTTGCTTGCCTTGTGCGTACCTAAAACTTTTCTTCTTTTGCTCTTAACTTATTGAATTTAACCTACTTTTAACTTGAAGAGGATCCTCATTTTGAGTAAAATATTAGTCTTTTACTATTATTAAATTGAAATAGTTAATACGAACGTGTACCAACTTTAATGCGAAACCGCTCTAGCTATGAATATAAAAAGACTAGATATATTTCGTTTTGTAATAAGTGATTGTTGTAGTTTAAACCGGTAAATTTTTATGTAATCATTCAAAAATTACTACAAGTCATACAAGTGAAAGCGAAAACAAACTAACTAGAACTCGACCGACAACTATTATGGTGTTCGGAAAGTAATTACGTCTTTGCCCGCAATGGATTATAAGACTACCAACTAGAAAATTGAAATGCAAAAATTTATAATAGCTTCTCTTCGGCAATAAATAGTTTATAGGTGATGAGGTGATCGGACCGTTGATTGAGATGGCGGACTCTTTATTTTTAATGAAGGAATTCGCCAAGCTTCATCTTCTCCGTCCTTCGAAGATTCAGCGGTCATAGAGTCTACCTCATTGGGAGAGGAGCACTCTATAACCAGTGACCAGGCCTTCTTCTTTGGGCCTACTCAATGTTTAGGCTGGAGGATGGGATCGGATGGACTTAAGGACGAGAACAGACTTGTGAGGCCAACGATCATGAATGAATAATCCTGAGTCTTTCTCTGTCGAATGTTTCAACCAGTCCATATATATCCCTCCACCCCGTTAAGAAGGCTTGACTTCATTTTTAGTCGCGTGCGACTCTATATCTTACTATGGCAGTCGGTCGGTCTGTCCCCTTTTGCTTTTTTTTGTTTTGGTAATAATATTGTAACTATTCTGCCGATTCTAACGAAATTTGAAAACCTTATGTTGTTTTGCATTATGTTCTGAATTATATATTTACCAAGGTCCTCCTAATGTTAGTTCTTGGAATTATTTAGCAATAACATCATAACTATTCAGCTGATTCTAACGAAATTTGAAACCCTTATATTCTTTTGCATTCTCTTTCGAATGATATAATTACCAAGGTCCTCCCATAGTTAGTCCGTGAATTATTGGAAGTTTTGAAGGTCATAATGTCATAAATCAAAATAATTGAGTGCACGTGACTTTAGTCAGCAGAGCTTATTTCTAATATGGACGGTGGGTGGAGCTTACAGTGCTTTGTTAAGACTGCTGAGCAGAGTTAATAGGGAATATATGTGTTCATTATAGTCATGTGTGCATTATATTTGATCACCTGATTGTGGTTTTATCAAAGCGGCATCCATCGTTGGTGATACAACTGTTGATTTTTTGGTTTCGCATATCCACGTCAATTATAGCTGGTCAAACACAATTCCGTTCCAGCTATCTCATTATTCTGTATGGGACCTTTCTGGCTCGCAGCTGTTTCTACGCGTGTGTATGTTTGTGTGATCGCGTGGGAACCGCCAAACTACTCGCTTGCCTTTCTTACACTCATGTTTTTTTAACACATGTACACTCGTACTATAAGTGTTTCGCTCTATTATACATAAGTTCATTGCTACTACATGTCATGTTATGTCAGGAGTTAATATGTGTCCCCAATTTCAAGATTTCATAGGCCCAACACAGTGCTCATTTTTGAGGTTCCTTGTTGAATCTACCTAACCTTACAATTAAGGCGTCGCTTACACATCTACAATTGTGATTTAATATTATATATACGTATATATATATATATATATATATATATATATATATATATATATATATATATATATATATATATATATATATATAAGTATTGCTTTATTTTACATTGGTTTATTACTACTACATGGTTTATTATTTCTGTGATTAATACATGTGCCTGCTGCTTTCAGAATTTCATAGATCCAACTGGGCGCTCATTTGTGCGGTTCCTCACTGAGCCTACGACTTCTTATTTAAAGTCTTTATCTTACATAAGATAAAAAGACTTTAAAGAACAACATATTCGTTTTTATTTATTGTATAAGCTTTAAGGATTAGTATAGCTTTTCAGACAAGAGAAACGATTTATGAAGTGCATTCGAATGCAGTGCACGCTCGTAAATACCAGACCTATTGTTTAAAATAACAGATTGGAAGTTATTGTGAACTTTCCCATAGGGCCTCGTTCTGTACGACAAACCAGATTGGATGGCGATTAAAATTTTTTTTTTTTTTAATTAGATCCTCTTTACAAGCACCAGGGATTTGGTACAAAAACTAAATGTGCTACAAGCCAAGAACATTACAGTAGATGTTTATTGCCAGTAACTTGATCTTGTAAACAGTGATCAACTTTGTTAAGCAGAAAAGCTTTTGTACTCCGACATGACTCATGCAAGTGCCCACTCTGTAAGACAAATCCAGCAAAAGATAAGATTGTGAGGAAAGGAAATATTTTCACATCCCACATACTCACTTATGGAATATCATTAGTTCGATTACAAGAACATTTAATACGGTGTAAAACAACTAAAAAAACATACATGTCGTTTAAAATGCTCACACAAACGTTCTTTCGTAAAATAAAAATACTGAATTTTGTAAACCATAAGTAAAGAAATTGCAATCTCCTTAGATTGCAATAATTGATGATGAAAGTGATTAAATTATTGATAAATAGGTAAAATAAACCCCGCTACTACATGTGTGTTCTCTCCTTTGTGAAAATACGCAATTACTTTACGAACATCCTTGTCGTAGAATGGACTCCCGACGATATACCATATATATCTATTCGTTGAGGGAACTTCTTTAATTATCTTTAGAGTGCTTTAATGTCTGGCGGGCCGATATTATGTAACTTCGATATGCTTAAGAAGTGGAACTGAGCTCAAGGATAATAATATTGCTATCATTAATAAAATAGAGTTTTATTAATAATAACTATCAACAAACACAAGACGGAAAATATTGACATAAACAGAGAATGGAAAGGGTCGTGGGGGCTCGGGCTAATCCGAGGATTAAAGGATTTAAAAAGGTAAAACAAATATAGAGTTAAAGGGATGGGATGGTTCGCTAAACCATTTAAAGCACAGGATAGAATTGACAAAAGGGTTCAATACTCAAAGGTAACGTTTGGCTTACGTAACTTTATACGAGTGGTGCAGTGGAAGGCGACGTGAAGGAATTTTTGGTCCGCTGGCGAGTTCCAGCCTAAGGGGAGGGAATAAAAGGATGCTGACGTGGCGTCTTGAAAATGAGAACTGTTTCTCGACGAATGGCTTGAAGAACAATGGCTGTTCTACGTTGTTCTCTTCCAACAACAAGGTGGGGGGGGGGGGTGAGAACCGTCTCTTGTCTACGGGCTCAAGAACAATGGCTGTTCTAATGTTGTTCTCTTCTTGAACAACAAAGGGGAAGGGAGAGAACCGTTTCTTGGCGAACGGATTCAAAAGAACAATGGCTGTTCTACGTTGTTCTCCTCTGAACAACAGGGAGGGGGGGGGGGGGTGAGAACCGTCTCTTGTCTACGGGCTCAAGAACAATGGCTGTTCTAATGTTGTTCTCCTCTGAACAACAAGGGGGAAGGGTGAGAACCGTTTCTTGGCGAAGGGCTCAAAAAAACAATGGCTGTTCTAACGTTGTTCTCTATCTGAACAACGAGGGGGAAGCCTTGAGGACTTGGCGTCACGGAAGGCTCGAACCTTTGGCACTCAAGGGATATTGTCCTCCTTCTAGACAAGTGATGGTGAATCTCGAGGTCAAGGTCCCTTGGCGCACAAAGGGAGAGAGGGTCGTGGTGATGTTTCACGACGAAAATCTGGATCTCCAATCTAATCTTAGTGGTAAAGTTTCCATCTAAATAGTCGAGACACTCCCTTGGCGTGGGGGACAATGGAGTGGGAACTTTGAGGGAATGCACAGCCGAGGCTGGGAACAATGCCTTTTCTGCCCATAAGCCTAACTTAATCTGGCGAGGTCGGCGTATGGGGGCGAACGGGGGGACGATAACCTCTCTGTTTAAACATTGACATCCGGTGGCTGTGATAAGGCGCCAAGCTTCGAAGCAAAGATGCACGTGGGAGCATCGTGGTTTTAAATAATATGTGATAGGGGTTGAAATTAACGCGTTTTTGACCCGTTCTATCACAATCCTAATAGATACTAGTTTAATTATCAAGTGGTAGAATCCGCATTGATAAATTGCAATAGAATTTAGCAACAACTAGTTTGAAGTTTTAAAATATGAATGAGACAAAATCATCTAATAGAATACTGAGAGAGGCTACTAGAAGACTCGATCAGATAGATATAGCATCAAATATATCAAACTCAAATTGCTAAATTAAAAACAGCTCAGAGTAGAACATATGTAAAAGAGAAATGTAGTAGGAAAAAACTATTGAAAAAACTAAATCACAAAAATAGATGGAACCGCAATTATCAGTGTGCAGACAGCAGGTAAAAAAATAAAGGATAAATATGGAAACAAAATCTATAAAAATGAGATATCACAAAATTCTTTATGTACTTCAGAGCTCGAATTGAGTTATTGTTTACTTACTTGCAAGAGGAATGTGAAGTAGATGCATATGTCATTGCCAACGCTTCCGTCGGCTTTATTTTTAAACAAAAGGAGAAAGATGACTTAAAGTAGTTCATTGATATCAGTATCTTATCAGAAACATGTTAATTACCAAAGTCACCGGAATGGAAGGTTTCCAAGATAACTCTATCCCTTATGATCATCTGTAAATAGATAATTGAGATAATTAGTGAATAAGAGATACATCTCCATAATCACCAATTTAGTTCAAAAATAACTAAAAAAACAAGGAATTAGCCAAGCCTACTATGGGGTAGTCTGTAAGGCCGTCTGATTAAAGTAGTCGTTTAAGCTGAACTCAACAAGCAATACCACTCGACTTCAGAACCTTTGTCGGTACTTTGAGTTGGGAAATTTTGTGAAAATGTAATGGTAGATATTTAGGTTACTTTCACTTTGATTAATACATCGTATTATTTGGCTCAAATTCCGGGGATATGCAGTCGATAATAAGAGATTTATGGAAAGCCATTCTCAAAGTTGGACTAAAAATGAAGTTTTCAGAGAAAAAATAATGGATATTAAATTTTGAATAAGATACATAGATCAATTAGAGTAAACAATCAGATCGCAATGTACGTTTAAAAATGTTTAATTGACTACTTGACTCTGTTGAGGTATACCTGTATAGACTAGCTCGTCGCTCAGAGTCTTACACAAGTACGGGCAGACAGCTAGCCACAGGCCGCTTGAGTTATGTCTAGGCGAAAAATAAAGTGCGAATTACGGTTGACCAGGTTTAGATTAATGGCTTGCCAAGTTGCAGTTCAAAGGATATATAAAGACAATACCTCAAAATATAATTTTAATATATATGAAAAAAGGGGCAATTTATATATATATATATATATATATATATATATATATATATATATATATATATATATAAGCATACATATATGTGTATATATATATATATATATATATATATATATATATATATATATATATATATATATACAAAAAGGGGGAAAAATTACTTATGGTAGTTAAATGAATTAAGTGAAGATTAACGAGGTATTCCGGGAAGGACCATACATGATCGCTTTACTTTCAAGCGCGGGCGAATTCGTTGGGGGGTGGAAAACAACGGCGCAGGTGTTCAAGAAGATACTTCGGGGAGTACTGACTCGGAAGACTTAAAGATGGGGTTGAATTACTTCGTGATGAAGAATGAGATTTTTCTCTACTCCAGAGAGACGTAATCTCAACTCGAGACGATTCTGTGATCAGCAGGGAATCTCAGTCTCGAAGGAAGGGAAATCTTGAAGGGGTGGTGAAGATGAATGGGCGGCACAACTCTCCGGTAAGTAGGGGTTCGATAGATTTTCTCTGAACAGGGGCCAAAGCTTAACGAAGTTAGATCTGCTGACAAGATCTTCGACGACGGACGACGACGAGTTAAGGTGTGGTCACGGGAAACAGATGGCAGTCTGGACGAAGTGAATGGCGGGTTTTAATCTCCTCGATTGATGGTGAGCTTTGGGTTAAATACCCGGGTGGCTGCTCTGCTAGACGCCTCGGGGCCTTGCGGTCCCCAAGAGATTCTTGGCGCCAGACTAACCAAACACACTCCATGATAACGCGTAGTTCCAGACGATCAAACTCGCTCCGCGATATGGGGGTAGGGTTAATATGGCCGCGCACGGCGTTATCGCAGGGAAAGGGGGGACAATCGGCGTCTGAAAACAAACACAGCTGGGACGGGTGATTAAGGGAGTGAAGGATTCTTCCTCGACTTTCTAAAATTCTCACGCTGGCTCACGTGGTCTTGATAGAATAGATGGGTATCGCCAAGGGGCTTTCTCTCACGGTGATCCTTCGAGGATGCATGTAAAAGGAAATTGGTAGAACAACAGAATTATGTGCGAGAGTTTTATGAATGCCTATATGTATCTTCAGCATTATTTTTCATCTATGAGAAAAAGTACATAATTAACAGATAATAATTCCCGCAGATAATGTAGACAATTCATTGAGATGTTTTAAAATATTATTCTAGATCATATTTGCCTCCTCAGGTCATATAACACACATTTTCAGAGAGGGTGGCGGTGTAATGTATGTCAAGGATACAATCAAATCTATGAACTCCAACATTATATCCGATCACGAGCTCCTAGGCGTTGATCTAGAGATAGGTCCTGTCAGATACAGGACCCTACTGCTTTACAGACCCCCTTCCCAACCCGTTGAGAAGGACAGGGAACTGTACCAGCTGCTGGGTGAGCTTGTTCAAGGCAGAGTGTGCATCGTTATGGGCGACTTCAACAGAAAAAATGACTGGGAAACCAGAGCAGCCAGGGGCGAGAGTGCGCTACTCCTAGAGTTCGCCAACAACGAGTTCCTCACTCAATGGGTCAGAGAACCGACGAGAGGAGACAATATCCTCAACTTGGTCTTCACCTCTGAGGAGGATATCGTTGAGGATCTCTCTGTAGGCGAAGAGCTCGGTGGCAGTGATCACCAGCTAGTTAGATTTACCGTCACGATCCCGAAGGTAAGGTCTTTTGTCAGTCAATTAAGGAAACTTGACTTGAGAAGAGCAGACTTTGCAAGCCTTTGTGCTGGGCTGACTGATGTAAGGCTAGCGGTATGCGAAGATGTTGAGGATTCGCGGAACAATTTCAAAAATAAGTTCATGAGTCTTCAATCAAGTTGCATCCCTCTGAAATGTCTCTGTCGGTCTTCTGTTCAACCAAAGTGGTTTAATAAAAAAAATCGACCAACTGCTTAGGGAGAAGAGTAATGCGTACCGGCGATCGAAGATCTCGGGTGCCTTTGACGAGCACCGGAGGCTAGCCAGAAGAGTGAAGTCCAGCATAAGGTGGCTCAGCGTACTGAGGAACTCCGAGTGGCGAGACTCTGCAAGGAGAATCCCAAGGAGTTCTTCGGCTATGTTAATAGCCGTAAACCAATCCATCGTAGGATTGGGCCCTTAGTGGACGAGGAGGGTGCTTTAACTCACTCAGATGCAGAAAATGCTTACCTTCTCAATGACTACTTCTCTTCAGTGTTTAATAAAGAGTGTGGTCCCATCCCCCAGCCCACGGATTCCTACTTGGGAGAAAAGCTGGAGGCAATGAACTTCACCGAAGGAAAGATAAAGAAAAAGATCGCTGACCTAAAGAAAAATAAGTCCCCTGGACCGGACGGGTTTCTATCCAAGGTGTTGAAGGAAGTGTGCGATGAAGTGTCACGACATCTGTGCGCTATCTTTAACATGTCAATCTGGACGGGATGCGTTCCTAAAGACTGGCGTGAGGCGGAGGTGACTGCGATCTTGAAGAGAGGAGACCCCAGCCATCCGTCAAACTACCGACCCATCAGGTTGACTTCGATAGTCGGTAAACTCATGGAAAGCATGATAGTGGACAAGATAACGTCTTATTTAGAGTCAAACGTGCTACTGAAGAGTTCCCAGCACGGCTTCCGAAGGCAACGGTCATGTCTGATGAACCTTGTGGAATTCTTCCACTTCGTGTTTAGTGAGCATTGTGATAGAACTGTTTGAGGCCTGCTGAATTTCAACCGCTATCACATGTTATTTAGAAAAACGTTGCTACCCACGTGTATCTTCGCCTTGAAGCCGGACGCGTTATCGCCCCACCTGAATCAATATTTAACCAAGGAGGTTCACCCTCTCCCCCGTTTCGCCCCATGCGCTGACCTCGCCAGATTGAGTTAGGCTTATGGGCAGATAAGGTATTGTTCTCAGGCGCGGCTGGGCATTCCCTCGAAGCCCCCACTCCATTGTGCCCTACGCCAAAGGGATGGCTCGACTATTTATATGGAAACCTTACCAATAAGAGCAGATTCGAGTTCCAGATTATATTCACGAGACATCCCGCCGATCCGGTTTCACCTTGTGCACCAGGGCCCTCTACCTCGAGATCCTCCATCTTTGTCCAGAAGAGGACAATATCCCTTGAATGCCAAGGTTCCAGCCTTCAAGACGCCAAGTCCACAAGGCCTCCCCTGTTGTTCAGAAAGAGAACAACGTTAGAACAGCCATTGTTCTATGAGCCCGTTGACAAGAGACGGTTCTCACCCTCCCCCCCTGTTGTTCAGAAAGAGAATAACATTAGAACAGCCATTTTCCTTTGAGCCCGTTGACAAGAAACGGTTCTTACCCTCCCCCCCCTGTTGTTTAGAAAGAGAACAACGTTAGAACAGCCATTGTTCTTTGAGCCTGTAGACAAGAGACGGTTCTCACCCCCCTCCTGTTGTTCAGAAGAGAACAACGTAGAACAGCCATTGTTCTTCAAGCCCGTTCGTTAAGAAACGGTTCTCATTCCCAAGACGTCACGTCAGGATCATTTAATCCCCCCCCCCCCTTCGGCTGGAACTCGCCAGCGGACCGAAGATTCCTTCACGTCGCCTTCCTCTGCACAACAACTTTTAATTACGTAAGCTGAACATTACCTTCGAGTATTTAATCTTTTTGTCAACCATTTCCTGTGCTTTAAATGGTTTAGAAAACCATACCATCCCCTTAATTTTCATTTGTTTACCTTTTTAAATCTCTCCCAAATCTTAATCCTCGCATTAGCCAGATATTCCCGTGACCCTTTCCATTCTCTGTTATGTAAACATTTTCCGTTTTGTGTATTGTTGATAGTTTAATTAATAAAACTCTATTTTATTAATGATAGCCATATTATTATCCTTGAGCTCAGTTTCACTTCTTAAGCATATTGAAGATAAATAATATCGGTCAACCAGATAACCACGCACTCTAAATATAATGGAATAGTTCCCTCAACGAATAGTTATATATCGTATATCGTCGAAATTCCATTCTACGACAAGCATGATCGGGATAAAGCGGTGGATGTTGTGTACCTTGACTTCCAAAAGGCCTTTGACAAGGTACCACACCGCCGCCTTCTCTAGAAAGTGTGTGCGCAGGGCATATACGGCAAGGTAGCAGGTTGGATAGAGTGCTGGCTAAGTGACAGTCAGCAACGAGTAGTGGTGAATGGACGGGCCTCTGAATGGGCGCCCGTATCTAGCGGTGTCCCTCAAGGTTCCGTCCTGGGACCACTACCGTTTATAATCTATGTCAACGACATGGACGAAGACATGGTTGCCAAAATCTCCAAATTTGCCGATGACACCAAGCTTGGTATCTATGTGTCAAAGGAGGGCAACACTGCCTGCCTCCAAGTGGACCTTCAAAGGATTGGGGAGTGGTTGGACACGTGGCAAATGCCTTTCAACATGGGAAAATGCAAAGTAATGCATATCGGCCAACGAAACCCCCTATCTTAGTACATCCTTAAAGGCACTGCTCTTGAATCGAGTGACACTGAGAAGGACTTGGGTGTAACAATCACTAGCGACCTCAAGTTCTCGAAACAGTGCATCAAGGCAGAGAAGAAAGCCGAAAGGATGTTAGGCTACATAAAGCGCCAGTTTGGATACCGTAACAAGGAGATAGTACTTTGTCTGTGCAACTCCCTCATTCGGTCGCACCTGAAGTATGCTGTACAATTTTGGAGTCCTTTGTTTCGAAAGGATATCGCAAGGTTGGAACGCGTACAAGCCAGGGCAACCAAGCTTATTCCCACTATCCGACGTAAACCCGTAGACTGCGTGGTCAGCTCATCGAAGTTTTCAAAATACTTCGAGGGTTCGACAATGTTGACTACCGGGATATTTTCACACTGAGTGAGAACAGAACGCACAATCACGGCTTCAAACTTGAACTGAAGCGTTACAACCGCAATCTGTGTGGAATTTTTTTCACTTACAGTATCTGCGGTAAGTGGAACGCAGTTACAGTGGAAGTTGTCAACAGTGAATCTGCTGACCAGTTCAAGTCAAGACTAGACAAAGTCTTGAAAAGTGGCCGTTTGGGGACGCAAAACAATTGAGCAGCCATGTGCCCGCTCGATTGCTAGTCCAAAGGTACCCTCTTTGAATGGACCGTGAGGTCTCCTAGGGTATTTCCTTTCCTTGTTACTCCTTGTAACACTTTGGAAGCTTAACAAAATATCGCAAAGACTCGTCTGGTGTTTGTCATCTTTTTCAAAAGTATATATAGAATATCTCATCTAATCTTTTATGTATTTATGCATTTAACCCATATGATATAATCGTCATTGTTACGTTGAATTGCATATGCAACGGGAAAATTTGGTTTCTTCATTTGAATAAACTTCAGCGATTATTCCAGAGGAAATCTAGGAACTAGTTAGGTGTCTAGAATTTTGTGGAAAGCTTTTAAGTTACGTGTTTTTGCGAAAATGTAGTGTAAAAACGTTGTATACAATCAAAGTAAATGTTATAGGCTCTCATATTGTGTCTGTCTGCTAATTTTCCCTTTCTAGCTCTCCTGTTCATCATATTCGTCCTCCATCGAGATTTCAAATTGTCCCTTATAATTCAAGGGAGCAACAAAGGCCAAAGTAATATAAAAAGAATCCTTCTGGATTGTTCACTGTCGTCATGAGCTGAAACGAATACCCTGTTCCAAATACACGTTCATCATTAGATCATTAGGACTGGTTCTTGTGTTGTGTGTAATCAGGTTTCCTGTTATCATCACACAATTAATGTAGATTTTACAAAACTAACTACGCGCACTAAGGAAGAGAAAAAGTGCAATTAAACATTGTGATTTTCCCAAATAAAGATTTACGCCCACCTCTTTATTGTTAAAGAGCATGAGATTGATTCATTTATCTCTTAATAACTCATACCAGCCATCAGAAAGTCGGTTAGTGAAAAAGTAAAAGAATGAATTATATTAAAGATCTTTTAAATCTGAAGAAAATCAAAATTGCCTTCAAGAGACAAATGCGACGCTCCGAAATAGCACAATTGTTGAAGAAAAAATAACAAAAGATATTTGTGTATCGCCAGCCAGTATTCCAACCCGAAAAGCAGAAAATGAGAGCGTCATAAAGTGGGCACATAAACCTATTTTCCCACAGAATTCATTAGTGCAAAAGTAAATGTCTGAAAAAAGTTTCGAAGCGATTTTGGAAGGAATTTAGACGGCTCAGAGACGGCGTTTGATTAAGACTTCGTATATTGAGTTGCAACAATTAAGGGTGTTCAATTACCAAGTTGAGCTACAATAAAGACTGTTCTATTAATATTTTACCAAGGGTTTTGCTAGTGCTTAAAAGTGTTTCCTTGATTGACAATTTCTATAGGCTTTAATTATGGGTATATTGGTCTTACAAAGACAAAGATTTCAATTTGATTTGTACATTATGTTCCTATGAAGGTTGGTGAACTATCAGATTTTCTACCACCCGCTTTCTGATGAGGTAGCTTCTAACTGCCTGGTTTGGACACGAAAGGTGGTGGAAAATAAGAATGAGAATGAAAAACTATGCAAATCTTAGGATATTATCGTAATTTAAGACCAAATGCTGCAAAGAAAAGGAATCCATCCTTTTTAATGAAGGATTCGAATGGTTGTTATCAACGGATAGTGTATATGCACTGCATTTACATAGGAAGCATTATTAAAATTTAGGAAATTATTATTCATGAAATAGAGCAAGTGAACAACAAGCGTAAATTAAATAGAATAAAAGGTGAATAATTTCATGACAAAAAAACTGTCAGAATGAAAATGGCAATGAAGAGAAAACGGATTTTAGGGGATATTTATTCCTCCTCACTTGAACGTTATGTCAAGGGAACATTTTTAATGTTCGATTTCAGCCCGTAGCCTGGATGTTGATAGCTGGTCTTTCTTTGTTAATTAAGATGGCTTCTAAGGTGTTCAGTCTAGCTTTATTTCCACCTTTTTCTTTAATCGTGGTGTTATTAACCAATATATCCCTCGTTAGGTTGATATTGTTTACAGTCTCCATATGAATTTTTTGAGGAGAAGGTCCATGTTGCACGTGCATTGTCAAACTCCTCGAAAGTATAGTGGTAGTAATATCAACATATTTTGAGTTGTTACGAAGCTTGCAGTCTTCATCCGAGCAGGTAAACTCGTAAATTATGTTCCTAGATTTCAGGATCGAGGAGTTTTGGCAGATGCTTGTATTCATAATGAGATTGTTAACTTTTGTCTTTTTATAATATATAATCATCCGAATCATGTCCGTTTGCTTCTTATCTTTGATGTTACGGCTAACAATCTCCTTGATGTTTTTGTCGTCTATTTTGTAGGCCGATGACATCTTATTTCTATAATACAGTTTGGTGTTATTTACTGCTTCCTGGTTACTTTTTGTTTTATCCGTGTCTTTAAATTGCATTCTTAAAAATGATTGAAGTTGTTTTTCACTCATGTTGTTCGGGAAATCGTTGTTCACGAGGGTTTGTTTTATGCGGGAGATCTATTGGTGTAACAATTTCCGCGTGGAGCAGCTTTTGTATGCTCAGGGGATGTATGAGCCGATTACACTTTTTTAGTATCTTTCAGGGCATTTACTATCCGTGTTGAGGCATCTTCACGTGTTTTAGCTTTTCTGTACAGTTTTGTGACGTAATTACCGTTGATGTTTTTTACGCCTACGTCCAGAAAATGTAGTTTATTGTCCATGCGCAATTCATAAATGAATTTTATCACGGAGTTCTCCTCAAATTGCTGTTTGAGGTTCTTAAGATGTTCTTCATTTTGGACGTTGATGTAGATGTCATCTACGTATCGGCAGTATGTGTGTGGCTTATTTTCTATGTTGTCTAATCAGCTCTTTTCAAGTTGACCCATATAGTAATTGGCAAAGGTCGGCCCAGGAGCGATCCCATAGCTACTCCATCGACTTGTTTGTATAGATTTCCATCAATAGCATCCCTTGATGTGGAAAACCTATTTACTAATGTGCCTATCTCTCAGACCATCGACATCAGTATACAAAATGTATACCACCATCCTACACTATCTCCTCCTACCCTTGAGCACACATCCTAAGGAATATGCTGCCTTCATGCACATTAGAGGCTCCCTTCAGGACACTGAACGGAAATCTATACACACAAGTCGATGGAGTGAAAAATAACGAGAAGAAAGAAGAGAAGAAAATAACGAGAAGAAAGAGAAAAGGAACGAGAAGAAAGAGAGAGAACTCGCTCTTACGAATTGCAAATGAAAAGAGCGAGGAAGGAGATGCTCTCCATAAACTCATAAAGACCGCAGTCTGCGACCATAAAACTCCCCGTCTTTAAAGAAGGTGAAGACTTGGAGTCTTATCTCACCCACATCGAAAAGATTTTCGAGGTGAACCAGTGGGACATCGAGACGGACGACGTAACTACGGGTTATTTTTATCTCCCTCCCATCAGAGGCAACAATTCATTACTCATCGTTAAAAGTCGAGTTGCTCGCCGCTTACAACATGACTCCAGATTTATACGGAGCTAAATTTAGACACTGTCGCATTCAATCAAACCAGACCTTCCCACAGTTGGGCTTGTCCCTACAGCGTCATTATAATTTTTGGATTGACGCGTCCAAGGTGCCTCGTGAATACGACCCCCTGGTCGATTTCGTCCTAAAGGACAAATTTCTTGTGTCGCTGCCTTCAGAAATCAGATCCTTCCTGAAGGACATGAGTTGCCGTACTCTCAAGGAATGCAGTGAGGAGGCAGACGTCTACGTAGCTAACCACAACTGCTATCCTAAGGAAGGAAAGAAATCAGAACCCCATCATTTCCTAAATCCAAAATCAGTAAGAACAGATTTGTTCCTAATAATGGGAATAAGTTCATATAGGTGACTGGGCCCGCCAAACCCAAACCTCTCTTCTCGTCGGACCACTGTGATGTTAAGTAATTTTCCCAATCCCCCTGCTTCGTCGTTCCCCAGGAGGACCATCGTGTGCTATTCTTGTGGACTTTCTGGTCACCGAGTCTGCCACACTATGTGTGCTCCTACGTCCATACAATCCTGCAAACGGCTCACAATAGCCTATTTGCTGGGCACTTCAGTCACACGAAGACCGCTCAGAGGTTCTTCAAATATTTTTATTGGCCTGGCACGATCGACGATATTCTACGATATTGTAATTCGTGCGATATTTACCAAAAGACGGCAATAATGAACGAGACAGAACTGCGCTTTTGCAGAAAGGACACCTACTCTCTGAACCCTTCTCCCGAGTAGCTATCGACCTAATCGGACCGATCCACTCCTCATCGAGCGAAGGCCATATTTACGTTTTAACGCTGGTCGACTTTGCCACTCGATTCCTCGATGTTCTGCTGCTCAAGAAAATCGATAGCATCTCCCCCGCCGAAGCCCTTATTTCCATAGTTTTCCGTGTGGGCCTGCCCCCCCCAAAAATCCTCTCAGATCGTGGTCTTCAATTCACCTCCGAATTAATGGAGTACGTTGGTAAATTATTGATAATCAAGCCCCTGTTTACCACTCCTTTTAACCCGAGTGGGACTGGAATGTGCGAGAAGCTAAATGAAAGCCTCACAGCTCAGGAAGTTGTGTGCAGATTAGCACACTCAATGGCACTTCTTTCTTGCGAGAGCCCTCTTTGCCTACCGTGAAATCCCTCATCGTACATTAGGATTCACCCCTTTGAACTTTTATATGATAGAAACGTCAGAGGCCCACTGAGTATCATAAAGGAACTTTAGTCCAATCATAAATTGGACCAAAATATCCAGACTTCTCAATCATATCTACTGGATTTAAGAAGTAGGCTGGAAAAGTGCGCTGAAATTGCGTCTTAGAACGCTGACATCAATTTTAACAAATATAAGATACTTCGATTGAAAGTACAAAGAAAGAAAATTAACCTCGGAAAATAAGTTTTACTTCTCCTCCCTACGGACAACAATAAATTGTTGAGCCATTGGAAGGACCCCTACCACATAGTCGAGAAGTGTGGCCTTGTCGATTACCTTATTGAAACCCCTCGGAAAGAAAACTCTTCCATATTAATATGCTCAAGCGGTACCACCGGCGCGCGAGCATCAACCAGATAGTTGAAAACGACGAAGAAGCCCCCATGGAATCTGGCTACCCCCTGGACCCTTTTGCGTAATCCAAGTCGCCTGAGTGGAGCAAAACAAGGGATAACCGTTGCATGTCTTGTCCGACTTCAATAATTCCACGCCTCCAAAAATTACGATATGTGACGAGCTATCATATCTTCAAAAGGATCAACTGCAAGCGCTCCTGATTCGTTTTGATGACCCTGGAACACATCCATTCCAAACCATACCACTGCCTATATACTTCCGGGAAGCATTCAATAACGAAGTGGATAAACTTCTAAGGTTGCAGATCATCGAACCTTCGGAGTCGAGCTATTGTTCTCCGGTTGTCATGGAAAAGAAGGCCGATGGTTCTTATCGAATGTGCATCGATTTTAGAAAGCTAAATTCAGTTATCGTATTCGATGCCAAACCAATCCTAACCATAGGTCAGAACCTCCACCTTATTGAGAAGGCCAATTTCATCTCCGAGTTGGATTTAGGCAAGGCTTTATTATCAGATCCCCCTGAGGGAAAAAGTGAAGAAATTTACTGCTTTCTTACTAAGAAGGGGCTTCTGCAGTTTTGATAGCTCTCTTTGGTCAGGTCATGGCTTGCAGCAATTATAACTGGATGATGATGATGATTTTAGAAGGCTTACCAAACGTCACCTTCTATTTTTATAATGTTTATGTGGTCACCTAAGATTGGGATCAACACTTTACCACCCTTCAAGCCCTTCTGTATCGACTCCGGGAACACAATTTGATAATTGGCCCCTGTAAGTGCCACTTCGCTTTTTGCACTATTGATTACCTCGGCTTCCAAATCGTGAATAATTGGTTAGCCCCTCAGGAAGAAAAGATTCGGGCCATCATGGATATGCCTTTGCCCACTAATAAAGAAACAGCTGCGATTCTCCATAGGCTCTGCATCGTTCTATCGTCATTCATATCCAACTTTGCGAGTATCTCCGCCACCTTCTGCGACTTATTAAATAAGAAGGCCCCCGAACGCCTGTAGTGGATGCCACTTTCGGCCCATAGTTTCAACCAACTTAAGGAGAAGTTAGCATCCGCCCATATACTCTGCCTCCCTAACTCGGACAAACTGTTTGGCATTGGCACCGATGTCAGTAATGACGGTATAGGATGTGACCTCCTCAAGTATGAGAATAACGGCGAAAGTTTGCCCATCGCTTATGCAAGCAGAAAATTAATTGCAGGTGAGAAAAAATAGGCGGGAATTGAGAAAGAGGCACTCGCTATTATTTGGAGGATCTGTAATTTATAATGTACGAGTATTTACTAGGCAAGGAATTTGTAATGTAAACGGATCACAAACCCGTATCATACCTACGTAACTTAAAAAATAATTACGGTCGGTTGATGCGTTGGAGCTTGTTCCTGCAGAATTCCAATTCTGCATTTTGTATTTAAAAGGAAGATAACTGTATTGCTGATAGTTTAAGAACGAACCCATTAGATCATTTTCCAAACTAATTCTGAGCCATTTCCTTTTTTTTTATCCATGTATTAATTTTTGTTCATAAAATAAGTTTGTATATTCAACCATACAATAAGAAAACGCGTATCCTTATATATATATATATATGTATAGATATATATACAGTCGGCCCTCGGCTATTCGCGGTTCGTCATTTGTGCCTTCATCTATCCGCGGAAAATTTGGTGGGGACCTTAAAATTCAAAATTTGCGCCATTTCCAGATATCCGCGGAAACCTACGTACATAGTCGTAAAACGTAAGTGTTGGTTGGCTGAGACGGGACGATTCCAGCCAATCAGCGTTCAGATCTCACTCGCTCGACTACAGTATGTACAGTATATGTACCGATTTCCAGCGCTCCATTCAGTACGCTTGTGTCCCGCGTGTGCGAACGGTGATTTGTGTATTTGTCGTAATTTTGCATGTTTTATTTCTCGTTTTTCAATCATTTTACACCCTGAATAATTCTTGCTTTATGCATCTTAATATTAACAATGCCTAAGCGCCCTGCATCGTCTAGTGTTGCTAAAGACATGCCTAAGCGTGCCAATAATGTGATGAGTATGGAGGAGAAGGCGAAAGTGTTAGATAGGTTGAAAAAAGGTAAGAAAAAGGCCGAAGTTACTAGAGAGTTTGTCGTTAACAAAAGCACAATTTGATCAATTTTAAGCTGTGAAAAGGCTATTAGAGAGAGCGTGTCAGTGAGTGTTAACCAAGTGATAAAGACTAGCAATTCAGTGCGTGATAAGGTTCTTGTTAGGATGGAGTCTGCTCTAATTATTTGGATTTCTGACGCTCGTAAAAAGGTGTTCCTTTGAATACTAATATCATTCGTGAAAAGGCAAGGCAGCTCTATAAAACAATGGAGTTTCCCTCGTACTCATTTCCACCTGTTCCTCAAACACAACGCGCCCAATCGCGATTCGTGTTCTAGTGGAGAGCAAGTTCAAAGTTCATCCCGTTAATAATAATTGTCAAGAGATTATTATTTGAACTTTGCGCCAAGGCGAGGATTACTCCCTCGGACCAAATCTCTGGGATAACAGCAATGCGCAACCAACTCTCCTGCGCAAGTGCTCTCTCTACTACCCCCCCTCCCGTGTAAGCCTCCATCGTTGGCTTCGTTTACGCTCAAGGTCATTCGAGCGACCCTTAGTCAATATTGTTCGTTTGTTGGTACGGTGACCGTCCCCGCCAAGTCTCCTCCTCCCCTTTCAGCCGCGGAGACTCGTATACGTCTAAGCGCATATAGCTTGTTTTAAAGCCTCTTTTAACCTTGTAAAAGGATATTAATTTGCATATTAGTAAAGTTATTTTTGTACCAGTTTTTCTATTGTTCTGGAAGCTCCAAGATAGTCGACTGTTTGGCCAACCTACATTTAGTTAATTTTCACTCTGCTTGTATTATAAATCTCCCACGCACATAGCCGTTCGACCTCGGCTGAGAAACGCATCCTTTTTAGGTCCTGCTAGAAAGGAAGTTAAGGAAGTAACCATCTTTAGAGTTGCAAGAAGGGAAACTTAAAAATGTTGTAAAGAAAGTTTGGACGGTTCTATAACAGAGTTATAAGCGTTACGGAACTCCAAAGTTTGGAAAGAACTACTAAATTTTCTACTTAGGAATACAGATGTGATTTCCATGAACACAGACTCTTGTCGAAAGGACCTTGTGTCTTTTTTCGAAATTAAACAATAAGGCAAGCTGAAAACACATTTACACGCCCCTTTCCCGTGTACCTACCCCCTAATTTAAAATAATGAAAGGGTATATTCAAGAGATGTTGAACCAAGAGCGTATAGAACCCTCATCCAACTGCTGGTCTTCTCTTATGATTCTAGGTAAGAAAAAGGATGGTACGAGTCACCCTTGCATTGACTATAGAAAACTCAATGACATTATTGTCTATTACCGATTCCTAATTCAATATATGCAAGAAACGATAAGGAATGTTGCAAAGTGAAAATATTTTTCATATCTGGACTTGGCGAGTGGATAGTGGAACATTGAGCTTTTTCAGGTTTCACGAGCCTACACTGTCTTCTCCACAAATCCTGGCCATTATGCATGGAAATTTTTACTATGTGGATCTAAAAATGTCCGGCAAATTTCTCTAGACTGATTAATACATACTCTTTAGTAAATCTTTTAGTAATCAATGTCCTCGTTAATCCAGATCAGTTGGACATCTTCAGTAACATTACACCAGCATATTTTGGCCGAGTGCAGAGATTGTGTTCGCGGTTGCCATCCGCAAATCTGAAATCAAAGTTAGCAAAGTGCAACTTCTTGCAGGAGTTCATAGAATACATACGCTACATGTTGACATTGGTGGGATTAAACCTGACCCAGCAAAACATGAGATCCTGCGGAATTATACAATTCCAAAATCTGTGGATGACGCGCGTGCGTTTCTTGGTTTTGTTGGATTTTATCGATCATTTATCCCACAGTTCTCTCACATCAGTAGTCCGATAACATTTCTCTCCAAAAAGGAAGTTGCATATGTTTGGAGATTAAAATAACAGCAAACGTTGAATAACCTCCTTGAATATCTGATGAAGCACCAAATCTTTCGGTATCCGGACTACACTAAGCCCTTTATTTTGAAACACGACGGTACGAAATTACCATTTGCTTATGATAGCCTGTCACTAAACAATGCTAAATGGAATTATTCCATCAGTGACCAAGAGTCTCTTGCTATTTTCCGGGTGCTTAAAAAATTCCGAAACATCATTTACGCATATTCCATTACGGTAAGAACTTATCACAAGCCACTGGTCTACCTATTCAAGAACAAACTTCTTGAAGGTCAAATTAGCCATTTTAGCCATAGGATTGTGCCATGAGACCCATTTCTAAGGTAATATAGATGTTCAACGCACGCCAAAGAGTCTATAGGAAATATACTATTCCGCAACATGGTAAAGCTTATACAGGAGTCAGGAGGCAGGAGTGTCCATCCTGATTCCTTCCTGAAACATGAAAGAAATGCCCCAAGATCGCGATCAGGCACTCATATCCTACATGCCAAAGGACCGGGATAAACACATCCCAGATGCTGCACTTTGCAAATGGAATGATTCTCTCTTTTTGGCGCAAATAGCCCAAAACAATGATTATAATATCTCCATTAGAGATAGTCCTCATTTTGCCCTGCATCACTATGATAAGCGTTTTCTCTGCAACCTATCGGAGGCAAATATTCGAGGTATATTGCTCGCCGCAGAAAAGATTGATGCCAACCATAAACTCGCTGAGCGAGAGTTTAAAATATTTGACATAATTCGAAAAAAGTTGAAACCTGTAACCAGCAAATGGAACCCGAACACCATCGTGTAGCAACCTTAAAACCCTAGGTGTTGGGATGCAATGGTATATTAAAAACATTAAACCACTACATGCGTACAGAAAGTTCTCCCCTAAGTGGGATGGACTCCATCTTATTATGAAGGACTTTGGTAAGAACAAATAGGAGATTCTGGACTTGCCTGACCTTTCTTGATATAAGATCGTGCATGCAAACAACATTAAAGTTGCTCCCTAGTCTAGCTTGCCCAATCTCCGAATCAAAACCACAAAAAAGTCCCCCTTCCCCGTAAGATGACGGCCAATTAGAGCTCACAAGATATTTTAATTGGTATTTTCGTTCATCACCTTCCGGTAGCAGACCTAACGAAGTACCTCCACCCCTAAATGAAAATTCAGCTTCGGACGCTGTTCGAATTTACCCGTGTGTTCGTCGGAATACACCTGCAAGTCCCCTCTCTCAAGCGCCTGTTTCTAATTGCGAACTTCTTCTTCCTCCCCTCTTTCCCCACCTTTGGCAGGAATCGAACCAGTATTGACCTCTTCCAGTCCTCCGGCTTCAACTAGTTCTGCTCCCTCACTGCTGAACGATCGACACAGTCACCCAAGCTATAGCCCACGCATTGCGCGACCACTGGAACTAGTGTAAATCCTTGGCAACCGTGATTCGCAATCTCGCTCTCTGCCGTTTCTTGCATAAAGCTATTGCCTTTGACAATGGAAATGAACGCATCCATTGTGCTCCTTTTTCCCTATATATTTCCTCTGAACGTCATCCTATCCAACTCACCTATATTACTAGTATACCAGTGGCACCTTGATTTACATAATTTCATAGCAATTTAACACCATTTTGAAAACTTGACTAACTTCGTATTCATTGTAGAGCCGCTAACCTACTTTTCGACCTCGGCACTCACCTGCATATTAATAGTTGCCCTCATTTGGAAAATTGTAAGTGATTTTGTTGTGCCCCTACACCATTGGATCCCACTTCAGCAAAGAAGAGCTATGCGCGCACACGAGCTATTCCACGACAATGGAAACTAGAAATTAATGTGTAAATAAAATATTTGTTAATAGCCGATATTAGCTAGGTAGGATTTTAACGCCTTGTTTGGGAGGAATCTTGATATGCTAAGAAAAGATCAGTGTAAATGTGCTTCATTTATACAGGAAGTATTAATAAAATTCTGAAATTATTACTAACAAATTAAGTAAGGAAAAACAGGAGTAAATTCAATAGAATAAAAGGTAACTAATTTCATGACTCGCTTCTAGTAGCAGTGTATTAAAATAAATCTATATTACTACTATTAATAAGCACAAGGAATTCAGCCGATAAAACCATTGTAAAAACTTGAATTCAGTAAATTCAGGACCAAGTCGTACAAGTTGATTCACCCCATTTGCAACAACCCCTCTTTTCATTTGTTGCGAATTGATGTCCTCCCCCCACCCCCTTCATAAATAAGATACTCCCTTAGATTGGAAGCCTTTTTCTTTAAAGGACGTTCTTTTGTGATGGTGTAACCAATCCCTTCTTCCCTTCCCTCAACTCGGTAAGAGATTCCCTTCAACTTAGTTTTCCCTCATTCTTAAGAATCATATCAACGAATCCTACCCGACCTTATTTTACACTCAAGAAGAGAATGGCTCTGATATAAAGAAAGAAAAGCTCATGTACCACCCTAGTAGATTTTATTTGTGTTTTGTAGTTTAAAGCCCTCATACCCCTTACGGAGTAAAGGAGAATTGGAAAAAGATACTTTGTTCTAAAAATCGTATATTTATTTTGGCTCCACCTAGTTTCGTCAATTGTCATATATATACGTAGGAGATTGCATTAAACGGTAGCTTAGGTCAGAATTCTCCAAAGGTTGACCACCTACTAGTTTGATATCCTACCTTTTGTAAACTTTAAAATTTGTCAAATAAGTTCAGCTAAAGTGGTAATTAAACTAGAAACAAAAACAACTGTTTGGTCGTGATCGTTTGTTCGAAATCTGCTCATGTCAATGTAGAGTTATTAACAACTTAGCCGCGTGCCGTGACCATAACTGAGTCACGTTTCAAGAAGGCACTCTCAAGTGAACATCCTGTTCGTATCTCCTAGAACCATTGCGTCAACCCATGCAGAACCCTCTAAATTTTAAAATTAACCAAGAAATTATTGCCCAATCTACATTGTTTAACAATAAAACGAGTAGAAAAACAATCAAGTAGGTTTAAATTGTTCCATTCTTAAATTGTCTGATTGCATTAACTTGTCAAGAAATTAATGTTGTTAGTTTCGTGTTAATATTAATGATGAGAAACATGGAACGATCGGAAATAGTATTAACAAGATGGTTTTCTCTTGCATTATTTGTCGCAAAAAGCTTTAATTCCATCATTAGTTGGATTGAAGGTAAGATATGAAACATTTTTGTTCGAATTTCGACAGGGTAACAATATTAACGAAACTAATAATAATAATAATGTGATTGCTCACCGCTTTATTGAAATGCGTAGGTAGATTTACTGGAATTCAAAAATACGAGTAGTAAAAATCCTTAAATCCTTTTTGAATAAAACTCAGCTTCAAAAGTAAGTGAGAATGTGGGGAGTTATATGTGATTGGGAAAGGTCCATCTGCCTAATTTGATCAGTTTGAATTGCTCCGAGGATGTTCTTAGTCATTCTAAATTTGATATCGCTCTTTCGACGGAGCCAGCAACACGCCTTTCGCGCAAATTCCCCTCCTCTTGCAGTGAGAGACTAGATGATCTACGAGTACCTCCCCGAACCGCGAAAACGCCTGAGCAATTTCGTAGAGGAAATATCTCACTCCAAGCACAGGGACTCTGCCTTGGAGCAAACAGGGCTTTACCCACTTATATGTATGCTTGGTACCTAGCTGGAATTAGAGAGGTCATTGCCTTGGACAATTAGCATGATTCAAAAAAAGGGAAGAAAAACGACCTATAGTTGAGACAGTGATCTTGTATACAGACGGATTAGGGAGGCTGAAAATTTCAAACGGTGAAAATATGACTCTTACCATGTTGCTTTTAACTGACAGAAAAAAAACTTGTTCTCAATTTTGTTGTAGAATTTTTAGCAATAATTGGACTAATTTTCAAGCTTTTGTAAGTTGTAGTAGTGGGTAGGCCTTTTTAAGATAGGATTGCCTATGCCGATTTTAAGGAAATATATCCTATGCCTTTTTTAAGGTAGGCAAATTGTTTCCGGAGCTACATGCATGAACAGTCTGTAGAATAATGCTACTAAATGTTTAAATATTGCTTCATCTTTAAGCTAACGTTTAAATGAAACTCTTAAACAAAAACCTCCTTCAGTGGTCAATCCATCAGGTGCCCAATTCCTTAATAGCAATGTATGCCCACACGTGTCATGTTTGATCTAAGAAAAAATATGGCGGTAGGGCGAACATTTTTCCTAATCGTCCATATTCCTCATAGTGTACACTATGTTATTACCATTTATTGGAATAATTAAAATACCAATTAAGTGACAAACTTTACTTTGATAGGTAGGAGGTAGAAAAGGAGATCAAATCCAATATTGTATTGAAACCAAATTGATTCTTCCAGAAAGGTATCCATTGCTTAGTTAAACTATAGGAGAACATTCACAATAATGATAGAGAATATTTTGCTAAATAAATGGTAGTGGTATATTAAAAGTGATTTTACTTTCCTTTAAAACTAATCTTACTACCTATTATTTTACGTTCCGCGATCGAAATCTCCTGTTTTATAGAACTTTGACTAATTTTCGCATCCTATACCACTGGAACGCCCCAATAAACTAATGTATAATGAATAGCTCGCAACTACTCTGCAGAAAAATATAAACTATGTATAATTAAAAAAATAATTCGCCCATTTAAAAATACTAAAAAAATAAGCTCAAGAAAACAGATTTCTTTTTATTTTGAATCCAAAGACACAACAAAAATAAAACAGGAAGAACCATCACTAAGAAAAGAATAAATGAACATTGACGAGGTAAAAGCGATAATACACAAGTTAGGATCCAGTGTTATAATGAACATTTACAATTAGTAAGTAAATTTAAAACAAGAAATAATAGACAAACGGATATTCAAATGATATACCACTTTAAATATAAAATGGAGATTTTACAGACATTACATTATATTTTAACTCGGATTTTTTTCTAGATTTTATTTCGATTGAAATAAATTTTTATGCATTAATTGACCAATAACAAATTTCGAGTCATGGCCAAATGTTTCTACATTGGTTTATTTTGAGAGTATAATTTAACTTTGGACCATAAAATAAGCATCGATTTTAAAAAGGGAAGACCAAAAGCAAATTATTAGGGGATTTGTACAATAGGAAACATTTAATTTTTTAGACAAAAACCGTTGCCAGAGCCGGATAGGCTGTAGGCCACATAACGAAGGTGTGCCTGCAAAGTGCAAGCTCCTCCTATAACAAGGGGTGGCAAAACCGCTTTTCTTCTCTTCGTATATAGCTTATAACACAAGCACCTTCAAAACCCTTCGTCTCAACATCGTTTTCAACCGAGCAAAATTCAAAACCATCTTGAAAAGATCCTCAATACGAAAGCATAAAAGACCTCATAACTCCCCAAAATGAAACGCGCAGAAGTCATTCTAAAAAAAAGAAAAAAAAGAAACTAGACTTAAACATAAAAATGAATGAATTTATGCACAAATTAAACATCACAATTTAATCATTTAAAAATTATGTATTTTCCCATATTTGTATGCCTCATTCCTCTCTTCCCACTATCATTTATTATCCTCCCTATATAAAACGAGTGGGTATCTATTAACTTCAGTTTCTCTGAAGATCTTAAATAGTGTTTGACGAAAAGTCAAAATAAAATGCATTACACAATAATCATGAAAAAGTTGAATTTTAGTGCTCAAAAGACTTTCGGTAAATTGGAAGTGAAATCTAAATAGTATAGTAAAATCAAGCTGTTATCAGTTTTCTGCAAAATATTATTATTATTTTGAAAATTAAGCAGTGAAGTTACTTCCTCGCAAGATTTGAGTGTGAGAGAGAGAAGTTTTAATCAAAGAGTTAGGAGAAGTACGACATCCCAAGGTCCAAATGGAGAGAGAATACCATATGAAATATGGATAAAAAACTTTTTATAAAAGAAATAACACATAGAGATTGGGTTTGGCGATTATGGGAATAGACTGGGGCTTGTAGTGGAAGAGGAACACGTATGAATTTTAAATATTATTTATGCATTTTTTTTATCAGAGTGGATTAGGCGGGTGTGAGCTACTCGGACATATTTGAAAAGAGAACAATTGACATTAAGTGACATAGGTACACGATTAAAGGCAAATTTTCATTTAATGGGTAGTTATAAAATTTCATATTTTTAATATAGCTAACATATTTTACGGTGTGTCTATACTAGTGGAAAATAATAAATTAACATAATATTTTCTTAGGATTTGTTTATTCACATTTTGTGCTGAACCTTTTGAAAGAGTTTGCGACACATTTTGTGTTGTGTTGCATTTTGAAAAGATGGTGGTTTGGAGCTGTACGGTGGTGCTCGAAGCCATAATTTTATTATAGATTAGAAGAGTAAAGAACGTCTTCGTTGAGGGTTCAAAGATATTGGTGTGATAGCGATGGTGGTACTGGTAGGGATATTTGAAAAACATTTTCCGCTCTGCTGATTTCAAGTTTCATGGTCCCTTCTATCAGAAATTGGCGCAAAAATGGCGGCTTGGAGAAGCGTGGGAAAATTAGATCTTCCTTACTCACTGGATATGTGACTTTTTCTACGGAAGATATGTGGTCATACCATGCCTTTAATCAAGAGTCCTTGTTCTAAGAAAGACAGTAATTCAACTTTGATTGACTCGTTACAATAGTTATAAATAGAAACTTTTCTCTTACAATAAATAAGGTTATCTGTATATATGACATTGGAAAGTTATAAAGACTTTGGTATTGTTCGATTGTGCTTTGATGAGGTTATTATATGCTGTAAACAGACATCTTGTTAAAAGTTTAAGCTGAGCAATCACGCTCCGACACAAGAGAATCAAACTCGAAAATCACTTGATTTGAGATCGCGAATCTTTACAAATATTTTATCCTTTTTTTGGGGGGATTTCTTGAAAATGCTATCGTTATTCACCGCCCAAGTAATAATAAAATCAACCTCACCTGTAATTCCGAGTCACAAAGTTCTATTCCTAACCAATTTATTTTTTTAAATTGGGCTTACATCTTTGGTTCATTAAAACTGGTCTACAACCTGTCCCTCCAGAGGCGAGTGCTGCATTGTCCATTTGACATTGGAATCTATTGTTGTTTACATAAACTGAAAAGGGGAAACAAATGAGCACAAGTTCGCCAGAAACTTTGTAAGAAGAGGTATGTAAAGAAACTGGGGAAGTTCAAAGAAACTACGTAGGATGCTAGACTGAAAGGGTGTGCGGCTATCACAAACTGCCCAACCTCTTCGGTTCATTAAAACTGGTCTACAATTAACGCCCTCCTGAAGGAGTTGGACCAAGAATAAAACCCAATCTGCAACATCTGTTCTACCCCTATCCTTGTTTTTTTTTTAAAGCGCCCGAAAATACATTGCTGTTAAAGAGGATCAAAAAAATACATGTCAATGGCTTTTTATCAACATTTCGGTAAGCTAAATGATATAATGGCATTAAATTTGCTTACATAACACTTATTCTGCTCCACTTTATAACCCACATAGATCCATAATTCATTAAAATCATATTCTTAGTTTTCTTTCGGATGAGTCGCCTATTTGCCATTAATTCTTTTCCTATCCCTCGCGCGCACATGGTTAAATCTGTTTACCTTTCCCAAACAATGACCTACCTATAAACCTGGGTTACCATTCCCCACTGTGACCCTCTCAGGAAACCCTCAGCTCACAACTGCTCTTTTTTGATTTCGTGAAACTGAATCCAGAGAAATGGTTACTCTTCGATCTTAAAACAGGATTTATTACCATTTAAAACACTTATTTGTTTTGATTCTTTTAATATTTGCTTTAGGAAAGAGTGAAACTTAAAAAATACATTAAATTCATATGTTCATCTAAACTATACCTTTCGTATCATTCATACTTACTAAAAGGAGAATGTTTGGGACACAGTTTAGATGTTGGAAAGACTTCAGTGTCATTCTGGAACCTAGTGTGGTTGGACGTTCGGTATGCAAGCCTTTTATTCGTGGCTCACGTTGAAAAAGGGTGACTAAATGTCGTCCAAATTTTACCAGTTTAAACATATTGTTTGATGATATATGACAACACTTTCACAAACTCTTCAAACTTTATACATAATAGTAGTATTTTGATATAAAATTAATAGCATATAAACCGATACATCATAAAGCAAGGATACCCTTACAGTGTACAATATTTGAAAACCTTACCATGCAAATGTTTTCTTTTAAAAAAACATTGTTAAATGCTAATATGATTTGAAATTAGGTAAGCAATTATATATATTGGCAAATTATGCACGTTTTGCTGCCTTGTGACCATATATTCCAATTTGTGTGAATACTTTGTGATAATTCCATGCAAGCTGTGATACTTTAGGCTGGTTTGAATTATGAGATTGGTGGGACAATAAAATTGGACATAAAGATAAGTGAGCATGCAGAGAGACAGGGGTATAAACAGACATAGACTTAAATATTTATTAATTATTGAGAACGAAAAAATAATTATTTTACCAAAAAGAAATACTAAAGCACAACATTCCAAATCTCTTGAGAGCATAGGTATGTGCAAGAGAGCTAATGAATTCAAATATACAAATTTGTAGCTTCATGAGAGACCCAACTTTATGGTACTCACAAAATGATAGTATTTACACCGGTAGTTTTTATGAGATGTAATCGTATACGAACTGATAGTTTTTCAGCAACTTACTGCACATAACCAAGAAATCAAACTCTTACTAGTGAGATCAGAGCCTCATTTATAAACAAAAATACTATAATGATAAATAAATCTATTTTTTTAGTAGCATTCAATCATATGCAGAACGAACTTACTTTTAAAAAGGAAATTAAAATATGGTATAGTTAGACTCGAAATTGGATATATATATACAGTGCCCCGCAAAAGTTTACAACACACCATGAAAAACAGGCGTTTATGTATTTGTAAGCACGATAGGTAAATGAAACTTTTATTACTGACAGAATATGTATTCAAACAATAAATTAAATCATCAGGACCATGAAAAACATCAATATAGTTTTTTGTTGAAGAAATACAATTAACTTCTAGAACGTTCTACATTAATCTACGCACATAACTTAGGGACTGGTATAAGCTATCGCGTTATTATTGGTCACACAGCGTCCTGTAAACATTCGCACGATGGGGAAACAGAAAAGAATCGATCAAGGTCTTTGAAAACGTATTGTAGACCTTCATAAAATTGGCATTGGTTATAGAAAAATATCTCGTCAGTTAGTAGTTCCATTGAGTTGAGTTGGAACGATAATACTTCATTGGAAGTCTCAAAATTCTACTCTTCCTCTGATCAGTTCTGGCCGCCCTCGCAAGATAACCGAATGTGCAGGGAGATTATTTGAAAGAAACGTCAGTAAAACACCCACGGTTACTCTTAAAGAACTTTAGCGTGACAATGAGTAAAGACACAATTAGTTGATCGCTTCGTAGCATGGGCATCTACTCACGGTCTCCAAGGAAAATCCCACTTCTTACAAGAAAACAGGTTCGTGATCGTTTGAATTTGGAAAAAGTGTTTGTTTGTAAACCTGCAGAGTTTTGAGACAACGTAATTTGGTCGGATGAGACAAAGATAGGACTGTTCGGCCGTAATGGAGCTCCGAGGGTATGGCGAAAGAAAGGTACCGAATACGCACCGAAGAACACTACCCCAACAGTAAAATATGGAGGTGGCTTAATCATGATCTGGGGTTGTTTTAGTGCCGCAGGTGTTGGAAATATCGAAACCATAGAAGCAAGGATGAATGGAGAACATTAGAGAAGAATCTTGAAGAAAATTTACGTCCAAGTGTGCATTCTCTTAAATTGAAACAGAATTGGATCCTTCAAAAAGACCTTGATCCAAAGTATACAGCAAAACTTACACAAAATTGGTTTAGATCAAATGGTGTAAATGTTCTAAAATGGCCTAGTCTGAACCCTATCGAAAATATATGAAAAGAACTGAAGCTCGGAATCCAAAAATAGAACCAACAAACATGTCTGAACTGAAGAAAATATGCATTGAGGAATGGAGTAATATTAATTAACACAAACACACGTAAGAAGTACTTAGGAGACTATTCTAAGCGGATACAAGCTGTTATTAGCAACAGTAGTTATGCTACTAAATATTAAGAAACGATTTGATATATGTGTTGTAAACTTTTGCGTTACTAATTAATTGTATTTCTTCGACAAAAAACTATATTGATGTTTTTGTATGATCCTGATGATTTAATTTATTGTTTGAATACATATCCTGTCAGTAATAAAAGTTCCATTTACCTATCGTGCTTACAAATACATAAACGTCTGTTTTTCATGATGTGTTGTAAACTTTTGTGGGGCACTCTATAATTATCAGTATTACCCACTGAAAAATGTTATTACCAAAATCCGCAAAAAGTAAAAAAACGACTTAGAATTACGATATGCAACAACTTATCTTCTTCAGAGTGTCAAACGATATTGAACCAACGCTAAAGGAGGCGACTCGAGTAAAACAATGAGGTTTAGAGGGATGAAATATTCATCTGTCGGATAGAAATAATTAATTAGTTGGAATTTGTTATTAATATTAAAGATTAAAAGATCTAGATCGAGGCTTGCCAACCTTTGTTAGCTAACTTTTACGTTTTTCGCCTAGCTCTCGTTAAATATTATAAATATCTACATATCAACTGTACTGAAATAATGTTTACTGAATTTTAATTTGATCTTCAGATTGATGCTGGTTAACTAGAGCGTTGATGTTAGGTTTAACTTTTGCAAAACCTAACGAAGGTTTCCTATTTCTACCATTTTCAAGAAATTTCTTTCCCTGATAAGAATATACTTGAAGATACTGAACCCACTTTTGAGTAAGTATGACATAAAGAAAGCCACGCGTAGTGAGGAAATCTTGTTTCATAAATTTGGATAGAGCTGGGTCACTTTTTTGTTCTGTCAAAGTTGTGGATATCATTAAGATTTGTTTTCGATTCAACATCATATTTGATTTGCAATAGTTCTTCTTGGTAGGCAACTTCAACATTACTCACGTCTTGGTTAAACGGCATTTCCATTCATGCATCGACTTCATGGTTGATGATATCTTCAAAGCTATTTTCTATGTATCTTTGTAGTGTATTAAGATGATTATTAAGTATATCCACGTCAGCTTCTGTGAGCTCATTTTTGATTGATAAGAATCCTGGAAACTGATGTAACTCCCTTTATATGATGTTTTTTTTTATAAATTGAGTTTGTTGTTGAATGAGCAAACTATCTTTTTACACTCAATTAGTGTCCTAATTTCTCATTGAAGATTAAAGTTAGCATCATTTAACATTATGAATATATCAGCCTAGTAAAAGACATGACTCTTCACGTCTCTTACTTGATGGCAGAAACTAAATTCTTTTTCACTTTCTCCCCCAAAATGCAACACACTTTTACCTAACTCGACAAAACCCTTTGGACATTGAGCTTTTGAAAAACACCAAACTGTCGTGTGCAATAGTAATCAAACATGGTCTTCATCAGAATCCTGACATAATTGATGAAACCATATTCAATGGTGAATGCAGAATTGGGCTCATTTTTTTACAACAAGATGTCTATGGATTATGCAATGAAATCACCAAAGGTTAGGAGCTTCCATTTCGAAGCAATACAAAGCCTCGATAGCAGCCAACCATCGATGGAGCCCCATCTGTTGCGCAGGCAATAATGTTTGCCGGAGGGTAGTATTCTTTTCAAAGTATGATTTAACTATTGCAAAAATTGAAGTTCATTTTGTACCCGTAATAAGCTTATTATCAAAGACCATCGCTTCTTGAAGTATACGGTTATCATCAAAATAGCGGATATATGCCATTAGCAATGCATAATTATCAGTAATTGTAGTTTCAACTATTTTTAAAGAAAATGGTATTCTTTGAAAAGTAGATAAAAGTTGCTTTTCAACATCACAGGCCATTTCATCAATACACGGATTACCATTTTATTATTAAGTGGCAATGTTTTCAAGACATTTGTTCTGTACTGATGCGTCCTTCTTGACATTAGTTCTATATAGCATGCTATTAATAACTTTCCAATAATAGTGGGCGCAATGCCCCTTCAGCAATAAGTACTGAAATAGGGTAACTGGCAATGAGCTCATCCTTTTTCTTGTCAGTGGACCTTTGAAATATAGATGTTATTATTTTACGTTTTTTTAAAAATTGTTCAGCAATATCTTGAAAAATCTCTTAGCCTTATCTTTCTTATCTGAATGTTTTATGTCAAGATGTTCCACCAATCTAGATGGTTTCATCGCTTCATTTAAAAATGATTTTATGGCATAGCAAACACATTGTCATTACATTATCTACAAGCGATACGATAAAACTATATGCTGATACTCGTATATTTTTTCTTTGACCACATTGTTTTATAAGAAAAAGGGTTTAAATTTGACTTATAAAGCAAGCTATTTAAAAAAGCAGTACTTCTTAAACGAGACGAAAGTGTAACTGAGTGATGTGATATGACTTCAGCTAGATAAGGGCAAAGAGACAAAAGTTGCCAAAGGTCACAACAATAGACAAATACCACTCATGCGAGCGAAAGAACTTGATTTAAGAGGGTCGCGCGTTATGAAGAATTAAATGTAGATACAAGTATGATTGCCTGGTTTTCTGGGAGCGATATTTTAATGGACGACAAAAGTGCGTACCGCCCACCTAATTATTTAAACTCACCTAGAAGTGGGCACTACCGCCAAGGTTGGTAAGCCATGATCTAGATTATAAGAGTATGGGGGGGGGCATATCCTTATTATCCCTTTTTATTCTTGCTTTTCACTTGATTTTCTTCTTCACTGAATTTGCTTTTTCTTGACTTCAAGGTTGGCCCTTCAAACATTTGTCTTCCCTTTATCTTGAGTCTTTTGTATTCTTCTTGGCTGGGTTGGTCCTTAATCTTCGATTGCTTTCTTGATGTATCTTCATTTTCTTCCAATTATCTTGAGTTGATGATTTCTTGGTCCTTCTTGTCGAATTAGTCCTTCAAGCCGTTTTCTTTCTTGAGTGGTCTTCATAAAAGTTTTTGGACTCTTGAGTTTCGAACATGGTACCGTTGGATTTAAACGCCAATACTCAAGCCTCGCGACCGGCTTTAGTCCGTTTTGGGTTGGCAAATTTATCGTCCATTTATATTATCGAGTTGGAAAAAATTTCCCTGATACATTTTCGCACCCCTACACAGGTCCCTTTCTAGAAAGTGGAGCGAATTTGAGGATTGGGGAGAAACTAGTCTGGGAAATCGTAATCTAGGAGTAGTAGCTCTCCCTCCTACGGCCCCTACGAGTCTGCGGGATGAGTTTAGCTAATTCAGTAGGATTGAGGAGAGCGAACGAAGTCTTGTCTCTAATCAATGATTAATGGCTTCTCCTACCCTGGTCTCCAAAGTTCCCAGCAGCACTTTTAATATTAATAAAAATCCCAAGTATTCAAGTAGTTCATATAACGATGGTGAATTCTTCATTTTTGCAAACCTCATTGTTTTATTAGAGCCCCCTTCTTGGGCTTTTATTCAGTATCGTTTCAGACTATGAAGAGGATAAGTTGTTGCTTATCGAAATTCTAAGTCGTTAAACCTTTTCTTCCTACAAATTTTGGTAATTATATATATATATATATATATATATATATATATATATATATATATATATATATATATAAGAAGTAGGGTACCGTACATGTAAATTAAAGAAAGAAACCACAGTGTTAGGATCGATTTATTTGCACGACCAGGTTTCGCGGAGACATCCGTCATCATCAATCGCTGATAAACTAATGAATGCAAAGAGATGCTTAGTTTAGTGACACACATATTTACAGGTCAGAATGTAATTAGGGGATGGGGGGCAGTATGGAGCAGCGGAATTTTTAAACAGAGGAAAACGAATCTTCAGCTTACCAAGGGATTAGTGTTTCAATTAGACACCTATGTATATAATTGTAACAATTATAAATTATTTTTGCATTACTAATGTCAATTGAATGGTTTTCATTTGACTTGTGTAGGAACAGGCTAGAAGAAAGGCTTACATGGATGGCGCATGTCGCATTCTTCTTTTGGAGACTCTGGTGCTTTCGCCAATGTAAACTTAAATGCAAATTTTGATTGGAATATAATAAACCACATGCTCTTTATCGGTGGATCTATTTTTAAACAGACTATATATATCATTCAAATTGCAAGGAAATAGAAGATAAACAAAATTAGTTTTTCTGAAGAAATCCATTTCCGTTTATCTTCTCTCCTTGCGGTTTCGGTTTGATTGATTTAATTCTATTATTCTTTCGCGTTCATGAGAGATATACATTATATATATATATATATATATATATATATATATATATATATATATATATATATGTCAGTGAATTTTCTCCATCTGATTTAAGCATTTTAATTAACAACTAGTAATCTCTTGTTTATTTTCCTTTGGCGAAGATAAAAAATCTGAAATTATAATTCATTTAGATTTTATATTTACTCTGCGGTTTGGTCTTGAATAACCCCTGTCTTCTGTCGGCTCGCACTCTATGTAATGTCACCTCGACTCACCCTCCGAGAGAAAACAAATCAAGGTGATTTTTAAATTATAGCAACGTCACATTTTACATGGTGTTGCGACTATTTATAAGTTTTGACCCAAATCATTTAAATGACATCAGCTCCTTCGAAGAAAGTGACGATTATGAGTGGGAAAGGAACTTATTTATTTATGAACTTAATCCTATACTCTCTCTCGTTCCTTATCCTTGCACACAACGGATCACCCTCCCTACACTCCAGGCACAAGGGATCCTTCACAGCAAATGCGATGCAACGGCGGGGAAGCCTCAGGATTCCCCCATTCTCAAACCAGAATCTCTGGACGCAGAGTGGAAGAGCCAATCAGGAAGGACTGGTTGGAGCAGGTAAGAATATAACGCATCCGATCTTTTAGGTCTTACTTAAGCCGAGTACGTTTCTTGTCAATTGTAGATAAAGTGACGAAATTTTGTCTAAAGTTTCACTTGGATATAACCAATAAAACTGACTTTCATCGATAGGAAAGTAATATTTTTAGGTGTTTATGGTATGAATTGTCGATTTTGTTGCCAGTGAAACGAAAGTGATATCAGAGCTAGCGGTAGTGAAAGTAAAGGAGTCTACAGATGACGAACCGATGAAGTCACTTGAATGTTATGATTGTGCTTTGCCAATTTCATCTATGCTATCTTTGCCAATTACTAACAACTTTAAGCAAATAATTTCCCCCATGTTAATCTTAAAAAGACGTCTCATATTGCTAGGTTATAGTGACTGTTTAGAGTCAACTTCGAATCTGGAGCGAACAAATGGTAAATGTCAAAAAAGGACAACAGAAAAGGGAATTCAAAGTTGCATTCAAGAATCAATCTACGATAACAAAACATAACATAACATAATTTTACGGATGACAAAAGCCACAAGGGCCTATCAAAGGTCAACCGCATCCGTTAAAACCCACCCAGAAAAAGCACCATCACCAGGGGAAGACAAAATCAAAGTCCCCCACAATATAATATAACATATGACAAAAGCCACAAGGGCTCATCATAGGTCATCCGAGTCAAACGGCCTCTTTTTTAAGGCACCCAAACTCTCAGGAAAACTACATCCAGAGGATTGCGTCCAGAAACAAGGGTATCACCAATCAAGGCTTGTCAAGAACTAAATCATGCAGCTATAGATATATACAAACAATATTAATATATACAAAACTTAGGCCCTATCACAACCTTCCCTCCCCATAAACTCATCCAACCTACCCTTAAATACATTTAAATTTGCACTACAAAACTACCCTCCGCGGCAATTTGTTCCAGAAGTCTACCACTCTATTGGTAAAAAAATATTTTCATAAATCCAACCTACACCCTTGCTTTTTAATTTTCAAGTGGTGACCTCTAGTCGCACCTCCTTTCGAACGAGAACATATTTAATACCATCAGTCTATCTATATATTCAAGGTGCCTCAGGAAAGGAATAATCTTTGTTGCCATCCGTTGCACTGACTCGAGAAGGTTAATATCGTGTCTAAAATGTGGGGACCATGCCTGTATACAGTACTCTAGATGTGGCCTAACATAAGAGTTATAGAGTTTAAGAATAACCTCCTTACTGTTGTAACTGACATTTCTCTTAATGAAACCCAGCACTCTATTTGCCCGATTTCTTGCTTCAATACACTGCTTAGAAAACCTTAATGTCTTATCCATTTCACAGTTAAATTCTCTATTATCTTTTCCCATGTTAATAACTTTGCACTTATCAAGGTTTGAAAGTCATTTTCCACTTATGTGCCCAAGATAACAATTTATTTAAATCACCCTACACTTTAAAATTATCATCAATATCTTTAACTACAGCTGCTAATTTGGTATCATCCGCAAAAATTGACACTTTATTATTAACTAACTACCTCCCCAAGATCGTTTATATAGATGACAAATAATAATGGACCGAGAACTGATCCCTGAGGAACCCCACTGATAACATCCCTCCACTCTGACTTTACACCATTTAGCACTACCCTTTGCTTCCTGTCTTTCAGCCACTCAGCTATCCAATTTGAAACACCCGCACATATCCCAATCATTTTTAATTTATGAACTAGTCTCCTATGTGGTATTTTATCAAATGCTTTACAAAATCTAAGTAAATTATATCTACATTCTCTCCCTTATCTACTTGATCTGTTACAAACACCAGAAAGTCTAGTAAATTAGTCAAACATGATCTACCTGATCTAAACCCATGCTGAGCATCGCTGATTAACCCCTCCCTCTCTAGATGTTGGCAAATCCCTTTTTTAACTATTTTTACTCAAGAATTTTACAGACTACAGGAGTTAGGCTAACCGGTCTAAAGTTATTTGGATCCTCTTTACTACCCTTTTTGAAAATGGGGACTACATTCGCCCTCTTCCAATCATGGGGTATTTCTTCATATTCCAGTGACCTAGTATACAACTTCTCCAGAGCTATTTAGATACTTTCTACCCCTTCTTTAAGTATCCTAGAATGAATATTATCAGGGCCGGAGGCCTTGGTAGTATCTAACTCACCTATTAGTCCTTTTATCGTCCTCCAATCCACACTAATGGTAGTAAACACCTCTTTCCCTGACCCATGAGTACTATACATAAAACTAATTAGTTTCTCCTTTGTAAATACTTATGCAAAATGACTATTTAGTACCTCAACTAATTCCTCATCAGTTTCTCTCACAACACCTTCATATTGATAGGCCCTATTTTAACTCTGCCAGACTTATTATTAATTTTATAGTAACTAAAGAACTTTCTATGATCTTTGTTGCTATCGTGAGCTAATTTAATTTATGACACCCTTTTGTTCTTCTTTATAATCTTATTTAACTCATTCCTAGGCATTTTATAATCACTTAAATTTAGAATATTATTTTCTACCTGTAATTTTGTATATGCCCTTTTCTTCTCTGAAATTTTTCTAGCTATCTCCTGATTCCACCATAATGGTTGCCTACTTTTGTTCCTAATGGCCTTCATTGGGATACATTGTTCTTGGACTACATTTATTATATGCTTGAAAGTATCCCACATCCCATAAGCATTTTTACCTCTGAATTCTACATCCCAGTCTACAAAATTTAGCAAGCTTCGGAGTTTTACATAATCTCCTTATAAAAATTTGGAACTTTTACAGCATTCTCGGTTATTTTACCCTTCTCAATTCCCAAGTTAAAACGAACTATCTGATGGTCACTATTTTCCAATGCTTTTCCAACAGTCAATTCTTAAACTAAATGATCACTGTTAGAAAGTACTAAATCTAATAAATTGTGCCCCCTCGTTGGCTCATTAACAAATTTATTCAAAAAATTATCCTCAAAGCATTCTATGAACCTGCCACTTGTTCTATCCCTACCTATCATATTTTCCGAGTCCACAGAGTTTAAGTTGAAGTCCCCAATAATAACTGCATCTGTTTCAAATCCCTTACTTATTTCCCTTATCATTAGTTCATCCAAATCATCAGTCTGCCCAGGTGGCCTGTAAAAAGCTCCCAAATGCACCATTCTATTTTTACTGAACCTAATATCTATCCAAAGTTACTCAACTCCATCCTGCTTTATTGAAGTATTTGAACTTGAAACAATGTTGTTTTTTATATAGATAATTGTTCCTCCACCAATCCTACCTGTCCTTTGACTAATGTACATATTATAGCCCTGTAAATCAAATTCTCTTATAGTGTCACTAAATTCCATTTCATTAACCCATGATTCAGTAACACATAATATATCTATATCCTCATTGCTAATATAACTAAATAGCTCATCTTTCTTGTTTCTAAGACTAAGAGCATTTGTATAGAAACAATTTAACCCCCCTATCCCTGAAGCCCCTCTTGAAACCTGAATGACCTCACCTCAAACGCCTTGAAACCTATTTCTGTTATCTGGCAAGTCCATTCTGCTTTCAGGACTATAATGTCCTCTCATAATTCCCTGACCACTATTAGTATCTAGTTTTCCGCCCACAAAGACCTAATAACACGATCATACTCCTCCCACAACACATCTACCCCCTCCCTACTCAAATGCAGTCCATCCATTGCATACATTTATTTCATTCCAACAAACCTATCCCACACATCCACAAACATGACACCTTCCATCTCACACATCCTCCTCACATAATCATTCAGCCCAATCGCACGAGACATCCATTCTACCCCAACATCCATTCTTGGAAGCACACCTGTCACAACACCTTTCATTCTACTTTCTTTCACCTTTTCAATCAACCTCTTGTACCTCTCACGTAACTCACATGCACCCACTTTCTTCACATCATTCACTCCTACATGTGTAATCACAACCGCATCCCTTGCACAACCAGACACCAGCTCCTCATACCTATCAGACAGATCTCTTACTCCAGTACCCAGCAAACACACCCTCAAACCATTCAATCAACTTGCATTCAACTTCCTATCTAAATATCTAACTCGCCAATCACCCATCACAAGCACTTCAGTCAGACGCTTATTCCTAACCCCCACAGACCTAACTCCGTCCTAACTCCTATTCTCATTCAAACTACCAGTCACTCTACCTCCGCCCCCACCCCCATCAGTCATATCACTTCGAGTTACTTCCTCTCTTAGGGCACTGAATCTATTAGTCAAGCTAATAGGTTCTGTGTCCCCCTGACTCACACACCTATTCTCCCCCTGGCTAACAACCTCAACCGAGGCAACCCTATTCTCACAAAGAACAGAAAAAGCCTCTCTAGCTTCACGTTTCCTAACCACTCTCCACTGTCCCCCATCCTCACTAGGCCTATTTCTAACTAATCTAATGGGGCTAACTTCACTATCCCTAAAACTATCATATCCTACCTCCTCCACTGGCCCTCTACCTTTACCTGAAACATCTAACTGGCCTACCTCACCACCTAACCTATTCCCAGCTCTAGGCCTAACACTAAGTTCCTTCCTGAGCTCAGCAACTAACCCCTCCAGCCTACATATCCTGTCTAAATCCTGCATTCTCATCCCCTCTAAATATACAATTCCTTCACGCAGCCCACATACAACACATGTATACCCCTCACCAAATACACCACAACCAATGCATACATTCCGACACTCATGCTTACTTTCATCCCCGAACTCCATCACTTATTCAAACAAAGAAAGAACTTAAGTAGTAATAAGAAAAAAAGAGCAACTTAGCTTTCGCTGATTCTGTGGTAAAACAAAACAAAACTTTAGACCGAGAGCTCTACGATGTAAGTAAGAAGATAACTTATTTGAGTGAAAACTGTTTGATTTGCCAAAGACAATATTAATCTGAAGAATTCATGTTACTTTCCCGAAAAATAATTAGGAATCAAATTATTTCGATTTGATAATGGATTAAATAGGTTATTAGAAGGTAATGATAGAGAAAAATAAGTGGATCGGCGAATACAGATATAATAAAGGCACTTACCTAAACCAGAAATTTGAAATACTCGTATATTAATTTATGGCGATCAAAATGGGCTATTTAGTATGCCTAAGACATATGAGAATATTTAAAGAGAAAAAGAGTGAGGACAACAAGAATATAAGACTCTCATTATATAATAGAAAGACGATAACTGCAATTGATTAGCAGTGTTTTAAGTTGGGGAAAAGATAAAGGGTTTGGCAAATAAGAGGAAAACTAAAGTTCAAGACTACCGATTATTATAGCAGATGTAACCATTTAGCGGACAAAGAAGATAAGTACTCAGAAGTCTGAATTTAAAATACCAACCGTGAGTATACCTAAAAAAGTGAAAAAGTATTTTATGTCACTTTTAAAAGATAGAATAGTGTTAATCGAATATGATTAACAAAAAATACCCTTACCGAAGAAATGACTGGTGATTAAAAAAAACAACAAAAAAAAGAAACATAAAATACAAGTAATATATATTACTGAAAGGTGCGTTCTTATCTTACCCCACTAGGAAGGCCACAACGCTCCTTGGGTGGGTCTACAAGTCCTTAAGAGAGGAGATATTGTGTGTAGTGAGTGCGTGGTTGTGTGAAGTTTGGGCAGTCTATGAGTAGGCGTGTGATGTTGTCTGGGCTTTGGTTGCATCTGAAGCCTGTTGGTGTCGGGGCAAGGTTTATTTCGTTTGTATTGTTGTAGTAGAGTGGAGTTGCCTAATCTGAGTGGAGATAGGATTACGCTGTGTTCTATGTAGTGAGTTATATAATTGTTTTTTTGGTGGTAGTGTGTTCAAGTACCTTTGGGTGAAGGTAGTGTTGCTGTGTTTGATTAAGTTGTGGTTTGGTGTTACGGAGAGAACTGTGGTGGGTCTTTTGTATTATGTCTGAGTGGTAGGAGCTTTGCTGTCAGATGGTTGTTGGAGAGGGAAGGGGGCAATACTCTGCTAAAGTGAATGGGAATAGTTTTGTTTCAGGCGGGCGGTGGCTGGGCAGGAGAGGAGGTAGTGCACCAGTGGGCGCCGGAAGCGGCCGCCGCAGTGTTCGCACCTCCCTGCCACAAAGTCGGCGTGCAGCTCTTTCCGCGTGGAGTAGCCCAACCTCACACGCTGTAGCAGCACGCCATTCTCTCTGGGCTGCTGGAAGGATGGGTTCAGTGGGCGATAGGCTGTGGCTGCAGCATACCACGCCGCTTGCCTCTTGATTGCTTCCCATTCTTGGTACTGCTGGTGGGCGTTGTGGGCGGCCCTGCGTTTAGCTTGCACCTTGAGCTGCTGCAGGCTGGGGCGCACGGTCCAGGTGATGGTGGGGCCGTGGGCGGCTTGCTTGGCAGCCTCGTCGGCAGCATCGTTGCCGCGCACGCCAACGTGGCTGGGAATCCAGTGGAGACGGACACGCCTGCCCTGAGCTGCCAGGTCCTGCAGGGTGCACAGGATGGTGGTGGGGAGGTGGATGTTGTCCCGGGTGTGGTTGTGGGCGTGGGCGTGCTGCAGTGCCTGCAGTCCCGACCGAGAGTCCGTGTGTATCACCACAGTGGCCTCCCAGCGGAGCAGAGCGTGCTGGATGGCGTGCAGAAATGCTACCAGCTCCGTCTGGAGGATGGAGCAGTGGTCTGATGTCCTCCACGCCTGCGTCAAGCCGCTCGTGACGAAGGCGGCGCCGGACCTCCCGCTGTCAGGGTCGACGGAGCCATCGGTGAAGTACACTGAGCTGTCTGTCTCCGTGACCTCAGGCATGGCAATGAGGGCGTGCTGGCGCAGCTCCTCGGTGAGGTAGTTTGCTTTGCTGGCGGGCAGCTGTGTGGCAGTGATAGTAGCGGCGGGATAATTTCATGGTGGTGGTGGAACGTAGGCGGGGTTGGGGGTTTCGGGGTCGCGCCAAAGCCAGTTCCCTGCCCAGCTGAGGGAGTTGGTTGCTAGGCTGACGTTTACGAGCCACCTGTTGTTACGCAGGCACTCGATGCCCTGGCCACGGCCATTCGGAGTCTCCTCTGCGCAACACCCTCCACGTCGCGCTGGAGCACTCTGGCCACCCGACAGGCCAAAATGCAATCCACCCTGGCGGTGAGGGGCATCAGGTTGGCCTCACTCTGCATGATACAGGCACTGCACCACCTGGGTGCCCCCAACATGGTCCTCATGGCGGTGTTTAGTATCACCTCCAGGCGCTGTTGCTGTTGCTGGGGTAGTGCTACAAGGACCGGTGCACTGTAGTCCACTAGGGTGCGCACTGCCTGGAGGTAGTAGAGGCGGAGGACGGGGAAGGTTGCACCAGCGCTCTGCCGCGTCATGGCCCTCATCACATTCAGCCGGGCCTGCGTCCGCTCCCCCAGGTGCGTGACATGTTGCGTGAAGAACAGCTGCCTGTCCACCCACACTCTGAGGTACTGGTAGGAGTCAGTCCAGGCCTGGCTAACTCCTTGGACGCGAAGCTGCTAGCCAGCAGGTGTGCTGATGGCCATGGCCTAGGACTTCTCTGCCGAGATCTTGAGCCCTAGCTCTTTGCACTTGGTAGTGATGAGGTGCAGCGCTTCTTGGGCACGCGCGAGCTTGTCGCCGCACCCAGGTCGTCGGCGGAGCTGAGGAGGATGGTTCCTTCCCGATAGGGGAGGGCGACCAGCTGTTCCATCAGCACGTTGAAAAGGAACGGGCTGAGGATGCCGCCCTGGGGTGTCCCCTTCTCGAAGGTAAGGTAGGGAGACTTGTGACCCTGGAACTTCACGCAGGCTCGGCGCTGGTGAAGGTAGTCCTGGAGCCAGCCCAGCAGTCTCCCTCGGATGCCCTTCCTCACAAGGGCGGCTAGTATGGCGCGGGGGCTAGCCAGCTCCTAAAGCCTTCTCGAAGTCAAGGAAGACTACGATAGGGGCTGGTTGTTGGCGTGAGCCAGGAGGGTGATGAGGAAGTCCCTAGTGCTCACCCCCCTGGTGTAGCCGAACACGTGGTGGTGAAGTCTTCCCACGCTCCACTTTAGGCGACTCAGCACCATCTTCGTTGCTGTTTTTCCGGTGCAGCTCAGGAGGGAGATTGGCCTGAAAGTGGTGTGATCCTTCGTCTTGGGGATGGGCTGGCTGTCGACGTCCATCCAGGAGGGCGGCAGACAGCTTGCCAACCATGACGCGTACAGAAGGGCTAGCAGCGTGGCGTACCCAGCGGGCCCAGCGTGCGCCAGCATAGAGTACCGCACTCCGTCGGCTCCCGCCGCTGTGTCACCTCCATGCTTCGCCCTGGCCAGCTCCTTAAGCGTGAAAGGCTGGTCCGTCGCGTGCGGCTGGCCCCGCGCCTCCCTGACCTCTTCATCGCGCTGTGGGCGTAGCTGCTGCTGGAGGTAGCAAGTGTGGGGAGGTAGCTGGTCACTGGAACCCCTCGCTGTAAAGCAGTTCGCCAGCTGATCTGCCTCTTGCTGTGGGCGTGGGTGGGCAGCTGAGCGGGTCGGGGCGGCGCCTGAGGGCTTCCTGAAGCTCCCCCACAGCTGGCCGAGGGAGGTATGTTGGCTGAAAGAGGCGCATCACTCCAGCCACTTTGCCTCCCTGGCGCTCAGGCACACCTGTCGCGCGCGGGCTACCACGTCCTGCAGGAGCTGTAGGTTGTTGGCCGTCAGGCGCTTCTCGTACAGCCTACTGTGGACGTTGACGCGGTGATTGTGCTCCCGGACTTCCTCGTTATAAAACCACCAGTCCGGGCGCCGGCGGCGATTAGAGGCTGTCCTAGGCATGGCTGCGTATGCTGCACTCTCTATGGCCGCCGTAAGGTCCCTCTCCTGCAGGTGCAGGTCCGCCGGAGGCACATAAGTGGACCACGATTCCTCCAGGGCGGCTTGGAACTTTGCCCAATCCATTGGGGTGGTGGGGAAGGAGGAGCTGTTGGGGCCACAGTGAGGGTAGTGAGGGTCCCGTAATGGTCGCTGGTGAGGGTAGGGTGGACGTGCCAGGTGGCGCCAGGCTGTAGGTCGCCCGACACCAGCGTGAGGTCGAGCCTCCCCCCATAGACGTGCGTGGCCTCCCCTGTGTCCAGTATTCGAACGGCAGGAACTTCTTCGAGCAGTCGGCCAGGTGGCGCCCGGTCACGTTAGTGGGTGACACAGAGTGCAGCACGGGGTGGTGGGCGTTGAAATCACCCGCTACAAGGAGGCTGGAGTGGGATGCGAGGGAGAGCAGCTCCCTAACATCCAGCGGGTACCGCTGGATCCTGTATATATTGTATACAGTGAGAGTGAGTAGCCCCAGCTGTAGCTACAGTGCCAGGACCTCCACGCCGTCACCACAGTACACGGGTGCGGCGATCCTCTTGTGTGGGATGGTGTTCCGTATGAGGGCTGCACAGCCACGCCCATTTCCGTCACCAGCCGGAAGCGAGTGGAGAGTGTAGCCTGTGACTCGCCATTCAAAGCCGGTGGGCTTGAGCGTCTCCTGTTGGAGAACCAACTCCAGGTCTTCTTGGAAGATGGCTTGCAGCAGCTGATGTTTCTTGGGGCGGAGGACCTGCACATTCCACTGCAGCACCCTCAGCGTGGGCGCCGGCGCGTGGGCTGGGCTATTAATCCACGGCTCCATCTTGGTTGTGGGCGTGCGGTGGGTGCAGAGGGTGTTGGGTGGGACCTCTCGCCGTGGTAGATGATTGTGGGGGCTGGAGGGCACCCTCTGTGAAGGCGGTTAACACCTCTTCGCGGAGGAGTGCGTCAAGGTCCTTCTCGGTGGTGGTTGCGGTGCCCTGCCGGTGGTCGAGCAGCTTCTTCACCAGCTGTACGACACACACGAGGATGACGTCCACGATGGTTTCGCCCTTCTCATTGAGTCCCTCGCCATAACCTGGGGGTCAACGTCGACACCCTGTCGGTGGTTGGGCATTGGGTAGCACCGTGGACTGCTCCTCGTCTGGGCGGGCGCGGTGGGCCCGACCCCTGTGCCCCCCCTCCCTCTGTTGCTTTGGGACAGAGAGGGTGGGTGGCTGGGTGGAGCGGAGTTGCTGGTTGTGCATCTACTGGTACCCTCTCTCGCTCCCTGCCTGTCCTCTTCTCCTTTCTCGACCTGACTTGTGCCTGGCTGTTGAGGGGTAGGGGGTGGGTGGGAAGCCCACGCCGGCATGTTTGGTGGTGGCGCTGGGACAAGGCGTCGGTTGCCTTGTTGCTGGGGAGGCCCACGTGGTTACCCCTGCCTCTGTCGCTCCCCCTCCTGTGTACCGCCTAGACGTATGCCGGGCAGGCCGAGAGTCGCGGGTTGATGGGTAACCCATGGCGATCCGATTGGGGGTGGCATGGCAATGAACTGACGCTTTCTACTTTTCTGGGTTGGGAGGGGGGGGGGGGGGTCACGTGGTTCCATCTGCTGCTGCTTGGCTCGGAGCACTTCGTGTTCCAAGCGTGGTGCCCTTTGGTGCAGTTGGGGCACCGTGCCGTGGTGGTCTCGCTGGCCTTGAGGCGACCGATACACTCCTCCGTCGGGTGCGCTTGGCTGCACACGCCGCACTTGACGGGGTTTCGGCACATGGCCTGGAGATGCCCGAAGCGCTGGCACTTGTAGCATCTCACAGGCTCACCCTGATAGGGGCGCAGGGCGTAGCGGCCCCAGCTGCCCCTCGTACACTACAAGGATCTGCCTGGTTGGGACCTTGTCTCTGTGTGCGAGGAGCCATGTTGCCGAGAGCACGTGGGGGTGTGCCTCGACGGCCTGGAGTGGGAGAGTGGTCGGATACCGTTCAAGCACCACCTTGTGCCTCTTCACTCTGGGGTCGAGCAGGATCACTCGATCCCCCTCCTCGGCAAGGCGGCGCAGCATGGCCTCCAACCCATCGTCCTTCGGGGTGAGGACATATTCGCTGTTGAGAGTTCGGCGAATAACTATCAGCAGGCCAGGGTGTGCTCTCTCCACCTCCGTCACAGCCTGGTAGGCACTGGCAGTGTTCCCCTGGTGCACCAGTTTGAACTTGTGCCGAGGTCCTCGTCGGGAATGAGAGACTGTTACTCAGCCTGCCTTATTCTCCTGCTGGGCCTCCTCGGTCTGGGGGCTCTCGTCGATGACGAGGCGACCGCTTTCATCGCTGGGGGCCTCCTCTGCCTGTGAGAACTCCGGCTCTAGTGTTCGAGCGGTCCTCTTCGGCGTGGAAGTCTTGGTCGGTGAGGGTGGACTAAACCCATTCCACGTCCGCTTCGCAGACATTGGCGGGGTGGCTATGGGCGCTGACCCTTGCATCGTGCCGTCACTCTTGTTCTCTTATCAGCGCCACGGGTGCAAAGGGAAGAACAGACCAATGCTGTCTTTACAAGCAGGACAGGAACAGGAGGTATCTCCAATCAAACTGTCTACGCTTGCTTCTGTCTCTTTTGAGAGCCACGGAAACAGGAGGAATCTCCAATCAGACCGGAGCTGCCCTTATGAGACAGCCGAGGCAACAAAGGTAACCTTCTTGCTCTACTCTCAAGGTTAATAGTTACCAAATGGTAACATTCTTGGGCGATTAACTCTCGTGGAAGTGGTGATGATTCGTCAGCTGCGTCTTGATGTTCTCGATGTTCGTGATGTATGAAGAGTATCGCAACCATACGGCAGCTGATATTATTTGGAGTGAGTGTCTTGCTGTGCAGCTATATATGTATCTTCTACATATTTTTACTTTCTTGACAGAGGTGAAAATAAAATCAAATAATTAAATGTGATTTAAAAATTATAATATAGTATAATGAAAGTGATGTATTTTTATTTTTCAGAAAAATAAATTGTATTGCTTCTGCTAGGATGGAGTAAGCGAAAAATGTAATGATGATAGAATGATTGTAAAATGAAATTTATTCGGGGTATAATTTCGGAATATAAACTAATATATTTCTTCTACCTGTGATCTACAGTTCACTTAGAGCCTCATCAATTGGATAACAAATATTCAATAGGTAGTGTGGTATGAAATAAGCTAATGGGAAATTAAATGAGTCCAGGATGGAAAAAATTAATGAAAAAGAAAACGTATAAAGGGAAGAAAGTTGTGATTGACATCAACTATTGAGCTGTAAAGAATGAAAGTTGGTTGTAGAGGTGTATTAAAGCGAGTGTTCAGTTCAGTTCACTAAAAAGCAAAGCCAAATTTAAATGATAATAATTAAAAAAATATTAGAGTTTTTTTATAATTGCACGTTCCAGCGACTGGTGAAAGCCTGCCTAACCACCGCGCAGGAATATACGACCTACCAAAAAAAGGGTAAAATAAAATCGAGGAGGCCAACTTTCTCCAAAAAGTCAGAGAATCCACAATTCTGTGTACACCAACCGGTCTCGAGTACAAGTGACAAGCGGGAGCGATCTCGCTCATCATGATATCCGGAGAGCTAACGTGCACGCCGATGACCCAGAATGAGACATTAAACAAAAATGTACAGAACCGATTTGAAGACAACGCACTCGTTGCAATAAAGTATGGGCGAGTGCTGCAGCATGGCGGTAAGTTCCACAAACGTGCTAAATTCAAAGATAACAAAAAGCGACCTGAGGACATTGCGGCATTGGGAAGTCGGTCCATGAAGAGTCGGGGTGCAATGGCACGCAACGTTTTTTGACAAGCTGCCCGGAGAGCTCTTATGATCTGATTCCTCTCGTGTAGTCGGTTGGTGCCCTAATCGGCGTGCTTATTCCCCGGAATTCCCACATATTCAAGAACCCAGCAGAAGATAATCTCGACATCCACCCGGCTTGCAGCAACTGTAGCATCATGGATACTTTGAACCAAAGGGTGTTGAGATTGCCATGTCCCTAGAGCAACCAGCTCGGCAGTGAAGACAAACGCAGCGCCTGATAGAGCCCCGCAGACTTAAAATCGAATGGATACATCGTTGAAACCGGTCCCATACGGTGACTCGGAGCGATCCTTATACCCTGGCACGGAAGCAGCGTGACACGAACTGTGCTCCATAGGGAGGAAAAACGATACTCCCGCCGGCGATGTAGAAACTTAGGGAGCAGAGGAGTGGCGACAAATAGTAAAAGTTTTTACACAACAGGTTGGCATCCTGGGCAAAACTCAAAAATCTTAGGTTATGACTGGCGTCTCTCGGCGCCAGAGATATCTTCGAACTAGGCTGCGGAAGCAGTGAGAGCCGTTGGCGACTGAGAAAAGCACCTTGCTTGCTCTTAAAAGTGCATAATACACCTTACACGGCGCAGAGCGAGCGATCTCTACGCAGAATTGATAAAAACGATCTCAATGGGAGACGTGTGGAAGTTAGTGGTCGCCGGGTTGAGATTGGTGAGGTGGATTGAGTCTACCTTCCACAATACACACTAAGCTACAGATGCAGAAACTTGCATCTATAATCAAGCTTCGGACGATCAAAGGATCGATAGAAAAGTAAGGCAGTAACCCTATCAGCAACTCAGGTGTAGAACGTCACAGGATGTAGAATTTCCATGGCGACGGTAGAGGAGAGGCTAAAGTTACAAATCCACCACATCTAAGCGAACCCCATTTAAAAAAAATTCGGTTCAGAGGGGAGCCATGGATGGCGGCATAGGTGCACCACCTTAGTACTGGCCAAGAAAAACGAAACCTGTGTGGTTTGGCATAGCGAGATTCAATGCCTTTTGGGGTCAACGCTCCATAGTTCGCATCTAGGGGACACCAAAAGAGGAGACACCAAAGCAAAATGAAGAGCGGAGGCATTATGTCTTGTGCAAATGGCGCATCCTCCCGCCCGGCCCTCATCCCTTGGTGCTGGGATCACAAAACCTCTACACCTCGGGATGGTGGGCATGGGGTCAAGCGCTCAGCATGGTCTCCTTCAAAAAGATAAGTAACGGGGAACGGGAGGAAATCTGCCTCTGCAGCTCTTTCCAGCTAGCCCTGAGTCCGAAGAAGAAAAGACGCATAGGAAAGGCCGTATGCATCCCTGAAGAAGAACTCCAGGCGAGGTTGTGCGAATATGTTGCTGAAGACGATGTCGCATTCCACAAATTATCGGGGGGTGTAGGGCTTGCTATACACGAGTTTTTTTTTTCGGCCTCGAAACCACAGGAGCGATCCCCACCTTAGAGGCAGAGGTCCCTCCTGTGTAGGCTCAACTTTATCCGAGTCAACCATTTCAGCTTTGGTTGATGGCATATAAGCCAAAGTTCTTTAGAGCTGCCATGCTTTTCAATGGCAGGTTTAGGAAAGCCAGAAGACGGCTTTACGAATACCTTCAGAGGGGTTGTCTCGTGTCAGTCTAACGCCTCGCTAGAGGGGCGCGGCTGTTAGAACTACGTTTTAGCCGAGGCTGAGTGTGAACACTTTGTTCCATCAGCTCTATTAGGGGAGCGCACAGGGTGGATATCGACCGCAGAAGAGTTACGAATGGGTGCGGAAACAACCTTGCTCGTAGAGCTAGAGGGGCCAGGAGCAGAGGATCTCGTTTTAAAATTCAGGAATAAGTCGTCCCAGTCAGTACCTGCCGTCCCATGATAAATTCCATAGCCTCTCGAAATGAGAGACGATCCGTAACCTAAACGGTCTGGAGTTTGGGTTTTAAGGAAATATACACATAATTGTTTTGTAAAAGTGAAGTGCGCCTCTCTGCAAATGACACAATTTGCAATACACAATAGGGACTTATCATGTACGGCATTAGTGGAACTTGACCAGACTTCAGTTAAACGACTTTGCCCATCTACATGAGCAATTCTTTTGACCGACGTGTTGCCAGTGGTATTATTTCCGTAGCAGTACCACTAATGTATTTACGCTGTATCGATAGATATTGTACACAGCGACTCAAGGAGCCTCTCATGATCGAACGAGTCGAATAGTGTAGGCGTGAGCCTCGGAGTTCCTACCTGTTTTCTTATTACACGTACGATATTAAACGCTAATGGAACGCATATGGAGTAGGCCACGAGTTCCCTAAACTACTGCTTTCACAAAATTAATGGTAGAGTGCGGTGCGCACTTACCCACGATCCACTGTATGAATGATACTACTCATGGGCAAATTGAAGCAGGAGGTGGGAATTTGGCCTAGTCGCTTGTCCGGCTCAGGGAGAGAAAACTATAGCCCTCTTTGTACTCCTCTTCCTTTTATTTTGTGGGGACAGTAGGGTGGGGGAATGAACGTTATTATCTCCGCCGCCGAAAGGAGCCCCTTGACTGGATGGACCAGTCTCAGCAAGATCCTTCTTCGAGATAGAGAAGGTCTTACCCGGGGCAAAAGGTCCCTCTTCTTCTTATGAGCCCTTGGATGCCTGGGCTCCGAGAAGAGAAGTTTGCACAAGGGTGACTCAAGGTTTGGTTTTGGCACCGAGTCCAGGTTTCCCCCCATGGAAGATCCTGCCACCATGTCTAATTCTGAGGGGGCTCCATGTTACGGTCGCTCGAACTCCCAAGAAATCACGAATTCGAATTGAGGGCTATATTTTATTTTGTCTACCCCTGCAGGCTTAAAATGCAGGACTGCAGGACGTTATGGGTCACAGAGAGACGAGCTATGCTCTCCCTGGGCCCTCTAAGGGGGTTGGCCCCATCGAGCCGCTCCCACCTGAAGCAGTCAATTTTGAGCAGAGGGCTTTTCTCTTGGCCTTCCTCTCTGATAGGAAAGGATGGACCGCCCGCTGGTAAAAAGATGGAGTCGCCCGGGGGAGCTTCCAATAAGGAGTGAGGGGGAAGTTACTACACCCGTAGGCCTAGGAGTAGACTATATCTTCTCTAGGTAAGAAGAGGGTTGGAGGTGTTCCTGAGAAAGCACATGGGCGAAGGTACCTTTTCAGAGGTAGAGTTACCCGAGAGTTGCTCCGAAGATGACAAAAGAGAAGCCCCTTTGCCCCATAGCGATGTTGAGTGAGGAGCTTTTCACAGGGCGAAGGGGTGCCTAGAGTTTCCTCGCCCTCCCTTGGTGTCAAGGAGAGCGAAGCCGCGCTTGGAGGCGGATCTGCATGCGCTTACTCACTATTGTATTCTGTTATAACTATAGTCAGAAAAGAAGAGTAAAAAGGGTTCACGGAAAGTAGATAATATGACCTCCCAATGGATTGAAAGGTTAAGAGAAATGTCTCCATAGGATCAGAAATTCCAGAATATGATTATTTCCACATAATCGGTCACCATCCGGCGGTGATGGACTTTGTCAACCCGGCCCGCCATTTAGTTGAAATTGTCCTGTAACTTTAACCAAAAAGGATGTTCCCGGCGTAGCCATCTTATATGTGTACTGGAAGAAGGTGAGAAGTGTGAAAGACTCGACGTATAGGTGAAAATGGATGGGGAGAAAGAAAAGTCCAGACACTACACAGAGCTCTTTATTGGCGTTTCGCCTCTTGGCTTCCTCAGAATGGAACTGACAAGAGAGATGGAAGATCGCCCCTCGACCATTCGTAGAGTTAGTCTGGGTCGCGGTCAATTGCTCTTCCCCGGCCGTTTCCCCCTCGTCTCGACCCTTTCGCCTCTTCATTAATGAGCCTTGCCGCACCTGTCGCCAGCTTGAAGAAACCGTCCCGGTGATTTGTCGTATTATAGGAGAGAATATATGCAGCTTCAATAATGCTACGCTCACGTTTTGATAGACCTTTTTGAACTATACTCACCCCCATCCCATTTGGGTAAATGCCCACATTCATCTATATGCACCACTAACGAGTTTGAAGTTCTATGTGCCCGGACGTCCCTCTTATGCTCACTAAGTCTAGTTTTAATGTCCCTACCAGTCTCTCCGTAATAACTCTTGTCGCACCCTTCACACGGAATCTGATAGATTATGCCCCTATCCGTTTAGGCCCTAAACTTTTTGTGCGAAACCAATTCATAAGAACATAAGAAAAGAAGGAGACTGCAAAAGACCATTCATGGCCTACACTTGGCAGCTCCTTGATCTTCGTCCCAGCATGATCGGCAACTAGCAAACCCGTTTTCCTGAGGGCCACATTTATGCTCTGCGCAGCCTTGCATAATCTATCAGATTCCGTGTGAAGGGTGCGACAAGAGTTATTACGGAGAGACTGGTAGGGACATTAAAACTAGACTTAGTGAGCACAAGAGAGACGTCCGGGCACATAGAACTTCAAACTTGTTAGTGGTGCATATAGGTGAATGTGGGCATTTACCCAAATGGGATAGGGTGAGTATAGTTCAAAAAGGTCTATCAAAACGTGAGCGTAGCATTATTGAAGCTGCATATATTCTCTCCTATAGATCGACAAATCACCGGGACGGTTTCTTCAAGCTGGCGACAGGTGCGGCAAGGCTCATTAAGGAAGAGGCGAAAGGGTCGAGACGAGGGGGAAACGGCCGGGGGAGAGCAATTGACCGCGACCCAGACTAACTCTACGAATGGTCGAGGGGCGATCTTCCATCTCTCTTGTCAGTTCCATTCTGAGGAAGCCAAGAGGCGAAACGTCAATAAAGAGCTCTGTGTAGTGTCTGGACTTTTCTTTTCCCCCATCCATTCTCACCAAGGTGAGAAGTGTCGACGGTCTAGCACACCCCGTAACTAATACTTATCCTAGCCAGCAGGACTTCACCACCGTATACACTGCAACTCGACTAAGGCTCATAAGAGGACGAAAGTGCGTTGGGTAACCAGAGCCTCTGTGGCTACGAGAGCAACTGCGGAAATGGATAGGAGGGTATGTAATAAATAGACGTAAATATATGCGGGTCGATTAGCAAGTAAACTGAGTAATCGCCTATTTTTATAATACCCTGGTCCAGGATGGCATGCAGTTCACCAAAGCACCATGGTTACCAGACCGAACTCTGTACAGGGAAAACCACTCCTCCTGGTACAAATTGTAGGGAAAACTAAATTAATAATAATATCCTAATAATAATTAATAATAATCATAATAAATAATAATAATAAATAATAATGATGATGATTAATAAAAAGAATGATAATAATATTAACTAATGCAAAAGTTAAAGTAATGCTGAGTAGGGGCGAGGGGAAAACGTACCATCAACTTTCCCAGGCCCCATCATAGAATTCAAGTCACCCCGTGATATGACTTCCCTGATTTCCACTCAGGCCGGGAGGACGTGCAGCTCATTCAGGTACCAAGTGTAACAGGCTACCTAGGGCACCCCCCCTGCGGGATCAAGAGTGAGGTATACTCTACCTCAGCTGAAAATATAAACCAATGGGGAGAAATAATAGCGCAAGAAGTTAACTTCTTTCTCAACGAATATCCACGTTTATTCCAAAACCTTGTGCAAACAAATGAGATCTACAACTCAACTGTGCTTTAGAGATGGAGGCCATTTGCAGGGAACTGTTGCTTAGGAATCAATTTTGTTCTATTTTCAATGGAATTTCTTGATTATTGGATTTTAATAAATTTATTGTTTCTATTTAAAAAATTATGAAATTTCATTATTTTACCTGCATTGCGCAAACGTAATTTCGGCTAGCTTCACTAACATCAATTCAGCATCACCGTCATTAAAGAAAACTTGAACAAAATTTTAGTATCTATAAATTAGTATTTAGTAGACAAAGTCGCTTTTACACAATGTAAAACATACAAATACATATAATACATGTCCTGAGCTCCCTTGGGGCGGACCTCTACAGGACCTAATGTTCAGAACTCTTTTTTGCTAAGGAGTGTATCAGACTTAAAACTTTAAGGTCATTTAGCTAAGAACTGTGTATTACTTGACTATTTGAACTCTTTTTGCTCATAACATACAAGAATAGCAGTTAGTAACAATTCTGCTATTCTGAAGTGAAATGAGGATTATGATGCGTGCGTTCTTTTCAGCTCTTCAGAGTGGTATTTAGTGTGTCGTAAAATGGACTTTCGACGATATACCATATATGACTATTCGTTGAGGGAACTTATTCAATTATATTAAGAGTGCGTGGTGTCTGGTCGACCGAGGTTATTTATCTTCAATATGCTTAAGAAGTGGAACTGAGCTCAAGGATAATAATATGGCTATCATTAATAAAATAGAGTTTTATTAATAAAAATATCAACAATACACAAAACGGAAAATATTGACATAAACAGAGAATGGAAAGGGTCAGGGGGAATCTAGCTAATCCGAGGATTAAGATTTGGAAGAGATTTAAAAAAGGTAAAACAAATAAAGATTAAAGGGATGGGATGGTTCGCTAAACCATTTAAAGCACAGGATATAATTGACAAAAGGGTTAAATACTCAAAGGTAACGTTCAGCTTACGTAATTACACTTGTTGTGCAGAGGAAGGGACGCAAAGGAATCTTCGGTCCGCCGGCGAGTTCCAGCCGAAGGTGGGGGGGGGGGGAGTAAATGATCCTGACGTGGCGTCTTGGGAATGAGAACCGATTCCCCGGCGAACGGGCTTAAAGAACAATGGCTCTTCTACGTTGTTCTCTTCTGAACAACAGGGAGGTTGAATACCGTCTCTTGTCTACGGGCTCAAAAAACAATGGCTGTTCTAAAGTTGTTCTATTCTGAACAACAACGGGGAAAGGGTGAGAACCGTTTCTTGTCAACGGGCTCAAAGAACAATGGCTATTCTAATGTTGTTCTCTTTCTGAACAACAGGAGGAAAGGGTGAGAACCGTTTCTTGTCAACGGGCTCAAAGAACAATGGCTGTTCTAACGTTGTTCTCTTTCTGAACAACAGGGGAAGCCTTGTGGACTTGGCGTCATGAAGGCTCAAACCTTGGCACTCAAGGGATATTGTCCTCTTCTGGACAAATGATGTTGGATCTCGAGGTAGAGGGCCCTTTGGTGCACAAGGTGAAACTATACCGTAGTGATGTCTCGCGAAGAAAATCTGGATCTCGTCTAAATAGTCGAGCCATCCCCTTGGCGTAGGGGACCATGGAGTGGGGGCTTCGAGGAAATGCACAGCCGTGCCTGAGAACAATACAAAATCTGCCCATAAGCCTATTCAATCTGGCGACGTCGGTGCAAGGGGCGAAACGGTGGCTATGATGCACCCGGCTTCAAGGCGAAGATGCACGTGGGTAGCATGGTGTTTCTAAAAACATGATATAACGATTAAAATTAAGCGGCCTCAAACCGTTCTATCACAACCCCTCCATTCCGGGGGAAGTTGTTACTTTGAAAAAAAAGAGAGAAGGGACAACGATAGAGCTCCGTTGTGCGGAACTCGTTTTCTTGTACCAACCGTACCTTCATGCATCTAACTAGTATTACCTCAATAAATATGATTATTTTGATCTTTTAATTATAGGGGAAACTAACCTTTAATACAAACTTAATCAATAAAAGGGGCATGGAGCAATGAAATGATATAAAATTAGTACATATGTGACAAAATAATTTATACGTAATTTAATGGGTACAAATATATATACATACAAAAAATAGACATTGAGCGTTACAAAATTCAGACATATACATTAATTATATTAAAAGAGAATCTAATTTAAGTCGTACAAGACGTTATATACATACATGGAGATCCTAATCCTATGAATACAATTAATCTACGCTATTTGGTAACGCATTCCTACTGAGTGCGTCAGCGACCTGGTTATCGGAACCTTTTATATAATTTATTTTAAACTGATACTCTTGCAAGAGTAAACTCCAGCGCATAATTCGACCGTTAAAGTGTCGTACATTCCGAATATATGCTAACGAGTGGTGATCGGTTCCTATCTGAAATTCTTTTCCTATCAAGTACATTTTGAATTTGTCTATAACCCAGATAATTGATAGAGCTTCCTTCTCTATAGTGGCATATCTCTTTTCGCGTGGTAATAATTGGCGACTAGCATATGCAACCGGATGACTCGTTCCGTCATCTTCGTATTCAAAGAGTACACCTCCGATGCCCTCGTTGCTCGCGTTGGTCTTAATCCCAAAGGATTTTTCCGGGTTGGGCAACTTTAAAATGAGGGTAGAAATGAGCTTACTCTTGAGCTGATTAAAATGGGAAACAGCGACATCATTCCAACGTAGACGATCGGGGAAATTATTTTTTAAAAGGGAGCGGAGGGGCGCCGAAATTGCAGCGAAATTCGGAACAAATCGCCGATAGTAAGAAGCTGATTCTAGGAACGATCGTATTCGCATCTTTGTAATCGGGAGGGGCATGTCGGCGATTGCCTTAATCTTGTCCTCTTGGGGACCTAACTGGCTTTGTCCTATTTTGAAACCCAAGTATTTTATGGTTTCGTGGGCAAAATGGTATTTGCTGGGGCCAATGGTGAGGCCATTTTCACGCAGTCGCTCGAAGAGAGCTAATAGGGTGATTAATTGGTGACTCCATTCAAATAGTTCTTGTAGCTGACTCTTTTGATGTGGTGCCAGCTGCGCGTCAATATCCAGGTCAGAGGGTTCAAAAGACTCGCCCTGTAGGAAAGGACGAGGGTAATCGGGATCAGGTTGGATGCACACTGTCTGTATTACATTAAGGGACTCCGCGGGTTAATCCTCTTCAAGCGCCGATGTTTCGTCTAGTGCTACGAACGTATCTCCATGGGCGCGTTGGGGGTACTTTTTTTCTTTCGGTCCACGGACAGTCTCCGTGTCCTGGTTTTGGGCCTTATCACCTAAGGGTGTTGATAATTCACACTCCTTTTGTGCCGTCCTAAAGTCCTGGTTAAGGGTCACCGAGAACTCGGACGGTATCGGGGTTCTGATGGGGACGGGCTCCTGGGCTTCTTTCTTATCTCGGCCTCGAGGAAGGGTGGCCTGAGACACAGGGTTGGAACCTACTTGGGGGCTCTGTCCTATAAGTACGGAACAGAACTGTATGGGTGCGGAAATGACTTCAGCCCAGCCATTATAATATTGACACTGCAGGTAACATCTAACGACGGGGAATTGGTTCGCCCGCCCAAGGTAGTCATGTACCACCGCAAATCTTTCGTGGTTAGGGTCCACTGGGGGGAGGAGCTCGTCGGACACGATGAAACACGTACATCCTGTGTCCCTGACGAGAGTCGATACTCGGCAGCCGTTCACGCTGCCCTCCTCAAATTTTAAAGTTTCCGGTGAACTTTTGTCAAATATAAAATTTATCTGGTGGCCTGATGGAGGAGGAGAAGTTGCTGCTTGGGTCTGCACCACCAGGGAGGCCGGGGTGGCATTAATCTGGTGAACTTGGTGGGCTGGTCCGCTTTTAAGCCTAGAATTTTGGGGGCAATTCCAGATCATGTGGTTTTCTACACCACAGGTGAAGCATATGATTGGTCGCTTCGGGAAGAGAGATGGAGGAGAAATCTTAACGGGAGGTTTGGTGTCCCGTTGTTGGTTTTGGGGTAAGAAGTTTTTGGGTTTTACGGGGCTCGAAAACTTCGTCGGCAATCTTGGGAAGGGGCGCGAATCCTTTCTTCTTTCCTTGTAGGGGGATTGGTGAGAAGTTCGATTCTCCTTTGGGTATAAACTATGGCTTGCGGCATAGACATCCGCTTCTTCGGTACATTCTTTAAAGGTCTGGCACCAACGATCCTTGACGAACGCACGGATCTCCGTCGGGAGAGACGCCAAAAATTGATCCTGAAACACAAGGTCTGTTAAGGACTCGTAGTTAGGATCAACCTTTGAGGCTTCTAACCAAAATTTAAAATTCATCTGAAGAATGTATACGAATTGACGGAACGTCTGTCCGGGTTTAATACGACCTCCTCGAAATTCTGGTCGGTAGAAATCGGGAGTCATATTATGAGCGGCCAATAACTCAGATTTTAAGGTGCTGTAGCTAATTGTACATTCAGATGGTAAAGATATAAAAATTTCGCGCAATTTACAATTTAACAAGGGAAGTAATCTGATTACACCTTCAGCCTGCAGATCCATGTTATTGATTTCGAGGATCTTTTCGAAGTGGGCTAAAAATGCTCCGAAATCCTCTCCGACCATGAAATTAGGGAGCTTAAGTGAGGGATTGGGGAGGGGGGCTTCTGAACGTAAACTGGCTGACTGTATTTCTGCTTCAACACGAGCTATTTCAATCTGATGGTGAAGCTCAGCTTGTCTTTTTCCGTTCCTCTCTTTCTTTTTCTTTTTCTTCTCGTTGGATTTCTCTTTCTCTTTCTTTTTCTTTTTCTTCTCGCTATTTTCTTTGCTCCTCTTGAACGTACTTAATTAGTTCTTTTCCTGAAAGTACCAAGGATTCTCCTTGCGCTTTAAAGATTTCGAACTGAGTCATCTTTGCACTTGGGGGCGCACTAGTCAACCAACTAAAATTCCTTGCAACAAGAATTATGCCTTCGAGAGAATTAGCCTACCTAAATATGGGCACTGACCTATTCGTACTTGGTTTCTTGATCTAAATAACCACTGACTAAAATCACACAAAAAAACACAAACAAATTATTATAACAGTTCCTTGAGCTACTCCAGCTTCTTAAGTTTCAAAAAAGGGGATAGCAATCGTTAAAACAAAAGGGAACTACTATACTCTATTATTATAATGAATAACACTATGCTTTACTTGACTGAGACCAACTTATTCAATTATATTAAGAGTGCGTGGTGTCTGGTCGACCGAGGTTATTTATCTTCAATATGCTTAAGAAGTGGAACTGAGCTCAAGGATAATAATATTGCTATCATTAATAAAATAGAGTTTTATTAATAAAAATATCAACAATACACAAAACGGAAAATATTGACATAAACAGAGAATGGAAAGGGTCAGGGGGAATCTAGCTAATCCGAGGATTAAGATTTGGAAGAGATTTAAAAAAGGTAAAACAAATAAAGATTAAAGGGATGGGATAGTTCGCTAAACCATTTAAAGCACAGGATATAATTGACAAAAGGGTTAAATACTCAAAGGTAACGTTCAGCTTACGTAATTACACTTGTTGTGCAGAGGAAGGCGACGCAAAGGAATCTTCGGTCCACCGGCGAGTTCCAGCCGAAGCGGGGAGGGGGATTAAATGATCCTGACGTGGCGTCTTGGGAATGAAAACCGATTCTTGGCAAACGGGCTTAAAGAACAATAACTGTTTTACGTTGTTCTCTTATGAACAACAGGGGGGGGGGGGGTGAGAACCGTCTCTTGTCTACGGGATCAAAGAAAAAGTGGCTGTTCTAAAGTTGTTCTATTCTGAACAACAACGGGGAAAGGGTGAGAACCGTTTCTTGTCAACGGGCTCAAAGAACAATGGCTGTTCTACTGTTGTTCTCTTTCTGAACAACAGGGGGGAAGAGTGAAAACCGTTTCTTGTCCACGGGCTCAAAGAACAATGGCTGTTCTAACGTTGTTCTCTTTCTGAACAACAGGGGAAGCCTTGTGGACTTGGCGTCATGAAGGCTCAAACCTTGGCACTCAAGGGATATTGTCCTCTTTTGGACAAATGATGTTGGATCTCGAGGTAGAGGGCCCTTTGGTGCACAAGGTGAAACTGGACCGTAGTGATGTCTCGCGAAGAAAATCTGGATCTCGAATCTGCTCTTATTGGTAAAGTTTTCGTCTAAATAGTCGAGCCATCCCCTTGGCGTAGGGGACCATGGAGTGGGGGCTTCGAGGGAATGCACAGCCGCGCCTGAGAACAATACCTTATCTGCCTATAAGCCTAACTCAATCTGGCGAGGTCGGCGCAAGGGGCGAAACGGTGGAAGATAAACCTCCTTGGTTAAACATTGATTCAGGTGGCGGCTATAATGCACCCGGCTTCAAGGCGAAGATGCACGTGGGTAGCATCGTGTTTCTAAAAACATGTGATAACGGTTGAAATTAAGCGGCCTTAAACCGTTCTATCACATAGTGTGACGCTGTTACGCGAGTGCATTTATTTATATTTTTTATAAGTCAAGGAAGTTTTTACTTTTTAATATTGACGAGGTAAAAGTGGTAGTGTCCGATGAGTTGAGCAAAAGATGGATGACTGAGAGTGAGCGTGGGGTTGAGGGGATGCGTGAGTCTTACGAGGTTTGTTAAGGGTCTGGAATAGTAGGATTGTGAACTGCTTGTGTTGTGTGTGGGCTGCAATAGTGTGTGGTGAGTTAGAGGTGAAAAGACGCGGAATATGGAAATAGTAGTTGTGAGGGAATGCCCTTAAAGGACCACCGTTAGAGAAAGCCCCTTGGAAATACCCCTTTATTCTCTTAAGACCACGTGAGCCAGCGTGATAATTTTAGAAAGTCGAGGAAGAATCCGTCACTCGCTTAATCACCAGTCCCATCTGTGTTTGTTTTCAGACGCCGATCGTTCCCGGCTCCCCTGCGGTAACGCTGTGCGCGGCCATATTAACCCTACCCCCATATCGTGAGGCGAGTTTGATCGTCTTGCACAACGCGTTATCATGAAATGTGTTTGCTTAGACTGGCGCTTAGAATTAAGTGGGGACCGTAAGGCCCTGACGCGTCTATCAGAGCAGTCACCCAGCTATTTAACCCGAGGCTCACCATCTCTCGAGGAAATTGAAAGCCTACCATTCACTCCGTCCAGACTACCATCTGTTTCCCGTGACACCCCGTAACTCGTCATCGTACGTAATCGAAGATCTCGTTAGCAGATCTACCTTCGTTAAGCTTTGGCCCATGTTCAGATGAAAGCTATCGAGCCCCCTTCTTCCCGGAGAGTTGTGCGGCCCTCTTATCTTCACCACCCATTCAAGATTCCCGTTCTTCCGAGACTGAGACTCCCTGCCGCCCAACAGAATCGTCTCAAGTTGAGATTACGTTTCTTCGGAGGAGGGAAAATCTAATTCTTTATCACGAGGTAATCCAACCCCATCTTCGGGTCTTCCTAGTCAGGACTCTCCGAAGTATCTTCTTGAAGACCTGCGCCGTTGTCTCCCCCCCCCCCCCATCCAATTCGCCCGCGCTTGAAGGTAAAGCTATCGTGTATGGTCATCCCCAGATTAGCGCGTTAATCTTTACTTAATTCATTTAACTACCATGATTAATTTATTCCCCCTTTTGTATATATATATATATATATATATATATATATATATATATATTGGTGATGGAGTCGTTCCTTGGGAACCTTATTCTTAGCAGGAATATGAAGACATATGCGATGGTTACGAACATTTAATTTTTACCGACGTTTCGGTCATTAAGGATGACCATCATCAGCGAATTCTTAAGTGGAATACAAAAAATTCACTATAAACCACAGCAAGAAAGAATTATAAGGGCAGGACGAACAATCCAAATCGGATATTAATAGATGGAGCGAAGCAAGTAATTCAATAAAGTTCGGATTTTAAGTGATTGAACATTAAATGAATACGAGTAGATTAAGGCACGAAAGTTTAAATATTAAATAATCAATAATGGAGGGGCCAAAGAGGACGACTAAAACTTTAAATTAAGGAAAAGTCAATCATAAACCAGATCATTTCGATATAAATGGGACAAACTAAAATAGAAATAAAAATTTCTATTTAGTACTCGTGCAGAGAAATTTTTATTTCTATTTGAGTTTGTCCAGTTTGGAGGACCAATCCCTTTAGCTCGTTCGTTAACCTTTACACTCGGTCGTTAAAACAGTTCATAAATTCTGTCATGGAACTGCTTTTAATATCCTCTGTGGATAGTCAATCCCTTCACTATTACTTTTCTCATTTATAAAGAATGTAAGGTTCAGCTCTATCATTATATCACAGTTCCGAAGGCTAAAAAGAGTCGCCGCTATAAATATTATGTGATTTATGTTTTCGCTTCCCCTAACCGGCAACTTTCCTTGCAATGTTTGTGGCGGAGATTTTTATTTTCATTTTTACTTAAGAGTTTGTATAAAATTATCTCCTGTTATTTTTCATGTTCTTGTTTGGTAATTATCAAGTCTTTTTATTCATTATCAAATTAACCCTTAGTAATTTAGCTTTGATTGGTAATTGACTAGCCTTTTGTTGGTAATTAGGAAGTGACCACTTGATAATTATTTTCTATTTGCCATGACACCAAGAAATATCTCATCCCGTAACTTTTGCAACATCGATCGGAACCGAATGTAATAAATTTCTTGTTGTGTAGAATTTTTTATTTGTCTATAATAAAACTTATGTGTAGTTGAACCCAGAAACCAACAAGTTGCCTTTATCGGTGTGATTTCATTATGTCATAATTAGTTATTCTTTCACAGCGTCTTGAAAACTATAGGCAACAACACTTCTATTCTTGCGACTCATTTTTAAGTATTAGGCCATTTAAATTCAAAGTCTATGCCATTATATCTAAAGAAAACACTTACCTGAAACAAATTTTCAATAACAGTTTTAATTTTTTAAATAATATTTTCAGTCGCAAATCAGCTATTTTGGATTCAGGAATATTTTATGTAAAATTTTAAAATTTACTGATGTTACGAAATTAGGTGATAGGGCAAAAGATAATAGTGAGTGCGAAAACTGGCTAGGGAATTGGAAAATTAGTCAAATCGTTTAAAAGTTTGAAGAACTAATTGAACATGGAAAAGTGCTTGGTAATGCAGATGGGTATTGAAACGTCATGATAAGGCAGTCTACTTGAAAAGGAATTAGTTTCTTAATCAAGAGTGATCTTAGGTTTAAAAATTTCCCTTCCTTTATGTAGAGCGCTCATACGACCACATTTGGAGTTTACGGTGCAATTCCTGTATGCACAAAGGCAAGAGAATACTGTAAATTTGGAACGCGTCCAACGTCAAAGAGCGAATTAATATTTTAATTCAGAAAAAAGATCTTACGAGGAGAGAGTGAGACACGTCAATTTACGTTCCTGTGAAGATCGGTATATACGCCGTAAACTTATTAAAGTCATTGAAATAATAAAAGGGTACGCTAATATGAATTTTGCTAAAGATAATTGAACCATGAAATAGCACAAAATTTATTTCATATTAAATAACAATTATTTAAATACTTTGCCTAAGAATGTCTTTGAAGGCCTAAACAAATATGCTTAAGGATAAAATCGATAAAATTTGACGTGAGTAATCAATAAGGAAGGCAGACATAAGATGCTTGCCGCTGAGAGCATCTCTTGACTAATAGCAAATTTACTCTTCCTGCACCTCACGAGAAAGAGAGAGATATATAGAGATAGATAGGTAGATGGAGAGAGAGAGAGGGAGAGAGAGCGAGAATGAGAACGGGAGAGGAGTGGGAGAGAGAGAGGGCTAGCGAGAGATTCGTATATCATATATATTGTTTATAGAAAAATATAGATTTAGATGCATAACTGCTTGCATAGCTCTCAAGATCAGCGCACTAAATAATAAAAAAAATCCCTACGGAGGAGCTTGCACATCGCTTCTAAGATTAAAATCTAAAAAAAGCAGCCAGGGATAAATTTTTATAAATTTTCTGAACTTCGCCAATTATAATCATTTTAAAAATGAACTCTAAACTAAATTTCCCCCCTTTCAAAATATCACGTTGCTAAAATATAGTTACAGATAGAAGATATATAAAAATATATTTTCTGAACTTCACCATTTTTAATTCTTTGGGTTTAAAAAGAAATCACAAAATTTTAATACTTATATTTATTTCTGAACTTCACCATTTTGTTTTTTGATATTATAAAAGAATTATTAGAAATAACTTTGATAAAAAACATAAGTCATAATCAAACTAAGATGAAATTATTATTCAAATACTGAAAAAAATCCCCTTCTGGAATCATAGAGTCAGTAAGTGATGATGATGATGATGTACTGAAAATCTTTTAAATTTTGTTTACCAAAACCCCGTTGCTACAGCGAGATAGGTCGTGGGCCACGCACCGAAGATTTGCCTACGAAATGCAAGCTCATCTTGTATAAAGATATTTATGTTGTTTAAAATGTATATATTTTAAGTTCTCGATTTACTATTTCAAAATGAGAAAACTGACCCAAAATTTTTCTTTTATTGTCACATAAAAGACATTTGCCGAGAAATAAAGATCATATTATAGCCGTAAGAAAATGACCCAATAAATATGTTTGACATTTTCGTTCTGATTTTCTTAGGGAAAATAATGCTGGGTAGAGGATTTCTTTTATTTGGATTTATATAGCTCATCTTTTTTCCTCTATTCTCTGGTGTGCTTAAAAAATTTATCGAAGGAACCCAAATAACCTTTAATTAGTTTAAGTATCAAGTACCAACTATATATATTTAGATTGTGAAAATTTCATTTAATTTTCTTTTATGATATCGATACACAAATTATTTTAGCTGGAGGCAAAAATAAAGTGGATCAACAATGAAGCGAAATAATGAAAATCCAAAGTTGAAAATTAACAAAGATACTTGAATAAAAATAATTTAACATGTAACAGCCCATAGGTAATTAATTCTCTTTTATTTTTCTAAGTTGCTTTGATGCAAATGGAATGCATAAAATAGTATTCTCTATTCCTGTGTATACCAAGTCGTTTCTACTCTTTACAAAAATGAACACCAGTTCAAAAGACCCCTATTCTCATGCAGCTAACAAAAAATCAACAAGTATTTATCACAAAGTTTATTAGGACGTTTTCCTGATAGGCATCCACCAAGGAAACCGGCTATTTGAAAAAATGTATAGAAGTACCAAGAGAAATGAACATTCTTAAATATAAACAAAGGTCGTTCGGGTCGTAAGTGAATCATAAGAATAACAGAAAATATTGAAAATGTTGGATCGTGCTTCTTTAAAACCAAAAGAATCAATCAGAAAGTTAATTTTTAATTCATGCTGTTAAACATGACTTAAAATAGCATCCCTGTAACATGTATGCAGGTCATTAACTTCTTGGAACTGATTTTCCTTGTCGAAGACAATTAATTTGTAGAATGGTTTGTCCATAAGCCAGTTCGTTTCTTGCTAAAAATTTTGATTCATGAGGAAGCAGTCTTTTTCATGAATGCAAAGTTAAACTACCATAATATTCGAAAGTATGCGCCGCTAAATAATTCCACAGAATTCAACTTTAAAAGACGTATTTTTCGGCAGAATATGTCTTTTAGATTAGGTTATGCGGAATGACAATCTCGTTGGCCCATTGTTTTACGATAAGAATTTCATTGGAGCTGCCGACCTGAACATGGCCAAAAAATGGATCATCCCAGTACTCCTCTGAATTTACGGCAATCAAATCAATTGACTTGGATAGATTGAGGACGGAGTCCCTGATCAGAGATTGTTTGCTGTGAGAGATCGTCTGAGAGAACATTTTAGAAATCGAACTTTCGCGGTAAATCATGCAAATGAATGGTACCCAAAATCGCAGGATTTATCACCGAGCGATTTCTTCTTATATGGACATCTAAAGATTCAATTGTATTCTACTTTCCCAGAAAATATAAACCAGTTAAAAAATAGTATCACACGTGAAAAGAGTTGTGCAATCAGTGCGATCAAAGGCACCAATGTGCTTGGAAAAAAATGAGGAGATATGAAAAGAAACGGTGTGGGAAAATTAAAAAAATACTACTATTTTTAAAACTTTTGGCAGTTTTGAACGCCAACCTCTTTCGTGATGGACTGCCTGCATTCAATGCACTTCGTGAGGTCACGGAATACCGCCGAAAGGACTCTATCTCCAGAGGTGGATAACCCTTCAACGACAGGTTTACATTCTTTTTGTATTTTTCATTGTGGTAGAACATCTGGCGACTGCCTACTTGGGCATAAGTCGCCGTACACAACATAACCTACTACTAGGCTATATTATAAAACAAAAAAAAATTAAATAACAAATAACAACGAGAAAACACAAAATGGCAAGAAAAAAGCGTGCTCCAGCGTGGAAGGTAGGCCTACCTCAGCCCGGAGCAGAAACATGCAACCTACCCAAAAAGACGCACAAAAAATGGCCAAATAAAGATGAGGAGGGCAGCATCCCTCAAAAAGTCGCAAAGTCCACAGGTCGGGGTGCACGAAACCATCTCGAGTACAAGGGACAAGCTTTAGCGACACCCGCTCGTTCCGGTAACGTAACAGGTAACAGACGAGCGCACCATCAAATGGCGATGCGTCCAGCGAGTGTGTCCAATTGGGAGACGACAGAAAGCAACCGGAAGCCATCGCAGAATTGAGTGATAGGTACATGGAAACAGTCGCGGCGCAATGAAACGCAACTTTAAGTTCCCCTAGACCGTCAACCATCTTCTTGGTCAAGCAGATCGGGGAGTTGCCAGTATTCCTGCCATGTAATTGGGTCGCGGACACTTTGGTGCCATCATCGGCGCGCTCATTTCCCGCAATTCCTACATGTCGAGGAACCCAGCAGAAGATAATCTTGACATCAACCCAGCTCACCAAAACCGTGGCGTCACGGATATCGTGAACCAGGAGATGCGGAGATTCCAATGACGCAAGAGCACCCACGGCGCTTTGTGCCCGGTTTTCCCAACCAGGCACGTCGCTTATCTCTCAAATCAGGCGGTTAATTGCAACCAGTTCTTCCGTTGCGACAGACACAGCGCCTGGCAGACCCCGCTGACTTCAAAAAGAGGGGATACGGCGTGTAAACCGACCCTCTCTGGGGACTTGGAGCCATCCGTATACAGTGGCACGGTTCCAGCGTGGCACGAAGTATTCTTCAAAAAGGCCAAACACAATACTCTCGGCATTATAGAAGCTTTGGGAGCAGAAGTGTGGTGACAAATAGTCAGAGGTGGTACTTTCCAGGGTGGCGTCCTGGGCAGAACCAGGGGCATTACCGGCCCGAGAGCTATACCTAGCTCTCGATTGGCGTCTCTCGGCGCCATAGACACCATCGAGATTAGATGTAAATGCAGTGAGAGCTGTTGGCGACTGAAGGAGGCGCCAGGCTCACGCGTACAGGAAAATTATACACTGCAAAGCGCAGAGCAAGTGGCATCTCCCTAGCATTCGCAAATAGGCTTTCAATGGGGGACCTGCCAAAGCCACCGGTCGCCAGGCGAAGACCAGTGTAGTGGATCGTCATGGAACGAAGAATGTCCATGGCATGGGTACAAGAGAATCTAAGACTGCGTATATGAGCCTCCCGGATGAGGCTCTGGCCAAATACAAGAACAAGGAAACGGTGTACTTCTACCACTTCCAGATGAACCCCATTTACAAACAAATCTGCGTAGGGGTGGAGCCGCGGCTGGCGGCATAAGTGCATCAGCTTAGTCTTGGCCCAGGAAAACCGAAGGCTATACGCTTCGGCATAGCGAGAGACGCTGTTCAATGCCCCTTTATGCTCCAGAGTTAGCATCTCGGCCGCGCCAAAAGAGATCAAAAGGTCTTCAACGTAAAGCGTTGTGAGAACATCTTTCGGCAGCACTGAGCTGATACCATTAATGCTAGCGGCAAAGAGTGTGACCCTGACGATACCTCACTATGGGAAACCCTCTTCCTGCTCCATTGGACCAGAAAGTACTCCCCCACCCGTACGCCGAATCCACGATCTCTACAAAATTCAGATAGAAAGATTGGTAGGTGTTACCTCGCTCCTATCAGGTGGAGAGTCTCCATACCTTATCCCAATGTGGTATCATACGCTTTCTCCAGATCTAAAAACACCGTGGCGTATTGCTGTGAACGAAGGAAAGCCTCACATAAGGCATTTTCCCGTCGAAGCAGATCATCCGACGTGGAGTGGAACTTGCGGAAGCCGTAATGGGCAGAAGACGGATGGTCTCCACGGTCCAGAAAGAAGGCTAATCTAACATTAACCAATTTTGCCATCACCTTTCACACGCTGGAAATTAGAAAGATTGGGGGGGAAACAGGCCGGTGTAAACTGATTCGTAAGGAATCTGGGAGGATTCCTTCTTCCAAGATACTGTTAAATAAATCTAACAGAAACGGCATGCCTCGCTTACCTAGGTGTTGGAGCATGGCGTACGGGCATCGCATGGACCAGGTACGGTGTCCGCGCACAGAGTAACAACAGAACGCCACTTAATTTAAGTAAACCTGTCCTTGAAGAGTTCTCCTCCTCTACAGGTAAAGTCAAGTCGGCGGCCATACAAGACATCACGGCGCATATTGAATGGTGCCGGAGCAGCATCTCGGCTAGATAAAGCCGAGAAAGCTGTCGGGAAAGATCTCGCTACGGACGATGGGGTCGAGATTGCGGTCCCATTCTCCTTGTGAAAGGGAGTGGGATACTGCGTAAAACCCACCGAATTCTTTTGACTCGCTTCCAAACATCTACTAGAGGGGTTTTTACGTTAAGTGAGTCCACGTATGTTCGCCAAGAAGAGCGGTGTGCGTGCTTCGAAACATACCGGAACCTAGCCCTAGGTCGACGAAATTTACCGACAGTGAAATCGTTCAAGCGGCGCTTATAGGCCACGTAGATATAACGCTTCTGTTTGAGCGCCGCATCACACTTGTGTCACCACCACGTAGGCGGTCGGCGTTCAAAACGGCCAGACATTCTAGGAATAGCAGTTAGGCCCATGGCGATGAGTTTACCGGAGTTAGCATTATTTACCGACCTAAACTCCAGTCATTTTCTGAAATGCAGACGACTGTGCCCGTGCCAAGAACCAGTGTTGCGGGCTCTTAGGCGGCAGCCAACAGGAAAGGATATTCGAATAGAAATGTGATCACTGCCATGCAGGTCACCGACTACTCCCTTCCCCTAATCAAGCCTTGAATTTGGAGAGCACAGAGATTGATCGAGACAGGAAAATGAATCGATGCTCCATCAATGGTGCGTAAACTCATCCACATTTAGGACACTTATCTCCAGCTCGTTGAACAGATAAGCAAGTACTTGACACCGGGGATTAATCAAGTAGTCTACCCAGAGTGGGTGTCTACCGTTCAGATCTCCGAGCAAGAGAAAGTACATCGGCAACCGTGCTACGACGCGGCGGAAGTCGCACGCGTCGAAGTCGGCTTACAGTGGAATGAACGTGGAAATAAAAGTATACCTCCTATCCAGGTGCAGTTGCACAGCTATTGCCTGAGAGGAGGTATTTAGAGTAAAGAGAAGAACGGAGATATCATGCCAGGTATAAATCATGCATCTTCCTGCCGGTCCCCTATCCCGTGGTGGTGAGGTTAAAAAACCTTTATACCCTGGGACGGTGGGCAGGGGGTACGCACCCAGAATTTTCTCCTGCAAAGAGATAGCTAACAAAGAACAGTAGAAGATGATCCTCCGCAGCTCCTCCCGGTTGACCCGGAGTCCGGGCAATTCCATTGAAGGAATATACCCTCCAGGCCTTGACCGCTCCATGGTCAGTAGTCCACGAGTTCCTTTGAATAAACCAATTATTTCACGAATTTCATAGCAGAGTGCAGCATTAGACTCACCGGCGTGCCATCAAGTGTCCGAAGGGCACCAATCATGACCGACTCGGAAGGATTAGAAACATTCGCCAGAAGGCTTCGGTCATAAAAACGTGTCACCTTCAGCTCTCTAAAAATTACGCTACCTAAAGCTCTCCTATGATTGCGCCTTATGCCCTTAGCTAACATGTTCGATGAGTGAAAATAATAACGGGCAATCGTTCGAAGCCAGTGGGTTCAAAAATGCCAGGTAACCTCTCAATAATGGGCCCTGATATAATCGAGCTCCGCTCTGCGTACTTTTGTTCTTAGTCAAGGACTCCCCATCCAGGGAACCAGCGGAGCAGGACGTGCCAATCTTGGCTTGATAGCATACCGAAACAGGTTGTTAAAAATCCATCACCCCAAACCGGAGCTCAGGGGTGAGGATGCGTTTTTTCCTCCCCTTCAGCCCCGATTCGGGATGGTTGGATGAGAGGATGCTGGTCAGCGTCTACCTTATGAAATTAAAGTCCGACCAGACAAAGTTGTAATAGAGGTTGTATGGAAAGTCAGGAAGCAGGGTAAGAAGACAGGGTCCCAGAAAGAATGAGAAAGGGCTAAGCCGGGGCCAGACGTGGCGCTGAATCCCGTCAGCACTGCGGCCAAGAAAGCAAATCGCCGTGCCCCTTACGGGGTGTTAATCTTAATGAGTTGATTCCTGATATTCATGAATTGATTGTTGCTATTGTGAAATTGAATTGTAGTCTTAATGGCATGATTGAAGCTGTTAATGAATTGATTACGGTTTTTCATTAAGTGGTATGCATGAAATGATTGCTGCTCTTAAATAATTGATTGCTCTTCTTAATGAATTGATTGCTGGTGCTCACTAATTGATTGTTGAGGTCCATGCGATGATTGTTCCTCTTCATGAATTATCGAGGTTATTCTAGAATTGAATGCTGCGATTGCTGAATTGAATGCTGTTCATTATAAAATGATCGATACTCTTCCTGAAATGATTGCTGGTCATCAGGAATTGAATGCTGGTTTCATAAATTGATTACTTGCGTTCATGAAGTTGTTGCTGGAGTTCTATGAATTAATTGGTAGCGTTCAAGAAAGATTGCTGGTTTTCATGATAATATTTTTGTAGTTCATATGAATTCATTGCTGGTATTCATGAATTGAGTGATGGTCTTAAAGAGTTGATTGCTGGTGTTCATAACTAGATTGCTGGTCTTATAAGTTGATTGTTATCTTCATGATTTGGTTTCTGGTGTTAATAAATTGATTGCTGTTCATTAATTTATTGCACGTTTGCATGAATTGATTTCTGGTCATCACCAATTGATTACTACTATTCATGAATTGATTGCTACTGTTCATAACCTGATTTCCTCCCTTGAATTGATTACTATTATGCATGAACTGATTTCAGTCTTCGTAAATAGATTGCTGTTCTTTTTATGAATTGGTTGCTGGTGCTCATAGATTGATGGCGGGTGTTCACTAATTGATTGGTGGTGTTCAAAAATTGATTGACGGCGTTCATGAATTGATAGCTAGTCTTCATGTATTTATTACTGATCATCATGAATTGATTGCCTATGTTCATAAATTGATTTCTGATTTTCATGAATTAGAAATTGATTGCTGGTCATACGAATCGATTGTTCCTAAATTGATTGCAGATGTTAAAAAAATATTGATGGGGTTCATAAATTGCATGGAGGTGTTCATGAATTGATTGCCATGGTTCATAAATTAAATGATCATCTTCATGAAATGACTTCTGATCTTCCTGGTCTTCAATGATTGATTATCAGTTTGCATGAATTGATTGTTGTTGTTCATCACTGATTGCTCGTCTGAATTAATTGATTGCAGGTTGATTACAGCTCCTGATGAGTTATTACTTGTAGTAACCTATTCACCAATTAAGTGCTGATCTAAATTGATTGTTTGTCTTATGAATTGATTGCTGGCATTGATGAACTAATCGCTATTGTGCAACTGTTTATTGGCAGGGTTCAAGAATTTATTGGTGTTATTCACGAATTAATTGCTACTATTTATGAATTGATTTATGGTCTTGACTAATTGATCCATACTGAATTGATATCTGGTGTTCATTAATTGCTTATAGTTGTTCATGAATTGATTGCTGGTGTTCATGAGTTTTTGGTGGTGTTCATGAGTTGATTGCTGGTATTCACCAAATAATTATTGGCATTCATTAATTTATATACTTATCGGATAAATTGATTGTGGTCTTTATGAATTGGTTTATTTTGTTCATGAATTGATTGCTGATTTTCAATCATTTATTGACGTATTCATAATTAATTGCTGTTGTTCACGAATTGATTTCACATCTTCATGAATTGATATCTGGTCTTTACCTATTGATTCCTATTATTCAAGAATTGTTTTTGGTGTTCATGAAATGATTGCCCCCTTCCATGAATTGGTTTATTTTGTTCGTGAATTGATTGCTGATTTTCAGGAATTTATTTGTTTGTTCATAAATTAATTGGTAGAGTTCATAAATTAATTGCTCTTGTTTATGAATTGAATGCTGGTCTTCATAAATTGATTATTGGTATTCATGAATTAATTACTGGTCTAATGAAATGATTGTGGTCTTCATGAATGTTTATTGTGTGTTCATGACTTGATTGCTGATTTTTCATTAATTTATTTGCGTGTTCATAAATTGATTGGTGGTCTTCATAAATTAACTGTTGTTGTTCATGTATTAATTGCTAGTGTCCATAAATTGATTGCACATCTTCAAAAATTGATTTCTGGTCTTTACCTATTCAAGAATTGTTTGCTGGTGTTCATGAAATGATTCGCCCGCTTCATGAATTGGTTTGTTGCCTTCATGAATTTATTTGCTTGTTCGTAGGATAATTGGTGGTGTTCATGAATTAATTGCTCTTGTTCATGAACTGATTGATTGTATTCATAAATTCATTGTGCATCTTCAAACTCAATTTCTGGTCCTCACCTATTGTTGTGAAGTGGCTACTATTTTTCATGATATGATTGCTCTTATTCACTAATTGATTGATAGTGTTCATGAAATGAATGAGTACGTTCATGAATTAAATAAAGATCTTCTATAATTTATTGCTGACGATCATGAAATGAGGGCTGGTGTTTATTACTTGATTGAATATCTTCATGAATTGATTGCTGGTATTTCTAAAATGATAGTAGTTTTAATGAAATGACTCTTCATCTTTATGAATTGAATAACTTTTTTTTCACAAATTGATTGATGATGTTCATGAATTGATTGCTGGTATTAATATTTGATTGTGCCTCTAAATGAACTGATTGCTTCTCTATATCAAAAGTTGGCTAGTCTTCAAGAATTGATTTCTTTTTATCATGAATTGATTGCTGGTCTTAATGAAATAATTATTTATGTTCAGGAATTGATTGATGGTCTTTATGAATTGATTATTGCCATTTATGAATTGATTGCTGGTCTCCATTAAGTATTTACTGGTCTTCAAGAATTGATTGCTGGTCATCAAGAATTGCTTGCTGGAGGTTATGATTTGATTCTCGGTGTTCTTGAATAATTGTGCTTATCATGAAATGATTGCCGACATGGCATATTGATCGTTGGTCTTTATGAATTGATTTATCGTGTTCTTGTTCATTTTTGGTATTCGTAAATTGATTTGCTGAGCTTCATGATTTGATTTATTGACTTTATTTATTGAAGGCTGATGTTCATAAATTAATCGTGATGTTTTTATAGATTATTGATCACGTTCATATATTTTTTTGTTCCTGAATTGATTGCTTTTATTGATGAATTGATTGCTGGTCTTATAGATTAATCGCTGGTATTCATGAATTAATTTTGTTCGGTTGTATAGGTTTTGAATGAATATTGTGGCAATATCTTAGATAGCTCTCAGATCACAATAAACATAAAAACCTATACTTCGTTATTCAAGGGAAATGAATTGTTAAATAATCACGATTCTGAATTTGGCAGACGAATTCCTTAGGCCTAATCTGTGCGACGTTGTGGAAATACGTAAATTAAAAAACAAATAGTTAAGAAAAATATATATTATTGAATAAACACTTAGATTATTTCAGGGTCAATTTATACAGTAACAGTTTATGATTGTATTGAGAATTACGCGTGAATTAAATTTGAGTGAGTTAACGGGAATGGATTTACAATTGGTAAATATGGTTTCGTAATAACAGTATAACAAATCATGATTAATAATTGGATTGGGTAAAGTGATTATAAGTAAATTAGTAAATTGATTGGCAAATATTAATCAGAAAATTGATGGGTAAATATTGGTAATTTGATTAGGAAATATTAATTGGTAAATTGGAAGTAAATTGGATAATTATTAAATAGAATATAACAAATGATGATTGGGTAAATTAGTAAATTGATTGGTAAATATTAATTGGTAAATTGATGGGTAAATATTAATTGATAAATTGATTGGTAAATAGATTGGATAATTGTTAAATAGATTAGTAAATATTAATTGGTAAATTGGAAGCAAATTGGTAAATTGTAAGTAACGGAGTTGAATAGGTCTTTAAATGAGAGAAATGAATCAATTCGGGATTCTTTTGGGAAATATTTAGCTAAACAATTACAATTCAAATATTTACAGACCTATTTCACCGATGCGGGACAACAAAGCGAATGAAACTTCATAGCTTAATTTTATGACGCTTGGGAGAGCGGGTTTTCCCTTTTCCCCGATTTAAGTAAGGGTTACCAATCCTTCTTGAAATTATATATATATATATATATATATATATATATATATATATATATATATATATATATATATGCAGCAAGAATTAAATATTTACATTTGATGGGGTGTAGACTGCTACAGTTGCATTAAATGTTTGTTAGTCTTTATCATTTGAATGCTGGGCTTCATGAAGTGATGCCTGGTCGTCATGATTCAATTGATGGTGTTTTAGAATATTGTCTCCGTAATGTACACGGCTCTTTGTTTCTCTGGCCGTCCTGATGACGGAACTCAGTGCCCGGTCCGGCGTCAGCTTAACATCTATTCCTTCCTTCGCTAACTCCTAATCTCCGTTTCTTCTACTAACTCTCACTCATTGTGCCCCTGTTTTTCCATCTTTCCTTTACAATCACCTTTTCGCTACCGTTTTGTTTGCCCCTTGTTATCCTGCCCTTGGACTAGATTGATCACGACCCAGCGCTTATCTCAACCACGGAACTGAAGCCTCTAACGACAAGATGTTAGGTGTGGTGACCCTAACTGCTCAGAATCGAATCACCAATCTGGATCAGTCACCCTGACCACCTACCACGCCACGTTTAGGATTTGGTCCGGTTATTCCAAGGGATGTCGGAGAAGGCGTATACCACTCCACTCAGCGATAGTGGGCAGAGCAAATAAAAGCCGCCTAGTAGTACCGCTCCCTTGTTGGAACCAGTTTTGGCCGTCACAGGCAGAAGTCATTATATCTCTCTTTATGGTCATGAAAAATACAAAAATCCTCACGACTTATTTACCATAGTGGAAGCCGCTCTCGGGCAGCTCCACAGCAGAAAAGAAGCTCCTTCCCCCACCTTACTTTCTCGGGGGCCCCTCCGACGTTCTCCTATCGGAGAAGAGGTCTATTCTTCTCCTAGACTACTGGCGGGGTGGCCTCCCCATCACTCCCTTTTCCAGTGGCGAATTTGGTTGACTCTCTATCATTTTCAGTGGCATTCCTTCCTTTACTTTCATAGGCGACTGCCAAAAGAGCAAGCAGGCTGGCCAAAATTGACCGTTCCCGGTAGGAGCGAATTAATAGGGTCAATCCTCTTAGGTGGCAAGGGATAGCATAACCCGTCGGTCCGTGCCCCCGCACGTCCTACAGTCCTGTATTTTCAAATGCTTTCTGGATATTCGCTACGTTCTTCTTGTTGCTTCAAATAACTCCTTTCAGCCAGTAGTAGTGCAGCTGCAGCTCGATAGTAGGTATACAGGTATTTCTTCATAGATTTTACCATCAACGACTTCAAAGCGGAAGATTTACGCCGCATCCTGGCACAGTTGACGAGGCTCTTTCTCTTGCTCGGGGATTTTAACAGTAGACAGACCCTCTTGGTAGACTACTCGATCAATCCCAGGGGTCAGGTCCTTCCCAACCTGATTGAAGAGCTGGAGATACGTGTCCTAAAATTGGTTGAGTTTACGCATCACTTCCAGAGAACTGCTTCATTTTCCTGTCTTTATCCTTGTGATCTCTGGATGAGCGGCATAATTTTAGGTGGGAGTTGGTTTATGACATCTATGGTAGTAATCACTTTCCCATTGAAATATAATTTTATCTATTGCTGCAACCTGAGAGCCACTGTCGTTAGTGCTTTGCGTTGGTGCAGAGGTCCGAATTTCAGGACTGAATTCTTTGTCCCAGTCTAGTAGTTTAGGTCGATAGATGAGGCCGTTGAGTTCTTATTCGGAAACCTCATCGCCGTAAGCCTAACTACTATTCCTAGAACGCCTGGCTGTTTTGCAGTCCGATCGCGTCCGTGGTGGTCAGTCGAGTGTCAGCAAAGTCCTCAAACTGAAGTGTTATGCCTACATCCGCTATAAGCGACGTCCAAACGATTTTAGTGTTGGTGAAGTTCGTTGAGTTAAGGCTAGGTTTAAGCATTTTTTGAATCTCGCTCAGCACGCTATGGGTCATATGTGTCTTCACTTAACCGAAAGATCCCTCTGGCAGATTTGTGGAAGTGAGTCAAAAACATTTGGGGCAAAGTTCATGCAGGATCTAATTACGTTCTCCAGGAGAATGGGACTGCAATCATGGACCCCACGTCCGTGACGGAAACCTTCGCACCTGCTTTCTCCGCATTTTTTATCCAGGATGATCCGGCAGCAATCAATACGCATTGTAATGTCTCAGAAGTCCGCCAACCGGACTTTACCTCCAGAGGCGGTGAACCCTTCTGCTCTGCGCAGACACCGCCCCTAGGCTGGACGATATTCCCTATGCCATATTTCAACGCTTGGGTGAGCTAGAAGAATGGCCTTTCGGTTAGATTTGTCTAACAGGTTCTGGACACAGGGTATCCACTTAGACTCCTGGCAAATCATTACTGTGCTCGCTTTTCGAAAACTAGGGTGAGATCAGTCTGTCCCTACCTGTCTCTGCTTAATCTCTATTACCTCCTGCGCATGTACATTGATGGCAAAATTATTACATGTTAGACTGGCCTTTTTTCTATACAGCGGATGCCACCTGTATCCCGCACAGTGAAGGTTCCACTAGCTCCACTCCACGTCGAAAGTTTTTTTACGACTAGAAATTGCCTTCTGCGAGGCTTTCCTTCGTCGAGAACACTACGCCGAGGTTTTTTTCGATCTGGAAAAAGCCTGGTTTACCACATGGCGATACATTATCATGAAGACTCTCTACATGATGTGGGCGAGGGGACGCCGCACCAATCTTTATTTTTGATTTATTGCGAAATATTCAATTCCACTTACTGGTGTAGGAGGAAGAGAGTGTCCGCAGAAAAGTGTCCTTAGTGTATCACTCTTTGCCACGAACATCAACGGTATCCCTTTGCAGCTCAAGGAAGATTTCTCGCTACGCTTTACGACCTTTCAATCCTTTTGGCGTAGACCAAATGCCAACTCTGGAGCGTAGACTCCAACAGGCATTATACCACGTCTCTCCTTATGCGTGCAGACTTTGGTTGTCCTTGAATAAGACTAAGTTGGTCCACTTCTGCTGCAATCCACGGCTCCACCATGACCCGGACTTCCTTCTAAATAAGGTTTGCCTGGAAGTGGTGGATCCACACTGTTTCCTTGGTCTTGTTTTTGACCAATGCATCACTTGAGAGGCTCATATTCACAGCCTTAATGGATTCAGTGACTTTCAGGACATGCGCTGTTGATAGGGCTGCTATCTTAATTTTATATAGATCCATTTTTCTTTTGAAGCTTTAAATGGGATGCGGGTATTATCTATCCTGAGTCTAACGTGTATTGGAAAAGGTGGACTCGATCGACCATACTGGACTCCGTCTACGGACCGGTGCATTCTGCACTTCCCACATTGATAGCCTCCTCGTTGATACTGGAGAATTGCCACTCGCTGGAACTGAACAAGTGTGTAAGGATGGCTCCATGTCAGAAAGAGGGGTCGGTTTTCACTGCGTATCACTTTAGTGGAGCTCTGTCAGGTGTTGCGTCTATCTTCAAAGCCGGGCTTGTTGCAATACACCACGCACTACGGAAAATCACTCGACGGACCTGGTTCAGAGACGGGACTTTGATCTATAGCGACTCAAAAAAGGCCCTGAGTGCTCTCGGGGAAGTCAAATCTGCACATGTCCTAGTTCACTGAAATCGGTTTCAGTGAACCGGGCAGATGTCGAGATTATATATTCTTTGGTTCCTAGACATGTTTAAATTGCGAGTAATAAGCTCGCCGATGATAGCGCCAAAGAACTTACGAGGATTAGGCGACCAGGCCAACGTTTCGCCCTTCCTAACACCGATTACATGGTATGAATCGGGACTGACAAAGAAGATGGGAGACGACCGAAGGAAACTTAAAGTAACGTACCATTGCGCCGCGACTGTTCCCATGGACCTGCTCCCCAACGCCCCGACGGCTTTGGATTGCTTTCTGACGTCTCCGATTTAGACACACTCGCGGAACGCATCGCCATTTGATGGATTCACGGGACTTTATTGCAACGACTGCGTCCTCCACGAGACTGTTAGGCCCCTTCTTGTTGAATGTTTCATTCTTTGTGATTTTTGCCTACGTTACGTATCCAGGTACGTGGACGAACTGGGTCGGTTATCCTTGGGACAGGTTTTTGTACACAGCCTTGCGGACTATATGTCTTTTAGGAGGAGGCTGCTCTCCTCCACTTTATTTCAATCTTTGTTATAGTTCGCATGTTCCATCACTAAGGGGAGGCGGGCCTATCCAAGACACCGAGTGACCTTCCTTCCTGTTGCTTTTTTCCTTATATTGTTTATTTTATTTGTTGTTATTGTTTTTTTAATTGTTTTTTTAAATTTCATTTTCAATTATTTGTTTTTTTACATGTTTTTACTTTTGTTAATCTAGCCTTATATAAGGTTGTAGCTAAAATTATGGGGACTTTTGCACCAGTAGGCAGTCGCCAGATGGGCTCGTAAAATTAAGAAAAAAATAGAATATTACTCTTCATCATGGATTCATTGATGGCCTTCATAAATTCAATCTGGTGTTCATAAAATGATTGCTTGTGTTCATTAATTGATTGCTGGCGTTTACGAATTGATTGTTGGTCATCATCAATTGATTTCTGGTTTTCATCAAATTATTACTGATCTTCATGAATTGATTGCTGGTCTTCATGCATTGATTTGTTGTCTTCATCCATTAATTGACTATCTTCATGCATGATTAATTCCTTATATTAATAAATTGATTCATGATGTTCATGAATTGATCGGTGGCCTTTAGGAATTGAGTGATGGTCTTTCTTAAATAATTATTGGTCTTGATGAATTGATTCCTGGTATTCAGGAATTGATTGGTGCAATTGTGGAATTGTTTGGTCGTATTCATGAATTAATTGCGGGTGTTCCTGAATTCATTCCCGGTGTTAAAGTTAAAATTTGCTGGTTTCAGTCCTCTTATCAGCCTATGTGGCTTTTCAAGCGGACGTCAGCCAGGGCAAGCCACAACTGCCCACTTCGATACCCAGTCGCAGTGGTAACCTTCCTAGAAAATAGTGTCAGCAAAAAAAGAATCCGGACGGAGATTTGAACTTTCGACTCAGCGATTAATCTCAAATGTTTTTGAGTTTATTTCTGGATTTTTTTGCTTCAGTGGTGGTATTCATGAATTGATTGCTACTCTTATAGAATTCATTTCTGGGTTTCATGAATTGATTACTAGTGTTCATTATTTGATTCCTAGTTTTCATCAATTGAGTTATAATATTCATTAATTTATTGCTCATCTTAATGCTCGTGTTCACTAATAGGTTGATGGTGTTCATGAAGTGATGCCTGAGCTTTATCAGTTGAATGCTGGTATTCCTGAAATGATTGTTGGTTTTCATGAATTGATTGCTGGTATTAATTAAGTGATTGCAAGTGTTCATGAATTCATTGGTCCTCTTGATGAATTAATTGCCTGAGTTCATGAATTGATTGCAGGTGTGTATTTATTATATGCGTGGCTTCATAGTTGATTTGATTACTAGTGTTAATCAATTGATTGCTGGTTTTATTGAATCGAATCATGGTGCTCATAACGAGATTCCTACTATTCATGAAGTGAAATCTGGTTTTCCTAAATTGATTGTTGTTTTTTATCAATTGGTTGCTGATTTTCTGATTCGATTGCTGGTGATCAAAAATTGTTGCTAATGCTCATGAATAGATTACTGGTGTTCACGAATTGATTGATGGTCTTCAAGAATTTATGCTGCTCATCAGGAATTGATTGTTGGTTATCAATGACTTGATTGTATGTCTTCAAGAATTGATTGCTTTATTTATAAAATTTTGATAGCGTTCATGAATTGACTTTTACTGTTTAATGGCGTTCTAGAATTGATTGAAGATGTTCATGACTTGATTTCTGACTTTTAAGAAATGATTGCTGGGATTCAAGGTTGGATTGTGGGTCTTCATGAATTAATTGCTGTTGTTTATCAATTGATCTGGTATTCATTAGTTTATTGCTGTTTTCAATAGGTACTTACCTTGAATTGATTGTTTGTGTTCATAAAATTTGCTGACAGTCATGATTTCTTTGGGTGTTCATGCATCGATTGCTTTTCTCCATTAAATGTCAGCTTGTTTTCAAGAATTGTTTACTGATCTTAATGAATTTATTTTTTGCAATCAAAGTTTGATGGTTGGTTTTCATGAATAATACTGCTCATCAAAAATTGACCGTCGGCATCCATATATTGCTTCATCATCTTCCTGAATTGATATATGTCGTTCATAAAATTATTGCTGGTTTTCATTTATTGATCGCTGGTCATTGTGAATTGATTGCTACTATTCATGAGTTGATTGCTGGTTTTAAATCCGTGATTGATTGAGCTCATGAATTGATTGCTAGTATTCATGAACTGATATCTGGTGTTCATAAATTGATTGCTAGTGCTCATGAATTGAGGGATGGTTTTATGATTTGATTGCCGGCGTTCATGAATTGATTGTTGGTGTTTATGAATTGAGTGCTGTGGGTCATGAAATGTGCACTGGTGTTCATGAAATTATTAGTCTTGTTCTTGAGTTTATTGAAGGTTTTCATTTATATATTGCTTGTGTTCATGAATTTAATGTAATTTATCATGAATTGATTGTTGGTGTTCATGAATTTATTGGGTTTTTTTCATAAATTGATTGCACGTCTTCATGAAATAATTTCTAGTTTTCACTAATTGATTCATACTATTCATGAAGTGTTTGCTAATTTTAAGTAATTGATTGATGGTGCTCATGAATTGATTGCTAGTATACATTCACTGATATCTGCTACTCATGAATTGATTGCTAGTCTTCATGGCTTAATTGCTGGTTTCATGAATTGATTGTTGATATTTGTGAAATGAAAGCTTTGGGTCATGAAATGTGTCCTGGTGTTCATGAATTTATTTTTCTTGTTCATGAGTTTATTGAATTTTTTGTTGTGTTCAAAAATTGAATTTCATTGATCATAAATTGATTGCTGGTTTTCTTGAATTTATTTCTGGCGGCTATGAAATGATTGTTTCTGTTCACGAATTGATTGATGGTTTGGTGAATTGTTTTTGTTGTCATGAATTATTTGCTATTGTTTATTAAGTGTTTACTGCTGTTTATAAATTTAGTGATGGTGTTCCTGAATTGATGATGGTTTCATGAATTGATTATTTTTTCATAAATTGATAGCACGTCTTCATGAATTGATTTCTGGTCTTTACGAAATATTCCTCCTATTCTTGAATTGGTTGTTGATGTTAATGAATTGATTACTGGGTTTTCTGCAGTGATTGAAGATGCTCATGAATTGATTGCTAGTATCCATGAACTGATATCTGGTTTTAATGAATTGATTGCGAGTGTTTTAGAATTTGTGGCTGGTTTCATGGAATGTTTGCTTGTGTTCATGTACTCATTACTTCACTACATGCTTTGATTATTTGCTTTAATGAATTATTTGATGGTCTTCATTAGTATTACTGATGTTCATGAATTACTTGCTAGTATCCATTAGGGCGTAGTTTCGCAACCAATTTGAAAGCACATTTCAGGTTTTGTAGAGCAGACCATCCAAACTTTGGAAATAAAAACAGTTATTATAGTGGTCGTCTCGGAAGCTAGAAATAGCGAATTTTCATCCAGGAAGAAATTTGCACTTTAACTCATTATGTATCTAAGGTTTAGGCAATTTTAGATTGAGGAATTCCTTGTTTGTAAATGTCGAGGAATTATGGGTGTACAACCTATCTGTGTGTCCCTACACGTATAAATAGGCGGCCGAAAGCTGAGGGGCCGCAGATGAATGAAGAGTGAGGAAGGTAGGCCTCGCTCCAGTTCAATGGGAGGCTCAAACAAAAGGGGGCGTAAACGAGTGCGTAAGGTTAGCCTTAAAGGGTTCGTAAAATGCTAGGATTCATTCAACGCTATTTAAAGAGACTACACAAAAATAAATGATTCAATTACAACAAGAAAAAAAAGGTAATCACAAAAAAATATATAAACGGGTCAAGATTGAGGTATTATGCAATTACAATGAGCAGATCGGAAATGGACTAATGCAATAGAGAAATGAAATTTAGACTCGGTAATTAACAAATTATGGACAGCGGGGAATTACTTCCAGGGGGGGAGGTAATCAAATGGGCGAAAAGACCTTTACCTCGCGGACTAGCTTCTCGGAGAAGGGGGCGGTAGTGACGGACCCGAAGCTCGCATTGCACGGAATAAGAAGATTTTGCAGCACAGCGATGAGATCTTGCAATAAGAGTCGATTACCTCAAGGAACAAGATGAATTACTCGATGGCGGAGTAGTGAGATACACTTAGACTTATCTCAGTGCACTCGGGTGGGGCGACGTACTTTCATGAACGGGATGAGAGTAGTATGTCGCACGAACACCTCGAAGAAACCGCTTCACGAACTTGCCTATAGAAGATGGTCTATAGTTCACGGTGGTGATCTAGCCGTTGAGACCTTCAAACTTTAGGGACTCGACTCAAGACGAAAGGGAACGTATCTTCGAGTGACGTGAGCTGAACTCTCTCTCGAGTAACGGGAGACACTTAATATATATTCAGCCAGATAAGTCGCTAAAAGGCCTCCCGGGACTGCTGTTGTCCCAATGGAAATCCTGGCGCCGAACGGATTAACTCTGTTTCAGATAAGTGTTTGAAAAGATGCTCGCCCGCCGCCGATTCTAGCCTCGAGGCATGGAATTGACTGGCAGCTCCTGTCTGGTGGGAGCTTAATTTGTCCGCTGGTCAGGGGGAGAGGGAGGAATTAGCTGATTTAGGCAAACGCAGGTGGCGTGTCTCACAGGCTTCCACGTGAGAATCCTCGTTATTGTCCTTCCTTTCATTTTGTTTGAGACCACGCAGTCTCTGCTCGAAAAAAGAATCCTCCTAGGTTGTCCTCCTACAGTAAACTACTTTGAGAGCACTATAAATTAATCGATGTATAACGAATTTACGAGATATTTACAGAGTATTTCTTATTAAAGGATGTGGCTTAACCTTTTGGAATGTATGTTATAGATTCACTCATCACATGTATGATTTCTGTTTTATACAAAGGGGTTGTCGTAGAATGACTCCCGACGATATACCATATATCACTATTCGTTGAGGGAACTTCTTTAATTATCTCTACAGTGCGTTAATGTCTGGCGGCCGATATTATCTATCTTCGATATGCTTAAGAAGTGGAACTGAGCTCAAGGATAATAATATTGCTATCATTAATAAAATAGAGTTTTATTAATAATAACTATCAACAAACACAAGACGGAAAATATTGACATAAACAGAGAATGGAAAGGGTCGTGGGAGCTCGGGCTAATCCGAGGATTTAAAGGATTTAAAAAGGTAAAACAAATATAGAGTTAAAGAAATGGGATGGTTCGATAAACCATTTAAAGCACAGGATAGAATTGACAAAAAGGTTAAGTACTCAAAGGTGACGTTTGGCTTACGTAACTTTACACTAGTGGGGCAGTGGAAGGTGGCTTGAAGGAATTTTCGGTCCGCTGGCGAGTTCCATCTGAAGGAGGGGGGGGAATGAAAAGGATCCTGACGTGGCGTCTTGGGAATGAGAACCGTTTCTCGACGAACGGCTTGAAGAACAATGGCTGTTCTACGTTGTTCTCTTCTGAACAAAGGGGGGGGGGTGAGAACCGTCTCTTGTCTACGGGCTCAAGAACAATGGCTGTTCTAATGTTGTTCTCCTCTGAACAACGGGGAAAGGGTGAGAACCGTTTCTTGGCGAAGGGCTCAAAAGAACAATGGCTGTTCTCCTCTGAACAACAAGGGGGAAGGGTGAGAACCGTTTCTTGTCAACGGGGCTCGAACGAACAATGGCTGTTCTAATGTTGTTCTCCTCTGAACAATGGGGCAAGGGTGAAATCCGTTTCTTGGCGAAGGGGTCAAAAGAACAATGGCTGTTCTTCGTTGTTTTCCTCTGAACAACAGGGGGGGGGGGGTGAGAACCGTTTCTTGGCGAAGGACTCAAAAGAACAATGGCTGTTCTACGTTGTTCTCTTTCTGAACAATGAGGGGTAAGCCTTGAGGACTTGGCGTCACGAAAGGCTCGAACCTTTGGCACTCAAGGGATATTGTCCTCCTTCTGGACAAGTAATGGTGAATCTCGAGGTCAAGGTCCCTTGGCGCACAAAGGGAGAGAGGGTCGTGGTGATGTTTCGCGACGAAAATCTGGATCTCCAATCTGATCTTAGTGGTAAAGTTTCCATATAAATAGCCAGGACATCTCCTTGGCGTGGGGGACAATGGAGTGGGAGCTTCGAGGGAACGCTCAGCCGAGCCGGAGAACAATGCCTTATCTGCCCATAAGCCTAACTCAATCTGGAGAGGTCGGCGTATGGGGGAGAACGGGGGGACGCGATAACCTCCTTGTTTAAACATTGACATCCGGTGGCTGTTATAAGGCGCCAAGCTTCAAAACGAAGATGCACGTGGGCCCATCGTGGTGTTAAATAATATGTGATAGAAGTTGAAATTAACGCAGCTTCAACTCGTTCTATCACACCCCTCCATTTCGGGGGAAGTTGTCACTTCAAAAAAAAAGAGAGAAGGGACAACGATAGAGCTCCGTTGTGGGGAACTCGTTTTCTTGTACTAACCGTACCTTCCTGCACCTTTCTAGTATTACCTCAATACATATGATTATTTTGATCTTTAGAATACAGGGGAAAATAACCTTTAATACAACTTAATCAAAGAAAAAAAAAGGGCATGGAACAATGAAATGATATAAAATTAGTACATACGGGACAAAATAATTTATACGTAAATTAATGGGTACAAATATATATACATACAAAAAAAATTAGACATTGAGCTTAACAAAATTCAGTCATATACATTAATTAATTATATTACAAGAGAATCTTAATTTAAGTCGTACAAGACGGTATATACCTACATGGAGATACTAATCCTATGAATACACTTACTCTACGCTATTCGGTAACGCATTCCTACTGAGTGCGTCAGCGACCTGGTTATCGGAACTTTTTATATAATTTATTTTAAACTGATACTCTTGCAAGAGTAAACTCCAGCGCATGATGCGCTGTTTGAGTGTCACACATTCCTAATATAGGCTAACGGACGGTGGTCGGTTCCTATTTGAAATTCTTTACCTATCAAGTACATCTTGAATTTGTCTATGACCAAGATAATTGATAGAGCTTCCTTTTCTATAGTGGCATATCTTTTTTCACGTGGTAATAATTGACGACTAGCATATGCAACTGGATGACTCGTGCCGTCATCCTCGTATTGAAGGAGTACACCTCCAATGCCCTCGTTGCTCACGTCGGTCTTAATCCCAAAGGATTTTTCTGGGTTGGGCAACTTTAAAATGGGGGCAGAAATAAATTTACTCTTGAGCTGATTAAAAGGGGAAATAGTGACATCATTCCAACGTAAACGATCGGGGAAATTCTTTTTTTGAAGGGCGCTGAGGGGGGCCGAAATTGCAGCGAAATTCGGAACAATTTGCTGATAGTGAGAAGCTGATCCTAGGAACGATCTTAATTGCTTCTTTGTAATCGGGAGGGGCATGTCGGCGATTGCCTTAATCTTGTTCTCTTGGGGACCTAACTTGCTTTGTCCTATTTTGAAACCCAAATATTTTATGGTTTCGTGGGAAAAATGGCATTTGCTGGGGCCAATGGAGAGGCCATTTTCGCGCAGTCACTCGAAAAGAGCTAATAGGGTGGGTAAATGGTGACTCCATTCAAATAGTTCTTGTAGCTCACTCTTTTGATGTGGTGTCAGCTGCGCGTCACTATCCAGGTCAGAGGGTTCCAAAGACTCGCCTGGTAGGGAAGAAGGAGGGTAATCGGCATCAGGTTGGATGCACACTGTCTGGATTACATTAAGGGACTCCGCGGGGTAATCTTCTTCAAGCGCCGATGTTTCGTCCAGTTCTACGAAGGTATCTCCATGGGCGCGTTGGGGGCTCTTTTTTTCTTGGGGTCCACGGACAGTCTCCGTGTCCTTGTCTTGGGCCTTATCGCCTAAGCGTGTTAGTGATTTACACTCCTTTTGCGCCGTCCTAAAGTCCTGGTTAGGGGTCTCCGAGAAATCAGACGGTATCGGGGACCTGATGGGGACGGGTTCTTGGGCTTCTTTCTTATCTCGGCCTCGAGGAAGGGCGGCCTGAGACACAGGGTCGAAACTTACTTGGGGGCTCTGTCCTATAAGCACGGAACAGAATTGTATGGGTGCTGAACGGACTTCAGCCCAGCCATCATAATATTGACACTGCAGGTAACATCTAACGACGGGGAATTGGTTCGCCCGCCCAAGGTAGTCATGTACCACCGCAAATTTTTCGTGGTTAGGGTCCACTGGGGGTAGGAGTTCGTCGGACACGATGAAACACGTACATCCTGTGTCCCTGACGAGAGTCGATACTCGGCAGCCGTCCACGCTGCCCTCCTCAAATTTCAAAGTTCCCGATGAACTTTTATAAAAAAAAAAATTTACCTGGTGGCCTGACGGAGGGGGAGAAGTTTCTGCTTGGGTCTGCACCACCGGGGGAGCCGGGGTTGCATTAATCTGGTGAACTTGGTGGGCTGGTCCGCTTTTAAGCCTAGAATTTTTGGGGCAATTCCAGCTCATGTGGTTTTCTATACCACAGGTAAAGCATATAATTGGTCGCTTCGGGAAGAGAGATGGAGGAGAAATCTTAACACGAGGTTTGGAGTCCCGTTGTTGGTTTTGGGGAAAGAAGTTTTAGGGTTTTACGGGGCCTGGAAACTTCGTTGATTTTCCTGTGAAGGGGCGCGAATCCTTCCTTCTTTCCTTGTAGGGGGATTGGTGAGAAGTTCGATTCTCCTTTGGGTATAAATTATGGCTTGCGGCATAGACATCCGATTCTTCAGTACATTCTTTAAAGGTCTGGCACCGACGATCCTTGACGAACGCGCGGATCTCCGTCGGGAGAGACGCCAAAAATTAATCTCGCAACATGAAGTCTGTTAAAGACTCGTAGTTTGGATCAACCTTTGAGGATTCTAACCAAAATTTAAAATTCCTCTGAAGAATGTATCCGAATTGACGGAACGTCTGTCCGGGTTTAATACGACCTCCTCGAAATTCTTGTCGGTAGAAATCGGGAGTCATATTATGAGCGGCCAATAACTTAGCTTTTAAGGTGCTGTAGTTAATTGTACACTCAAATGGTAAAGATATAAAAATTTTGCGCAATTTGCAATTTAACATGGGAAGTAATCTTGCTACACCTTCAGCCTCCAGATCCATGTTATTGATTTCGAGGATCTTTTCGAAGTGGGCTAAAAATGCTCCGAAATCCTCTCCATCCTTGAAATTGGGGAGCTTTAGTGAAAGATTGTGGGGGGCACCGGAACGGGAACTGGCGGAGTGTATCTCTGCTTCAACACGAGCTAATTCAATCTGATGGTGAAGCTCAGCTTGTCTTATCCGTTCCTCTCTTTCTCTTTCTTTTCCTTGCTCCTCTTGAATGCACTCAATTAGTTCTTTTCCGGAGAGTCCCAAGGATTCTCCTTACGCACTAGTCAACCAACTAAAATTCCTTGCAACAAGAATTATGCCTCTATAGAATTAGCCTACTTAATTATGGGCACTGACCTATTCGTACTTGGTTTCTTACTCTAAATAACCACTGACTAAAATCACAAAAAAAACACAAACAAATTATTATACAGTTCCTTGAGCTACTCCAGCTTCTTAAGTTTCAATAAAAAGGGGATAGCAATCGTTAAAACAAAAGGGAACTACTATATTCTATTATTATAACGAATAACACTATGCTTTACTCGACTGAGACCAGTGCTTGCAAAGATATAGCGTTAAACCTTACACACCTAATACCAAATTTAAATAGTATATATATATATATATATATATATATATATATATATATATATATATGTCGTAGAATGACTCCCGACGATATACCATATATCACTATTCGTTGCGGGAACTTCTTTAATTATCTCTAGAGTGCGTTAATGTCTGGCGGCCAATATTATGTATCTTAGATATGCTTAAGAAGTGGAACTGAGCTCAAGGATAATAATATTGCTATCATTAATAAAATAGAGTTTTATTAATAATAACTATCAACAAACACAAGACGGAAAATATTGACATAAACAGAGAATGGAAAGGGTCGTGGGGGCTCGGGCTAATCCGAGGATTTAAAGGATTTAAAAAGGTAAAACAAATATAGAGTTAAAGAGATGGGATGGTTCGATAAACCATTTAAAGCACAGGATAGAATTGACAAAAGGGTTAAGTACTCAAAGGTGACGTTTGGCTGACGTAACTTTACACTATTGGTGCAGCGGAAGGTGGCTTGAAGGAATTTTCGGTCCGCTGGCGAGTTCCATCCGAGGTCGAGGTCCCTTGGCGTACAAAGGGAGAGAGGGTCGTGGTGATGTTTCGCGACGAAAATCTGGATCTCCAATCTGATCTTAGTGGTAAAGTTTCCATATAAATAGCCAGGACATCTCCTTGGCGTGGGGGACAATGGAGTGGGAGCTTCGAGGGAACGCACAGCCGAGCCGGAGAACAATGCCTTATCTGCCCATAAGCCTAACTCAATCTGGCGAGGTTGGCGTATGGGGGAGAACGGGGGGGAAAATAACCTCCTTGTTTAAACATTGACATCCGGTGGCTGTGATAAGGCGCCAAGCTTCGAAACGAAGATGCACGTGGGCTCATCGTGGTTTTAAATAATATGTGATAGAAGTTGAAATTAACGCAGCTTCAACTCGTTCTATCACACGGGTCTTTCTATTATTCAGTCTCAGAACTAAGATGAGTATAAGAACTAGAACATCAACAAGTCACAGTGTCTTTGGCTCCCCACTTCCAGAACTTTTTCATTATGAGCTGCCAACAAAAAAATATATTCAGTATGCAAAAAACAAATGTATGAGGAACAAGGATGTTATTCCTCAAGTATCCGTGACCCTTACTAAGATTTGGAAATAAAGCCAGTATTCAAATTCAGCCGATCAAGAATGTTAAAACAAAATCGCTCCGATTGGTGGAAGAAGCGTCTATAGTATCAAAACAAGGAGTAAATGCCACTAAGAGTAAGAAGTTATCTCTCTATTGGGTCAACGTTTTGGTATAGGAGGCTGCCAGTGTGCTGATCTGTTGGATTGTAAGTGTGAAAAGAACATGAAAGTGCCACGTCGAGAACATGAATTTTTTATTGACCAAAGAACTGGGTGTTACATGAAAATTGGAGGAGTAGACGTAAAAACAAGTCAAATGATTAAAAAAAGCAAAATTAGAGAAGATTGAATTCAGGAAAGAAGAGAAAAAGAGTCACAAAAGGAGGAGAGGGAAGAAAAGACTGCAATTTCAGACGAAACCTTGGATGAAGAAACTTCATTTTCTGACATTTCTGATGATAAATGAAAGAAAGTATTTGCGAGAACAGAAAACAACATCATACCAATACCAACAATTACCATGGAAGCAATTGATATTGTGTCAAATATAGCTGTTGTTGCCTCTATTAGTAGTGCAGCCCTATTCGACTATGTTATTATAAATTCAGAAGACCGCTCCCATGCAATTGACCATCACAAATTCTGGAGGGCACGACAGAAGTTAAGCAGGCATTTCACCGAATCTGAATGTTTGAGAGATAAGGAAATTACTGCTTTGTTTTATGGGTAGTAGAACTGACACAACACTAATTAAAATGAAGAAAGGGAAAAAATGGTAAGGAGCAAAGGAAATTCAAGATCACTATGTGCATGTAGGAAAACCTGGTACTTTCTATTAAGATCATCTACCTATTGAACGAGGAACAGGTGCAGGTATTGCAGACGGACTGATGAAATGGCTTGTTGAAAATATATGATATTAAAGATAAGATAAAGGCAGATGGATCTGACAGCACGGCAACTAATATTGGCTACATGAATGGAGCCATAAGAGGGCTGGAATGTCAATTACATCGTCCGTTACAGTAGATCATCTGCAGCTTGCATCTAAATGAGCTTCCTTTGAGGAACCTATGCAGGGAATATATGGTCCAATAAAAAGTAGAACTCAATGGAAAGGACCACTTGGTAAAACTTAACCACCTGTGAAACTCTACCTGAATTACCAAATGGCTTTCAATGGATTGCTAAAGGAGCTCCTCTTCCAGATGTAGATGTGAATGATCTTAGTCGGGACCAAGCTTACCTGTACAGAATTATCCGTGTTATTAGAATTGGTGTAATTGACGATGATCTCCTACATATGAAACAAGGGCCAATATTTCATGCAAGATGGCTTACCACTGCCAACAGAATATGTCGACTTTATCTGGCAACAGAAAAACCTAATAATGACTTATGTCCTCACAGAGTTTGTCGTGTGTCATTATGGGCCCATTTTGATTTTTCATCAAATTTTCTCCGAAATGCACGGAGAGATCTAAACATCTGGAAAAGATCAATATTCTGCAAATATTCTAACCTGCCAGTGAAGCCTATCCTGAGAACGTCATTTTGGCAATGCTGGTAGACGTTGATCAGAAAAACGGGAAATTATCTATTGACAGAATCAAGAAGATCCGAGAACTTACTGTGTGTGAGGAAGAGATACGTGATTTCAGGCCACCAAACAGAGATAAGACTACTAAGAACCTAACAGTTCTACTTCCCCCTAAAGAGGAGTGCAGGTTTGAGCCACCACCTACAATGAATCTATCTAATGCGGACCTAAAAGAATTGTTGACGAGCCACTCTCTATTGACATTCCACGCCATTCCCAAGGTGTGGAGCGTAGTGTGCGAATGGTGACGAAAGCTTCTGGTGAAGTTTATGCAAAAGAAACAAGAGATGGCTATATTCGGGCGGTACTAAACTCTTGTGACTTCATGCCATCGTTTGAGGCAAGCATTATTTTAATGTATCAGTTGACAAATAGTATGTATCAGTTAGATAATAAAAGTTGAACTCCTCACTTGTTTATCATTATTCTTCAGTTTAAACTCAACTCCTCTAATGTATTTAGAAGCTATTATAACAACAAACCAAAAACTCTGATGGCGTATATTTTTCTGGCTCGAAAATTTAAAAAAAAATAATTTTGAGTTCAAGAGAGTGGGTGTTCCAAATATTTCTCAAATAAACCTTTTCCACCTTTGAAATATGTGTATTCAAGTAGATAAAACCTGAAATGTGCATTTTTATCTGATGAAATTTGTTTAACGATGCTACTGAGTGTGTTTTCATTAATTAATCGCTATTGTTCATTAATTATTTTCTATTTGTAATCTTTTGATTGCTGGTCTTCAAGATTACATTTTTTTTTGTATTCATGAATTGAATGCTTCTCTCCATTAACTGTTTGCAGGTTTTCATGAATTTATTGATTTTTTTTTAGGAATTATTTGCTGGTCGTCCTGATTTGATTGCTGGTGTTCAGAGATTTTACTGATTTTCATGAATTTATTGCTGACCCTCATACATTCTTTTTTGGTCCACATGAAATGATTGTTATTGTTCATGAATTGATTCATGGTGTTCATGAATTAATTCCTGTTGTTACTGAATTGAGATCTGCTATTAGTTAAATGATACCAGGTCTTGTTCTTCATTAAGTGATTGCTGGTCTTTATTCATTGATTAGTGGTCTTCCTGAAATGATGAAATAATTGCCTTCATGAATTGATAGCTTTTCTTCATGAATGATTCCTTTTCTAAATGAAATGATTGCCGGTGTACATTAAATGATTGTTTGTGTAAAGGAATTGATTGCGGGTCTTCATTATTAATTGTTGTTTTTTATGAACTGATTACTGTTGTTCATTAAATGATTGCTGATGTTCTTTAATTGTTTGCTTTAATTCATATATTGATTGCTAGTTTTCGGAAAATGATTTTGCTGGTTTTATAGATTAATTGCTCATGTTTTATGATAACATGACTTCATAACTGGTCTTCATGAATTGATTGCTGGTGTAAATGAATTGATTGCTATTTTCTCATGAGTTCATTCCTGGTTGTTATGAAATGATTTCTGGTATTCATAAATTGATTTCTGGTTTTCAATCATTGATTGCTGCTCGTCATAAATTGACTTCTTAATTTCATGCAGTGATGAATGATGTTCACGAATAAATGCTGGTTCACAAAATTTATTGCTGGTTTGCATTAAGTAATTTCTGGTCTTCAAGAATTGATTGATAATCTTAATGAATTGATTAATAGTGTTTAGGAATGAATTCGTTGTCTTCGTGAATGGATTACCTGTCCTCATGAATCGAGAGCTGATGTTATTGAATTGATTGCTCTTCTTTATGAGGTGTCTTCTTGAATTTATTGCTAGTCTTCCTTAATTCATTGGTGGTTTTCACGAAATTGTTAGCTGATGTCCATGAATTGATTGTTGGTCTTCAGGAAATGATTTCCAGTGTTCATTTATAATTTAAAGTCTTAATTGGTACTCATTGCTGCTCTTTATGAATCGATTGATTGCCTTAATGAATCAGTTGCTGTTTTAGTGAATTGATTGCCATTGTTCATGAATTGATTCCTGTTGCCCATGAATTAATTGCTTGTGTCCAGGAATTGATTGCTCTCTTCATGATGTTATTGGTGCTGTTCTAGATTTGATTGCTGGCCTTGAAATAAATTATTGCTGCTGTTCATGAATTGATTTTTCTCTTAATAAATTGATTGCTGGTCTTTATGAATTGATTGATGCTGGTCTTTATTAATTAACTTCAAATCTTAATAAATTGATTGATTTTATTCCTGAATTGATTGCTGGTCTTGCTGTTTTGATTGTTGGTCTTGGTTAAATGATTGCTCCTCTACATAAATTTATTGCAATTTTTCTTGAATTGAGTCCTGTTGTTCTTAAAGTGATTGCTGGTGTTAAAATATGTATTGCTACTGTTCATGAATTTATTGTTGGTGATCATGAAGTGATTGCTGGCGTTCTTGAACTCATTGCTGGTTTCCCTGAGTTAATTGTTGATTTTCTTGAATTGATTTCTTTCTTCCTGAATTATTTACTGGTGCTCATGAATTGATTTTTGTCGTTCGTGTATTTATATCTGTTGTACCATTTGTTTCTGATCTTCAAGAATTGAATGCTGATGTTCATAGATTGATTGTTGTTTATTGAATATTGCCTGCTTTAATGAATTAAAATGCTCATTTTCATGAATTGATTTGTTATTTTTCATGAAATGATTTTTGGTGTCCTTACCTTGATTGTTGGTCTCATTATGAATTGATTGCTGGTCTTAATGAATGAATTGCTTGTCTTCATCACTGATTCCTCTCTTTCTGAATTGATTGTTGGTCTCCATTAAATGATTGCTGATCTTCATGAAACTTATTTATTATATAACTAGATAAACGACAAATTATGCCTAAACCAAACAAGAATTCACTAAAATAACTAGGTAAATAGGTTTTCAGAACTGAAAACCTATTCCGAAATTCAATGCGCAATGATTTGGGTAGGAAAGGTGGGTGGGGAGAGCCTTCGCCTCTACTCTGCGTTCTCTCAATCTATCGGTTATGGCTCTCAAAAACAGCTCTTACTCGGTATGTGCAACATTGCCATCGGTGCTACTACTATTTGTTGTAAACTCTTTGTAAGACAAACTTTCCCTCTCTAAACTCCTTCCTTCCCCCCTCTCCCTAGTTCTCATCCCTATCCCTTTTCTTCTCTCCCCATCTCCCTACGTCTCTTCCCCTTTATCTTTCGCCCTCTCACTTTCCCCCACTCTCTCTCCCTCTCTCGTTCCCTTCGTCCCTTTTGCTCCTTCACTTTCCCCTATCTCACACTCTCTCTCTTCCCATTTACATCTCTCCTCATACCCTATTATCTCTACCCCATTCTCCCCTCTCCATCTCCCGCCTTATCTCCCCTCTCTCTTCCCACTCTTTCGCTCCCTTTTCTCTCCGCCTTCTCCCCTCTCCATCTCCCCCCTTTTCTCCCCTCTCTCTTCCCACTCTTTCGCTTCTTTCTCTCTCCCCCTTCTCATTTTTTCTCCCCTCCAGATTGCTTTCTCCCTAGAATCCTTGGGGAAGTAAGCGCTGAGGCTGCACCAAAACTTATTGCGATCTATAACGAATCATTAGAAACCTGTGAGGTGCCAGAGGACTGGAGGACGGTGCACATGATTACTAAATTTAAGAAGTAAGATCATGAAAGTCCTAGAAACTACAGGCATATAAGTTTGACATCTGTTGTGGGCCAAGTCCTACAAGCATAATCGAAATAAAATAGTAAAACAGCAAGAAACAAACAATTTTATCCTGGATTCCCAACACGTGTTTCGCAGGAACCGATCGTGTCTCACAAATCTACTAGAATACTTTCACGACATTCTGGGTGAGTACGATCGTAGTTAGGCTGTGCAGATCTTATACTTGTACTTTCAAAATGCATTCGACCGCGTGAGTAGTGGGGTGCCCTGGGGTTCCGTGCTCGGTTCTCTCTTATTGATCATTTATATAAATTCGCGGCCGATCCAAAATTAGAGGCGGCGTGAGCTACGCGAAGGAGTGGAAAGTCTACAAAACCGCCATCGAAGGCTAGTATAGTAGTCTTAGACTTGGCAGATTACTTTTAACCTTGACAAGTGCATAGAAATGCAAATCGGTTATGCCAATCCTCAAGAAGACTACTAATCGTAGGTAGAGTTATGGAGGTAACTGACCTGAAAAATAATTAAGGTGTGTAAATTAGCAAAGACCTGAAGTTTTTCAAGCAGCGTGCCGATATAAAATAAAAGGCATAAGGACTATTGGGATACATAAATAGGAAATTTCGCTTCCGAAATAAGGAGATTGGTCTCCACTTCTACAACTCACTAGTCAGACCAAATCCGGAGTAAGCCGTTCATTTTTGCGTAGATACATAGTTTGACTGGATGGAATGTTTCCAGGCCCGGCCCACTAAGTTAATTCCATCACTTAGGCAGAAAGATTATCAGCACTGGCTTCAAAAATGGGGGGGTTTCTCCATTAAAACTCGCCGATTACGAGGCCAGCTAATAGAGACACTTAAGATTTTAGGAGATATTGAAGACGTGGACTACAGGAAATGTTGCAATATGTGGAACAGTGTTCTGGCCTAGGCAGTAAATAGTTTGTCTATAGAAAAAGTTCATATTTAGTATGGATGATGTAATCCATGAATATTTATAGAACGTTGTATCGAGAAGAGTATATTTATAAGTTAGATAGGTGTCAGCTTTTATATTAAAATTCCTGATTGTGTCATTTGTCACAGCATAATCGAGTAATTTTTCTCTCTCTGTGCCCGCAGAAACGGGTGGGAAAGGTGGGTGGGGACATCCTTCATCTGTGATATGCTTTTACTCATGCTGTATGTTAGGGCTTTCCAAAAATAGTACCTCCTCGGCATGGTCGGCAATCTCCTTTGAGGTACTACTATTCCATGTGAATACTTCTGACTTTCTCTACCCCATCTTTCTCCCCCTCTCTCTCTCCCTCTCCTCCTCCTCTCTCCCCTTCTCCTCTCTTTCTCCCTCTCCCCCCTATCCCTCATCTGTTCCATGTCCCACTACTCTTACTCATCTCTCTCTCCTTCTATCACACTCCACCTCTTTTCCACTCTCTTCCTACCTCTCTTCCTATTCTCCCCCTCTCTCACTCTCTCTTCTTTATCTCTCTCTTTCTATCTCTCACCTCTCTATCTCATCTCTCTCTATCCAACCCTCTCACTACCACTAGCTCCTCATCTCTCAGTCGAGACCCCTGCACACGCTCCTGGGGTATAAAGGTTTTGAGACCCCACCACCAAGGGATGGAGGGATGGGGTCGGGACAGGAGAATGCGCCATTTACTTTTATAAGGTCGCTGTTGTTCTCTTTGTTTTAAATACCTCCTTTCAGGCATTAGCTGTGCAACTGCACCTGGATAGGAGGTATACTGTTATTTCTGCGTAAATTCAATCGTCAGCCAACTTCGACGCTGGGGAATTGTACAGTGTCGTGGCACCGTCGCCCAGGTTCTTTTCAACTGATTTAGGACAGTTTTGCACCGCAGAATCCGGAAATGACATTCGTTTCATAAGATCAGGTCAGGTGCTTATGCTAAGTCTATTTTTTAAAAACCGAGCTTATAACTAAATCTATTATATTTTTGTTAATATTTATTATCAGAAAAAAGTTTTTAAGATAAAACTCATGGTTTTATGACACAATTTTTATAATAAAATAATGGGTTGAGGAATAAGTTCTTGCGGTTTTATCAAATTTATTTATTACCATTAACAATTTTAGAAAAACTTCATTTTTAATTGATAACAATGTGAAATTTAATCTATAATGTATTCTTCGTTGTTATTTACGACTTCTTCTCAATGTTAAACTAGTTTTTCGATGCCTCTGCAGTAAAAATCTTTGGATTTTGACTCGAAGAATTCGTCTAACCAGGTTCTTAATTCCACATCAGTATTGAACGAAACGCCACGCAAATTGTTGGAAAGTGATCGGAACAGATGGAAATTCGATGGAGCCAAGTCTGGCGAATATAGAGGATGCTACAGGACTTCCGAATTAAGCGTTTTGAGGACGTCTTTTGACATATTAGCAATGTGAGGACGAGCATTGTCGTGTTACAGAAGGACTCCATAACGTCGATTAGTTCGATTTCACGAATAGCTTCGGCGAGTCGATACATTTGTTGAACGTAGAGTTTTAGATTGAAAATCTCGTTGTTCGCAAAAAGCTCATAAAGAATGATGCCTTCACAATCCCACCACACACACAGCATCGTCTTTCATGGATGAAGTCTTTGCTTTAATCGCAGAAGTGTTTTTTTATTGGGGCTAAGCCATTGTTTTCGATGGTTCATGTTGACATAAACACACCACTTTTTGTCGCCAGTGATAATGTGGTGAAGAAATCTGTCCTTATATTCACGAGTAGCCTTGTGACGAGCAAGCAAACCTGCAGCAATCGTGGAGGGTTAAAGTTTGTTGCTTTCGCTTAAAGCGTGCGGAACCCATGCACCGAGTGCTTGAACTTTTCCCATCGAATGAAGGTGATTCACTACAGTTTTCTGATCACACGCCAATTGTACAGCTAATTCTCTAGTCGCTTGACGATGATTTTCATGAAGAAGGTCGTTCAATCAATCAGTATCCAACTTAATGGGGCGACCAGAACGTTATTCGTCATTAAGATTTGAATGACCGGTTTTGAAACGTGAAAATCACCATTGAGCTGTCATTTCTGATAAAGCATTTTCTCTATACACAGCACAAATATCGCGACCAGCTTTGGTTGCGTTTAAATTGTTCCCGTCTCGATTGAAAATGAATAACAACAAGTGTCGAAAATACGCCTTTCTTTCAACTTGATATTCTGTTTTGAGGGTACAGAACAAAAATTAGATTAACACAACTTTTAAATAAACCGCAATTACTTATTACTCAACTTCAAGACTTAGCCTAAGCAAAAGCATAATAGTCTACGCTGTTAAGAGACGTAGCCTAACCTTTGCAAATTTTGCTCTCATTATTTATTATTGTTTCTTAATATGGGCACAAATCACGCCAACAAAACTTAAATCAACACAACATAAAAAAACGCAAGAACTTATTCCTCAACCTAATGAAACAAATATTGTTTAGTGTAGATTGAATACTGGACATATAAATTGGATATTAGCTCATCATTATTCAGAATTGAGGGCATGAACTTCCGTTTCTTCGAATTTCTAGAATGCTTATGACTATATCCCATCGTACTTGACACCTAGTTTCTACCTCCATCATGTGCAAATGTAATCTCTCCACCTGCTCGTCGCTCATTGATCCCAGAATCTCAGGAAACCAATCCAAATATGAGGAAAGTAATGCATTTTTATGCCCATGTTTCATGTGAGGGTTTCTGAAAGTACGCATCATAGTGGTGACAATTTCAATATAGTTCCTGGTATTCTTGTTGCCAAGAAAAAAAGTGTTGCACGCTTCCAGTTCTACTTCGTCTATTGGGTTTTCAAACTCTGGATCTCTAAGCTAACGGAGTTGAGAACCGTCAAGATGCCAGCTTTCAACTTCCCGTGGTTAATTTTGAAAAAGCGTGGCACAAGTAAGTGAAGCAGCCACCATCCTCGCTCAGAGCTTTGGTGAACTGTTTGATCAAGCCAACCTTGATGTTTACTGTCCACCAGAGTGTGGTTGTTTATGATGTTCTTGTTCTGCAAGGTACCAATATCTTCAGTACAGGTCAGACCTTCTTCAGGTAATGCTGATAATGCTGAGCTTGGTCCTTACTATCCCGCATGCACATATAACATGGGAACTCGGTGAACCTGCAGTCTTATCTAAACAAAAAGTTCACCATCTTTAGGTTTACACAAATAAACCACTCATGCTGATCATAACGAATTTTCTCCAGCACATACTTAATTGCTTTCTAGTTCTCATTCAGTGTATTCGTGTAAGCGAAGGGTACAGAGGCAAACTGTTTGTCGTTGTACAGCAGAAAGCATTTCCACGATCGCTTGCTGCTGTCAATGAACACTCTCCAATCTTCGGGTTGGCACTCTGGCACTCCAATCCTGTGCATAAGATGCCCAATATCTTTACAGTACATCAAGTCCTTGTCTTCGGAGAAAAAACGGAGGTACTCTTGAGGTCTGTTACTGTAGAAGGTGATGCGAACTCTGTCGGAGAAGAGATTCTTTTTCCTTCAATCTGGAAGGCAATAGTTCGACAGGGAATTTTTACAAGCTGGGATTGCGAACTTGCTTATTTAGCTCTTTTTGGAAAAAAAAGTATGTGGAGCATCATCGTCAAAAATCACTTCTTTACTTTCTTCAACACGATAAAACTTGGTCACTATTGTTAGAAAGTTATGATAATTCAGGTACTGAGATTTTATCATAATGATGTACAGGATGGCCTACTGATTGAAAATCAGGATACGTGAAGCTGCTCCGGTTCTTTCTGTTGGTTAAAATCAAGTCAAAAGCACAGGAGTAGTATTCAGTCCAATGGTTTGTTGGCAACCCGCAGAACATGGGAATTTCTAACTTCAGACAGCATCACTTGCCCTTGGTCTAACAATGCAAATACTCGGTGCATTTCTTGAATAACATTTGTGGTGACCAAATTTTATCTTGGTCACCCAGTTTCATACCAAGAGGCATCGCATCGTACAAACGCTTTATGAAACTTGTGATTGGATTCTTGTTGAGAACAACAATATATTTGCCGCAGATGTAGTAGAGTAGATCGGTCATATTTGGGCAAGATCTTCTGGCCATACCCATTTCATTCACTTGCCAAAGAAAAATACCAGTTAGTCAAATATTGGAGAATGTAAATTCTTCAGGCTTCATTTATTTAAATAATTAAGAAAGATTTTTGCATCATATAAATATAAAATAACCGTACATGTATAAAACCGTGTAAAAAATATCATGTGGCAATAAATAAAAAAGTTGACCAGATTGAGCGAAACGAATATGATTTTTGGATTCATCACATCAAAATTCCTTCTAAATCAGCTAAAAGTCATTCAACTAATAAAGTTTGCGATGGCCAGTGTTATTATTAAACCCATGCACAAAACCTAGTATAAATTGGATGTAAAATCCTTAACCAAATTAAGTGCAAACACCTGGCCGCCGCACTAACGGGACTCAGTACCCTGTTCGGCCCAAGTTAAGCCTCTTGTTCTTTTTGACACCCTGTCTTTGTACCCTGTTTTCTCACACTCTCTATAACCTCTCCCACAACTTTCTCTGATGGCCTATAATTTTACAGGGTAGACAGAGACCAGCTTCCTCTCACACAACCATCCCAGATCAGGGCTGGGGTCGAGGGGAGAACGCCCGTCACCCCCAGCCTCATCTTCCTCACATACCCTTTCTCTCTCCTTTCACGGCTTATCAATTTTACGCCTATCCCAAGGTGGATCCACCATGCCGATATCTCCTGGCCAGTAAGCGGAAGGAGTGGTCTTGAGTGGCGGCAGCTGGATTTGCTCGCACCGAATTGAATGGCCGCAGAGCGGGCTACTGCGTGGGTTGATTAGCGATTGCGTGTCGTGAAACTAAAAGGGTGACCATTGCCAATGGTGAGTTTTTTTTCAAAATACTCTTGTTCTACCTTCGCATCTACCATCATCGGAGCCGCTCTATGGTAACTCCACGGAATAAAAGGAGGTCCCCCTGGGATTTCTCAGGGGAACTTCCAAACTTCCCTTACCGGAGAGGAGGCTTACTCCTCTCATAGGCCTAAGGATGCGGTAGACTCCCCCTCACCCCCTTCTCTGGAGGTACTCTTGGGCGATTTCCTCTTTTCAGTGGTAGTCCCTCCTTTTCCCTCAATGGGTACTGACAAGAGAGCACGCAGGTGGTCCAATATTAACGGCTTCTAGGGGGAGTGGCACGATCAGTTCAAGCCCTTAGGGAGGCAAGAAATGTCTTGAAAAGGATGGAAGGCCACATAGAGGGCCTCCACCCAAGAGATGGACATGGTTTAATAAGCTGACACAGTCCCAGACGGTAGGATTTTGCATGGGAACGTTTTGGTAAGCGTTCAAGCCAAGATCAGCACGTCCGGCCCCTGTGCCATCCGAATGTGGAGTCCTAGACAAAGACCAAAATTACAAGTGCGCAGAGTGGACCCTCGATTGCGTCGAGACGCCTCATTCAGAGATTACTTGGCGAATTCGAGCATTTTGGCCAAGGACAACATGATCCATCAGATTAGAGCACTAGATAGCCTGATTGGTAGAAACCCGAAGGTGACCAGTTTCTCGACCCCGCCAATTCTTTGAATCCATCCGAGGCGGCCGTTATTAGTTCTCTTCAGACACTTGATGGCACGCTGGTAAGTGTGACGCCACACTCTAACATTAACTTCGTGAAAGAATAGGTTTATCAGAGGGAACTATTGGAATACTCCATAGATGACATCACCTTAGAGATGCACGACCATAGAGCGGTCAAGATCGGACATGCGAGGAGAAAACAAGGAGGGGCCTCGAGACCTACCACTCCACTCTTCATCACGTTCGATGGTGACAATCTCCCTGAGTCGGTGCGTGTCGGTTGGTATCGCTATCATGTGAAGGCATTCTTGCTACTGCCACAGAGATGCTACTACTTGCACTTCTTCGGCCATACAAATTGCTCCAGTAGACCTGCACATTCGGGGTAACCCGAAGTCTCTGTAGGTTGCTCCAAGGCCACACATGATAACTCCAAATTATGTGTGGCCAATTGTATCAATTGGGGAGAGTCGCACCCAGCTTCTTGGAAGAAATGTCGTGCGTATCTCCTTGAGAAGAAAAGCCTTTACTTTCAGGCCCAGGATCATCTTTGATTTTGCAAGGTTAAGGACTTTGTCCTGGCGCGCCCGGGACTGCCTGGGTCGCCTTATGCCTCAATGGTAAAAAGACACTCCCTGTTCCTTGTCCCAGGAGGCTTACGAGTACAGTCATTGCCGCGCCCATTTGGAACCCTTGTGCAGATTCAACGCACCGATAGTGCTCCCTTTGTACAGCTCGTTGCACAAATGGTTTACCCCAAGCACCGGCTAAATTTCAGTCTTCCCCGTCTTCTCCTAGTGTGACCGTTTCATGTAAGAAGAAACCGCCGCGCACCTCCCAAGAGTGGTAAGACTTACATGAGGCAACACCCCTGAAGGTGGTCCTGAGGTCATCTTCCGGGATGCCTAAAGTTGCTTCCCGAAAGGAGCACCTCACTAAAGGAGCTTCGGCGGCTCCTAATCCCACGCCGAGTGCTATGCTAGGTGATTCGAAGGTGGTGGATCCTCTAAAGGAGGGACTCCCGCCACCAATGCCGCCCCGCTTGCCTAAGTTTTAGAGGCGGAGGGCGGAAAACACTTGAATGGCAAGCCCAACCACCCCTTATAAGTCCTCGAAGGCGACAGAACATTCAGCGCATTGTCCGTCTACACGCCCAGAGTTCTGCCTCTGGAAAGCGTAAGGACATACCCCTGATTCATTTTTCTTCAAAGAGGGCCCCCGCATCTCCTCAGAATTAGTCCTAGAGGATATATGCCCTAAATAAAATTGCTGTGGACTCTGGGCCAACTGGAAGGAGCTTCGTAGGCTCGTCTTCTTCCGTTTTACCTTAGATATCTTTCTCAAGGAGGCCCCCTGTAAGGGGTACAGCGATTTTTTTTCCTGGCCACCGTGATGAAGGGACATAGCGCACGGTCCGGCCTCAGATTAGCTTTCTTTCTCATAAATGTTTGCTTACCCTGCTTCCTCACTTTCCATACAACCTCTCCCACAACTTTTTCTGGTCGGCCTCTGATTTCACGGGGTAGAACAACGACCAGCTTCCTCTTACCCAATCATCCTTAAGGTCTCTATACCCACGCCATTAGTATTCTTCGCTCCCTCACGTTTAGAGCTTAGAGCGCTGATAGTGTCTGCCTTCTTTTTCTATCGTTTCTTTGTTCATTAGAAGCTAGAAAACGGATGCGAGTTTTAGGCATCCGCAGTCAAGCGTGTATTGCGGAAGGTGGACATGATCCACCACCCGGCCTTCGCCCAGCCTACTTGTCGATGTTGGGAAGATGCCACTTGCTCTGCGTCGTGCACACTGCATTCTTCGCCAGTACGTGCAAGCCCAGTGCCTCCCTCAGTCGTCAACTGCTCTTACTAAATCCCCAGTTGATCTCAACGGTGCCTATGCTGCCGAGAGACGCCAGTCCTACCTTAAGCCTTTTAGGGTTAAGGCTCGGAAACTCCTTAGAAAGCTTATTATTGCTCTCAACCGGTGACACCCCTGGTTCTGCTCAGGTCTCTACTCCAGAGGGTACCACCTTTGACTATTTGTTGCCTCTCCTCTGCTCCTAAAGCTTCTTCAGCTCCGGGAGTATTGCGTTCGGCCTTTTTAGAGCACACTCCGTGTCACGTTGGAACCATGCCAGTGTATACGGATGGCTTCAAGTCTCAATAAGGGGCGGTTTCCTCTGCCGTATCGCCCCTGTTTGAAGTCAGCAAGGCTCTTTCACGCGCTGCGTTTGTCTTCACAGTCGAGCTGCTTGCATTACACCGCCCTGTACGGGAAGGAAGATAACGCGACTTGGCCGGTACGCAGACCGGATTATGATTTATAGCGAGTCACAAAGTGCCCTGAGTGCTCTCGGGGCATTGAATTTACTGCATACTCTAGTTCGAGATATCAATGACGCCACGTTTATGGTGAGCTGGGCGGATGTCAAGATTATCTTCTGCTGGGTTCCTGAGCATCATCTGGGAATTGCCGGAAATGAGCGTGCCGATGTGGACGCCAAAGATTCCGCGAGGACTGGGTGACCAGACCAGCGTTTCGCTTTTCCTCTCACCGATTACATGGCAGGAATGCAGGCAGCTCTCCTGGCTGCTTGGTAAAGAAGATGGTAGATGGTCTAGAGGAGCTTAAAGTTGAGTGCCTTTGCGCCGCGACTGTTTTCATGTACCTACCCAATAATGCCGTGACTGCTTCAGGCTGCTTTCTGTTGTCTCCGAATTGCACACACTCACGGAACGCACCGCCATTAGATGGAGCTCTCGCCTGCGCTTTATTGTGACGACTGCGTTCTCCCCCAGATTGTTCAGCACATTCTTGTTGAATGTTCCAGTCTGGGTGATCTTCATGCAAGTTACCTGTCCCGTTACCAGGACGAGCGAGGTCACTACCACTTGTCCTGCGGACTATACGAATTTTTGGAGGAGGCTGGCTTCCTGCACTTTATTTGACTATTTTGGGTCTTATGTTCCTACGCCCGGTGGAGGCTGGCATACCTTCGACATCGCCTCTCCTTCTTGTTGCTTTTGTTTTTATTTTGTTTTTTTAGCTTTTTTTGCCTTTGTTCCTTTTATATCTTTGTTATTTTCTTGTTTTTTGATTACGGTGAATTGTGCCCTCATTGGCAGTCGCCAGATGGACTTTTTGAATTAAAAAAATAAATACAGTGCAAACAGTAGCGAATGCAGTGCTGCTCAAAACATGGCACAAATCGGTGTTAACACAGCTGCCTCAATCAAGGATGGGGCAAATTAGTGGTAAAAGCCGGAATACCTAAAAAAAGTCCAAACGAGATCGAGGCAAGACATTTCGTTAACAGAAAGATGTTGATTTCTGGGAGGTGTTGATGTGATGGAGCATTCACAACAAATACAAGAAGCAGGGAAATGACTTGAAGGAGTGGCTGTTAAATTCGCTTTTCTGCGATCGATCACATGTATGAAAATTGGGAGTAAATAAAGTGGTCAACTTATGAGAAGTGAAAATATGACGAAGCTACTCGTACATGCTAGACTAACTCCAGGAAGAAACGTTTTGGGGCATTGAATACCGAAAGTGGAATGCATATCAAATCAAGAGGTAGAATTTGGTGAAGTTATGGCTAGAAAAATTTGAATGGGAGGTAAGTATTCTTGAGTAACTCAGGGAGGAAACTACTTGGTGCGCGTCGGAATTTGAGTCACCGGAAGATACCTGGTATCCGAATATATGTCAGCTTCTGCTTTGGAGAGACGAACCATATTCATTATGAAGTAAGTAAACGTATAAACATTTTATTGCATATCCAGCATAGGGGCCGCAAACCAAAGAAAAGCCACCTTTAGCTATGATGGCAGTTTGTATGTGCCTTTATACCATTACTCCAGGGATTTCGCAACATAATGCGACGAGAGCCGTTCTGGAGGGATTGCGAGGCTACGACTTCATCAAATCAGGCAAACATTCAACACTGCATGCACGAGATATCGACCGCAAAATTGTCGAGATTGTTTACTAACACGATTCATCAAGAACATTTGCGTGAAATGAAATTCGTGGAAATTTCTAACTTTTTTACAATGTGCGCCTTCATAAGGTCATGTTATTTTCCGAAAACACTGTAAGAATGTACAGGTAGAAAGAAAATAGTTGGAATTAATGACTTCGAATTATCCGTAACAAAAATTCCGTTAGGGATATTAATTGCACGAATGGAAAATGGGCGATTGAATAAAGCTTCATAAATTATAGAGAGGGGTGCTTGAAATAACATTTTTATTTCCTGCGGGTAACCTAATCTATCCAACTCTGGATACTCAGGTTTTTATCCCGAAACAACCGATTAAAATTACATTATGATTTTGTTTAATGTGATTCATAACTTATACAGCAGTTTGAAGTCTAAAAAATGGTGTTGAACAATTATTCTCCAGTAATTCTAGTACATACACATCGCATCAACACATCTTAGTTAAATTCTTAAGATGTGAACCTAATTACCTCCAAATGATTACACATCTCCATGTGTTGATCAATTTGGCCTCTAGCTTACATTGGGCCTCAGCGCGTATTATGGTATGTATTTTAAATGACCCATAATTACTCCACTTAAATAATTCATCATTCCAGCTTTCTATTCCTCCTTTCTTCTCGATTCTCACCCAAAGGAATGGAGGTGTGGTGGAACAAAACGATGATTTATCATTTATTCATTTATTTCAATGTTTCGTCAACGAAATTAATCTTTCATAAAAGTCTCCTAACGTTAATAATTAATAATAGCATTTGAAATAGACATTTCGCGTACGATGACTTTTGAAAACACTAATCATATGAAATCGTTAGATGTTGAAACTGTTAAGGAAGATTAATTATTTTCTTAAGGTAGAAAAATAGCTTAAAATTTGGATTTTGATCTAGGATTAAAGTTGGCAATGATTTATTTGAGTAACATAATCCTTAAAGTGAAACAAATAATATAGTTTTAATCATAGATTACTAGTAAAATTAAATTAGATTTTAATACACTTTATGCTGACCCTTCACATAATGAGGACAAAAAGAGTTTATTGATAGGAAAATCTGGAATTTTATGAACTCTATACAGTCATACCAAAGGATTTATTGTTTCAGCTTATGATGATAAATTATTTCCGTTTCCATGTTTGCATGTAGGACAACAATCTAAAATATCATACATGGTATAACAGTTCTCATAAGAATTATTAGAAAAAGGATAACGCCACAAAAATTCCTGCATATACGAAAGAATGATAGTCTCGCATCATCTTTATGTTAAGTAAACTTGCATAGTTTAGGCATTGTTAGGGAAAACCATTTATAGTTTAGTGTACTCTGCTCTTTTGGAAAATCATGCACGGTGGCCATTAGCCATGAATATGTGAATATAGCCTAGACGAGATCCTGTTGAAAACGTTATCAAAAAGACCACACATCGCTTGGCTTATTGCTTATGAGAGTCAGTATTCGTGCACGAAGCGAGGTGTGAACGCAGATAACTAGGCAAAAACAAGTGAAAGTTTCTCCGTCTCTGAGGTGTGATAAAAATGCTAGTGAGGCAGCAATGCGATGCCAGAAAGCCGAAAACGCTTTGCAAGAGGAGTCCTCCAGTTAACAGAAGACACGTATGACCACCAAGAACATAGGAGGCCTGGCGAAATTCAAATAGAATGGATCTGTATAGGCGGAATTTCTATCACTTTTAGGCGTAGTGCTTCTTTCTGATGGTCGCCTCAAACTCGGCTGGCCACTAGTGAAGTTGACAACATGAAAACCACTAGACTTTCGGAAAAAAAACCGTTTCTTAAACAGTAAGGTGTGAACTCATCTCTATTTAGGACAAAAATCTCCACACCTCTGCAAGAACAGTCTTGCAGTTAAAAAAATAAACATTTCATGATAGAAGAATGGCGCCTGTGCCTAAAATTATAAGGACTTAAATCATTTCCTTCGCACGAAGAAATTAACAAAAATTAAACTCGCATGGCCAGCACCTAGATAAGTAGCACTTACATTTGATGGTCGACGCTCTATTAAGCTTTTGGTGCCCAGAACACCACCCTGAAGTTTCCACCTACCATTGTTAGTCGACACTCATCTCCTCCAAAGAATTTTACAGCAATGAGAGTATCGCTTTTCTAATTCTTGCAGCATACATCGTATCACGCTGGACCAAATTCGGCGTTTAAAGCTGACGGAGCACTTTTATTTCAATGCTTCTGACTTTACAGCCAAACTAATTGAAATACACATCTCAGTACGCAAAATTATGCACATTGCTAATTATAGAGGGAGTTTTGCCATTCATATTTAATTACGGAAAGTGGTAAGTGTCATTGAGGCACATATTCATAGCATTGACCTGTTTGACCTCTCCGTGAGGACATGACCGCTGAGAGTCTCGACCCCGTAAGTGGCGAGGAGATTTGCTTTCCTGACCACTGTGCTAACGGGACTCAACGCCCCCTCCAGCCCCAACCTAGCCTCTTCTCTTTCTTTCTGACAGCCTTTGTTTTTACCCTACTTCCTCACTTTCTATACAACCTCTCCCACAACTTTGACTCGTGGGACTCAAATTTCACAGGGTACCAGCTTCCTCTTACCCAAACAACCCGTATAGGTGCTAAGGGGGGAGGGGAAAATGCCCCCTCACCCCTGAGCTCTGGTTTGGGGTGGTAGGTTTTTAATAGCCTGCTTCAGCCCCACCCACACCTTCTTCACATCTCATTTCTTTCTCATTTCAATGTCTATCGACTTTGCACCAGGCCTAAGGTGGAGCCGACATGCCGATGGACTGCCAGGCAACTAGGCGGGAGGAATGGCCTTGAATGGTGGCAGCCGTATTCACCACCCCTCGTAGAGCAGGCTACTGCGTGGAGGTGATTAGCGTTTGCGTCCCACCAAAATTCAAGGTTCACCATGCCTATGAATGAGAAAAAAAAAAAATCTCCCCTTTACTGCCCTTCACCAGCGACGAAGCCACCTTTGAGCAGCTCCACGGAAAAAATGGAGTTCGCCCTCACCCCCCTGTGTTTTCACAGGAGACCGACCAAACTTCTTCTACTGGAGAAGAAGCTTACTCCTCTTCCACGCTTACGGGTGCAAGGGACTTCCCCTCACCCCCCTTATCTAGAGTTGCCTTTGGGCGACTTCCTCTTTGCAGTAACAATCTCCCCTTTACTTTCTCAGGGGACTGCTAAGAAAGCACGCGAGTCGGCCCATAATTGACCGCTCCCGGCGGAGTCCTTCGCGACCGTTTTATCCACATTCTCTATCCGTGATGTCGCGGAAGGCCGACGACTGCACTTTAACTCCAGAGGGGAAGAAACCTTCAACGACAGTTTTACTTTGAGTAAACTGTGTTCCACTCTCGCTTCGTGCGCGGACAACACGCCTAGTCCGGAAGATGTCCCGTTCACCTGGCAAATCTCTACTCAACTTGCCTTTTGCAAATCGAGGAGAGATTACTCTACCCCGCCCAGTTTCTGCCCAATCTCTCTAACCTCCTGGGTGCGTAAGTTACTGGAGAAATTGGTAATTGTTAGATTAGCCTGTTTTCTTGACAGTGGAGGACATCTGTCTTCTGCTTTTGTGCGTCTTCCGCAAGTTCCATTCCACGTCAGATGTTTTGCTCTGACAGGAAAATGCCTTTTGCGAGGCTTTCCTTCGTAGACAGCTCTACGCTACAGAGGTTCTCGATCTGGAGAAGGCCTATTATACTGCATGGCGATACGGTATCATGGAGACTCTCTACACGATGCGGGCGAGGGGCCGTATTCCAATCTGAATTTTCGCGAGATCATCGATTCTGCGTACGGGTGGGGGGAGCCCTCTCTGGCCTAATGGAGCAGGAAGACGGTGTCCCGCAAGTAATTGTCATCAGTTTCAAACTCTTTGCCCTAATCATAAACGGCATCCTCTCGGTGCTGCGGGAATATGTTCTCGCTACACTCTACGTGGACGACCTTTCGATCTTTTTTAGCGCGGCAGAGATGCAAACTCTAGAGCATTGACTCCAACAGGCATTTGAACCGTGTCTCTCGCTAAGCCAAAGCGCACAGGCCGCGGATTTACATGGGCAAGACTAAGGTGGCACACTTCTGCTGCCATCCACGGCTCCACCCCAACCAGACTTGTGTTCAAATGGGGTTCGCCTAGAAGTGGTAGACTCTCACCGTTTCCATGGTCCTGTATTTGACCGACGCCTCACCTGGGAGGCTCGTATTCGCAGTCTTAAGGTCTCTTATACTAGCGCCATGGATATTATCCGTTCCGTGATGTTTTAGCGGCTAGGGCACTGATAGGGCTACAACATTACTTTTTATCAATCCGCAGCCGACCATGTATTTTTGAAGGTGGACTCGATTCAATACACCCAGCCTTCACCTGTGCCTTCCGCATGTCCTCCATTGAGAGCCATCTTTGTCGATGCTAGGGAGATTCCACTCGCTCTGCTCTTTGGACAGTGCAATATTTGCTTGGACGCGCGAGCCTGGCACTTAACTCAGTCGCTAACAGCTCTCAATGCATCCGTAGCTGATCTTAAGTATGCCTATATGGCTGAGCGACGCCAGTCATACATAAATATATTTGAGTTTAACAATTTTGAATTTGAAATGAAAATATTTTTTGAAGGCACATATTTCAGAAAAAATAATAGAAAAAACGACAAAATTAACACCATTCTTTAAGAAAAAGTACTTATGTGACGTCTATGTATCAAAGGTTGCGGTACATATACTCGTAGCTACCAACATGGAATGAATGTAGATAAAAAATGTAGACTTCTTTTAGATATTTTCTTCAAAGAAATTATCAGGAAGCTATAAAAGGCTTTAGCTAATGTAAGAAAACAATTCATATATATATATATATATATACATATATATATATATATATATATATATATATATATATATATATATATATATATCTATATATATATATATATATATATATATATATATATATATATATATATATATATATATATATATATATATTTTATTTACAATGATGGGTCAAGTAATATCCCCGAAAGACAACAACAACTAGTTAAGGTGGCCTAGTTATGTTGATTCCATTTATTACTCCGCGGTGTGAACAATCAGCGCGCCAGCGTGTTTCATCCATTTAACTAAGAGCCTACTGTATCAAACCTCTTTTGAAAGTCGAGGAAATTGTCTACTTCTCTGTTATTATCCCAGATGGAAATAATTTGGCGAAATAATTCTATAAAGTTTGTTAAACACTATCGTCCGGTTATAAAACAGTGTTGATTCTTTGAGATAAGGTTGTTAACCTATAGTTGGCTACCATTCTCTCTATTATTCTCATCTCTAAGACCAATTTACGACGTTAGGCTATTTCTCCCTTTTTTAAAGATTGGCGTAATATCCGCTCTCGTGAACTTCATTTGGACTATCGCGTCACATATAGGACATTAACGATCATGCTCAGATGTTTTCCAAGTTTGTTTTTTAATTTATTAAGGTGTGTCGTGTATACACAGTCAAAAGAGAGATAAGAGAAGGAGAAGGGAGAGGCACGAGTTAAATAAGAGAAGGAGAGACGGTTAAGATAAGAGATCGGAGAGAAATAAAAGATAGATATAAGAGAGAGAGAGAGAGAGAGCGAAAAGGACAGAGATAAGAGAGATATAAAATAAAGATAAGGAAGAGGTAAGATAGATAAGAGGTGGATGAGAGACAGGAGATAATTAAGAGAAAGATACTATAAAATTGGAGAAAGATAAGATAGAATAAATGAGATATATAAGAAACATCGATTCGAGAGAAATAAAAAAGAGAAAGGAGAGATAGAAGACAGATAAGAGATTTATAAGAGATATATAAGGAAGATAAAAGAGGAAGAGATAAGAGAAAGATAACAGTGATTTAGGAAAATATACCAAAAATCTACGTCTTCCCTCATTCACTTTTCCCCTTACAATTCGCGGGTAAGTAAACTTGAAGAACGACCTAGCCATTTGAAAACAATGCATGCCTAGGATACAAAAGCTTAAATATTTCTAAGAATTTGATTTATTCCTTTCGCTAATTTTACTCATCTAGCAGTACCTTATCCAGTTGCTTCTTGAACTCGTCAATAGTATCACTATTTATTACAGCAACAGGAGCCGATTCCAGTATTCTAGAATAGTGTACGTGAATAGGTTTTCCAACAGTCTAGTCCGTATCCACAGTAAAAAAAACTTGAATATTTTTATCAGTTGTCCCTCCTGGTCTCTAGAGAAAATAGGTCTAGCTCTCGAAGATGTGTCATATAGTTGCTTTTCTGGTCAATGGATTAATTTTTGTTGCCTAGTCTTGTACCCATTCTAATCGGTCGATGTCCTTTCGAAGTCAGTGGGACCAGAACTGCACCGCATATTCTAATTGAGGTCTAACCAGCGAGTTGAAAGATTTTTAAGACAACCTCCTTATTAGGGAAGGTGAATTTTCATTTTATGTAGTGTAACAGATGCTGTGCTTTCCTCTCAACTTCAACGCACTGTTTGTAGAATTTCAATTCTTCGCTAATCAGATCTCCTAAGTCCTTCTCCACGTCGTCGATTTTAATTTTTGCCTTTTGGCGTGTAATCGGACTTGAGATTTACATGTCTGATGTGCGTTGCTTTACACTTGTTCAAGTTCAAAGTCACCTGCAACACGCCTGACAAATCGGCTGCTCGGAGTAGGTTGTCTTGGATCCTTTCCCTGACTTCAAGCGATGCTACGCACTCGCTTATTTTGGTGTTGTCCTCAAAAGTGTCGATTCTGCTCATCATTCCTTTATCTACATCATGTTTCTATATAATGAACAGGAGATGGCTGAGGAATGAGAACTGTGGAAAATTGATGGTCTCTGATAAAGAGTCTGAGGCCCTTCCACTCACCACAAACATTTTGCCACTTTGCCTCTAATTCTCATATAGTGTGACTTCGTCATGTTTCCTGAAAGATGATTTATTAAGAGCTTTTTAAAAGTCCAAATAAAGTATGTGGGCCACTAGGGATCGGTCGTACTACATGTTCATTAGGGAAAAGGGAGGGTGATAAGAGATAGGGATGGGAGGGGAAGAGATGGGGAAGGAGAGGGATGGAGGTAGAGGGAGGGTGGATATCCTTAAAAAAGAACGCGCGTAGTCCTTACAGGCCAATAATAGAGATTAAAAAACCTTTGCACGTAACGTCACAAAATTTATGCTTTGTATCCAGAGGGTAACCATTCTCATGATGCTGGGTGTCTATTGAACCGTGTCTGTTCGCTTATCTGATAGCATTTTAAGTTAAAAATTTCTGCTGGATGTCCACTTAGGATCTAAATAATAGAAGTATGTTTGGAATATTTATTATTTAACATGTAATTGATGACGTTCTATGCAAATGAGTATTGCATTTAATGCTCAATAATGATGGAACATGAATCTGTGGGCGGCTTCTTAGAGATCCCCAGAGGGGGTCCAGAGTCAGGTTATCTAATGCCTTGTTACTAAGTATGAGGGGCTGTTTAATTTCCTCATATTTCGCCCGAATTCCAAGTCCGTCATTGACTGTTCTTTGAACTCTTTACGTCTTTGTATTTCACTCCCACTCGTATGTGGCATAATTGTGCCTTGCTTTTTTTTTCTTCATGTAGACCTTTGACTTGTACATGTGTATATCAACTCTATGATATATGGTACTGGACTGCGATTTTCAGACCGGTTAAGTTTTGCGCCGGTGCCAAAATTGTCGGAAATAATCTTCGGTTATAATTTACATGTTTAATAAATCTGAAACGCGCGCAATAAGGATTTTCGCTAAATTACATACTATATCTTAATATTTCTATACATATTTAGGTAGTTTAAAAGATATTTGTAATCTTAAAAGCTTATTAAAAATGTTAATAATAGAATTAATATAACATGATATTTCTTTAAAATATGTTCACCGAGAATTTTGCATAAAACAGATTTATTTTCAGTAAAATTTCATCCATGACTCTCGGCTATATATAAATTTCAAGAACATTTCATATATTGAAATTAATCACTCAAACAGGATAGATCAATAAATAAATAAATAAATAAATATATATCCAAAATTAGGTCAAAGCCCCTTATTATATCTAGAACTTTGATTGCATAAAATAAGGATTAAAGGATTATATATTATATTATGCTATTTTTCTCGTATCTAAATCTGCTAATTCTCACCTTTTTATCTACATATACTACAACTCCCTTTCATATATACGTGGTTCTATACATTTGAAAAATCTGAAGAGAGACTAAGAAAAATATTTTTACCAGCGGCAAAGTGCCAGGTCAAGGCGTCGCTTTTTTTTCAAAAGGAGTATAGTTCAATTGTACCCATTTAGAGCCATGAAATGACCCATATGACCGTGGAACATATGGTTATTCACCATGGAGATTTTAAATCTGCCATTGGATTTGGTGCTTGGTGGCGCCATCTAGAGGCAGGAGCCTCATTTAGCCATTCAAAGGCAATTGTGAATTGAACCATGGTAAACCATCAATGCAATAATCATTTATCATCTTATCACAAAACGCCGCAGGTCATTCGATGGATTTTCCCTCTTGTTATGAATTTGGAATAGGAGGGTGATTACTTTATACAATGATGCTCTTGCGCGTGAAAAAAGGGAAGGTTTTGTTGTAGTCTTCTCTTAATATTACGAATCAAAGAGAGAAAATGTAATCAGATTTTCAGCCGAGAAGGATTTTTATTCAGCAATAACCGAGTTAATGGGAGGGATTCGCGGTTTTAGAATTCGCTATATAAATGGGTTTTAAGAGAGCTATGAATGTTTATGTAAACTAATTCTGTACATTTATGCCCCCAAAATTCCTATTGTTTGGGGGATTTTTTTATTCTGTATTCTGGCAAAAAATCTTTTTATATCATTAGTTGGGTTACACTCCCAATCCCAAAGTACGGAATGGTGGTTGGTAGCGTCATTACTTCCTATTTATGCAAAATGATGAATTTTGAAATATCATAATTTTTATTCAGTAAACAAAACGAGGTATTTTAGTATATGAAAAGCTTTTGAAATCTATAAATTCACAATACAGCATTTCATTCCAAAGCTTTGAACTATTCCTCTGCTATAAGAATGTAATGCGCGTGCATCTTCTGACGGCTGAGGTTTCATTCTCACATTTATACACGCTTGAGTCTACACATCTGCCTTTCCTCATCTATGTGTTTGACTTAGTGTCCTCTTTAGAAAAGATATTGTTCATTTGAATGCTTTGAGTTGGATTTCTGATTTCTTTGGAGTTCTTAGAACTTGATGATAGGTAGTCATTGAGGTTTATTTTAACTATTCATGTGGCCACTATATTGTTTGTTTGATGATAAGTGTTGATATCTGCAGGAATGATTCGGTCATTATATATAGAGTAGCTTTTTGTTGCCCTAATTGTGTCTGGGCAATTTCCCCACTGTTTGACGCTGCTTTCTTTCTTTCACGCATTCTGAATTCCTTTATAGAGATACTAGTATACCTATCATGACGATTTGTGTTAGAGGCCGTCTCCAAGTAGTAGTTAACAACGCAAGATTGTCTAAGTGTGGAGAAACCAAAATCTGTAATATTCTGCTACCCCATCAGACTTTTTAATGCCGTTAATTATTAAGCAATAGACTTGGGACCGCGCTATAAGCCCCTCTTTTATCTAGTTAAGTGACACTTCTTTGACGATGTATTCTTTATCAACTTCAAAAGAAAAGTCGAGAGCAACAAAAAATCTCTGTTTTGCATTTATCGACCTCTTCAAGGCATTTGATAGAGTGAATAGGGACTTGCTTTGGAGAATATTAAAGAAATATGGATGTCCTCAGAAATTCTTGAACATCATCAAAGCCTTCCATGATGGGATGATGAGTCGTGTTGTGATCACTGGTGCAGAATCAGCCATTTCCAGTAAATGTTGGGGTCCGACAAGGCTGTGTCCTAGCTCCGGTAATATTTAACATGTACATGGCAGCAGCCACCCAACCATACCACAATCTGCTCGAACCTCAAGATAAGATAAAAAATTCTTATATTCGCAATGGCAGTGTTTTCAACCTGTGACGCTTATAGGCCCATACAAGAATACAACAAAAATGTGTGCTGGAACTTCAATATGCAGATGATTGCGCTCTTGTTGCCCACGATCAACAGTCACTAAAACGAATACTTGGACTAATACATACACTTTACCAGCAGCCAGGTTTAGAAATAAACTGCAAAAAGACAAAAATCATGTACCATTGGAATTAATTACCTGACACCGTGCCCGTCACTGCATTAAATGAAAACCCTGTAAAAGTTGTCCCCAATTTTAAGTACCTGGGCAGTATTCTGTCTGCAAACTAGACCATAGTTAAAGAAATACAAAGTAGAATAAACCAGGCATCATCTGTTTTTGGAAGACCGAGAGTGCGCGCACTAACAAATCATAATTTAAAATTGGAAACAAAAGTCTCAGTCTATAGAGCTGTATGCTTGTCCATACTATTATATAGTTGTGAGGCATGGACATTGTATAGAGAACATATGAGGATGCTCGAAAAATTCAAAATGAGATGTTCAAGAAGAATTCTGGGGATAACTTTGCAAGATAGAATACAAAATACAACGGTCTTGACACCTGTTGGAATCACCTGTCTCGAGTGCATACTGTTGGCAAACCAACTGAGCTGGTTCGGGCTTGTAATTTGAATGCCCGATGAAAGAATGCCAAAGAAAATAATGTACAGACAGCTAGAACTGCGTGTTAGAAGTGCTGGTGGTAAGAAAAATAGATATAAAGATAATGTAAAACAGGCCTTACGCAGCATAAATATCAACCCGAGTGAATTGGAAACATTAGCCTCGGATAGGACACTATGGAAGACAAGATGCCGTGAAGGAATAAACAACTTTGAGCAGCAACGGAGGAATGTACTTATTAGACGTCGAGAGGAGAGACATGAGAGGGCTGCACAGCCTCCACCGTGTGACTCTGACATCCGCTGCAACATCTGTGGACAGCAGTGCAGATCCCGCATTGGTCTTCTCAGTCATCGTCGCTCCCATCAAAGAAGATTACGATGAGACACAAGGTCATCATCGGATTACGATGGACTCCCTAAAACAGTAAGTAAGTAAGCATTCTTTATCAAACTCTTCTCCGAATTTCCGGTCTAATTTCTGGTCTTCCAGTATCATTCTCCATTTATGGAGGCGCCTTACTTATTTTTTTCGCCTTTTTCTTGCTATTTATGTGATTAGGTGTTTTAATTTGTCACTTCACCTAATAAAGCTTTGGCCTCAAATGCTTTGCTAGTCTTTTAATGTGAGCATTGTGTCTTGGGGTTGTGTTACTAACTAGGTGATAGTAAATTGTGCGTGCTTTAATTATTGTGTAGTACTTGTTTCAGTTGAAATCTGAAGCTACTTTAGCTCAGGCAGTCCCATTCCACCGTCGTTTTCTGGTAGTAAATTGTCGGTTGACAGTAATGCCGATAAATTTATTACCAGGATGACCGTAAAGACTTTCCTTGTTTAAACATCTCTTTTTCTTCAATTCAACCGTAGTTCAAGTTTACGATGATATAGATGATGATTGCAAGTACTTTATTACGCCTATTTTGTCTTGTGGTGTCATCTGTGTTCTACATATATTTTGAACGTCTCTATATTTTCACCTTTTAACTTGTTTCTCATTTGTTGGTGGTTAATATTCAAATTTTCCTCGATTTTAAAATATATCTATACTTGGCAAACTTTATATCTCCTATGAGTGTCTCTTTATTAAGGCTGATATTTTCTAGTACTACTTGCCAACCTACCATTATTGTACTTTTATACACCCCTCGCACGGAATTTCAGGCTGTCATCATCTGAGAAGTTCTTTGTTATATGCAGTTATTTTTCCTTTACCAATGTAGTGTTATGTCATCTATCAGGAGTAGCCTTTGGAGATGGCATTGAAAGGTCCTCTGAAAGGGCTAAGTGCCAGGCCTAAGAGACTGGTGAGAGAGGTTGTCACTCTAGAATATACACTTCTTTGTTTCTATATTTAGAATGTTGTGTATGTTTCTCATTGATTAAGTTGTGCGTTGGCTGTGTCGTGATGATGCGTGTGGAGCGAATTAGCTCCAAGGAGTTAATTTCTTTCATACCCAAACCTCCAATCCACGACCAGCCTGAGGGGGGGTGCGGGAAGGGGGGGGCCCGCCCTAACCTCTTAGCCATTACCTCCAGAATCCTTACGGGCTAGGGGAGGAGATGCGAAGAAAGTGGAGAACACCAAGGGAGAAGAGGAGTACAGAGTAGTGATAGCAAAACTGGAAAAACAGGAGTAGAGTTGTACAGTTTGTACTATGTCCTTGCTTATTTATTCTTTTTTATTTCATATATCCTACGGGTAAAATGTTCATCCCGTATAGGGTAAAAGATAGTAGAAAAGTGAGGGGAGAGGTGGAAGGATGTAGGAGGTTTGCAAGTGAATACTAGGTTGCAGTGAGGTCATACTAATCTCTTTTCGTTTAGTATAGGAATATAGTTTGAAAATAGCCAGTTTGACAAGTTGGTGCCTGAGTATTGTTATGGCATGTGTTTGTATTATAGGTGTATTGTTATTAGACGTTCACACCGTTTTGTGAAGACTTTCTTTGCTAGTATAGTTTTCTCTCTCGTCACTATTTGTCCATGTTTGCGGGTCAAATCCATATGTTCTATTTATTTAGGTAATTCTTATAATTAGCTAAATGAACTTGGCCATAATGGGTTGCCACTTTCGGGTCATCTTTGGTTAATTCGATTAGTTTGTATTTCGTAGTTCTAATTCGTGGTTTGGGTTGAGTTAGTTATAGGGTTCTCTCCTTGTTCGTAAAGATTTTTTGTATATGTTTCTTCCTCTTCCTAAGTGATCTTTGTTTTATAGGTTGGGAAGAGCGGATGTGATCTTTTCCCATCCAGTTGGGCAATCAGTGCTGTGATCTCTTCTATCTGTTCTTGATTTTTCTATTAATTTCCTCACTCTATCCAGCGATATGATCTGTGATGAAAGGCCTTATTTTAGGTTCCAATATTTTACAAATGGAATTCGCCTTTCATCTTCGTCAGTTCCGCATAACAATTTTAAAGAATAATTAAATGTAAATCGTGGTAAACCGTCAACACAACAAGTCTCCCATAATTTTCCACCTCAAATACACCAAGCAGTCAAAAGTGACCTTTCTTAGTCCTAATTTTTTTATTTATATTTAGCCTTAAATGATTTTTCTTGTTTTAACAGTGAGTGTTTTTATTCAATTAAATATATTCATAAAAAACAACTGTTCATGTTGAAGAGGGAAAGGGAGGGTGCAAATCGAACGATTTAGTTCAATTGTGAATTTCTTCGCCCAACAATTATTGAATTACCACTATAATAACTTTATAAATATTTCTCGTATAATAAATATTCTTTGTAACCAAGACATATTTAAGAACAGTTCAATTGAAAATTTGCTCGAAGAGTTTAGGTAAATTATGTAGAACTTAAGTATACTTTAATATATTTCATCATGATTACCTACTTTATACAACTGACTGTAATAAGCTTTTTAACACGTGTTCCAAATAATTCTTTGCTGCATGTAATAAATACAGTTGTAAAATTATTTGTTTTTACAAGAAGTTGACTGTCGTTCACGACTTTTAGGCGATGAGCTATTTATTGGTTCACTGCGCTCTCACCATTTCATATCGTTTGTTTGGTTAATTCTCTTGCATTTATGAGATATAAGAAAAACTGCCTGCAGGGGATTGTGAATCTTGCGACTTCCTTGACAACTATATATATATAGCCAAGTCATGAATACTCATATAAACTTCCTTAGGTCATTGCTTAGATTCAGTTTTGCATGAGTGATACTTAGCAATTTCATCAAGAATATCTACGCCTACATAGTTTACATTAGGATATTGCAGTTACCGGTAATATTTTTGCTTTGAAGATACTTTCCCCTCACTGGGATGTGCATTGAACTTAGGATATTCGCCTTTCTAGATTAGTAACCTGTGTATTGAAGGACCATTTAACAATATTGCGTTGAACATAATTTTTAAATGGAAAATAAATTCGGTAGAATTCCATTTGATACGATGACCATTTTCATATAAATGAATAAAAAGTATTACCTTCATCTCTTCTTACATTGTATTTGTGTTGGTTTAGACGGACAGTTAGTGATATTCCAGTTGCCCAAGTAGCGCCCAGGAAAAAATTGAACAATCCATAGAGTAGACCCTCTATATTTTTATTATTATTGCGAATCAGGATTTTGTACAAAGTTGACTCATAATTAATAAATACAACTGGAATATTCAAACATTCCAAGGGACGGGGAAGAGCGGAAATATTGGAATATTTCGGTCGTATTTAAATATTTAATTTTTTGGTACTGTGTTCCGGCTAGGGCGCTGAACAATGCATTATTTCTTTTTATTCTTAGATCTTTTTTCTGGGTTTCTTTGTGCTTTTTGTCGAGTCTTTTGCTGAATGCTTTTCGAGAACTATATCCTTGGTAGTAGTGGCCACATGAGCGCCTCTATGTAAAAATTGATACAATGCGCATGAAATACGTTTCGAACTGAAATCCCATCTTCAGGTTCTAAAAAAGTGAGACATTTAAAGCAATAAATTTGACATACAAAATAGGGTCGAGCTAAAGCTTTTAATAAAATTTATGTATGATGTTACGATTTAAAACATTGAACTCTAAGAAAGTGAAATTCTTTTTAAATGTTATTATAAAATGGAGAAAAATATAAAAATTTATATTAAATAGTTATTAAAAATAAAATAAAATATCTTCCAAAGAAACAAAGCCTCTGACTCTAGAGAGAAGTGAAGTGAATGAGTTAGAGGTAAAATTTGGTTGAATCTAGAGTTACCTGATAACCAAGTGATCAGCAGAGGAATCATATTCATTGTTCGTTGCGACCAATCATTTGGAAGTTATTAATATTTTTGTAAGCTTTGCATTACTTATATGAGCTTTAATCGTGGAATTCTTTTATCTTGATGAGGTTTACTAGTCGTGAGGAAAACCTTTACCCCTGGAGCATATCGTGCTGTTATTTAATTTTCGTAGGACACCGAGAACAAGCGAATATTCTTGGAGAAGTTTTTTATAAATTCAAATTCTTGGTGAATAGGTAAAAAGCAAGAGGAAAGATGGAAGCCACAAGAGATGGGAGTTTTGACAAAGCTTATTTCATAAGGTAAATATATCCAGTAGCTAAAAGATTTGTGACCTATTTCAGTAAATATCCTTTTCTATAAACTGATTTTGATCATATTTTTGTTGGTCTTTTTGCTGTTTCTATAGTAAATTTAACATTTGGAGGAGTAGAAGTGAGGTAATTTAAGTAATTTGTTGCCTAATCCTGGTTATTAAATAGTACGAAGGAATGATCTACATTCTTAGGTTAAAAGGGTTTGAATGATGGGAAATTTTCAAAGTCCATCATAAAATATCAGCGGCAATGGGAGAACCCATAGCTACACCATTCATTGGTTTATAAATTTTCCCATCAAAAGAAAATATAATTACTTTAGAGAGAATGAATAAAAATTGTTTAAATTTAATACGTGAAAGTTTTGAAATTTATTACATTTGTGATAAACAGAATCGCAAGATGTTTTTATGTTTTGATCAACGGGTACGCTGGTAAACAAGGACGATACATCATAACTTACAAGGTATTTACAAGAGTCAAATTTTGTTGGAGGAATTCTTGGACAAAGTAATAACTATTTTTTACATTTTATTGTAGGGCCCATTTGGCGAAAGGCACCGAAGACATAACCCACACAATAAATTTTTAACCCAGTAATAAGCTACAGTAAAAACTACACAAACAAAACGAATCAATAAAACAATAAACATAAAAAAGCAAGAAACCGAACAAAAGCAGGAAAAGACAGCACATTTGATGCAACATTTGCCCAGCTTCTACAGTGCCGGAAGTATTGCGTTAAGCCTTTTTGGAGCACACTCTGTGTCACGCTGAAATGTGCCAGGATATATAGATGACTCAAAGTTACAAGCGGGAGTCGATTACCAGGCCGGATTACCAGACCGGATTATGATCTATAGCGGCTCACAAAGCGGAGTGCTCTCGATGGATTGAAATCTCCACATCCCCTGGTTCACAGTAAGCGTGACAACACAATTTCGGTGAGCCGGGCTGATGTCAAGATTACAGTATCTTTTGCTGGGTTCGTGGACAACTGGGAATTGCGGGGAATGAGCCCGACAATCGACAATGAGGGCACCAATGAAAGCTCTGAAAACAATTCTCCATCAAAGACTTCAGGGCCTATTGCTCGGGGCCACGGAGAAACAGAAGAAAAGACCCAATGTTAGACTTTATGGTCGAGGGACGAATATAAATGAATATATGAGAAAGAGTTATTAAGCTTGCATTAGATGGAATATTCAAAGCCTGAAGAAGTTGGTGCGGCCAGCGACCAATGGTAAACCCCATGATGGTGACACCTGGCAACCTACTGCCATCAGTGGCCTATCAATTCTCGCACCCGTAAGAGACGCCCCATTGTGATTGTCCTAATTACCTCACTCTTCTGTGATACCTCGCAACCAATCGTGAAAGCAAGCCAATCCTCCAAATCCTAATTAGAACAGGGGATATTTGGTTGGCAGAGAAGAGAAATAGAGTTACACATAACACAATATAGCTACGGCGGAGACATCCAGGAGAAGGTGGTTGAAGAAGCCCTCCTCCACAAGATGATTCAACTTAACCAAGCTGCTTTTTATACAATTACAAAGTCAAAACCTCAGAAGAAACTATCCAGAAAAATGTAGAAACCCCATACAGCCCTCCATCCCGAAGAACGACAATAGGAGCAACAAATCGGAAGATAACTTCGACAGACTAAATAAAGACTTGACAATCTTGCAGATGAACATTCGTTGACATATGGAAGACTAAACAAAGGACCTGTGATAAAAATAGATAGTGTGACCAGAGATTATATTCATTTCGGAACAAGGAATTAATACAGCACAAATCAAGTTGAATTTCTGCACATATAATATACTGACGACAAAAGACAGTCAAGAGCGCTTCGACTGTGCTGCTATTGTAGTCAGAAGAGGTATGAATATAAAGTAATACCTTTGCTTGAAGAAACGTTTCTGGTCATCGAAGTCCAAACCACCCTGGTACCCCTGGTGGTGTACACAGGATATCAGCCCCCAAGACGCGACTACTTGCCACTACAAAACTTTTAGAAATTGTGTGGGCATGGTATTCAGTTATTTTTTGACGGGACCTCAGCGCCCGATCCCCGGGCGCCGGGTATAGCCGAGCTGCCAAAAGGAAAGGAAGGATTCATATGAATCTCTCCACGTATATCACGACCGCTGTGCAACAAAACCCGAAGTGATTCTAACCAGCTTCGAAGTTCCCTCAATACTATTAGGTACTCCCAATTATAGGTGCTACTCTTTATCCATTACCTTATATCTCTGCCTCTCTTCGTGACAGGGAAGAGGATTTTTCCCGATGCATATATTTTTAGTTAATCTTCCCCTTGTAGTACATATGGTGATGGGCCATGGAGGTTGAAGAAGATCTCACCATCTGTCATGTAAGAGATATTTTCTGCGGGTTCCTTCTCGGGGGCGCGTTAATCTCTGTTGTAGTTTCAGTGGTGTCTACCTTTTCTGCTTGAGCATCTTATACAGTCGGATGTGCTTGTGGTTCGTGTTATTTTCACTTAGGAGGAGGGAGATTGCATTCGTCTCCATGGGTACGTGTATAGTAGGTTCCAGTTGAATCATTAGGACGTACTCTGAGTGTGTGGGTGGGGAGGTGGGGTTGCTCTTGGAGCCACATATCCTGCCTCCCATTTATGGTCAGCATTTAATTTAGTTCCTTCATGAATGAAACGGGATTTGTCAGATTGACAATATATGTCTAATAAATGCACCACATGATCTTGATTGTCTGTTAGTTCTCTATTTTCAGGTACGTTTTTTTGGCTTCCTGATTCGGTGATCGCAGCTTTGGCACCGTTTGTGTAAGTCGAGTTTGTCTTTTCCACCTTTTCTGATTTTTCTGATGTTGTTTTATCTTCATACCCTCCATAGCCCCATATTCGCCCCAAGAGATTCCGCATTTCTTTGTTCTGCTTTAACAGTCGCGCTAGACATGGCCGGTTTAGTATGACTTTAAAGACATTGGTGTAGTCTTTATATTTAATTACATCAGAAATTTTATCCCACTGGTGTTCTCTTCGATTTCTGCTGTAATTTCTTCGCAGGCATGGTGTTCCACCCAAAAGTCAAGTAGCCTACAGATAAAGCTCCTATAAGCTTGGATCTGAGGTGGAATTTGGGTGGGACAAGGTTCATTTATTATGATATTTGGATTGACTTAAACGAGGGAAGCAAGTCAGCGTTCATCCCCCTCTGTCATATTGCCATAAAGCCAAAAGGGTTGTCGATCAACCTAATCAAAGCTCTGTTAGGTTCTCAGTACACTTTACCGAAGTCATCACGGGAGTCGAAATTTGACCTTTCGGGAATGGCCCGCAGACCTATACGCAGGGTGTTCCCCGTCATCCTGTCATCTCATACGTGCACCCGAAGACGCTAACGTGTATAAATAGAGGAAATATTATAGTGGGAGGAAAGGAGTAAATTTTTTTCAATGTCACTTTATATAAGTCTTTTGTTTGGACTTTTCCGGTGATTCTTATTTATTGAAGTAATCCCTTTTGACACTGGGACTTGTCCGTTGTTAAACTTGCCACATTAATTATCTTTGCACATAAAATATTAAAAACTTTTCCACTTTAACAGAATTTTCCGAAAAAAATGGAGTTTCACAAACTTCCGTTTTGCACTTCCGCCTTTACTTGAATTACAGTTTACACGAGAGAAGTAAATATCACAAGTAATTTACTAAATTTAAATTTAGTTTAAAATTTTTAGCTATTTTAATGTTTTCAATTTAGAAAATTAAAAACATGTTATTTATATTATTTTTAAAGGTTAAATGACTCATTAAATTACTTTAAAACGATTTTTACAACGAATAAGTATTTATAGATAAAACCTAATTTTTTTATTTGTTTTCTTTTATTTCATATCCCTGGCTGCAATGGTATTAGATATTGCTTCTCGAAAACGGTCCAATTTTTTTTGGGGGAGGCTCTACCATATATATATATATATGAATAACGTTACAGCCACGAGGAAAATGAAACCACGGAGAACTGCGAGGCCTTTCGACTAATGGCCCTTTACTAAGCAGACTAAAAGACAGGGAAAAAGAGAAAGATATTTATACACCTGATTAATGAAAATATGGGATATAAAGATTAAAAGGGGTGGGATTAGCAGATACCTGGAAAAATCCTATTAACGAGATGAGCCGTCAGGGTTAAAAAAAAAAAAGTTTACGGGTTACAAAAGAAAGGGGGGGGGCAATGTTTAGGAATCACATATGCAATATGAAAACAAAAAAAGTTTACACATGATAACTAGAAAATATGACAAAAGAAAAATATGAGGAAAGGTTTTTTTTATATAAATAAGCTAAAATAACATCTAGGTGGTAATCATTAATTCAGAAATTTTATCTTTAAAATCATTCTTAAACATTCTTTTGATACAAAGGTCCAAAAAATACATTCCAGGGCTGAGATTAAAATTCAAAGTCTGGGGAATAAATGCCGATTCTAAAAGATTTCGTGAAAAAAAGTAATTTGATTTGGCAATCACAGAACTCTCCTTCCAATTAATACGATGGGAATTTTCACTCAAATGGATAAAAATGGCATTTGATGTTTGCCCAGTGTTTACAGAGTACTTATGTTGCTTAATACGCACATTCAGATCCTTGCTAGTTTGCCCAATATAAAATGAAGGGCAATCCAAACAAGGATTTTATAAATTACGTTATTTGTTTCATTAGGGCAATTTTTTATTAACATTCTTTTTAAAGTATTAGTATAAGAGAAAACAAGATTTACATTAAGTGTTTTTAACAATGTTTTTACGGTTTCAAAGCCATTAAAATAAGGTAAAATGAGGATATTCTTGGGCGCTTCCTTACAGTAAATTAATAGAAATTTAATTATCCTAATTAATTTCATTTCAGACTTAGCTAACTCAACCTAACATGCTTAACTTAACACTACCTGAACTAACAGAGCTTTCCATTACCGAATATAAAAACCTATCTTAATTCAACGTAAACTAGCCTTGTGCAACCAAACCAAACCAAGACAATATTAACCAAACCTAAAGAACCAGGGAACATTTAACCTAAAAAACTATACTATAACAATAATAATTTAACTTATCTAAGCTTGATGCAACTTTACTGACCCCATCCAATTCAAACCTGGACTAACAAAATATAAACCACCCTTATTTAACGGAACTATCTTAAACCAATTCTAACCGAGTATAAACAAACGAAACCAATGCAAAACCGATGCAAACGAACTTAACCAGCCTAAAATAATTCAATTCAAAGTAAGTTAACAAAACCGAACAAATCTCACCTAATCTAAGTAACCATGCATCCCCTCTTAAACGCTTATCTCAATGGACAAATCGTCTTTGTGAAAAACGGGGAGCATTGCAATTATCTTCATTTCACTCGTGGTAATTGCACCAAGCCTCATGTGACCAACCATACCGGGTACTTTTATTTCGCCTTTATTACATGGCAGCGTGAGTGATCCTTCAATTCTGGATGTTTTCCGATCCGTGAAGAAGGGCAACACCTCTCACTCCCACCTCTCTGCTCTAATAGTGCTGCCGTCTTCAAACTTTTATGTTAACTTCCCAAGTGAATTCTGAGAGAAAAATTAATTGCAATTTATATAATTACTTACTAGGTAAATTCTTTAGTCGGGCAGACTAGAGGAACATCATCTCCCAGAGATCTACCAGTCCGTGCAACTGTAGATGTTTCGTTAATTGTTCAGGCGTGTGTTTGAGTTGCGTCCTGGTGGCGATAACGGGAGCTGATGTCTATGTTGATCCGATCGACGTATGTTAAGTATTTGGTGGTGAAGAACCTGAACTTTGTGAGGCTCACCCGTATGTGGCGTTTCTTCCTCGTCATTTTCTGGTGGCATGTTTATGTAGGTTAAATTTATTTAGATTAAGTTGGGTTAGGTTGAGATAGGTAGGTTAGCTGTTTTATTTGAGAGAACTTTATTTTCGATCCCAAGTGCAGAAGGAGTTTCGGAGCATCGGGCTCCATCACTCCACTGTACAAACTTTGACAAAGTTTCACCCGAAACATTGATTATTAACAAAATGAGAAAGGAAAAAGAGCCACCATAGCGAGATATTAACAATAACCTCAACAAGAGAACGAGATATATACAAGGCTATGTTAAGGGTCGTTATCTATGATTGAGCTTTTGAGGGGTTAGTATCTAGGGGGAGTCATTACTTAGGATTGAATTTTTTAATAAGTAATAATAATTGATAATATGACTAAAATAAAAGGATAATGTAAAAATGCAACTTTAGATTGATTTTAACCTAACCTAACCTATGTGGCAGGATCGATTTGGTTTGGGTGGATTGGAAATTTTCTGCCATCATATTTCTCTATTATACTTTTTTGTTAGTTTAATTGTGTTAGTTTATTTTTGTGTGTATTTTGTTCCTGAATAAAAGTTATTTTACCGATTTTTAAAAGATATCCCAATAAATTTTGGGGGTCATCAACTATGATTGCTTATTTTGGGGGGCGATCTTCTAGGATCGACATTCCTTGGAGGTCAGTAATTCGAAATGGTACTCTCGAGGGTCGTTGTCTATGATTGATCTGGGTTGCCTCCTCCTAATTGTCAGGTGATTCCTATAATTGATCCTATGACTTAGTTAAGAATAAGGTTCTCTTTCTCAGAGTACTATTGTCTCATTTTTGTTGCTTTTTTTCCTAATTTTGTGTTAATAAAATGTCTCTCAACCTTGCTGAGGGAAAGAAAAGATCCACCCAACCCTCCTTAGAATTTAAGATGGATTGGGGTCATAGAATGGCTAATTTGTGTAGTCCTCTTTTTATGATACAAAAAATAACCACTCTTTTTACTACAAAAGAACTTTTGTTTGCATTGAGCATTTGTTAGGTTAGGTTGGGTTTCTTTAGGTTCAGGTAGAGTTAGTGAATTCACTTTTGGCTTAGTTTGGTTGTTCTATATTAGGTTGGATTAGTTTAGGACACTTTAAGTAGATTAGATTGTGTTAGATTCGGTTGAAATAGTTGGGTTATGTTAATTGGATTTTGTTAGGATGGGTTATGATAGATTGGTTAGCTAATTTAGATTTAGTTAAGTAGATTAGTTTGTCCTACCGAAGTGTTATATTAGTTTGGGTTTGTTAGGTTAGGCTAGTTTTAGCTACTCTAGGTAACTCCCAAGTGTTCAAAATCAGAGGCCATTGATCACTTAGGGGATATGCTCCTCTTCGTTAAACTTCCTTTTAAACAAAATCAATTTTGCCGGAAGTTTTTTTCACGTCTCTCTCCCATTTGTATTTTACATTGGATAATTTGGATGGGAAATAGGTTGAAATGAGTAAATTACGACGAAAATAAGCGCGGAACTCGAACGAATCAGATCATTAGCATAGCCTAAATTCTATGATCTAGATAAGGTATCTTTGAAACAATTTATTTAACCACTAAATTGCATAAATATAATACAAGAGCTGGGCAGTCAGGAGAAAATTATCATGGAATATGTAATAGAAATATTTTAATTTTTATTAGGCTAAAACACCTCTGCTAGTGCTACGGCCTATCCCGCACTAGTAGAGGTGTTTTGGCCTAATAAAAATTAAAATATTTCCATTACATATTCCATGGTAATTTTCTCTTGATCTATTTTTTTCATATTCATACTTATTTTCTAGCCCTAAATGCAAGAATTTTTTTTTAGCTTAGCTTTTTTCATATACCGGAAAATTCGTTCTCGGAAAATTCGGCCTTCTCTTATAATGGTTTTATTTGCTTTTAATAATAGAATGCACGTTAATCCTTCAGATAAATTCCTCTTTGATGGATTTATTGTTAAATTATGTTAATCCGAAGGATTAACACAATTTAATACCGAGGAATGTATCTAATTCCAAACTTTCGTTGCTCATTTATTTTATTTTAGCGTAGTAATCTTCTGGGTCGGTTGATGCAGGTAAATCCCATTCTCATATATTTATTTTTAAATTGTGTTAATCCTTCGGAACAGATAAGAATGTTATTTAGGGTATTCAGGATATGATTATTAGGTCACTATCAAGCTACTTCTTGAAGAGCAGTGTCGTGCAAGTTCAACGTTCTATAATATTTTAAAATGCGCATTACCCATATTATGGCTGCTAAATATTAAAATTAAGAAAAATTAAAAAAAGTTGATTAACGAACTAAATTATATTTAGGATTTTCATATGCTTAGTGTTGATAAGGAAAATAAACTTTTCGCTGTGAGATGCGTAATAAGTGTGCTGCTCGCGTACATACAGAGGACAAACTTGGTGATCCTGTAATTATAAAAAAACTCAATAATCATGACCATGAAGCTGATCCAAATGTAACAGAAGCAGGAATCGCCATTTCAGAATTAAAAACCAAAGTGCATCAAGCACTAGAGTTCTCATTTCAGAAACAGTAAGGGGTGATGGAGAATATGCAAAGTATGAATTGCCAAATTTACAAACGGTTTCAACAAATATAACTAATTGGCGCAATAAATCTTTTGGTGGACCTCCTTTGCCTCTTTCTCGTACAGGATTTGAAATACCAAATACTTTCGCTAGCTTTCAGAGAGGTACATATTTCTTGAAATGTGACATTGATTCTAATGACAAAAAGAAAATCATAATTGTTGCCTCAAATGAGGGCCTTGAAGATTTGAAGAATGCCTCACATTTAGGAATGGATGTCACTTTAAATCAGCTCCATCTATATGGTATCAGTTGTTCACCATTCACGCTGTTTCAAATGGTAAATTATTTTTTCGTGTGTTAGAGAGAGAGAGAAAGTCACGCGGACAAAGAGGCTTAGGTAGTATCTCACGGACGAAAGGACCTTCAACCGGTGTCTTTCGGTAAACTTCCGGCGCGATAACGGAGCGAGACGAATCAAACTGAAGCACGGAACACAAATCAGCGAGAGGGTGCTAAGCCCTTGCCCGCTACGCATTTAAGACGGAGTGGGAACCGCTTCCGACGGCAAACAAAATCAATTTCGGTGAAGTCGTATATATTTCTTAGCACGGGAACGAGCAAAGGAGTATTCAAACAGTAGTCAGGCAGTACTCGTGCAGTATCCAAGCAGTAATCGAAAGGCTTCGTTGGAATCAGCCAAGGACCCGAGCGCAACTTCTCAAGCGACTTCCCGGCACCCTAAGGGCTCGCAGGCAAGAACTAGTTGCTTAGAGCTACGGCAGTCAAGGACGTAAGGACTCATTCTGGAATAAAGTGCTCCGCTCCGTGCCCTGCTAAGATACTCCCCAAACAACCACTCGAGCCTCCCCCCCCTCCTACTTGGAAAATTGTAAGCCTATAACATTTTTCACTATCACCGTCGAAGAGGTGTGACGATTTCCGATCGTGCCAAAGCATTCATTGTAAATTAATTTTCTTTTGCTGAACGATTACTTTTTCCCATAGTGTAACATTTATTGTTAAATTTTTTTATTTGTTTGTATAATAGTCAAGATTATTTTGTTCCCTTTATTAAATCCCAGAACCACACAAAAAGCCATTGAACTATTTGACTGAGTCAGCCAACGGTAGAAAACCCACTCGCATATCCCACGCACTTAAAATGGGCATTCCCCTGCGTCTGCTTGTCGCCTCTTCCCTCGCATCTAGGGAGAGCAAGCGAAAGTCATTGGAACCTACCTGACCTACGATGTCGTGCTTTTACTTTTTGCCTGAGAAGACTGAAGCAACGTATGGTAATTTTTTTTAATGAATTAAAAGAATTGGTACCAAATATGAACCCACGAGAAGCAAGAATTGGTTTCGAAAGAACACTTCGAAATATTTACAGTCGTAACTTTACTTGTGCCAACAGCGTGGGTTGTCTACTCCATTTTAGTTAGAATGTTTATAAGGAAATAAGTCAACTAGGATTTAAAGTCCAATTCAGTACTGATGGCAACTTTTCGACTAAGATAAAAATCTTCTTTAGTTTGACATTTTTACCACCTGAAAATGTAATGCGAGAATGAATTAGTGCCAAGAGAATTTCTATGCTATTTTGAATTGACAGACTTGGTAGGCGAGAAGAGCATTTGTATCCAATTAATTTTTGGAATGTTTGCCATCGAGTGATCAATGGATTGCCCAGAACAAACAATGCTTTAGAAGGCTTCAACTCGGCTTTGATAACATCGGTCACTTGCAAGCTCCTAATATTTGTAAGTTCATTGATTCTCTTTGAAAAGAAGAAGAACTCTCGCAAACGGAAATTACTCACATTCAAAGAGGAGATAACGCATAAAAGAAAAGGAAGTATGTGAAAATTGATTAAATGTTATTAAAACTTGTACAATCTTATGATAAAGATAACAACTTAGCATTTTTAAAAGCAATTTCTTATAATCTTAAATAAAAAGTTTATTTTTCAAGTTCTGTATATGACCGAAATTTCTGAGACCGAATATTTAAAGACCAAATTTTATTATTTTTCAAGGACTTTTTTTGATAAAATCTTATGAAATAATTGTGTTTTAATTGTTCCCACTCCTTTAGTTTTGAGTTATTCTTTAAAACATTAATTTTTTAGTGTTTTTCCATTTATAATTTTTTTTTCAAGTATTTAGGATATTAAACTCCTTAAATTTTAAGACCAAATTTTCCGAGACCAAATTTTGGCAGACTAAATTTACCTAGCACCGCTTCATATATAGGAAAAACCAGCCCTAAGTTCTGTTTTTTCTCACTCTCAATCAACTTTTGCAATAACTTTAATAAAAGCTTAGAATTTCCTCACAAAACTTCCTTGCGCTCTAATTTTTCGATCTAGAAATAAACTCATAGAAATAACTTGAATAAAAACATTTAATATACGAAAAACCATCTCTTGTCTCATAATAGTTGACATATTTTTTGCCTGTTTTTTAGATGCATCCTTATTTTCTAGGCCTAGACGGAAAAACAATACCATCGAAGTTCTTTGTAAATATGGCAAAAAGAATCCTCATACCTCATTTTCGCCATCTAAATTTTTTTTTAATATTTTCATATAAACAGTTTTATCTTAAACTTAAAATTTCTGAACCTCACCATTTGTAATTCGTTAGGTTTTACAAAGTTCCCCAAATTTAAATAATTATATTTATTTTCTGCACTTAACCATTTGCCCTTTGTCAATTTGTACATACAAACTAATAGAAAAATATTATTATTATTCGGAACAGATGCTTCGAGGAATCAATTCAGTGAGGTTCAAGTAGACCTTTGAGGGTCCATACTCCCCAAAAGAAATCAAGGGTCTGCTATTGAAGGGCGCAGTATATATCTCTGCATCCTGTGTCCAAAGAGTCAACCTGCAGCAGACCTTCAAACAAACAAGAACTGGACAGAAAACATCGGAAATCGAATAGAAATGGAATACTCAAAAATCGATCAAGTGCAAAGTGCTAAAATTAAAAGGTACAGACAATAAAAATGCATATTATACAATGAAGTAAATTAGAAAGATATATAGTGTTAAAATAATAGTGATTAATCATATGTTAATTAACATATAGTGTATAAAGTATAAAAAGTGACGCAATTTTAAAAGTTAATTAATATAAAACGTCTAAAATTAAAAGAGATTAAAAAGAACGAATTAGCGTAGAACGATAAAGTTGCGTAAAATTGAAATCTTAATAATAATAAACTAGAATGTAAATAACCTTTTCTTCGAATAATTATAAAATAAACAAATAAAATTAAAATAGTAAAATCAAAGTCTTTTAAAACAGTGATATTGTTTAAAAGTGCAAAGTAAGAAGTTATACGAATTAAACAGAAATTTTAAATAATAGCAACAAAATACCCAAACTTAAATTAATATTTTATTTTTTAAATCATTTTAAAAATCGTAATTCTAAAATGTAAAACTTTAAATATGTATATATTTGAATTATTATCATATTATATCTAAATAACTGATTATCACCGATTCTTGGAAGCTTTAATACTCCTACATCGACTTCTACCTCTACACAATTTCCCTTTTCTCCATTATTAACTACCTTTATTTTGAAATCGATTAACGTGATAAATATAATATGTACTTTTTGTATTTTCATTACTTAATAAATCTTATCTTATCATATTATTATTCAACCCAAGCAAAAACTCCCGTTTTTATATATATTGTTAGGGACAAAAGGAGCGGCTTCTCCATTGTTCATTTTGTTCTATTTGTGTTCAGGTGCCAGTAGCAATTTCCTCCTGAAAAAGATTAAAATGAAAAATCTATTTTAGAAAGAACTTCCATTAAACTCTCGAATAAAAAATAAAAATTACAATTACAATTAAGTAAAAGTGATGAAATTGTGTGGTAGGTATATAAAGGTGTGAAAATGGTTTCTAGTTTGCCCTGGTGTTAGGGCATCACTAGCTTTCTTCTCAATTATTCTTCTTAATATTAAAAATATCCTCCGTCATTAAAGGTGCTGACTGTCGTTGACAGCCAGTTTCCTCCATTATAATATATATATATATATATATATATATACGTTTATTCAGTTTTATTGTACCGTCGAAGCATTCGAGCCTTTCAAAGGTATTTCTTATGCTGAATCTCATTAAGTTCTGAGATGTAATTTATTTCTTTTATTTGGGCACTTCGCCTCTTTTTGTCGTTTTTAGTTATTTTTATTTTATTATCTAATTGGGAATTGGGCACTTCGCCTCTTTTTATTCTACAATTTTAATTAGTTTTTATATTTAAAGTAAATTAAGTTTTTAATTTATATTATATTTATATTTGGGGCAGTTCTTTAGTATGGGCACTTCGCCTCTTTTTTATTTATTTAGATTTATTAAATTTGAACTATCCCTTTTATTTCAATCTTGTGTACTACTACGTATACATTGGTAGTACAGCTTCTCTAGCGCAGGTTCTACTGCTAGGGAACAGAGCCGTTCTACCTATTGCGCGTCTTCTGTTTGCACGTATTTTTACGTTAAGGTTTATTGTTGGGAGTATTTCTCGGTCTACTTTGTCCCATGTCTTTCTCCCTAGACTTTGAATCTCTGTATTGACCAGCTTCAGTCCCACTCTATGGTGTAGAGTTGATTGCCGAATACGGTCGATCCTTTGCGTGCCAGTGATCAGCAGAGTGGCTTTATTCTGTACCCTCTGCATCATTCTAAGAGATGTACAGCTTGCCATTTGCGTGATCACGGCAGGGTACCCTATGACTGAGCGTACCAAGGCCATATACAGCTTTTTGATGTTTGGCACGCTGAGGCTTTGGAAACGGTAAAGTTTCCTCAGCTCTCTTTTGGCTAGGGAGACTCTGGTATTTATATGGGTCTTGTATCCCATTGGAGTACGGATAGAGTTTGTTATTGACGATGACGTCGTCTACTTTCCGGTGGTTCATTGGAATAATGGTGAACTTCTGGCGGTTGGTTTTAATTTTCCACTTCTTCTCATATCGGTTGATATTCTCGATTTCGACAGCTGTCGCCCTCGCTTAACTTTCAGAGTTCCTGAATGGACTCAGTACGATTTGGGTGATGTCATCTGCGTATTGCAGATACATCGAATCGTACCTCACTGGAGCAGGCAGGTCAATTGTGTACACTAGGTACAGCAGAGGGCTGAGACAGCTGCCTTGTGGAACTTCCACCTCGAGTTCGAATTCGGGTCCCTTGCAGCCCTCGATCGCAATTTGGGCTCTCCAATCAGAGACGTAGTTGCAAAGGACCCTTTCCAGGAGTGGGTTAAGTTGGAGGTTAGGGATCTTGAACTGTAACCCTCTCAGCCAAACCTTATCGAAGGCTTTCTTTACATCTCGCAGCACCACGTCTACGTACCTCCTCTCAGCTTTACTGCAAGCAAGTTTCTCCGCAAGGAGGGCGAGGGCAGTTTCCGTCCATCGTCCCTTGCGGAACCCGTGCTGCTGAGGGTTGTGGGCTCCCAGCTCGGCTAGTTGTTTTTGAAGCCTGTCAGCTAGGAGTCTCTCGTAGATTTTCGCAACGATCTCCAGCAGGGCGATCGGCCTGTAATTTACCAGTTGATCAGGGGGTTTACCTCCCTTGGGTATGAAGATCACCTTATCAATCTTGAAACTTTCCGGGAAGTAGCCCGTATTCAGGGAAACGTTATAGATGTTAACGATTACCTGAATGATCTGCTGTGGGGAATTAACCAAGTTGTTTCTGGTGATGCCCGTCCAGCCTGGTGCTTTTGTTAGGAGGCTTTTACAGTGGCCATGACCTCCTCTGATGTTATGGGTCGGCCGTGGCCCGCCATCTCCCTGCCTTCGTTGACTCGATGTTGTGGGTGTGTGCGATGCATTTCTTGATTTAGTTCTTCGATCAGTTGGCCTTCGAATTCCTGGTCGAACTCGTCGTTGTCTTCAGGGGTGATCCTGAAAACGTTTTTCCAGAAGTTCCTGAACCTGTTTTCGAGAACCACCGTTCTCCTTTATCCGTTCTCCTTTATGTAGTTTCCGTTCTCCTTTATCCGAGCCTTTGGTCTTGGTGTAAGTCCATTTAAGTTCTTGACTTGGCGCCAGAACTTAGCCGGGCTAAGTTTGCTGTTGAACACCCATGTGTTCAAGGTGGTCTTCGCGGAGACGACCATGGCAAAAAAGGCAAAAGAGCAAGGTCTTTAACGCCAAAATTAGCGGGAAGCAGGTTGAGAAAGAAGAATATACTCCTGTCCAATTCTGCTTCAAGTGCTATAAGATGGAGTCACACGCCACCAAGGAATGCAAAGATCCGCAAAAGACGTGCTCTGAATGCAGCCAGAAGGGGCATAATTGGTGAAGCAGTAACAGCAATGTAGAGAAGTGCGTGAGCTGCGGGCAGGGACATAGGACTATGGCCATGTCATGTCCCGTAAAGAAAGAAATTATGAGAGATAAGAAGGAGGCCAAGAAAAAATAAGATACACGCAGGGCAAACACGACCTTCGCCAAAGTAGCAAAGGCGGCCATCTCGGAGGTGGACGCCAAGAAAACTTACCTCAACATAGAGAACGAGAGCTCCACAAAGATCATGACGTGCATCCTTTACGCGCACGTCATGAACCTAGCTCACTCGGGCACGTTCGCAACAGTACTAAACCAGACGCTGGCAAAGAACGGAATGGAACAGATGTGGTTCCTGGACAACCCCCCTTCCGGGGATGTACTGCACCTACAAATGGTTCCGAAATCGCAACAACTAGCAGAGCAAGTAAACACCAGTAAAACGACAAGCAAGAAGGTAAAGAAGCAAGCATTCGAGGCAATAACTCTAGTGCCCAGACAGAACTAAGCAACCACAACAGAAAAGGACAACTCGGACACAAATAGTTCCTCAGACTCCGAGGCAACAAAATCCCAAGAAACCAAGGGAAAGAAAAAGAGGAACAAGAGATTGCGGGCGAATGACATAAATCTGAAAATATACGCCTGTGATTAATTCCCCTTTCCCGGGGAAATAGAAACCAGGAGTATCTTCCATGGCATAAGATCCAAGATTTGCAAATGGGAGTACGATTATGAAGTAGAACCTGAAAGAGTGGAAGAGGCTCTGCTCGCACAAAATGTGACCCTACTTCACAGCACTTTCAAGCAAATCTCGAACGCTGAGTTCAGGAAAAAGAAAAATAGGAGGAAAAAGAACATCACCCAGAAACACTAATTAATCGAAGATGGAGAGAGTAAGCAACATAATGAGGATTCTGACACTCAACGTGAATGGATAGGAGGAGAAGCCAACGGCATATGGAAACATATTCCGTGTGCTTGACCCCGACACCATTCTTATTACGGAGCACGGTATCGACACCATAGCTGGTCGAATTAAAATACCGGGCTACAGAGTAGTCATGAAGAATAATTCCCAGAAAAGGTTCAATCGTGTGGCAATAGCTGTCAAGAGAAACATCTCCTTTAAACAACTACCAGAACTCGATGAGTCCTTTGTGGCGATCGTGCTACATACACTGGTAGGAGACTTCGTGATAGCCGCAGCCTATCAACCCCCTCGACGAGCATATCTCCCGTTAAGTAACTTCTACACACTGTTCAGGCATCGCAGAATGGCATTCTTAGGGATAGACCTCAATGCCAGATGCCTTACGGCGGGCTATGGTAGTACCAACGATAGAAGCCGAAACTTGGAACTGATTATGGGAAGAAAAAACATCCAAAGGATAAGGCTGGATTTTCCGACCTATATCACTTCCAGATCAGCAACCAAGCCTGACATAATCCTAACAAGTGAAGGATTCCCATTCAACTACCATAGCGAGCCAGATCCAACAGTCCCAAGTGATCACATAGCGATTCTCACCACAGTATCTCTCGCACCAATCCAGCTCCCAGCCCCTCTCCGGAAAAACTACGCCCTGGCCAACTGGGATCGTTACAAGCAACGACTCAGGGAATATGCGCCAGCTGACCTCAGCACGGCGTCGTTAGAGGAGATAGACAGGGAGCTGGAAAGGATAACAACGTCCATACTAAATGCGGACCGCGAGAGCATACCCATAACAGGGTATAAAACACCTCCTCAGCCCAGATGGACAGAGGAGATAAGAGATATCACTCGCGTTCACAGGGAAGTGTACGAAGAAATAAGACGGGAGGGTCCCAACCTGAAAAATTAAAAATAAGAAGCAGTCATGGTTAATAAATGATTTTAATTCTTTTGAACTTCACCAATTGCAATTCTTTTTGTTTAAAAATAATTCAAAACATTCGATAATCATATTTATTTATTCCTAACTTCACCATTTTGTTTTTGCAAACTATAACAGAACTCTATCAAATAAGTTGAATAAAAAATTAAAATATACCAAGGCATAACCGAACTAGGAGAAAAAAAATATCGATTATAATTAAAACTCTCTAAAAAAATCCTCTTCTTAAAATATCGTCGTCGTCGTCAGCTCCTGCTCGTGTCCGAGCATCGGTTTCGTCGTCAGTTATCTGGTTTCCTTGGATAATGCCTGTGCCGGATGAAGGAAGAGGGTCCAGTCCGAGGAAGAAAGAAGGCGGGAAAGAAATGAGAGACGAATACCACTGCCAGTCGCTGAGGAATTTGTTTGGGGCGATCGTGGCTGCGCGACGGCCACGCGCGCGCAGTTGGCCAGTAACGCGTCCAGTGCGGCTCAATACATTTAAACATGCAGTTTCGGCGAGGCTGGTTACATCAGGCTGCCGGATTCTTGGTCTATTAAGGCTTGCCTTTGTCGCGGCTGCCCTCCTCCGCCGGAGCCAGACAAAGGAATCTCATATCGCCCATGTATGCCTGGTCCGCGCCGTTGGGGTCTTGCTATTGGTTGCGTTTAGTCTGGAACCTCATCTCTAAACTTACTGCCACTCCTTCTTACAGAAGGAGCTTGCGCTTTGCAGGCACACCTTCGGTCTGTGGCCTTCGGCCTATCCGGCTCTGGAAACGGCCCTTTGGTCTAAAGATTTTTCAAAAGTTTCCAGTACATATCTCCGAATAATTTATTCCTGGTCTATTTTTTTCACATGATGCTTATTTGCTAGTCCTAAAGGCCATAAATCTTTGATCAGAATTCATTTTAAATACAGGAAGAACAATCTTCACGATTCTCTTTTTCCATCTAAAATTGGTCTAATAATTTTCTTTTTCATTTTTCGATTTTAGGGGCTCTTAGCTATTTCCTACTGATAATGATTATAATTGAAAATATTTTTTAGAAATAGCTCCGATCAAAGTTCCTAATATACGAAAAAATAAAATATAAAAGCAGCCATAAGAAAATTTTAATAAATTTTCTGAACTTGACCATTTATACTTCATTTTGTTTTTAAAATAATCCAAATCATTCGATAGTCCTATTTATTTTTTTGAACTTCACCATTTTGTTTTGTCAAACAGTAGACGAACTCGTAAAAACAACTTGTATAAAAACTCAAAATATACCGAGGTCATGACCAAACTAAGAGAAAATAGTATCTATTATTATTCAAACACTTCCCCCAAAATCCAGTTCTTAAAATATAGTGTTATGGATATTGTAAATTTCTATAACACAGCCTTTGTCTATTAATTTTTTTTATATATCATCATCGTCATCATCATCATCCTCATCATCATCATCATCACTAGCTTTAAAATTTAAGAATGGGATTTTTTTGAGTACTTGAATAATAATTTCATCTTAGTTTGGTTATGACTTATGTTTTTTATCAAAGTTATTGCTAATAATTCTTTTATAATATCAAAAAATAAAATGGTGAAGTTTCTAAATAAATAAAGAATTACAAATGGTGAAGTTCAGAAAATTGATTTTTATATATCTTCTATAACACTATTTTAGCAACGTGATATTTTGAAAGGGGCGAAATTTAGTTTAGATTCCTTTTCAAAATTATTATAATTGGGAGAGGAGAGAAAATTTATAAAAATGTAACCATGGCTGCTTTTTTTAGATTTTAAATGTTAATCTTAGTAGCGAACCGGAGGCTCCCCCCGTAGGGAGAAGGGGCGAAGCCATTTCCTGTTTTTTCTATATCTGTTTAATATTAATACATACAGAAATCTTTGGTTGATTTTAATAAAACTCTTTATTATTCCTCTTGCGAGCTTGATCAAAGAAAGCCTCAGAATACTTAATGAGACTTCAGACTGTATAATAATTGGAAAAAGAGTACAATTATAAATGAATTCCTCTGGATAACGTTAGGTAGGATACCCTTATGGTTACGTGCTTTCATCTAAAATCTTTTTGGTCACTTCGATCTCTTCTTGCAGTTATGAGAATAAGAAGCAACAGGAGGGGTTTTATATCGAGAAAAGAAAGAATATCTGGCATGGGTCTTTGCATGGCGTTTGCTAAATATAAAAGCAGCGAATGAATCGCGGGTGTGTTGGTGTGTATAGTAAGACGTAAGGTAATGTCCTAAATTAGAACATGAGACTTGAAAAGGAAAATAATTAAAAGCTAAACAACGGAAAATATGTTTATGCTCGTTGTCTCTCACAAGACGAAGATCGAAATGAGAGGAATAGAGAATTTTAAAGGGTATTATGTATTATGGCATTAATAGAGGGGGTTGGTGTGTAATGATAGTAATAGAAAGAGAGAATGAATGTAAGGAACTATGAGGAATATGCTCTCTGCAGCCCTGGAGTGGAAAAGAAGACAATTGGGTAGGAAAGGAATAAATTAAATAATAGAAGATGGTTCTTTGTTCTGCATGCATGGAAAGGTGAGGTATGTATGAAGAACTACAAATCCAGAGAGACATAATTGTGGTATTAAAATGAAGAAATGTAAATGGGTAAAAATGTAATTTTACCAAATAGTGAATCATAAAATTAGATCACCCCATAATAACATTATTTTGCTGAGAAGAATTTTCCGAAGGTCACAGAAAAGGTAGTCGTTTATATTTGCAATTTCTTATGGCAATCCTAACTGAGAGCGGTTAGTACTGGCGCTTTCAGTCAGGTTTTAATATTAAGTTGTGCTTTGATATCAAAATATTCCTAGACATCCTGATTCTGTAACAAACCTTTTATGCTTTCATTTTCTTATATTGTATTCAGTCTACTTCAAACTAGAGACCAAGTTTTGATTAGAAGACGCCAATTCCATAACAAATAGTGACCTCGAGGAAATATTTGTTTATTACCCGTAAAGTTAGCCTCTCAGAACAGCCATTATAAAGGATCTGCCATGGCAGAGTTATTTTTGCCAATAAATACTTTTTAAAGAAATACTTTCGATATCCAGTACCTTAGATTGACACCAATCGTCCTCATCATATCAGGATTTCAGCCATCAAGCTTATAAGTATAGCCATTTAAAAAGTCCCCACTTTCTATTGTTAAGCCATTTCCAATCTATATTTATTTAACCGTATTGAACGGCAGCTGTGTATAATGAAGTCAGTACAAAGCATATATTTAATGAGCTTCTTCTCCCTCGAAACGATAAAAAGCATTTAAAAATTAGGTCAGGTAACTTTGGTGAAGAAATAATTAAATTACAGCCAAATATTTCCTCGAACTTCTTATTTCTTGCTCAGGCACTGATTAAATTATCCTCCTCACCTACATAATACATATATTAGGTATTTGCTTCTCTATTGTGTGAGCATAAAACTTTCATGTATTTTTTCATCAAAGTACACATGACCATGCATCAGTCCCCACCATGCGATTAAGAACAAAGTCCAAACGTCTTATTGTGTGGCAATAGGTGATTGTATACATACCGGAATGCCGTGTGTGTAAATGTGATGACTAGCCTACATAGACGTATAGTTTAATGAAATGGCATAAAAATCACTAATATTCGCACAACCACACATCCACAAACGCAACTCCAACACAAAAATAAAGATATGTTCTGGGGGATGAATTTCATTTAAATTCTTAGGATCGTCTTCGTCTGGAATTAAGAGTAAAGCTGGATAGTATTCCTTAATTGCACAAGTGAACGCGAAACGGCACTGCTGAAAACACTGCTTCGTTTCCCCTAATGGAATTCAAATCCGTTTCCGCCAAGCTTCAGTCTACTATATAGATTCATTGAGTCCCGTGTTTGTGTCTTCCCTCTCTCACTTCTTTGTCATTCTAGGATAGTGCTTTTGATGGATCTTTATCTGTTCCATCTGCAGGCATTGATGGGAGGTGTTACACTACATTAAACATTGGAGCGACATTTTTAAATTTATTAATTTTAAATTCTCTTTCCTAAATCTACTTTAGGTAATGTTCTTACACGCCATCCCTACGAAATTTTTCTGTTATTCCTCCTTGTGAATACTCATTTGCAACTAAACTGCATTTAACTATTGGGATTTTTACTTTCAACATATTTGATTTCCCATTCAAAACTTTCACTGCGAACCTCTTTTAAATTACTTTGTAGAGAAGATAACCACAACGGTGTCGGCTTTCTTATACAAATCCCTTCCCCAATTTCCATGAGTGCGAATCGTAATAATATTTCAGAGCCATCTTCGCTTTATAAAAAAAAATGTAGTTTTTCCTCCAGGCAACATAATTGGTATTATGTGAAACACGAAGAATTTTACTCGCACATGGATGGGGAGGTTGTATCTTAAAAGTGGAGATTGAGTCTCTCCAGGAAATCCGAGACAGCTTCCCATTCAGGTAGTGAAATCATTAAGCCCGTTGTATATCTATCTATCACCCACTTTGATTTCCCTAACCTCCCACTCTGCAATCATTTTTAAAAACCTACTTGCGGAGATTCAATGGTTCGTTTTCGCTTCTTAGTTAAAAGTAAGTAATAATGATAATTTTCTTTCCTTCTTTCATAGATCTTAAACTTTTTATATCACTTGCTCGGGATAATTATTAATGCATTTAAGCAACCTTCCCCTTTATTAACTGATTTTCATTATCTTTGTTGGTATTTTTTAGGTGTTTAAATTATTCCTTATCATTCATGGTGAAATTAATTTGCTCTCTTATATATTTCATCTGATGACTCTCCACTCTCTCAGCTCTTACTAATGAGTACACGTCTATGGTATATGTCCTCGCAATACATTAGCATAATCGTTTATACGCATTTCTCTGTTAAAAAATAAATATACGTCCTCGGTAAATCTCCAATAGAGTTTATAATGGTCCATGTTCCCCCCAAAAAATTTATGAAGGATTCAGGAAAATATTAACGTTTGTTTCAGCCATTTGAACTCTTTTTATTTTTACACCACTATCAATAATAGACACTTACGAATGAATTATGCGTCTATCTTGATAAGCAGTGTAGAAGTCTAAATACCAGGTACATTAGTGTACGCAGAAATACCCCGACACAAGCTGCGTGTCCCTCCCGTATTCCAAATTCGCCTTTCGGCTCGAATTCCCTCCGCTCCTTTTCGCACCAAAGAGACGACCAAATTTGCGACCTGTCGCTTAGAAAAAATGTCAGCCTCGAAGGACACCTGATAGCTGACGAAGGACCGAGTTTTCGCGCTGTCGTAAACAGCGACGTGGAGCAAGGATAGATCGAAGGTGTGAAAGATTTACTCTGTCTGGCAGCAGATGAAAAGTTCTTTCGCAGAGCGATACTGATTTTACGAGAATTCGGTGCTCTATCCCGATTTTTGCTCGTAAGAGAAATGAAAGGGAAAATCGTTCCTGGAGTCAGGCAGAAGATCTTGGACCTACGTTGAGTGTGGAGAGCTCATCCCACAAAAGAAACAGCTTGCCCGTTGCAAGGAAGAAACTTCTCGGGGAATTTGTGTGTTGCCGTCACGGTACTTGTAGGTGCCAAACTTCATGCAGACCCCCCTCCCCTTCAAAGTCGTAGCTAGGTAATTGGTTTTGGCTACCCGCTCCAGGAGCCAAATAATCGGAGAGTCACTTCAAGGAAGAAGAAGTTCGATTTGAGCCACGGTTTGGCTCGCCTTCGTGATCCGGCATAGGATCATTATATCACCGGTCTAGGATTACCTTCTCATTCGGTAACCTCGGGCGGCCGAACTAAGTGCGATCATCGTCACCAGAAGAAGATCTTCACCGTAATTTTCAAAAATACTTACGAACTCAAAAAGGTATCGTTAAAGTGAATTATCCCCTCCTCTAACTGCACCAGTTTATTCGTTAACTAGAATTCCAATCCCGAGCCCATAACCTCAAGTTTAGAAGTGATTAATTTAGTGCTTAATTCAATAATATTATTCCATTTATTCTGTCGGGTGCCATTAAGACGCAAGCATCCTAGTGAGTAATTTTCAAGTGTAATCCCCACGACATTATATAGATTTACTTATTCAGTACACAGATTAATTCTATTTATACCTATATACGCTGTTTCATATTTATAATTCATGTACATTAAAAATTATTTTTGCATCTGTGTGTTTAACTATTTTGAACGATCCTTTGGCAATTATTAAGCAATTTACTCGGCTTAAATCTCAATAATAAACAAGTCCACGCATGACTTGCTTTTACTGAGTGAGGACACATTCAGGGGATCATTATCTTAATTTTGATCAAAAGGGAAGCACCGGGGTTATTCTTATTCACCAGAAGTGGTTATGGTAGGTGTATTGGATACACTTCACCTCCGATTCACCTTGGTGCAGTAATAAAATATATGCCCAGGAAGTGGGACTGGGATTACCCACTCACTAAACCTCGACAAGCAGAACCTGCGCGTATCTTAATAAGGAGGTCCTACGCGTATTTTAAGAACTAAGACCTGTCATTTCAACGGAACGGGAAAGTATCGGGAAAAATAATTGCTTTCTTGAGCTCTAAAGACACAGAGAATCAAGTCGGGCAAAATAGTTTCCCAACAATATGACTTCCTTTCAAAACACATCACGAGCACTCGTGTGCAGATTGCTGTTTCCCTTAGAAAAATTCCTTATTCTTACGAGATCCTTCAAAACATACAACCTTATCGCTATGAACGGGCAAGGATGTGCATAGAGGGGGATCAGGATGAGGCTAGTTTTTAAGGCATCGATTGATACGACTCTTTTCAGTGGTTACGTGGTTACCATTACTGACGATAAATTTAGAAAATTTATGGTAATTTTATAACATAACCCATCAGGTAAAGCTTAAATCTATTAATTTTTCGCCTGTTTTTGATTTATTCCTTTATTCATTCTTCAAGTTGTAATAAGAGTTGGTTCCATGGTGGAATATGTTTCCCCCTTCCGTTTCATTGCTTCAATGAATTAAATTATCTAAGACTCTAAAAGCGCACATTAGATTCCGCTTTTGTCCTTTCAATTCAAACGAATACTTTGCGACGGAAAGCAAGACGCCGAAAGATTGCGCTCCAATTATTGTAAAATCCAATAGGGGTTGGACCAATAGAATAGTCACTAGGACCTAAGTGAGAGGAATTTGAAAGTGATTTAGGTAGTTAAAATAGCCCCTATGATAGAACCTGGAATATGGATAGATAATTAGAAGAGAATATCTGTGTAAATTTAGATGACGGGTAGATAGGTAGGATAGCCGTTTTGCTATAGCAATGAATATGGGTTTATGGGTTTAAAAAACTACATTGTTTTAGGTTCCCTTTTTCTTTTCCAGCTGGTAATTACAAACCTAAATGTCTCGCCATATTTACGAGCTTCCCACCAATCGAATATAAATTCAATCGAGACTACTTTCTGAGCCGTGATTGAATTTTAGGTTATATGATATTTCGCAATCTTTCTGGCACTTTACCTACAATTAGGTAGACTATGCCTAAACCACTAATCCAAAGTGATCACGTCACCATTAAAATCAAAATCTCCTCAAGCCCAGTCCAAGTACCTGCCAGGAAAGGGAAATGCTTCTCTCTAGCCAGCTGGGAGGATTACAGAACTCTTATAAGAGTGTACATGCCACAACCCTCGGGGAAGTCACCTTTTAAGAAATCGAACAAGAGCTGGCGAACACCAAAATATTGGTGGAAGCAGAATGCGCAACCGTACCAACAACAGCATTCAAGACGTTGCCAGCAACAGCTTGGATATAAGAAATGAGTGACTTAACGGACGAATACAAAATACTATGAAAACATTAGACTTGGACTAACGGGCAGAGGAATGATCAGACGACTAAGCGCACTAAGAAGAAAAGTGACAATACGCATTACGAAAAAAGAGACTGTGGAATAAAACTTATCAGCATAATTTACGCAGAGACGGATCCCTACACGTTCTGGAACACGCTAAAAAGAATAAAAGGAAAACCACCCGACAGAAACATCAATTTAAAGAAGCACAGAGAGAAAAAACTAGACAATAAAATATAAGTGCTAGAAGCATACAAAGATTTCGTGACGTTGCCACCAACCTCGTGGTATTCACGATAACCCCGGAAGTAAATGCCGCCTCCGTCACAGATATTAAAGACTACATATATGAGCAGCTAGGTCAAGAACTAGACAAGATATATCCATTTAGCAGCGTATTCCCGGACAGAGAAATGGATCACAACGGTAAAAAGATAAAAGACGAACTTGCAGCGACAATACGTTCATTTAGACAAAGAACACCAGGAAAATCTGAACTGACAAAAATTAACTTCGCAAACGCCACCAAAAGGATCACGAAGGGTCTCATCAACGTTGTGAACGCGTACCTAAGATTGCTAAAATTATCTTAATTCCAAATTCCTGGAAACCTCCTGACTCACCAGCAAATTTCAGGCCGATCTTCTGCATCGAATTCGCCGAAAAACTAATAAAAAAAGGTGTTTGCCAACAGGGTTTATGCATTCATGGAGGTAAATCTCACCCACAACCACCAATAGTATGGATTGAGAAGACAGAGGGGGATTGATACTGCGCTAGCAGCCATCACACTGAAACGTGCTAAGGTTGCGAGCCAGAACAGGTATGCTTGACCTGGTGTTAGGAGGCATCAGAAAGGCATTCGACAAAGAATGGAGGAAAGAACTACAATACAAAATACTAAGATTAGGAATAATTCTATGTCACTATATAACAGAAAGGAAAGCCTACATTCAAATAAAAGACTATACTAGACCAGCCTTCGAGCTTACTGTCGGCGTACAGTAAAAACGTTACCAGACCTACATTTTCTACCTCATTTGCATCAATGACCTTTCTACACTTAATAGAGAGGACACGCTGTACATTCAGTTCGCCGCCGACATCATCCCGATTTCCTGGCAAAAACAGCGGCTAGAGAAATTGAACATATGAACATATATGAAAGAAGATGCAAGATCTCAACGAACACTCAAAAGTTCAATGTAATAACGATCTTCCAACCAAACTGGGCAACATCGAATTAGATGGTGTCCGCATTCCCTAAGGAAGAGAGAGGTCGGTATTTGGATGGAATATAGGTAGAAAAGGGTATGGTAACCACGTTAACTAGACACTAGCTCGAACGAAAGTTAACCTGAACAAGGTTTTTGGTTTTAAAGACCTCAATAAATTCAACAAAAAGAATTACAACTCGCTCATAAGGTCAAAACTATTGTACTCACCAAGACCTATCAACACAATTCCCATAGCACACATAAAATCACTCCCAAGGCAACAGCACAAGGCAATACTCGTAATCAGCAGCGTCAAGAGAAGGGAAGGAAGGAGACAGTGACATAAATCAAGAGCTCCAACTAACACCAATTAACATCGAGCTGTAGGCAAAAGCTATATATATATATATATATGGGAAAAAGTCTCAAGATGTATGACACCCAAAGATCTAAAAATATACATAGACATTCATCTACAGGTCATAAGCAGAAGGCTGAGAACATTTTCAAGTAACAAAAGACTGACTGAAAGACAAGATGATTCGGTGTACCCTAAAACCAAACAAAAACAACAAATAAACAAATTAAAGAACACCAACAATCAACAAAAGAAGCAGACATCTCTAAGACAAGAATAATCAATGCCAGACACTACAAAAAACAGCTAGAAATGCTTGAATGCCATAAACAAGGAATACTGTGGCACCCAGAGTGCAAGGAAAAAGGCCTGTGGCTCCCACATTGCAGGTTAGATAGGCCCAGTGTGAACCCCCCCAAAATGAGTGCTCAATTGATCTATGAAATTCTAAAATGGAACACACACATTAACTAATTAGGTAATAGGAAATGCAATAAGTAATAAACCATTGTAACAATAGAGAAATACTCATATCATAACTGTATATTTATTAGGAATCCATAAGAAAGGCAAGCAAATAACTGGTTCCCACTCAGCTACACCACACACACATACCTTCACAAAGGAACAGCTAATAGATGGAAAGATACCGATGCTTGATAATTAAGGAAGCCGACCAAATACAGAGTAAGATATGCTTTGGCCGTCAAGTTTTCGTGAAGGTGTCAAAGGAAAAATAAAGTCATCTCTTGATGGGATCTGCCCGCCAAACGGTCGGCGGAGAGGCTAACAAGCGAGCTTCCTATCGTTAGGTCTGCCCCGCTCTTTGATAATAGAAAAGAGGTCACGCCCCCTTAAGCAGGGGAGTTATAAATAAACAAAAGAGGATATTATGGGCAGTCAAGGGGAGATCAGTTAAATCATTCAACCGGTTAGACACAAGTAAAGGCACCTGCGTCGTCCATTTAGTATTACTGGCATCAGGGGTACATTCCTTGCCGTTAGGTCCTGTCACTTTGCCTCAGCTACCCCAACATTAGTAAAACTTACATACTGCAGCACAGAACTCGATTTATTTCGCTACGCTATTTCAAGAATAAAAACCCATTTATCCTCCCTTTCCCTTTGAGTCATTTCCTATAAACCCGAGGTAAACAAGGCAACTTCTGGAACCCAGCCTAGAAGCAGAATCTACGTAAACCTTAGGAGTCAGAGGAAACTCGAAGGGGGGATCAAACTATAGTCACCCGTCACGCAACCACCGACGGCCCCCTTTTACCTATCTAAAGCCCTTTAAATAAACAAAATCCAGCCACATAATATAAATACAACAAAAAAACAAAGAAAAAAACATATAAACAATAACAACAACAGCAACAAATATTTAGAATATCATGCTAGATCAGTGGTTCTCAACCTTTTCTTTTGCCAACGGCACATCTAGGAGCACATTTAAATATGGCGGCACACCTGGCTAAATAAAAATGAAAAATAAAATGAAAAATATTTGAATATTGCAAAATAAAAACATAGCAAGTCTAATACGGCATATAACCAAAGACCTCTATTGTGTTACGCACAGACTATTCATAGACACATAGAATAACTAAAACTAAATTATGGAAAACACAGATATGTACTTAATTTATTGCAGTGTTTAAAAATTCATGAATCAAATGGTCAGCTTCTTTAGTGAGAAATTTGTGCGTGGCTTTTCCTTATAATTTCCTTAATGTTTGCTCGAATATGAGACAGACAGATTCTCATTTCTTCTTATGTTGTAAGTAATCTTTAAGCTTCTTGTTTTTAATGTTGAGAAGCCTAATTCGCATATATAAGAAGTCTAATATTGTAATAAAATTACTAAAGCTCTTTTAAATATTGAGGGATAGTCTTCTTGAATTGAATATCCAAAATGTATTAATGGGCAGAATCGAATGTCTTAAGTTTAGCCCTCGATCACTAGAAAGGGTGGTCAAATCTTCTTCTTCATGTAACTCAAGTTCAATACTTGAAGAAAGATTTATTAAAGGATCTCTAATCAAATCATTTCAGATGTCAGATGAGTAACCACAATAGGGATTATTTCTTTAATGCAGGTAGACCGCAATAAAGGAAACATAACAAGATTGCCAGTGATTGATCTATTTTCCAAAATTATAATTTTCTTTTTGAGGGCAACTATCTTGTCTGTTGAAGTGAGAATATTTTCGTTTTTACCTTCCATGATAATGTCTGTTATATTTAGTTCACTAAATATTTCTGTTAAGTATTCCATTTTAGACATACAAAATTCGAAACTAAGGTTTTCACAGAATTTCTCCAGTTATTCTTGGCCAGAAAAGGAGAAAAATTCCTTGTGCAATTCGTTAACACGATTCAATACTTTGCCTTTCGACAGTCATCGAACATCAGTATGCATTTATAATTTAACAGTTGTTCAAATAATCGTGACTCCAATAACCGACTTTTTATGTAATTGAACATTTCAATAACTTGATGCAACACAACCTTCAAATCTCCCTGCGATATTTTTGAAACGAGAACTTCTCAATTTAGAAAGCAACGAGTACGAATGAGATTTGGTTATTCTTTTTCTGGAAGAGATTGAAATCCTTTAATACAGCCGATCAGGCATGGGGCTCCATCGGTCAAAAAGAGAACACAGGACTTTCAAGACAAATTCCTTTCTTCGAGGTAACTCGTCACCATATCAAAAATATCTTTACCTCTTATAGTTGTGGATATTTTTTTACAACACAAAAAATTGCTCGAGTATTTCATTCCCTTCAATACAATGTACAAATGCAAGCAATTGACTTTTATTACTGATGTCAGTGTATCATTCACGGTTAAAGCAAAATTAGAATTCTTAAGCTTTTTCTGAACAGTATCTTTAATATTTTTCGATCTATCTCGGATTCTTCTACGTATTGTATTATTTGAAAGCGGGATATTCTTCTTTGAAAGCAGAATATTCATCAATTCTTTCTCAGCCTTTTGACCCAACATGGATTTTTTGGCAAACTTTGAGGATTATTTCAGCCACCTGTATTGACGCTTGTCGGGCTCGTTAAAACACGGTCATTATTTTTTCAAAGTAACTTCGCTGTTTTTAATTTTGCTCTAACAATCTTAGAAAATAATCAAGCTTTTTATCTTTCAGAGATGAATTTTAGCAATAAAATGCTTTTCTAACTTACTTGATAACATGGATTCATTTGACATTTCTTCACCGCACACTACACATGAAGAACTTGGTCTATCAACGTCCAAGACCAATAAAATCTAAATTTCATATAATTCTCACAATACTTTCCATTAATGTTTCTCTTTTTGACACTTACTACTGTCTAACAATACACTGAATCAAATTAAAGACGCTCCTAAATATTTAATTGTGTAGCCAAATACTTCGTTCAACCTTGTTGCTATTATATGTAGGTAGTTAAAAATTTATTTATAAAGCAAATATCTATATTATGTTAAATTAATCTTGTTTTTTTATATAATTTAACACTTAAACTATATACAAAACAAGATTAGTTAAATTAATTCTTAAGAGGAGTATTGACCAATTTCCTCTCACATGATCAATATTAATGACGAACGAAAAAATTAAAAGTGTAGGAATTGTTGTTAGCATTGCGACATTTGAAAACAATTCGCTCATCCTAAATTAACAAAGTGAAGTGTTGCAACATGATACATTTGGGATCACGTGGATTTTTGCATTTTCTTAGTGTACCGCTCAAAATTTCACGGCAGACTTAAGAAGATCCTGCGGCACACCGGTGTGTAGTGGCACACTGGTTGAGAACCACTGTGCTAGATAAAAGTACAACACCTAAGTAAACTAGCACTTGCCGCACCCTTTAACCAGGGGAAAAGTTTCCTTCATTAACCCCTTTCCTATTTTTCTATCTTTTCTCTTATATATATATATATATATATATATATATATATATATATATATATATATATATATATATATACATATATATATTAGTGTAGTTGGGTAGCAGTCTTTCTTGAATACAAATTTTGTTGAAGACGATTGTGTATTTTGCCTTAAATAATTTCTTTGGCAGGTTTCTCTTTTTCTAACTATCTTTTTTATTCCATCTTGTAGATGGTGGATTACTTGTCCAGTATTCATCTTTTTTTTAAATGAATGTGTTTGGTAAAAAACAAACTAAATTGCTAAGCTTTCGATCTTATTCGATCATCTTCGGAGCATTTTGAAATGTTCTTGCCTCCTTTACCGATGTAATGAGTGGAGTGAGGATCTGGCAGAAAGAGAAAGATGGTATATGCACTCTTTGAAAAGGATAGTAGTAGATAAAAAAGATGGTGAAGTGGGCGTAGGGTTGCCCTTGTTTTAGGGGCATCGTTAGCATGCTATATTTTTATTAAGTTATTTTTCCTTTGTGTAAGTAGTGCTGTTTTCTCATGATTTATTCTGTGTGTGTTTTTCTTATTGTTCTTCATTGGATTTGTTCTTATTTAGTCTGTAATATTTAAGCTGTGTATTTGAGCTTTCAAGCCTTTTTAAGCTTGCAATTATGTGTTTATACCTCGTGTGAATTATCTTTGTTAGTTTGACATGTTATGAATTGTGTTTTGTGTCACCATGGTGTGTGTTGCTGGTGTTTGGTGTTTTTAGGTGTAAATTGGTTTTATGTTTTCCTCCGAACAGACTTTGGTGCTCGGGAATCGCCGGTTAGGTCCGACTTGCCCGTGCAGCTTGGCAGGGATGTTTATCCTGCGTCCAGTTCTTCGTAATTCTGGTATGATATCATTGGCCATTGTGGACCAGACTTTCTTGGCTAATTTCTGGGTTGCGACATTTATCGGCTCCAGCTTCTGCCTGAGGTGCAGGTCCCTCTGCCGAAGTTGGTCCCTTCTTCTGCATTTGTTCATGAAGAGGGACGCAGAGTTCTGTACTCGTTGGAGCCTTTTCATAGCTGTTTTGCTGGTCGTTTGAGTCACTACTGCAGGGTAAATAAGCTTAGCCCGGATGAACAACAGGTATAATTTCCTGATGTTCGCCGAGCTGAGTTCTCTGAACCTATATAGCTTAGAGATTTCTCTCTTCGCCATATTCCGCCTCACCGTGTAGTGACTCGAGTATCCGCGGTCGGAGATTTTTAGGCCCAGGATGTTGCCTACGGCGGAGTAACCGTATCTCCTCCCATCAATCATGATGGGCCACGTCAACTCACGGCCCAGCGGGAGAATTGTGAACTTCTCCCTGTTCGTCCGGATTTTCCACTTTTTCTCGAAGTTGTTGATGTTCGAGATCTCCGCGATGGTGTTGTTAGCCTGGTTACTTGCTTTTCTATCCCTACAGCGGACGATCTGAGTGATGTCATATAAGTATTGCAGATACATCGTGTACCCGTGGATTGGAGTAGGGAGGTCGATGGTAAAGACCAGGAAAAGCAAGGGACTCAGGCAGCTCCCCTGGGGAACGCCCGCTTTAAGTTCTAATTCTGGACCTTTGTGATCTTCTATCATGATACGCGCCCTGCTGTCCATGATGAAGTCACAAAGAATCCTTTCCAGGAGACCAGGTTTAGCTGGAGACTTAGGATCTTGTATTGCAGTCCACTCAGCCAAACCTTGTCGAAGGCCTTCTGCACATCCCTCATCACGATGTCTACATAGTGACCTTTCGCACGGCATTGCGCGATCTTTTCTGTTAGGAGGGCCAGGGCAGTTTCAGTACCCCGTTTTGGTCTAAACCCATGCTGTGCCGGGCTGTGCGCTCCTAACTCGTCGAGTTGATTTTGTAGCCTGTTAGTTATAATCTTCTCGAAGATCTTGCCGGGTACTTCTAGGAGAGAGATTGGGCGGTAGTTGGCCACTTGGTCTGGGGGCTTGTTCCCTTTCGGGATAAAGATGATTTTCGTCATCTTATACCCGTCTGGGAAGTAGCCTGTATTCAGGGAAGCGTTCATAATGTTGACCATTCCCTGAATAATTTGCCTAGGGGCATTTACTAGGTTGTTCTTACTGAGCCCAGACCATCCTGGTGCCATCTGTTTGAAGGACTTTATGGTGTTAATTGTCTCTTCAACAGTGATCGGGCGTCCGTGGTCAACCATCTCTCTCTCTCTAGACACTTGCGGTTGTGGGTGGGTCCTATGTATTATCGTTCCGAGGTCCTCGAGCAGTCGGTCTACGAAGTCCTGGTCGAAATCGTTGTTCTCCTCTGGTGAGATCGCAAAGACCTCTTTCCAGTGGTCCCTGAATCTTCTTTCCAGAGTATCCGGATCTTCAATGAATATGTCGCAATCTTTGATTTTAATCCCAGGCCTGGGAGGCAATCCCCTAAGTCTTCGGATGCTATTCCAAAAACGTACAGGATTAGTCTCCCGGTCTAGCCTGCCAATGATATCATCCCAGATTTCCTTCTGTTTCTCGAGGATTGTGTTTTTCATAGCCTCGCTTAGCTGTCTCATTCGGGCTTTCTTTTCCCGGGTCGGGCCTGTCCTACCAACTTCTTCATAAATTTCCCTGTGTTCCCTAACGATCTCCCTCATTTCATCCGTCTACCTAGGTTGTGGGAGCATTTTGTACGAGATCCTGGGGACGCATCTTTCGTCAGCTTGAATGAGGCGATTGGTGATGTTATCAATCTCCTCATCAATTTCCTCCAGATTTGCGTCCTCCAGGTCAGCTGGGTGATAGGCGCTGAGCATTTCTCCGTACTGCTCCCAGTTAGCTTTCGCATAACATTTCCTATGTGGGACGGGCCTGAGCATTGGCGCAAGCGTAATGGTGGTGATAATTGGGACGTGATCGCTCGGGACTACTGGGCCAGGTTTGTTGGCGATGTTAAAGGGGAATTCCGGGCTCACCAACACAATGTCCGGTTTTGTCGCCGAACAATGTGTTAGATAAGTTGGGAAGTCAGGTCCTACTCTCTGGACTCTATTTCTGTCGAATAGTAGTTGCAGATTTCGTCCCCTTTGGTCAGCGCACCTGTAGCCAGATGCACGGCAGCAGGCGTTTAGGTTCCCGCCTAGCAGCACTAGCCTTTTGTGCCCGAACAGGGTGAAGAAGTTGTTGATTGGTAGGTACTGTCGCCTGGGTGGCTAGTAGGCTGCCACCACAGTTAGGTCACCAACCAGCGTCGGGATCTCGACCTCCACGAATGATTCATCTAAGTCCGGCAATGTTAGGTACTTTATGTTTTATTTCTGATAGCGATGGCTGCGCCATCGTATCGTTCTTGAGTGTGGTTTTTCTGGATAATGTTATGATTGTGTATTTTTATGTTGTCTGTGGTTGTGTTTATACCATGCTCTGATATGAGGATGATGTCCGGGTCCACTGCACGAAAGATGTTACCATACACAATGGACTTTCCCTTCCATCCATCCACATTCAGAGTGAGTATTTTTAAGGCGTTGTTTGTGTTTTCCATGTTTGTGATGTGTTGTGTGTTTGTGTTCTTCTTAGTGTTTTATGTCTGGAACTTCCCGTTGCGTATTTCTTTAAACTCTGCATTGTTTAGGGCAATGCAAGAGTGTTTGTAGATCTTCACTGCGCCTTCATGCAGCGCTTGTTCTATGTCTTTTTCTTTCACATTTGCGGCGTATACCCATTTTATTCCTCCTTGTTGGATCCCCTTAAATTTCTCCGTGGGGGAGAGCTTTTCGGGGTGAGGGATCTGCTCGTCCGTGACGATTCTGAGGTCGATCTTCTTTCCATCGTACTTGTAAGTACGTTTCGAGGTCTTCGACCTGCTTCTGGAGCTCACAGGGCTCTTGGTCGCCCTGTTTGTTGCCTCGTCAGCTTTAGAATCTGAGGATGCTTCGCTTGTTAGGTTTCCCTCCGCTTCTTTGATCTTCCTAGCAGCCTTCATCTCCTTCCTCTCACTTCTCTTTGCCGCTTCTAGTCGCGGGTCTAGCCGGGATGTGCTGGCTTTTGTGCTTGTGGAGCTTTCCATCGTTTTAACTTCTGTCATTATCTTTTCTTTGGGGAATGGGGTTGCTGGGGCCTCTGCTGCTTTATCAGGTCCGAACTGGAGTTGAAGGATGTCTCCCGATGGTGGGTCATCAGGAAACCACATCTCCTCCATGCCGTTCTTCCTGAGCATGAGGTTAAGGGTCTTTGAGAATGTTCCTGGATTCGTAAGATTATTTACGTGCGCAAAGAGAATGCACGTGAGAATCTTGGTCGAGTTTTCATTCTCGAGCTTCAAGTATGTTTTCGTCTGTGCTTGGGGGATTTCTTCCTTATTTGGGTCTTTTTTCGCGTAAGAGGTGTTACTTCTCCTCAAGTCTTCCGTATTCTTATTTCTGACAATCTCCTTTCTCTGGGGGCAGGACATTGCCATCGCCCCATGGTTTAGGCCGCAGTTTGGGCACTTCTCCTTGGATGCCTTACATTCCCTTCATCCGTGGCCTGATCCGCTGCACCTGGAGCAAGTGATGTTTGCCTCCTTGCAGTCTTTTGTGGTATGCTGCTCAAGCTTGTAGCAGCGGAAGCAAATTTGGATGGGAGTGAACTCCTCCCTTTCCATTTGGTCCGCGCTGATTTTAGCCTTAAATAGCAGCAGGCCCCTTTCTTTTGCCTTCTGCGCAATCTGCGTGTCGGCAAAGATGACCTTAAAAACGTGCTGGTGCTCCGTGTTGTCCCGTTTGTTACGGAACTTAACTACTTCCACCACGTTGGCCCATGATTGATTCTTGCATATCTCTTCTTTTATTTCAAGGCTGCTATGTTGGCCTATCCAGGGATCCAATTGTCGGCACACTATACTTCGGTGTGCCTGGATCTGGGGGAGAGTGCTAGGCTGGAGGCCTATTCCTTCTAACACCTTCTGTCCTTCCTCTTTCGTTAGGGTCTCCACGTCTGCCTCTCTTTCGCAGACTGCGGAGTAGCCGACTGGGGTATCGATCAATCTCGGGATAGCTACGTTGAGCTTCCCGAAGATTGTTGAGAACACTGTCCCTCGATCCGGCTTGCTTTGTCAAGCAATGGTCCTCAGTGGGACTCTGGTGGCTGGGTGGGAAGCCATTATCTTCTGTTCTTGCAGCCCCTCTGACTAGGGGGTGCAAGTCTCCTTCACCAGTGCCTCTTGTAAGGTGGCACTGCTTGTCTTTTTATGTATGTATGTATATGTGTGTGTATATTTCGGTTAAAAATTTTACGTTTTAATTCTTTTGCTTTTTCTTTTTCCTTGGGGATGAAAAGAGGCCTCCCCACGTTCGCCGGCCGCCTGGATGGAAATGAAGATTGCCTTTTAGGTGAATGATGATGATGAATGAGATGAGTCCGGGTGGGATCCTCTCAGGGGTATGATTGTATGGCGGACTTATTGACAACGCCCCCCCCCCGAGGGTTTTGAATCGCGACCGCTCCCCAACATACCATAGAGACGGTTATATGTCCCTCTATGGTCCTGGAAGGGGCCTTCGCCGTAATGGGCACCGAAGGTTGCAGTCCGTCCCTTGTCCGGAATGTTTCTAACATTGTTCTCTACTGTGGGCTAATCCTCAAACCAGCTTCCTCCAATGCCCCCAATTATGGTCAAGCAACTGCCTGACATAGTTGGGACGAAACATGAATGGCAATTTCACTTCACATCTGACGGCGGTTTACGCTGGGAGGTGGGCCGAGGACTTAAGCAGTCATCTGCTTAAGTGGGGCTGCTGTAAATAAAAGAGATGGTAATTAGTAGGGAGTTAATGATGATGGGGGGTGGGTGACACCAGGGTGTTACTTTCTTTTGTAATATTTGGTCCTAAAAATTAGGATCCAAATTCTTGGAGGCGTAGGCAAAATTTCGTGAAAATTTTCCGCCTTTACCAGTCGGTAAGATGCTTCTCCGAGAGGTACTTCTGCCAAGAATTCCGAGCAAGCTACTAGAAAGTGAAAGAAAACGAGTTTTAAGGGGTATTTATTCCACCTTGGTTAAACGTAACGTTAGAAGAAATGAGCCACTAGTGTGAGTGGAATTTTTTAAATAGTTTTAATGTGCGATTCCAGCTTGTCGCTTTACTGTTGATGGCCTGTTGATATTCATTTATTAATATGGTTCTAATATCATTTTCCAATAAAATTCGAGAAAAATATTGTCCCCAATTTCGTGTGAACAGATTTCTTTCCGATCCAATTATCTGACCGAGACAAAAAGGGAATGAATTCGAAGAAGGTAAAGGATTACGTTACTACTGTTTTAATTGCCAAATTTGATATCATGTACATTGAACTAATGAATCTTTCTTATAAAAATGTACTGATGCGAAAGTGGTCCATACTTCTGAGACAACCTAAACCGGAATAGTACATATTTACACCCTTTATTCGTCATGGCATCACATTAATTGATCGACGCAGAGGGAGAGCACTTCATGCATTGGTGATAAAGGAAAAGCCATCTCTTTTTTTGTTGTGGTTTATACCACAGATTCTTAATGTCTGGTACCTACATATGTGTGTTGGGATCTAGAATTTAGGTTGTGATTCGAACCCAGCTACAACAATTTAGAGCTCGTTTTGTACCAAAACCTACATCAATATTTGGCTAAATGTGGACCTTTCTTATTTTGAATTTTAATCTGATCATTGAAACATGATTTTTGTAAGGTTGTGAAGAAATCTTTTAGCAAGGTAATAAATACCCTTTTTCATAGTGTCCCTCGGATTAATTTTGCAGATTAAGGGCAGTCTTTCAGGTCATCCTCCTTTTTACAAATATACCCCTGATCTAAAATAGACTAAATGAAAATATCACGTAAAAAGCCAAACATATTAAGGGGCAAAGATAGAAAGAAAAACATCTTGTTAGGGAAAATATGATGCAACTTTCACAAACAGATCGACGAACCAACAAACGCAATTTTGTCAAATAAACACCCGAACTAAAATTAGCAAATAAACCTTTATAATAAAAGATATTTATTTTGTGAACAAATATTATTAATTAGGAATTTACCTAATTTCCATAAGCCTTGGTTAAATTGAATATTGTTTGCTCGGAAGAATTTTATGTTGGTTGAGTCGATTATGTTAGTTAGTTAGTCAACGCCAATCCTTTCATGATACTGGGAGTATCCCGGACCGGATAATAATTTTTTTTATATAGGATCCGTAACGGAGAGAAGTGGCATTGAGCTAGGTTAAATATTAGGGTTCGCAAACGGTAATAACAGAATAAATTAGAACAAATTCATTTTCAAACACCCAGTAGGATCTCAGGGTAGTTGTAAGCAGGATTACACCAAAACGGCGTGTGTAGTTTGCCGTGGAGTGTCCTAATGCGTTCGAAGATCTGACCACACTGGACCCACTAAAAATGTGAAAGGTATTTTTATTTTTATTTATTTATTCCATATTAATCCAATGCACAGTATAAACATATTACATTTTATATCTTAATGACAAGTTACAATAAGTACTTTATACATACTCGTACATATGTATATACATACAAAGATTAGTTATGGGCCCAAAATAAGTCAGTGACTTTTAGGGCAGAAACTTAAAACTTAAGACTAAGCTTAACATTATCAAGAATAAAATCCCTTCATGTTTACGAACAGAGAAGGCCTTTGTTATAGAAATATAAACAAATTAGTATACATTTGAGAACCTAACCATTGTAAAGATTGGGAATAAAGAATAATTATATTATTTAAATTTAGAGATAAATTAAAAAACTATTTATTTTTAGTGATTATTTCAAAAGATCTGTAGTTAACATAGTCAACAATCTTATATAAATAATAACATTTATAATGTATAAATCAAAGTAATAATAATGTACGGTAACAAATAAAAACACAATAACAAAAACTGAATAGAAATTTAGTAAGCCGAAATTATATGGTTTTCAAGATCTTTTTTGAATTGAGCTAAATTGGTTGGGGATTTGATGTTGTCATCCAAGCCATTCCAGATTTTGATAGATTTGTACAGAAAGTTACATTGCGATTTTGATTTTGAATACAAGGTAAAATAAATTTTGTTCTATTGCAGGTTTGGTGATTATGGGTATTATCAGCTGTTTATACCATATTAAATACATAGTTATTATAGGAAAAAATTATTGTTTTGTAAAGGAATAAGGATGTTTGAAAAACAAAGAGATCATTTGATTTTAGAATTCTGGGTTCTTTAAAATATTGATTAGTGTGCTCTTTGTAGTTGAGTTGATGGATGGCTCGAATTGCTTTTTTCTGTAATATGACTAATTTATTGAGATAATTTTGATATTTTCCATACCAACTCTCTATGCTATATGTCAAGTAAGGTTGCATCATTGTCATATATGAAGAGTGGAGAATAGATTTCGGAAGAAACTTATTTAATTTATATAATATTCCAATCGATTTTAATAGTTTTGTTGAGATATGCGTAATATGTTGTTTAAAACTCAAATTTTTGTCAATAAAGATACCTAGGAATTTGATATGAGTAGTTTCATAAATTATTCCGTCCTCCATTATAATATGGGGCAATCCAATAGATTTTTGTAAGAGAAAAGAATATATTTGGTTTTATCTACATTTATTCATAGTTTATTAACATTAAGCCACATGAAGACATTTTCGAGTTCTTTATTTATTGTAGATGCAATGGGGCTCGGTTTGTCATACGGCAAGGGAGTTGATAAGGCACTATCATCCACGAATAATGTAAATTTAAGCAGAGAAGATGATTTAACAATATCATTAATATAGATTAAAAATAACAGTGGCCCTAGCACGGAGCCTTGTGGGACCTCGTTGTAATATTAAGGTGGGATGAGTCTTGACCATTGACGGAGACAAATTGCTTTCTTTCAGTTAAATATGATTTGAACCAATTTTGAAAGTTGCCTCTAATTCCGTACATAGCTAATTTTGACAGTAGAATATTATGGTTGACGCAATCGAAAGCTTTTTTAAAATCGAGAAAAATTGAGAATACAATGTCGCCTTTTTCAATGTTATCATATAAATATTGAAGGTGGTTAATTATCGTGTGAATCGTTGATTTCTGACGTCTAAAACCATATTGGTGTTTATACAACAGTGAATTAGATTACAGAAATGTATAAAGTTTATTGAATGCTATTTTTTCAAATATTTTACTAAACATTGAAAGACATGAAATAGGGCGGTAATTGCTGACGTTTGTGAGGTCTCCGGCCTTTGGTAACGGTGTTACCCGAGCAACTTTTAATACACTTGGGAATATACCCTGCGTAAATGATTAATTTATTATTGATGTTAAAATTGGAGCAACTATATCAGATACGTATTTTAAAATTTTAGTGGAGAATGAATTAATACCTGATTTTTTATTTTTTAGTAAACTAATGATTTTTTTCATATCGGCTACGCTTACAGGAGAAAAGAATAAGGAATCTGGTACATTAATCTCATTAAAATACGAAAGAAAAGATTTATCGACTATTTTGCAGAAGTCTGAGATTTTTTTACCTACGTTGACAAAAAATTTATTGAATTCATTCGCTTTTTCCTTATTGTCATCAACTGGTTTGCCATCAATGATAATTTGTTTAATTTGGTTTGTTCCTTTAGTATTTTCACGTTTGTTTCCCAGAATTGATTAATTTCCAAGTTTGTTTTATATTGTTTTTTGTTTGATTAAATCGTTCATGGTAATAATTTTTCTTGCCTATTTTAATTTGGTTAGTAACTTGATTCCGAAAATTTTTATATGTGTGTTCTGGAATTTGACTAAGCTTATAAAGAGAAAAGTATTTTTAACGTTTTTTGATGTTATTTGTAATTGCGTTTGTTGTCCAAGGTTTTGTTTGTGTTTATATGATATCGTTTTAGATTTTAGAGCACAATTAAGTTTAAAAGCATCGTCTAGCCGTGAAATTAACTCTTCGGTAGCAGAATCGATGTCATTTATATAGGAAATTTCATATAGATTCTGATTTAGAACATAGTTATAGAAGTGCGTTAAGGTATTTTCGTTAATTATGCGGTAGGTTATTTTACGGTTTTGATGAATATTATTGGAGTTGAAAAAAGACTTTTGGATCATGAATATAGAAAGATGGTCCGATATGTCACAAAGGAAAATACCGGAAGAGTAATTTTCGGGGTGAACTCTGAAAATATTGTCAATTAGTGTTGCTGAGTTTTGGGTTATTCTTGTCGGTTTTGTTATAATTGGAAGTAAGGAATGAAAATAAAAAGTATTGAGGAAGGACTGAGTTGATGCGTGGTTTTTAAAGTTTAATAGATCGAAATTAAAATCTCCTGTAATTATTATGTCGTCATAGTTTGTAACATTGAAGTAATTGATTAATTCAGCAATCTCATCTATAAACATCTCAGGGTCACCAGAAGGAGGTCTATATACGGTTCCAATGATTATTGTTTTACCATTTGATTTTACTTCGATAAATAAAGTTTCAATACAGTTATAGGAAATACTAACTTCGTCAACTTTTTTAGTACTGAGTCTGTCAGATATATACACGCTTATACCTTCCCCTATCTTGTTTACGTCGCGTAGTAAATGAAAAGAGCTATAGTTTGGGACACTGATAAGGTGCTTATTATTATTTGAGAGCCAGCTCTCGGTGAATGCCAAAACAGAAAATTTATAATTAAGTGTTGACAAAAATATTGAAATTTCATCAATGTTTGCGTGCAATGATCGAATATTAAGATTTAAAATGGACAGGTCTGTTTTTTCAAATGAAAATATAGTTTTAAATTTATCACAATCATAGTATTGGTTTCTTACATTATTTTCTTTAAAATTTGGATATAATTCATCAAAATGGTTTATGTCTGGATCAATATTATTGAAGTGATCGAGTTGTTCAAACATAAAGGTAGTTCTATTGAAATTTGAAAATTAAAGGTTACAAATTGCAATTACGTATAAATATATCTATAAACAGTTAAAATACTATTTTTATGATAATTTTAATAAGAGAAAAAGGAATAAAGTATGTAATACGATTGGAATAAAAGTAAGTGAATGCTAGGTCAAAACATGGTTTGTTTGTTTTTTTCTCATCTAAAGCAGTAATATCGCCGAAGGTATTATTACTGATCGTTCCAGAGATTCTCACTATTAAAGTCTGCAAGCGTCGAATTGAGGTGTATCGACAGGAATTTTTGGAGGGCAGCTCGGGTAATGACGACTATACGTAGGGCACGGCGACCGGAGGGTGATGGCAGAAAAATGTTTTCATAATAGCAACGTTCAAGAAATGCATTCTGAGTTACAATGACTTGTGATCACTGTTAATTCCGACTTAGTAAAATACGTACAGAGAAATGACGCATAAAAAAGAAATACAGACCACAGTATTAGAGGCGAAATTAAAAGCTTAGTTCAAGAGTGTATTCGAGGCTGCCAAGCTTTTATGAAAAAAGATGAAAACAAAGTGGTGAACATAAATTACCTAGAATTATTTAAAAAAAATATTTTGATAAAGTTCCGCATGAAAAGAGGCTCTTACTAAAAAATAAAGCTCAAGTAATAAGAGGGAAAATTCTTGAATGGATAGTATCAGAAAGAGAGAGTAAAACCATCACGATGAACAAGAAGGCCCACGAGGTCGAGGAACGCCGAGCAAGCCTGTGAGAGTATAAAGATACTTCCGGTGATAAAACAGAAGCATGGACTGTCGAAAGCGCGGAGAAGACGCCACCCGCCTCACCGTGCGATATCGAAAACCTCGCGCGGATTCACCCTCCCCCGGCGTTGTTTCTGATTAAGGAGAACCCTTTCTGGGGCCTGAGACAAATCGCTTCCGGTTGGGACATATTTAACCTCAGTCACAGGCCGTAAAATTTAGTATAGGGGCGCCTTTTAGAACGAAACACGACTATTTCTCGATTCGGCTCCGTCCCCCCCCCCCTCTCTCGAGGACAAAATCAAGAATTCACTCCGAAGGAAGAAAGCTCCAGTCAATTGGGTATTTCTGAAATTGGCTCCGTTCTCATCCGGCGCGAAAACTCCCTTGAATCTTAATTCTAGAGGTTAAAAGCATCGATTAACACCAACCTGTGCAATTCCCCCTCCCTCTGTCCTCTTCCAAAGGGCTTACATCCCAAAGCTAGGCACGCGATGCCTTAAATCGTCGATCTGTACCCAGTCATCCCGTGAATTGTTTGTTCATACATTGGCTCATCAGCAGCCGCTCACTGACTTCCAACTTAGTCTATTCACTCCCCCACAACCCTTAGTCTAAAAACTGTAAATAACGAGTATCCACTTTCATTGCGTATCCGATCTCATTATATTTGTATATTGTGTTTTTGTAATTAGTAAAGTTTATTTTTTTACTACAATATTCTATATCCAGAACACCTAAGCATTCATCATTATCCTAACGGCCAACTGCACTCACTCCTTTAGTTGTTTAATTCCACGCACGCGTCCGAGATTTCCATTCCCTCAGTACTTATCTCACCCCTCTTCTGGCTCGACTAGAGACAAGCAAAGGTCACGCCTCTGACCTTGACCTTCCATTTCTAGATAGATATATTATATATATATATAAATATATATATATATATATATATATATATATAAATATATATATATATATATATATATATATATATATATATATATATATATATATATATATATATATATATATATATATATATATATATATATATATATATATATATCTCGGAATTTTTCCAAGTAATAAATAACTATTTCCGAAGAAAAATGATTCCGTTTTCTCTTTCCTGCGGTTAAATTGGATTTATTTCATCATTCTCTCGCGCTCATAAGATATATGCATTTGTGTATTTGCCGCGTGCTTAACTCAATTTCTCCTCTGTCCTTTGAATCCCTAATTAGTTCTCTTTCTACTTCTCATTCGACTATGCAAAGGGTGCTTTAAAAAACTTGTCTATTCGAAAGATTTTTGTCTTCCGCGTAGCCGAGTGGTATAAAGGGCGGTTTAATCGAGATTATGCAGGGTTCGAATCCCACTCCAGTTCGGATTTTTTCGAAGTAAGAAAAAACTATTTCCGAAGAAAATTTATTCCGTTTTCTCTTTCCTGCGGTGAAGTTGGATTTATTTCATCCTTTTCTCGCGCTTATGATATATATATATATATATATATATATATATATATATATATATATATATATATATATATACCACCGGTCAATCTACGACAGATAGAAAATTTTCTATGAAATTGTTCAGGGCGAGCCGTCGTAAATGGGACCAGTCACTATTGGATGAGCCTAGGGGTCTGCGTCTCTATAAGTCCCACAGTTGTTTATTGCATTTATAAATAACGGTGATAATGGATTGCTTAATAAAATCTAAATTTTCGGTATTACATGCAATGTTGCAGGGCTACAGCGACATCTGAATAAAATTATCGAGTGTGAGGATAAAGGCAGATGAGTTATAACATAAATAAATGTAGGATGGATAAATAAAGAGCGGAATACAAAATTAACGGACAAATTCTAAGGCGTAGAGGTTTTAATTTTTCAACTTAAATTGTCAGACAAATGAGTAGAAGCTACAAGGTGTGCAGTGCAATTTTAGCTTCCCTTATGAAACAAAGACGCAAAACTATTAGACAGAGAGCAACATATGGTAACCAAACTAAACCCCTAACCTATGAATAAACCGGACAAAGAAAGACTTCGGTCCTTAAACCAATTCTTCATTGAAATTAAGCGATTTCCTTACCATGATAAAAGTTTCTAGACTTTCAAAGGGATTTACTAATATACAGGGTATTTCTAAAAATATTATATTATTTAGCAATCTTAACTATTTGCCAATTCTCCTTCATTTGCCCTCAAAGTTCAACTGCAGTTGTGAAAACACATTAAAAATTTTAGATCAGGTTTTTTTGTTTTTATTTTTTCCAGCATACAAAGCCATTATTTGAAAATATCAAGCATTCTGTGTATTAGAGTATGTTCGAACACTGCCAAAAAAGACTGTGCATTCTTCATTTATGAGAAAACTTTCTAAATATTCAACAACTGCAATGTAGAATTAGACATGGCACAAAAAGTTGAAAGAGAAAATCTCTTTGTGCAGCGCAAAAAGATCTAGATAACCACCGCATCGGAAATCACTGTCGAACGGGTTCGCCCAAAACTACTGCATAGTTCAAAGAAGTTCATAAAAAGAGCAAACCTGGAAACCCAGATTTTTCCAATGACAGTTTAGTGAGTCCTGAGGAAACGCTTGTCAATAGATCTCTACAAACTGCAACTTGTTCACGCCTTAGAGGAAGATGACAAGGGAAACAGAAACAATTTTATGTTGGTATGCGAGAGAAACATGAATGAGATGAGTTCGATAAACCTCTTATTTTCATGATAAGGCATCATTTGCCATGAATCGCAAAGCCAACAAGCATATTGTTCGCATTTCGTGCGAAAAACATCCTCATGCCTAAGTTAAACAGGAAAGGGCCTCACCAAAAGCGAACGTGTTCTGCGCCATCTCCATGAGTGCTATATATGGCCCTTTTACTTTGAGGCAATTGTAACCCGCAAAGTTCTTTTGTAAATGCTTCAGAAAGGGCTGACGGATGAGCACATTGCAAATGAAGACTTCACTTTTTCAACAGGATGACTCTCCACGTCAGTAGAAGCTCACTGTCATGGCTTATCTGAATGAGGATCTGCCGGGAATATAGATATGTGGTATTGTTGATGAAGAGAATAGACCGTTGAAGTGGCATCTACGTTTATCTGATCAGACACCTTAAGATTTTTTCTCTCTGGGTTATCTGAAAGGACCTATGTCCACTTTGTCCTCCCTGTTCGTTCGAACCTATTGGAACTCAAACAGAGAATGGCTGCCGCACTAGAAACTGTTGCCAATGACATGCTGCAAAGTGTTTGGCAGGAGCTGGACTACAACTGTCTCAGAAGGTGCAGATATTACAAATTGTGAAATTGTTGATGGAATTCACATCCATTTAAATTCCTCATTCAACTTTTGAGAAATAAATTATATACGGATTCACATTGATTCTGTTAAGTTTCTTTTCCCTAGATTATGTACATAGTTACTCGGATATTTTCATCTAAATGATTTTTTTTATAGAAACAGCCTAAATATTGTATATTACTCTTCAATATAGACCAATACTCATTTAAATTGATTCAAGTCAATCAAAAGACGTTTCAACACGGTCATAGTGGAAAGTACGAAAATAATTATGTTTAAAAATCGAATTGACGAGCATTTTTCGAATTTAACTATTATATCTTACATTGGTCGCCTGATAGTGAGACATTGGAAGGAAAGTTATAGACCTTTCTGCTAAATTCTATCCTATTTTTTATCTTTAAGAGGATCATTTGTTGTGCCGAAACTCAAATACGCCTCACCACGCCAATCAGTAGAGCTTTAAAGGATCGTTCTTGAGATTTATTATCGGTGTCGTGCCATATTTGCTCTTATTGCTCTGGGATTTATTAAAATATTTATAATTTGAAGATTATTGATTTATACTTTTAATATTCTAGCAGTATCTGTAACGTTGACATTCATTTTTTTTATTTGTCCAATTAGTATTGGCCGAATTAGCATGAATGTCAATACGTAGCGAATTGCATACAGTCATTTTGCAATGAATAGTTATTTAATCAGCAGTTAACTTAAAGTTAAAATATGTTTATATAATTTAAATGCTCATTCACTCCCTAACCGTTACGACTTTTAATGCCATAATCTTGTATGATCTCTGCCACCCTATCGCACCTCTCTCACGTTTCGTGTTTTTATCATTGCCTTAAGGATGTAAAGGTGAATTAGCTTCGTGCTGGATGTAATGTGCAGAAATGAAATTTGAAGTCAGGCTGTGATGGTGGAGAAAGAAATAACGCTATAAACATCATATTCATATTCAAATGCATAAAGTTCTTTTGTGTAAGATCTTAATCATTACCACAAAGATTAATGGATAATCTCATATTAGCATTAAAAAAGAACAAACGGATTGTGTTCAAAGTTTTCTTTTGCAGAAGATGAATAGAGTGTCGCCCGCAGGTTCTTCCTGCGGGAGAGCCCTCTTGGCTACCCTTCTCCCTTCCACCCAGGTCCCACTATTTTTGGTGGCCCCCAAGGAAGGAGGAATCGCTGGGTGCCGTGGAGGGATAGGAAAAGAAGAATCATAGGTGAAAATAGAAATCAGTAGAAGAGGAGATTGATCGAAGTTGACTTTCTCCCTTCAAACAGGGGGATAGAAGACAAAGAATGATACATACCATTATTAGGAACTACTGATAAACGTGAGATCCGAACCAGGGTTCCTATTTTTTTCTATCTGTCATTTGCCTTTCATCTATCGATTCGTTCTGAACAACTTCTCCGTAGTTTGTGACAGAACAGCCAATATCTGTCACTCTGTTATTCATATTCTCTCTATTTTTTATAAATAACTTGACGGGTGTTATTTGTTTTCATTTATTCACTGTCTCATTCATGTGGATTCTGTAGCTTTCATGCCGTTATGTTTCTATGTGTTTGGGCTTTAGCCTGAGTATTTTTTTCGTTTTCGTGTTTGTATGTTTGTTTTTGTTGTTTCCTCATGTTATTACCAGAGGTTTCTCTATTGTGAATTTTTAATTTAGTGTTTCATTTAGTTCACTGTAGTTTATTTTTGTTTATTTTTCACTGCTTTGAGTCTTCATCAATTTTCTCATTTCTTATTCTTGTTCGGTTGAATTTTCTTAATTGGAATAATTGTATTAGCGGTGAGTTCTTGTTGTATTCGGGTTAATTTGATCCCTTTTTCGTTTTTTTGGATTTGGGGGGACGCTGAAGGACTTTCCGTAATTCAATGTCCCCTTATTCCCCCACTTTTTGATAAATTGAAAAGGAAATTGCGAGCCATTGTCCAGTATGGATCGCTTTAGTTGTCATTCGTTGACTGTCTGGGGACCTCTTGCTTGTTTCTGCACTACCAGGCATAAAAAACTCTTCGTATGTCTTCCAGTGTAAGGAGACACAGTTGCTAGAAAGATTCTGGTTTGGTCAATGAATACTACGTAAACTTTAAACAACAAGTTCACCCATTTCTGGCGCTCCCGTATTCCCTCTGTAAGTTTATTTTACTGTTCTTTCACGTAGGTCTTTGATTATATCGTATTTTTCCCCTTTGGTAGTGGGTATTCATTGCTGACATTCATTTTGAGTTTGAGTTCTGCTGCCTCAATCCTCCTAGTGTTGACTTCGGTGGCTGTATTCTTTATTTCTTCTTCTTCCGTTGTAGTTTGGCTTTCAGAGTCTGTTTTTTTTCTTATCTTCTTTTCTTGATTTAGGTTTCACTCCTCCTGTGGGCTTAGCCACAATGAAGTTTACTGAGGAGACTGGATTCTCGGGGAAACACATCTTCTTCATACCATTTTTAACCAGCATAATATTGAGGGTGTCTAAAAATGCTCCTGGTTTCCCTATGCTCATTATGTGCGCGTATATAATGGCTGTAACAAGTTCCATTGAGGACTCATTTGATACTCTGAGATGAGTTTTTGTTTCCCTCATCTGTTGTATAGTGGCCTTGGCCACTCTTGTGTAGGTTGAGTTTATCTTGTTTTTGTTTTGTTTGACTTCATTTCTTTCCTAAGAATTATCTCTTACCTATTTGGGCAAGCCATTGCAATTTCCAGGCGTGGCCTCCATAATTGAGGCATTTCTTCTCCGTCAGGTGGGAACAGTGCAATTCCGTGCAATTTTTTGTCGCGTTATCCTCCACCATATGTTTTCTGTTCGAATCCTCATGCATAACAAAAGCAAGTCGTTCTGACAGATTTTGTTTACTATTTCTGTCTTGTTGCACACTATTTTGAAACCATGCGTGTGGTTTCCAAATTTTATAACTTCGTGGATCTCAATTCCAGGTTGAATAGTTTCTATTTCTGTTTTTTTTCATTGTGTGTGATCCTACCCACATGTATATTTTGCGACATATAAAGCTCATATTACCCATAATTTGAAGTTTAATTCTTAGTACAAGTCCGATTGTCTTCATTGCGCTCCATCCATCAGCTGAAACTAATCTTTCTATATCGCGCTCTGTGTGGCAGTTTGCGATGTATCCATTCGATATGTCTAGGATTCGGATCAGAGTAACTTTTATGATCCATATGGAGTTTCGATGAGCTTTTATCTTTCGGGTTTGTTCCTTTCCTCGAGAGTCCTTACGGGTACACAGAGAGATTCGAGTCTGCCCCCTTTCCTTTGGGCGGGAGGCGTTCCCGCCAATTTCTTATTCACACCGAAGCTCTTCTCAATCCATATTTGCTGTTCGTTCTTCCGTGAAATCTGAAAAGAGATTGAGATAGGACAGTTGTTTTATTTTTTACGCAGCGCACATTACCTTTGTATACAAAGTAAACATTGGACATAATAAGTGATTAAAACACAAACACATGTATTTAAAGACACAAAGAAATGAAAACTGGTAACACCACCCGAAAAAACGCTAAGGAAATTAATTACGTGGTCCATGAAAGGTTAAGAAAAAAATGGAAGAATTATATAAACGGACAACAGGGAAACTATTTTAACCGTTATATGAAAATGAATAAAGGAGTTGGATTTGAACCTGTGTCATCAAGCGCTCTTCGCTAAAATGACCACGACGCTCATCGCCAGAGCTACCATCTTCAACCGAAGAGCCCTTGATAACTAGGCCACAACGTACTCTATCCTTAGCAAGGGTGTCAGGTGCCATTTCTTAGTATCAGGGTGCGAGCAACTTAAATTACAAATGGGATATGGCACGTGTGTGATCTATGAGTACAACAAAGCTGGAGGCTTCCATGTGGAAACAAAGAAGATAACAAATCCCCTCCGAATTTTACTCCATACAATACTTTAAGAAATGTCATTTTAAACAGGAAAATTAGGCTACACAACTGTCTACAACAATTCAATGTGCCTCGAACGTATGATCCCGCATAATTAACCAGCGTTAAAAAAGATTTTGAATAATTTAAGCCTGTTCATTATCATAAGAAGCTATTCATATTCCAATTTGAGTTGGAGCAAAAATGCTTGATCTTCTTATTAATATCATGCCATTTTGTGTCAGAGTAGTCTTTGTCATGTAAGATTCATTATATTTACTTCAGCACTTATTTCTAGAACTGCGGTAAAAACTTATCTACATCTGTACCAATGACTCGTTTTAAGTTCTAAAAATATTCCAAAAATTTAGAAACTAGATTAGCTTAGTACGATATATAATCTCATCGAGTTTTGCTGAAATATAACAACATGCTCATTTCTTCCCACAAAATTAAAATTTAATACGAGTATATAAAAATAAAAAATATCTCCTTTGTGCTTTGCAGTATATGACAAAACCTGTTCGCCTTAGAATATATGGAGCCACTTTAGCTGATTTTATGTAGGATATAATCGATAACCTTCTCCTCAGTATAACAAAAGCTCACACGAATGTTAATAATTTGTTTCGGCCATCATTACTGGAGAAACTTTAAAAAGACAGCAAAGCCGACACAAGTTTAAGTATAAATTAATTCTAAGTTATTTTTTGGCAGACTTTGTGAAGAAATGAGAAGAGATGAATAGAGATAGCACGATAAATCTTGAATTTTAATAATGATATTATATATATATATATATATATATATATATATATATATATATATATATATATATATATATATAAATAGATAAAATTATAGTAGAAAAGATAAGACCATTACTCACATTCTTATTAATTGTAAACCTCCTTTTGGATTACCTAATCCATCTTTAGGCTAAAGGAATAAACACGAATTTATGGGGCAAATATACATATCTACTACATATGCTAACAAGTCGCAACTTTCAGTTTGTTGGGAAAGAAGTCTCTGTATTTTAGTCGTTCCAAGATGTTGTTTGGCGCTTCTACGTATTTCTTTCTTGTAATTCCTGATGCCACTGGGGCTTTCTGCTCAAATCTGCTTACATTTCTATTGAGCTCTTTGTCGTGATGATGACGTCAATTCCTTCGTTGGCGTTCTTATTTATGTCCACAAACGGGTGGGATGTTGTTTTAATTATTTGGTTAAGTTCTTCTATAATCTCATTTTAACATCGATGTCGAAGTTTTCCTCCCAACGTTTTCTAAATACCCTTTAAACGTCACTTTGGTCTTCCAGCTTGTTTCCTTTTTAATTTTTGATTCTTATCTTTTCCTTCGCTGGCCTGTCTTGAATCCTGTTTTTCTATTTCCAGAATTCATTTTTGACGATCTATCTTCGTCTATCATGTAGATTAGTCCGTTCCACTGTTCGTCTAAATTTTCAAGTATAATTATTGTGAGCTCTCTCCTTTTCTTTCCAAGTTCTCTGTTTGGTCTATTTCTAAGTATCTTTTCTGAAATCATTCTCAATTCTACGTTTTTTTTTTCAATCATTTCAGGTAAACATCTGAAGTTCTCGATGATTCTATGAGTTCTTTTTAAGATTGTCTGGAGCTTTTCGTCAATTTCTTATAATATCGCTTTGTTCACTGTTTTTGTTTCCTAATATCTAACTATCTGCCTAATGATAGCAGTTCCATTATTTTGTGACTTCTGTATGGGGAGCTAGTTAATTGTTAGCAGGAATGCTATGTGGTCGCTAATTGCGATGTCCACGGCCTCAAAATGGTAATTAAATGGAAGCTTGAAATTCGACAGGCAGATATCTGATTTTGATGCTACTTTGTTTTTTGATTTAAGTTAAGTATGCTAGCACTAGCCTTTGAAACGTTCCCCAATTTAGCATCGTATTTAGGTCGTTTCCCACACTGTTTAGGTTCGTTTAGCCGTTTTTCGTCCAGAGCGCGTTTATGTCCCCCATAAAAGTAGCAGGATTTCTATTGTTAAATAATCTTGTGAAGTTATCAATCGGTAGGCCTCATCTCCTTAGTAGTTGATATTCCGTTGTTATTATAAGACTGGTGATTTTGAGTTCTATTTCTATTGCAGCTTATCCCTTCTTGCGCCATGTATTCCATCTTTTTTTGACTGCAATAGTGGCTACATCGAAGTTCTCATCTTGAAGGGTCAACTACTATGAGGTTATAGTTCCATATTTCATCCCTTTTACTTCAAAGTATATTTTGGGTCGTGATATAAATATTATATCAGGTTTTAATTTTCTAAAAATGTGTTTTTTATCTTTCCAACCATTTGTATTTATCTGTAAAATTTATAATTTCCGTTTATTTACGATGAAGATTTAGTTTGTTTTCTCTACCTCATAGATTCGGGCTGTTGGATTCAGCGTTATTTTCTTTTTCTCGTTCTGTTCTCGTCTATATTCTGGTTTTCCATTTTTAGTTAGTAAAAAGATGGGGCCAGTGTTTGTTCATTGGGCCAAATGCTCTTTTACGATTTCAATTTTCTTGTTGCCCGGGCATTTTTACTTGTTACTCGCGCTTCCTGGGTGGATTTATCTGTGCTAGTTCCCGCGTTAGTTTCTTTTGTATCCGTTTCGTCGTCTTCTTCTTCTTGATTCTCTTCCGCTTGTTTCATCAAATCTTTTGGGGTGTTCTCCGTTATTTTTATAATGAAGATCGCCGAAATGTTAACTTCTTTGCGAAACTTCATTGGCTTGAGCCCATTATCTTTGAGCTTCTCGTTGAGTGACGTGGCATAGTTTCACGGATTCGATATGTTCATGATTTGTGCGTGGCGCATACACGTCATAAGCTTTACATATAATTTCCCGATAATGTTTAAATGTGTTTCCATTCTTGGTTGTGTGGTTGTTTTCGCTGCCTCAGAGTCTATGTATATTTCGTTACCCTTTATTCATTTTCATATAACGGTTAAAATAGTTTGCCCTATTTCTCGGTTTCTTTATTTCCCATTTTCTTTCTTAATCTTTCATTGGTTCACGTAATAATTTCATTAACATTTTTCCGGGTTGTGTTGCAAGTTTTCATTTCTTCGGCCTTTAAATACATCTATTATATATCACGCGTGATGTGATTTTCAATTATAATATATATGATGTAATATATTATAAAATGACGACCAAGCTCACAAAGAGCACTTGAGTAGAAATAATGACACGAAAACCCTCTGAAGAAAATAAAAAATATCTTCTGGGAATAATAACAACAGAGGCTTTGGAAGGGTCTATGAGTGAGAGGGGAGATTTCCTTATCTGACTTGAAGCCGGTTGTAAAAACGGTTGTATGAAAGAGAGACAAAGGATTATTTTAGTGTTAACAGTATCCTATTTCTCAATAAAATTATATAACATATATTTAGCTAGGCTATAGCAGTTTTCTAACCAATAAGACGGATAACAAAGACTTTGTTCTATATTATCAATAGTTGTAATTTCTTAGTGCATTAATTCAATGGAGACACATTACCAGGGCACGTAAAACAACGAATTAAAAATACTACGTTTAACATTGTTACGGTGGTTGGAATAAAAGAGAAACAATTTTAGTGGCTTGGTTTGCGATACACATTATGTTTGAAACGGTGGGAGTTACTATTAATTATCATATATAATGATGGAGGGGTGCAGTCATTTTCTCTTTTGAAAGGGAATTTTATTGAAGAGACGATTCTGGTGAGGCACAACAACCTTGACGAGCTCAAGCCCTCCGTCAACCGCGTGTGAGCCAGCATGCGGAAGGAATTTGTCTACAACGTGTGCGCAGAATTTTGTCTCGCCTAGAGCTCGTGCTCAATACCGAGAGCAGCAAAATTGATTAATATTACCATGTAACCACATATTTATATGTTTAAACAATAAAAAAGTGTCTAACTGCATCAAAACCATCATTGTCGCCTTTGTTGAGAGCGTCGTAACGAGTGTAACATTACTTTTGCAAAACTCGGTACACACTAAAAAATATCGATCATCGACGACCTATAAAAGTGTGAAAGGTAGACCTGAATAATCCTTAGTATTTATAGGAGGAAAAAAAGATTGGAATTGAATAGGACATAAAACAATAAAGACAAGGAGTAGCTGTGATAAACTAGTCACAAAAGCGTAGGAAATGAGCGTGAAATGATATTTCCTCGCTTCTCTTTTCTACCCTTCTGAAACTACTTTATTGCGAGGAAAATTCGCTACTTATCTGAATTTGCAGCCATTTATGACAAATTTTGTAATTGGGAAAAGGTTTTCTGTAAAATATGTTTAGGTTTTGCCCCTTTACACTAAAACATTAAAATGAGTGGCCTGTCTTTTATCATCTCTAACTAAAAATGATTTTCTCCAAGTTGAAAATTACACAATTTCAAAGTTACAGGAGTAGTAAATGTCATAGTAAAATTAGATTGTTTAAAAACTCAAGTACTTCAGATATAATAAACGTAAAACAGATCGTAACAATCATAAAGTTTCTTAATCGATCTATGGACTGAATTGGATCGAAAAATTCTCAAGGTTTTCAGTATATTTAACATTGTTCTTTTGCCTACTGTTAAGAAAATGAAAGAAAATGTGTTTCTTCGTCTTAAAAAAAAGACAAGACGTATATAATTTCACAGGCGAACAATTTTGAACATAATTTCTGTTGAGTTTGAACTTTTATTTGATTTACACTAAAATTGGCATGCTTATTTAAAAAATGCAGTAAGTTTTTATCTATCGCGTCATTTAGTTCTGTACAGCTTACTTTCTAAATAAGCACAATTGTATTATTTGTCCCTAAATAATAGGAGTGGTTAGTATGTTAAAAAATTCAGTGTGAGCAATGATGCAGATTTGAGAAATTAAAGACGCCTCAGCTCTCAGGGATTCAATTGGCATGAGGTGAATGATTTTGCACAGGATTTGAGTCTATCTAAAATGACTTAGATACTCCTAGCATCAAAACTGAATGATAAATCTTGCCTGAAAAAAGAGTAAAGTTTCCAACCAGAGAAAGTGTATTTATGTACTACTTTCGAAATGACAGTAGCTTTGTGATAGAACGGGTTGAGGCCGCGTTAATTTCAACCCTATCACATGTTATTTAAAACCATGATGCTTCTCACGTGCATCTTCGCTATGAAGCTTGGCGCCTTGTCGCAGCCACCTGAGTCAATGTTTAAACAAGGAGGTTTATATTCCCCCGTTCGCCCCCATACGCCGACCTCGCCAGATTGAGTTAGGCTTATGGGCAGATAAGTCATTGTTCCCATGCTCGGTTGTGCATTCCCTCGAAGCTCCCACTCCATTGTCCCCCACGCCAAGGGAGTGTCTCGACTATTTAGATGGAAACTTTACCACTAAGAGCAGAGTGGAGATCCAGATTTTCGTCGCGAAACATCACCACGACCCTCTCTCACTTTGTGCGCCAAGGGACCTCGACCTCGAGATTCACCATCACTTGTCCAGAAGAAGGACAATATCCCTTAAGTGCCAAGGTTCGAGACTTTCGTGACGCCAAGTCCACAAAGGCTTCCCCCTTGTTGTTCAGAAAGAGAACAACGTTAGAACAGCCATTGTTCGTTCGAGCTCGTTGACAAGAAACGGTTCTCACCCTTGTCCCCTGTTGTTCAGAAGAGAACAACATTAGAACAGCCATTGTTCTTGAGCCCGTAGACAAGAGACGGTTCTCACCCCCCCCCCCTGTTGTTCATAAAAGAACAACGTAGAACAGCCATTGTTTTTCAAGCCGTTCGTCGAGAAACGGTTCTCATTCCCAAGACGCCACGTCAGGATCCTTTTATCCCCCCCCTTCGGCTGGAACTCGCCAGCGGACCGAAAATTCCTTCACGTCGCCTTCCACTGCACAACTAGTATAAAATTACGTAAGCTGAACGTTACCTTTGAGTATTTAACCCTTTTTTCAATTATATCCTGTGCTTTAAATGGTTTAGCGAACCATCCCATCTCTTTAACTTTATATTTGTTTTACCTTTTTAAATCTTTTAATCCTCGGATTAGCCGAGTTCCCACGACCCTTTCCATTCTCTGTTTATATCAATATTTCCCGTTTTGTATATTGTTGATAGTTATTATTAATAAAACTCTATTTTATTAATGATAGCAATATTATTATCCTTGAGCTCAGTTCCACTTCTTAAGCATATCGAAGATACATAATATCGGCCCGCCAGACATCCACGCACTCTAAAGATAATTAAAGAAGTTCCCTCAACGAATAGTTATATATGGTATATTGTCGAGAGTCCATTCTACGACATATATATATATATATATATATATATATATATATATATATATATATATATATATATATATATATATATATATACTATTTAAATTTGGTATCAGGTGTGTAAGGTTAAGCGCTATATCTTTGCAAACACTGGTCTCAGTCGAGTAAAGCATAGTGTTATTCGTTATAATAATAGAGTATAGTAGTTCCCTTTTGTTTTAACGATTGCTGTCCCCTTTTTTTTGAAACTTAAGAAGCTGGAGTAGCTCAAGGAACTGTATATTAATTTGTTTTGTTTTTTTTGTGATTTCAGTCAGTGGTTATTTAGATCGAGAAACCAAGTACGAATAGGTCAGTGCCCATATTTAGGTAGGCTAATTCTTTAAAAGGCATAATTCTTATTGCAAGGAATTTTAGTTGGTTGACTAGTGCGCCCCCAAGTGCAAAGATGACTCAGTTCGAAATCTTTAAAGCGCAAGGAGAGTCCTTGGGACTTTCCGTAAAAGAACTAATTAAGTACGTTCAAGAGGAGCAAATAAAAAGAGGAAGAAAGAGAAATCCAACGAGAAGATAGAGAAATCCAAAGAGGAGAAAGAGAAAGAGTAATCCAACGAGAAGAAAGAGAAAGAGAGGAACAGATAAGACAAGCTGAGCTTTACCATCAGATTGAATTTGCTCGTGTTTCCCGTTCCGAAGCCCCCCCAATCTCTCACTAAAGCTCCCCAATTTCAAGGATATGGAGGATTTCGGAGCATTTTTAGCCCACTTCGAAAAGATCCTCGAAATCAATAACATGGATCTGGAGGCTGAAGGTGTAGCCAGATTACTTCCCCTGTTAAATTGTAAATTTCACGAAATTTTTATATCTCTACCATCTGAGTGTACAATTAACTACAGCACCTTAAAAGCTGAGTTATTGGCCGCTCATAATATGACTCCCGATTTCTACCGCCAAGAATTTCGAGGAGGTTGTATTAAACCCTAACAGACGTTCCGTCAATTCGGATACATTCTTCAGAGGAATTTCAAATTTTGGTTAGAATCCTCAAAGGTTGATCCGAACTACGAGTCCTAAACAGAATTCGTGTTGTGAGATCAATTTTTGGCGTCTCTCCCGACGGAGATCCGCGCGTTCGTCAAGGATCGTCGGTGCCAGAACTTTAAAGAATGTACCGAAGAAGCGGATGTCTATGCCGCAAGCCATAATTTATACCCAAAGGAGAATCTGATTTCTCACCAATCCCCCTACAAGGAAAGAAGGAAGGATTCGCGCCCCTTCACAGGAAAGCCGACGAAGTTTCCGAGCCCTGTAAAACCCCAAAAGTTCTTTCCCCAAAACCAACAACGGGACTCCAAACCTCCCGTTAAGATTTCTCCTCCGTCTCTCTTCCTGAAGCGACCAATCATATGCTTCACCTGTGGTGTAGAAAACCACATGAGCTGGAATTGCACCCCAAATTTTCAGGCTTACAAGTGGACCAGCCCACCAAGTTCACCAGATTAATGCCACCCCGGCTCCCCCGGTGGTTCAGACCCAAGCAGCAACTTCTCCCCCTCCGTCAGGCCACCAGGTAAATTTTATTTTTGATAAAAGTTGACCGGGAACTTTGAAGTTTGAGGAGGGCAGCGTGAACGGCTGCCGAGTATCGACTCTCGTCAGGGATACAGGATGTACGTGTTTTATCGTGTCCGACGAACTCCTTCCCCCAGTGGAACCTAACCACGAAAAATTTGCGGTGGTACATGACTACCTTGGGCGGGTGAACCAATTCCCCGTCGTTAGATGTTACCTGCAGTGTCAATATTATGATGGCTGGGCTGAAGTCATTTCAGCACCCATACAATTCTGTTCCATACTTATAGGACAGAGCCCCCAAGTAAGTTCCGAACCTGTGTCTCAGGCCGCCCTTCCTCGAGGCCGAGCTAAGAAAGAAACCCAAGAGCCCGTCCCCATCAGAACCCCGATACCGTCCAATTTCTCGGAGACACCTAACCAGGACTTTAGGATGGCCCAACAGGAGTGTAAATTACTAACACCCGTATGCGATAAGGCCCAAGACAAGGACACGGAGACTGTCTGTGGACCCCAATAAAAAAAGAACCCTCAACGCGCCCATGGAGATACCTTCGTAGAACTGGACGAAACATCGGCGCTTGAAGAAGATTACCCCGCGGAGTCCCTTAATGTAATACAGATAGTGTGCACCCAACCTGATGCCGATTACCCTCCTCCTTCCCTACCAGGCCAATCTTTAGAACCTTCTGACCTTGATATTGACGCGTGGCTGACACCACATCAAAAGAGTCAGCTACAAGAATTATTTGAATGGAGTCACCATTTAACCACCCTATTAGCTCTTTTCGAGCGACTGCGCGAAAATGGCCTCACCATTGGCCCCCGCAAATGCCATTTTGCCCACGAAAGCATAAAATATTTGGGTTTCAAAATAGGACAAAGCAAGTTAGGTCCCCAAGAGAACAAGATTAAGGCAATCGCCGACATGCCCCTCCCGATTACAAAGAAGCAATTAAGATCGTTCCTAGGATCAGCTTCTCACTATCAGCGATTTGTTCCGAATTTCGCTGCAATTTCGGCCCCCCTCAGCCCCCTTTAAAAAAATAATTCCCCCGATCGTTTACGTTGGAATGATGTCGCTATTTCCCATTTTAATCAGCTCAAGAGTAAGCTCATTTCTGCCCCAATTTTAAAGTTGCCCAACCCAGAAAAATCCTTTGGGATTAAGACCGACGCGTCCAACGAGGGCGTTGGAGGTGTACTCCTTCAATACGAGGATGACGGAACAAGTCATCCAGTTGCATATGCTAGTCGTCAATTATTACCACGCGAAAAGAGATATGCCACTATAGAAAAGGAAGCTCTATCAATTATCTGGGTCATAGACAAATTCAAGATGTACTTGATAGGCAAAGAATTTCAGATAGGAACCGACCACCGTCCGTTAGCCTATATTAGGAATGTGCGACACTCCAACGGCCGAATCATGCGCTGGAGTTTACTCTTGCAAGTGTATCAATTTAAAATAAATTATATAAAAGGTTCCGATAACCAGGTCGCTGACGCACTCAGTAGGAATGCGTTACCGAATAGCGTAGAGTAATTGTATTCATAGAATTAGTATCTCCATGTAGGTATATACCGTCTTGTACGACTTAAATTAGATTCTCTTGTATTATAATTAGTTAAGAGTATATGTCTGAATTTTGTAACGCTCAATGTCTATTTTTTTTGTATATATATATTTGTACCCATTAATTACGTATAAATTATTTTGTCTCATATGTACTAATTTTATATCATTTCATTGTTCCATGCCTTTTTTTTTATTAAGTTTGTATTAAAGGTTATTTTACCTTATAATCAAAAGATCAAAATAATCATATGTATTGAGGTAATACTAGTTAGGTGCAGGAAGGTACGGTTGGCACAAGAAAACGAGTTCCCCACAACGGAGCTCTATCGTTGTCCCTTCTCTCTTTTTTTCGAAGTGACAACTTCCCCCGGAATGGAGGGGTGTGATAGAACGGGTTGAGGCCACGTTAATTTCAACCCTATCACATGTTATTTAAAACCACGATGCTTCCCTGGTTCATCTTCGCTTTGAAGCTTGGCGCCTTGTCGCAGCCACCTGAGTCAATGTTTAAACAAGGAGGTTTATATTCCCCCGTTCGCCCCCATACGCCAACCTCGCCAGATTGAGTTAGGCTTATAGGCAGATAAGGCATTGTTCCCAGGCTCAGCTGTGCATTCCCTCGAAGTTTCCACTCCATTGTCCCCCACGCCAAGGGAGTGTCTCGACTATTTAGATGGAAACTTTACCACTACGAGCAGATTGGGGATCCAGATTTTTGTCGCAAAACTTCACCACGACCCTCTCTCCCTTTGTGCACCAAGGGACCTCGACCTCGAGATTCACCATCACTTGTCCAGAAGAAGGACAATATCCCTTGAGTGCCAAGGTTCGAGCCTTTCGTGACGCCATTCCACAAAGGCTTCCCCCTTGTTGTTCAGAAAGAGAACAACGTTAGAACAGCCATTGTCCGTTCGAGCCCGTTGACAAGAAACGGTTCTCACCCTTTCCCTGTTGTTCAGAAGGGAACAACGTAGAACAGCCATTGTTCGTTTGAGCCCGTTCGCCAAGAAACGGTTCTCACTCTTGTCCCCTGTTGTTCAGAAGAGAACAACATTAGAACAGCTATTGTTCTTGAGCCCGTAGACAAGAGACGGTTCTCACCCCCCCCCCTGTTGTTCAGAAAAGAAAAACGTAGAACAGCCATTGTTCTTCAAGCCGTTCGTCGAGAAACGGTTAGCATTCCCAAGACGCCACCTCAGAATCCTTTTATCCCCCCCCTTCGGCTGGAACTCGCCAGCGGACCGTAAATTCCTTCACGTCGCCTTCCACTGCACAACTAGTATAAAATTACGTAAGCTGAACGTTACCTTTGAGTATTTAACCCTTTTGTCAATTATATCCTGTGCTTTAAATGGTTTAGCGAACCATCCCATCTCTTTAACTTTATATTTGTTTTACCTTTTTAAATCTTTTAATGCTCGGATTAGCCGAGTTCCCACGACCCTTTACATTCTCTGTTTATATTAATATTTCCCGTTTTGTATATTGTTGATAGTTATTATTAATAAAACTCTATTTTATTAATGATAGCAATATTATTATCCTTGAGCTCAGTTCCACTTCTTAAGCATATCGAAGATACATAATATCGGTCCGTCAGACATCCACGCACTCTAAAGATAATTAAAGAAGTTCCCTCAACGAATAGTTATATATGGTATATCGTCGAGAGTCCATTCTACGACATGCTTTTTTTATAACCTACAGAGTTGACAAGAGGGATTGGGAATTCTGATCGATAACTCAACTGAATGGCGACTGTTCATTGAATACTCAAAGCACAACTTAAAGGTTGTTTTCTTGCACAAAGGCAATTTATATGGTGCAGTCCCAGGTGGGCATTCAGTGAGTCTTCGTGAATAACATGTATACATAAGGAGTGCCATTGAGCTGTTTCTCTATCACAAACACAATTGGATTATCTGTGTTGACCTTCAAATCTTATGCTTCCTTTTTGTTCCGTAAGTGGGTAAGCAAAGTAACCCTGCTTTCTGTGCATGTGGGACAGTAAAGCTCGGTAGAAGCATTGGGTGGAGAGGAATCAGCCTCCAAGATTTGACCGTAACCTAGTGATTCTTCAATTCTAGATGAGCCAATTGTTGACAGAAATAAAATTTTATTTCCACTTCTACGCATCAAAGTTAGTCTCATGACGCAATTTGTTAAAGCATTGTCATCTGAAAGTGATTGTTTCAAGTATCTCCTTTGGCATTTCCTGGCCTGTCGATTGAAAAATTCAAGGCCGGTGTGATTGATGGTCCACAGACTCAGAATTTAAAAGGAATGAGTAAATCTCGTTGAAAGACCGCGTCCAGAATTTTGTGTAAAATATACGAGCAAAGAATTGCCCCGAAAATTTACAGAAAATGCTCAGTTGAAATATGAGCATCAGGTTGCATTTTCTGCATAGCTATCTTGTTAAATTCCCGGAAAAATTTAGTAAAGTAAGCGATGAGGGAGGTGAAAAATGCGGAATGGTTTTAAGGTAGATGGGAGGAGTACTCTTGGTGTATACAGCGAAATTGTCCACATATTGAACCCTAGGAAAAACTATAAGCTTAAATTTATACTTTAGAGTAACTACTTGTACACAATTTTCCTTTAGGAACAATATAGTTTTTTGAACAAAGTAAATTTGTACAAACATTAGAGTCAATCAAAATTTGATTATTTTTCAGCGAATGAATAATTGGTAAAACATTTTATACAATAACTACAAATTTGGCGACATTTATGGATTCAAATGCCAAAGGTTAGTAAAAAAATGTCAGATCTAATTCCACGAAAATTGTGTTCCCTAGTGTTATCAAAAAGAAGTTTAATGTAGAATAAGTATTATGATTAAAAAATTAATTTAAATTATTCTGAAGAAATTATTAGGTTAAATAATGATTAATATTTTAATGTAATAATAATGTCTTCCAGTGGAAAATAAACCATACAGAATTTACCAGAAAATGTCTTTGTCATTTTCTGCTCTTTGATTTGGCTTGTTTCGAATTTTTTCCTCTAAATCAACAGAAGTCGATATTAGGCATTTAACTTGACATATATATTAATTGCTTGATATAGCAATGTGCATCTTCCTTGGCCCTCATGGTGAGTATCTTTTGTCCTCTCCGTTTATTATTTAATACACATTTGTAGATTTAATTGGGAAGGTTAATATTTTTTGGATAATTTTTGGATCTGATATTTGTTAAATAAAAATACTACAAAGTTAAACACATCTTTATATATATCTGCATAGGCCATAGTTACACATGATGTAATGAAAATGACTCCCCTCTACCTCAAGGTAACCCATAATTCTTTCCTCATCAATTGGCGATGGTGGGCTAAGTGTGGTAGTATCTCTTCTTGCCAGGACTCATCCCAACGCAGAAAGCCACATTATTCATGTTAACATCTATAATAGAAAATACCTTCCTATTGCTCCTCAGTTATTCCTTTCTCTCTCTTAAACAGTTCTTCACATTATTACCTACCTTTGGCATGTTCTTCCCACCTTTCGCACTTCCTGATATTCACTTTTGTATAAACTCTTCATATGTCCATTTTCTAGCACTACCGAACACTATTTTACACCTTTCTTTACGCCATAAATACCACTTACCCACTTTTTAACTCAAAGATTTCCTTTTTTCCTCTAAGGTTTTGATATAAGATTTATGTTAAAGAGGATAAAACACCTTTTACAAACCATCCATTTGTAATTGTAATTTTCTTTCGTTGCTTCAGTAAATTAAAGTTGATACAGTGGGCAGATTAGAAGTAAATAATGAGTAATTACTAGTGCCAAACAAAATAAATAAAGCATATATCAACTTGTAATAGTTACCAAATGCATTTACTCGAAGGCCTTTTAAGTTGCTTTAAGTACTTGGTAAATTTTTTATTATATTTTAACAAATTTAATCTTGCATAAACGGGTCCTTGAAATTTACGTTATACAGAATGAATTTTCTACAAGAGATGTTTAGGTATATATTTCTTAAATAACTACAATAACACTAGGAAATAGATAGTTAACTACAGAACTCTTGCGGAAGATTGATGATACGAGTGACCTCTTTCTCTACACACCGTTATAAATGTCATTCAGGTGTTATACGATGCAAATAAAAATGGACGAAGTTAATTAAATTACAGCAGAAGAAAGAAAATAATAAACAATACACTAAAGCTAATTGCAGCAGCATCACAGCTTCAGAGCTATCGCGAACGTAAACTGCCTACTATATCTTAAGGCGGTGGGCTGACAAAATTGGACTTCTGCCTTCAAGCCGACCTCAACACCTTAGATCTCTTAGGTGGTGACGAGAGAGGGAGCGGGGTTGTTGTCTTAAAAGCACAGAACCTCCATACACTTCTGCCCAGGAATGATCACTCCAGTTTTACCATCCGTTGAGAGCACAACACGGCATACAATGCTATAACCGGTTGCAGAGCCACTCCAGACGCAGCCCCCAAATTGAGTGAACTTGACCATAAATATATAACACTTTGCCCCTTGGAAGCTGGGAAATAAATTATAAAATAAAAGTAAAATCATACATGCATAGCTCAAGTTAGTTTTATTTGCTGCCTTGTCATTTCCTGCAACAGGAAGAATGCTATGAACAGGTGAAGGACCTTTTAGTTTCTTCCATAAGGTACGAGATTTTCTGAGATGTCAAATAAAAATATCTAGCCATCGTTATTATCGTCAATAATTCATGGGTTAGGTGTCAAAAGAAATGTAAAAGTAATTTCCCTCATTAGAAGAGGGAATATATGACGCGTTAGGTGGAAGAAGGGTCGAAGCCACATTTTCAAATTCTTCAGGAGAGACTTCCAAAGTTTGTATATTATACATCTCGCAGTTAACTGGTATAATCCAAAGTTTTATCAGTTACGTCTATTTCAACATTTTCTTGTTTGTCCTTTTTAGTTTCCATTTGTTCTAACAAATTTGTATAATATTTCGCTGCGTCTGTTGGCATTAATTTTGTAAGTTCTTGAATATCAATTTTCTTTTCCCTCGTTATTGGGAGCATCTTCGAATACTTTGGAGGCAGTGGCTCACGAGCTAAATTGAACAAATTGCAGCTGTAAGAATTTCTTCCTCTTTGCAGCCTGACAGGATGACTATTACTATTTGGGCTTGTTTGGAGTCTATAGGAAATCACGTACCCTTCTTTGTATTGATGATACAAAACAAATTTTTTTGCATCAATAAATTTAATTGAATTTGATTTCCTTTTGACAATGCGCTCTTGTAAAACGTCAAAATCGAAAAAATTACTTTGTTCAAGTTCTACAACTTCAAAGCGCTGAGAAACAGACGTAGTTATTGCATTTACATAATCTTTCTTTGTATAAATAATATCATTATACTGTTTTTTTTTATATTTTGTTCAATTTGTCCGAACTGACCATCACAAGGCATTGTTGAAATTTGGATATGAATTAGTTCGAATTAGACTCTGATATTTAGTATAACGATAAACTAAGTTATAAGGATAACTTATCCGTGAAAAACGCCATTTTAAAATTTTGTGGCTTAGGCCTTTCTTCCACCTAACGCGTCATATAAATGTTTGTGTTTACATTATTGCCAAATTTGCCTATACACTGCAAAATCAATATCATTTCTACCTAAATATTGTCCGTGAAAAGTTATCATTTTTATTCTCCTCCTGGACGTAAGCTGGGGCCTTTTATTTGAATATTATATTTGACGTGGTTAATAATGGATAATTTTAAATTTTAAGGTTAATTTTAGGTTGCATTTCAATAAGTTGTAATAAGTTAATATAATACTTCTAATTTCAATGTTCTTTTGATTTATAATTAAGGAGGAAAAACTAGAAAGCTGAATATTAGATGATTATTTTTTATATTTATAAAAAAGAGACAGCCACGAATGTCGCAAGTTAATATTAAAATCAGAAAATGGAAAATGTGTCAAAGTTAAGTAGCCTTAAAAGAAGATGTCATCCGATGTTGAAGGTAAAAAGGTATTACTTCTCTCCTAAATTTCTCCATTTCCTCGCCCAAGGAAGGTTTCTTTCTGGGAAGCGAATGGTGAGAACGAGATTAATATTAATTGGCTTAGGAGAGTCACATGAACTATTTAACCGTGTTATATTTAGTCTTTAGTGTTCGGAATATTTTAGAAAACTATTGCTGTTTTATGATGGTTTATCATTTTCTCACCTTCTATTATCTATTTTAGTGCAACGAATATAATAATGATAAAGTGCTAAATTAATACAATAACAGCTGTCCAAAACATTGCAATTCCTGGCCACACTTCAGTATAAGAGAAGGGGGTTATTAAACTCTGCTTTGCTGTGACGATTCAATGGGCTCACAAACCTGTGTTTTAAGACGTGTCATATGGAAACTTTTATTTAGTTTGTTTCAAGAAGTCAAAGCGACTGTGTTAGATTAACATTGGCTGGCAGAATCTCTCGAAACTAGTTTCAAAATGAGTTTCAAATATTATCTCCTTAATTCCATTATGCCCGACCTAATCTCGGGTGTAACACATTTTTGCAATGGCAATGAGGAGAGGTTAAAAGGAGTCTTCAGAACGCTTTTTATTCGTATCATGAATTGTAACTTATGTTACTTAAACTTTCCCCTGGAAACTTTGGAAATTTTGCATTTAATTCTATTTTTCGCATGAAGAATATAATTTCGAAACAAAATTACATTGAGAGAGCCTTCCTTTTCATTTCCAAAGACGATCGTATTTAGCATAAGTAAGAATTAATACTTGAGCATTTGTACTTAATACTTCGGAAAGGTTCGCGCTGAGGTTCATTTCTCAAACCTTGTGAGGGGATGCTCTCAAAGGACCACCGTAAGAGCAAGCCCCCCGCGTAATACCCCTTTCTTCTTTTAAGACCAGCGTGAGAATTTTTAGAAAGTTCGCGGAAGAATCAGTCCCGCGCTGAATCGCCCGTCACAGCTGTGTTTGGTTTGGTTTCGGACGCCACTCGTCCCCATCTTCCTGCGATAACGCTGTGCGCCGCCATCTTAACTCTACCCCAGGATTCCCAGGCCTGCTTATTTGCCCGCAAGGGTAGCCACATTAACTCTACCCCCATATCACGAGGCAAGTTTACCCTCTGGACCGGCTCGTTATCACGAAGTGTGTTTGCTTATACTGGCGCCGAGAACCCTCTAGGGACAGCCAGGCCCTGAAGCTACCTATCCAAATAGCCATCCGGCTATTTAACCCAAAGCTCGCCATTTCTCGAGAAGAATGAAAACTCGCCATTTCCTTCGTTCAGACTGCCTCTCTGTTTCCCGTGAAGCCCTGTAACCCGTTTTCCAGTCGCACCTCGTGGAAAATCTCGCCAGCAGATCTACCTTCATTAAGCTTTAGCCCTTGTTCAGAGGAAAGCTATCGAGCTCCCTTCTTCCCGGAGAGTTGTGCTGCCCTCTAATCTTCACCACCCCTTTAAGATTCCCGTTCTTTCAAGACTAAGACTCCCTGCCAATCTGCAGAATCGTCTCGAGTTGAGATTACGTCTCTTTGGAGCAGAGAAAATCTCATTCTTCATCACGAAGGAATCAAACCCCATCTTAGAGTCCTCCGAGTCAGGACTACCCGAAGTATCTTCTTGGAGACCTGCGCCGTTGTCTTCTACCGCCCTCCCTCCGATTCGCCCGCGCTTGAAGGTAAAGCGATCTTGCATTGTTATTCCCAGATTCTCTCGTTAATCTTCACTTGCATTCACCTTTGATTTTACTCCTCGCTAGATTGTAAATAATTCCCCTCGTTCGAGATAACTTTAATTTTATCCTCTGTCATATCATAAATCAACATAATTCATTTAACTACCTTTATTAAGTTATTTGTTTTCCTCTTTTGTATATATATAAATTGCCACATTTATCCTATATATTAAAATTATATTTTGAGATCTTGTTCTTTATATAATCTTTGAACTGCAACTTGGCAAGCCATTAGTCAAAACCCGATCAACCGTAAATCGCACTCTCTATATAATCACCCTAGAACATATCTCAAGCGGCCTTTGGTCGGCTGTCTGCCCGTGCTTGTGTACGACTTTGTGCGGCGAGCTAGTCTACACAGGCATACCTCGACAAACCCTCACTCTTTCTTTCCTTGCAACCAGCGGTCGGAAACTGGGAGCGGAGACTCTACAGGGGTTCACGCCTTTATTTAGTCTACACTATTTTGCGGAGCATTTGTTAGGATGCAAAAAGGAGTAGACAACGAAGCCACCTAAGGAAGTTTTTGAAGCAAGATTTGATGAAGTTACGACATATCAAAATGTCTGGGGTTACATACCCCTTGTACATTACTTTCCTGCACAAATATGTTTTCATTCCTCAAATGTAAAGCGCAATAGCAACGAAGGTGAATCACGCAGAAATTTTATGAGATCCCCTACCAGGGATAAATTGAGGAAAGCTGATAGTCAAAGAAAAGGTGAGAAGAAGCTCTGTAACTCCTCCACATCTGCATAATTTCTTTAACGAAGGCAATTCCATTTACGCGTATGGACCGGAGGATAATTTTTCGATAAGTTCTAATCAAATCAAATTAAAAATGTAAATTTGAATTCAGCGTACTTCATAACTTTTATGAAAATCACAATTAAAACTAGATTAAAGGCTTCATTAACTCTTGGAATTTAGATTAAATTGATTAATGGAATCTTTCATTCATATTCCTCATCATAATTTTTATATCTCTCTGTGTAGCTAAGAGCCTTGAGGTTAATTAAACATTAAATGATTGCTTTATGAATGTAAGGAATCAGTTGAATGTTAATATGCTCGGTATTAATGTGTGCATACACAATATAGCGCCAAAAACACATTCCATTTGCATCATTGATATGACACATACTGAATTATGGGGTGAATGCGTCATCCTTCCCACTGATTAAAGGATTTCATTTTAAAATTAAACTTGAGTGATTTAGTCGAAGGCAGTATATTTTGAACGACTCAAATATCTTTGGAAGCCTGGAATCAAAGGGTGTTTGTAGTATAGTTTCTAAATTTTTGACTACTCTTGTAATTGTATTTTTTTCTTTATGGATTAGAGAGGAGAAGAGTCTTGCAATAAGGTTTTTCCCTGATCATAAGTCTTAACTAATTGTATCTACCGGTAGGGTTGGTTGAGCAGAGGCTATGACAGATCTTTGGGTAGTGAATGAGTAACAAAGAGCTTTGTCCATTTCTCAGCTGTGCCGTTCAAAACCCTTTTAAAGATAAATAAAATATATGACATGAAAGTAAAGAAAATGAAGGCAAACAAAGTGAGAAAAATAATAGTAAAAAATAGTATTTTAGCACAAGAGGAGTGATATATGAAGGAATTTCAGCAAATAATGCCTTTATTCCCAGGAATTAGCCTGAATATTTTGCTCTCGGAAATCTTCTCCTCAAAGTGCGATCAAATGCTCTCTTAAGAGGTGAGAAATGTAATTTCCCGCCCAAAACCACATATATTTTTCAAACAAATTTAGGCCCTCTCTAAATTGTACTATTCTACCATGATCCCAATTTTCATAGAATGAAAAAACATTTCTTGTTTCACTGGGTGGATCCACCCCAACCCATTGCTTCAGGCTGCGCTCGATTAAGTCCATTTGTCGAGGCCCAAAAGAACGGCCGCGTGACTATCCACGATAATCATTTCGCCAAATTGCATTGCGAGTTGAGAAACGAAGACAAATAGACTTTTAAAGAAACATTATCTTCGATAGCGATTCTAAATTTTTCTCTATTGTGTTTGCGAGCGCTGGGAAAAGTAGTTTAAATTGCAGAGACCCCCAAAAGTGATGCTGTCACTGTCGAATACAAAATTTTCTCGTATAGTAAAGATTTGGTGCATGAATAAAGGGAAGAATTAAAGTTTCATGACTGAATGTCAATAATAGTACCTCCAGTTAATACAGCATAGAGCTTTAAGTATATAAGTACATTTATATGCTTAAATAGGTATACAAAATGCTCTTGGGGTCTATTTAAAACGATTATAATCTATGGGGTAAAATGGTTTTCACCTAATCTATAAAATAGTTACTTCAATCAATTTCTTCTCGCATGACCTTGCGCCACTCGTTGAGAATGGACGCCTTAGTTTAACTTTCTTAGGAATGTGATAATTAGAAGCCTCGTTACACCTTGACCTGATAACATCCCTGACATCCAGATGCCTCTCCATCCTCTCATTCGTCTTCTCCCTCCTCACTTGTTAAGCTTGATTCGATCTTTCCATCCCTTACAAAAAGCCAAAGCAGTTCCCCACGATTATCTGATGCAAACATTACGCAATTGAACCCGTCACCAACTGCAACCTGCGACCAGTGCTAGAGTTTGTCTAAGAGATTATAGATGGGATAGCGCAAACCATTAAGGATGATTTATCCCTGGAGTTTGAAAGGAAATATGAAAAGGAGATAAGACTATTAAAATTGGACATTGAGTCGAGGCTGCCACTCTCCGTTCAGAGCTACTACAGGTGCTCCATCAAAAGGATTCATGTATTGTTGCCATCAAGAACGAAGTCAGCTTTTTGACCATTTTACAATAATTACATTTATTGCTTTTATTCAAAATGTTTAGTAAATCGAGATTGGATAAAGTAATAACGTCCGAGAGAGAGTTTGGGAAAGGTTGGGGAGGGTCAGTCATTAAGACAGGGAGGATAACTAGAGAGATATGAGAAAACGACAGAGAAGTAACTCATGACCATTAATATATATGATAAGAAAACAAAACAGTCTCTCCCTCGATAGTGATCATATCGCTCGCTCTGTAAATTTAAAGATACTTACCACTCAAAACCAAATGGATTCCTATCGAATCTATCTTAAAATGAATAAATTTACTAAAATTGACCTAATCAGGGCTCTTATAAGTGTAAAACCCAAGTTTTATGTGAGTGAGTTCCTGAACTCCTCTAACAAATCGCTGCTTGTGCGAGCTCTAAATATTTGTAAAAAGACCATCCAAAATTGACTGCCAAGTGATTCTCAAAGGAGGGAGTTGTACATGTTAAAAATGCCCCACAGACTAAGTAAAGAGAATTCTTTCTAAACCCTTTTTGACAATTAGCAAAGGAGCAGCACCGGTGATGGCATGCGGAACTAAATTGCTTAGTTACGGTCTTTTTCCAGATATCATATTCCCTTACTGTATACATCTTGTGTAATGTACCTATCGGTTTTACTACCCCGTGTCTAATATTTTAATTATTATTATTATTTTGGAAAAGATTACATGTATATTCAATAGTGTCCAAAATATTTATTTCTACATGCATTTAATTACACGAGTTAAAATATCGCCAGGATAGAAAAATTTACAAGAAAATTATAAAGAGACATGAATATTCGTATATATATTCTTCCATAAGTGTTATGTACGCATGTATTATCCTTCACAAAATGATCACTTCCCACCCTAATTATTATTAGTACCTCCCTGTTTCTATTCCTAGGCGAAACATGATGACCTGTATATATTAATGATCATGAGTTACTTCTCTGTCATTTTCTCACATCTCTCTAGTCATCATCCCTGTCTTAATGACTGAGCCTCTCCAACCGTTCCCAAACTCTCTCTTCGACGTTATTACTTCATCCGACCTCGATTTACCAAACACTTTGAATGAAATCAATAAGTATAATTATTGTAAAATGGAAAACTTCAACCACGCAATCATTAACAATCCAAAACTTAATGTTCTTTATATCAATTTCATCAGCCTTCCAGGGATTAGCGATCAAGAAACGGTGCTTTTTCCACTAGTTAAACGCGATTTGCCTGTCACCGAAACATAGCTCATAGAAACGAACAAAGACTTGTATCACATAATTGGTTTTAACGCTTTACATTGAATTCCTGAAGAGTGAGGAGAAGCCGTAGGCATTTATTCCTCACCAGATTTCTCACTATGTCCATTCTTCTTTCCCCACATATCGAATCCATTATTCTAAAAGTAGGCATAGATAACTTGCTAATAGACTTTCTATGGATTTACAGTCCCCCCCCCCCCCCAGAGGAATCTGACCTTTTCTAGTCTGGACTAATTGCCCTTAATACGAATCTTCATTCAAACTATCTTTATAGTGCTTTTTTCCCCAAGTCATTTTATCTCACGTCATACTAGGAAAAGCACCACTCACAGCTAGTAAAGCGTACTAACTTGATCGGACATGCTCTAATCTAAAGAAACCCGTTGTATCTCACATTTCACATGCTGCTGCCTCTGAAGCTCCTTTTCACTTTTAACTAAATCAGTCGCATCTAAGTTTATCGGACTCTACATTTCGTCTCCTCAATGACTCTAAGTCTATCTGAAAAATAACCTAAATTGTGATTTCTCATCTGTGTTGAAGACAGATATAAATTCATATATGATTTCAGTTATTTAAATCTAGACCTTTTACTGAATATGTCGACGCCATTGAACCCATCACGCCAATAAAAGTCTCCTCGAAACTTGTGAATAATGCATTGATCACTCTAACCTTAATGGAGTCGATTAATCAGCGCCATAAATTATTAATAAATGAAAAACGTGGAATTATTCCATGGGACGTCTACCAGTCTTACAAATGTCATCTAGACGAATTAATAGCAACCGCAAAAACCTTCTATAGTACAAAATTGAGTTTGGTAAATGATAATGGTTGAAAAATATGGATTCTCCTTAATAATGCGATTGGCACACTAACTATATCGAGCAAAAACGGAAATAGGGGTGCGAAGTATTTAAAGGGCACAAAATATTCCTAACTAGAATTTAATTGACAATTAACTAACCTCATATTTTGCCTCGGTTGGTGCATCATCAAATTCTACCACACATACAGAAAAACACTTCAAGTGTTTTTTTGGCCAGCATATTTTAGGCAGTTTCGTTTGAGTCATGTTATTACTAATATAGTTGAAGCTACCCGGAAAGACCGTGAACTAAATAATTGATGTATTCATTCTTTAACGGTTAGAATTCTAAAACAATCAAGTTGATTATTTCTTTGGTCCTTCTAATTCGCTTCATGCATTCACCACAACAATAGGAGGAAGTTCTCAGACTCCCTAAAGACCTAGCCTTCCATCCAATTATCTCCACATATTTAGTCTGCCCACGTACCCTAGGAAAAGGCATTAAGGTACTTGAAAAGAAGTTCATTGTCAGCCTATTTCCTGTTTTATAAACTTAGGTTCTCTAATCTGCCAACCTATTCGCCTTCAAACCCAATTCCTCGTCAAAAAAGCAATACTAGCACTTATGGAGGGGATGAATTAATATTTAAAAAAAACCATAAGACTTTAGTAAACATTTTTAGAGAATTATCTAAAGTATTTGGCTTAGTAAACCATGAAATCTTCTGTGCAAAACTGGTCAGATATGGGGTGACGGACATATCTGTAAAGTCCTATGACTAAAATTTTTTCAAAATTTCCATCTATAGATTATTATTATTGTGAAGTAAATAATAAGCAAATTACATAATAATTTTTAATCTATCAAAATTATATTAATTGGAGGGGCATACTCAAGCAAGTTCAATATGTTTAATAGTTTAGAATATTCTGAAATAATTCCTTGCCCCATTATTAGATCACACTTAGTTATTCTTTCTTGGGAGAGTTCTTGTACTAAAATTTGTAAACTATAAATAGTCTAGCCTTTACTATTCTTTTGTACACTGGGATCATACATATATGTATGAACTAAACATGCCTAATTTTTTTTTAAAGTATGAAAGAATATACTTACGTTTGCATCTATATAACACCTAAAATTGGCAAAAAAAGGAGCTCAATTGATTTCTTAGTATGAAAAAGCTCAAGGCAATCTTGCTCTATACCAAAAATTTTACATCTCCCAGATAATCTGACATGGCATAGAACGCAACGCAATTTGTTGTTCCTTTTAGGGGGAAATGACCAAAAGGATCACCAGTTAGGATTTGAGGAACGTTGGCTGGGTTTTGTGTGAGTTTATGTGAACTCTCTTATTCCTTAACAGGAAATCGAAGATAGTGACTGGCAAGAGTTGTAAATTCTAATAAATTCATTGGATCTGATGCAACCATTCTATGTATTTTCTATGAGCTCTAAGAAAAGAAATAAGTTTCTTCCTGCCTTTCGACCAACTTTGAACATTAGTTATTTGTTTAATTGTATCATAGTTTGTCTTTTATCAAAATTGAGATGTTCGTTTCAAGTATGTTATCATATGCTTTCTTTTTTATTTCATTATTTGAGGGAAGCGGTGTGATTTTAACGCACCGTGGCTGTAGCTCTAAAGCCTTGGATTTTTGGTTTTACAAAAAGGTCAAATCTTGTAAAGAAGTTATCAAAAAATACTAAGTGATCGCTTAGAACACTTGAACACACTTTAGAACCCAGATTTTTCTATCGATGCTATTTCTTTCATTAGACTTTGACCTACATTATAAATTAAATGCATGGCTATACAACTCATAACTGCGCAACATCTTCTTTATGTAGCCAAAACCTATTGGTTCCCCACGATTAAGTTGTTTTGTGGGATGTTGACCAATTACTTTGCCATAGCATCAGCAATGCTTAGTTTATCGAGAAACTTGCGCAGTTAAATTCTAGAATTTATCAAATTAATTATTGAACTTACATTATACATCCTATCTATTGAATCATTTGTAAAGACATCAGTTAAATTTATGTATTTCTTGAAATCTATTACAACACATGCATTTTGAAACACATGTTATAACTGCACCTTCATCAAAGACCAATATGGTATTACTTTAGACAAAGACTGATAACCACTTACTAAATGAATGTGTAAAAACAAGTTTTAGTTCATCTAAACAAGTCCTTCTTAAACCCTTTCTAGAATCTACAGAGCAAATATTTTTCCCCCCAAATTTTTAAAGTTAATGTATTAATATTAAACCAGCTAAATTATATAAATCTTTATTTCATTAAAAATTTATTGCATTGACACACTCTAAATTTTAGAGATTTGACAATATATTGTTAATACCCAAAATAAAAACATAATTTATTTAATGAGATCCTTGTGCATGATGTTGATCGGCAAGGTTTTTAATATCAGGTTTGAATGTTGCAATGACAGACGAAGATCACCTTTTTTACAATATCAAGCCAGTTATGAGCTTTATACAGCGAATGGTAAATACGGCTAAAGTCAGCTTCAACAACGTAGGGTGTTGTAAAATCAATTGCATACTACTTTTCTTTTGTCCAAAGCAATGGACATATCATAGCAATGTCAATGTTCTTTTATATATTATGTTTCTTTACTGTCATTCGAGCTTTAGCTACTTCATCACTCTGTAATTCAATAATAATCTACTGTAAAGTAATATCTATATTAGCGGTATCATGTTCAAATGGAATTGTTACCCAGACTGGTATATTCATTTCTAATAAGCCTTTAAAGCGAGATTGCATATCTCCATGCACTTTTATCACAAAGTTCAACACAAGCAGAAAGATATTCCTCATGCAGCTCATTGCTAATTAAGTCCAGACATGCAAACTGTTTGATCTAATATAAATATTTAACAGCTTAAGGTTAGCAAGAAAGGGAGTGACAGACTCTTTGCGAAATTTCAAATCACATTGTTCAACCGATAGCTGCTTATTGAGTATTTTCAGTTTATAGATATATTTGATGGGTTCCTCGAATGTTGTCTACCTGATGAGGACGATGCGTGGCCCTCAGGACCTGAAGCAATGTCGGTTGTCAAATTTTGCCATACATTAACCGCACAATATTTATGTAGGAACACAAACAAATCAAGAGCTTATGTATAAACATCAGGCTTAAAGATTTCAATAAGTTGAATTAACAAACAATTTGCCTCTGAATCTTTAAAATAGATTTAGCAAAAATAACATTTAAATGCTTAACGACTTTTCAGTCTAAAATCAAACTCTTTACAATGACGAAGTGCTTGTTACTTATCAAGGAGTCAACGGCTAGAATGGATTAGCAGCCGACCTGCTCCAGGGATCTCACTTCCTAACTCCTCCCCCTCCTAAAACTTAAAAATAATCTACTTAATCTAGCATAAGTTAATCTATCCATGTTGGTCTTCCTACCACTTAACCCCCTTGTGGTCTCTCATCCCTAAATTCACCCAACTCTCCAAATCTAATCTATTTTATCCACTTCCTTTACTCCATTTCTCTTGAGGTTCTCTTGAGGTTGCGCACAATCAATATTTTTGAAATAATAATCATTGTCCTTCATAAATAAAACAAAAATCATTGATATACATATATAGCACTATTACAATTTGATATCAAATAAACTGCTCACCTTATTCCTAAGCGATGTTAATTTAGCATTTGTTTCCTGTTTCTTTTATTACTTCCGGTCAAATCTAGTTATATCTTTGCTGTTTTAGTTCATTCCACTACTGTTATACATTTCATTGGTTAATGAAAGATTAAAAGTATCGACTACCTTCACATGCAGGTTGCTGCTGCAAGCGTAAGTGGCTTGTAAGTATTTATTACCCGTCCATGGATAGTTCGTTTATATTCGCATTAACGGAAAACATTATGGAGGTATCTTGCAATCCTTTATAAACTTCCCATATTAGTTAAAAATTATACACACTCAAACGTTTCTTAGCTAAATGTTTGTTAATTCAACTTGTTGGCTCACGTTAGGAAACACTAACTAATCGCATTCGGTGTGGGGCCCATATAAATAAAGCTGCCTGGTAAAATTCTTTTGTCAAATCTCGTACAGGTATCTATCTGCCTTTCGGATAAATTATAGTGTATTTATTTGGTTTCTTAATTGAACTCTTCATCTGAGCATATCATCGTAAGTCTGAAAATGACCTAAAACAATTGCTAGAGTTCAGAATTTTATCAAGATTTTTGAATGTCACTCTTGGTGCAAATGACCATTTAATAAAACGAATAGAGCGAAAGCCAACAGATGCATCTTTAATAAAGAGGAGTGTTAGTATAAAATAATTAATGTATAGGAAATAAAAATATGTTGGAAGTAAGTAACCAAAGCATACAAAATGGTAAAGTAGGAGTTTTGAACTAGACAGGTTGCGTACCTTTCGAAACAATCCTGTAATAGTTGCATATCGAATTAAGGTCCTCCAAAGGTGCCTTGTGACCGTTCTGCTTTTGTCCTATTTATTACATTTTTGATCTTATATTTTCTTGTTTTATTTTAGTATGATTTTGATGAATAATCAATGAAAGGGATTAAGAAACCTACCCTACATAAGTTGCATCAATTAGGGTGTACAATAATTTATTCTCTACTTATTATTGAAAATCCTTTAATAGTTAATATTAGACGGTAATAAATAAATAGAATTAGGCTTATCAATAAATATATTATTTACTCTTATCGAAAGACACATCCACATTTTTATGCGTGTGAAAGGTGTATCATTCTTCGATGTAACCTTCGTAATATTCTTAGGTTCCGAGGATTTAAGGGAGTTAAATGTCTTCCTTTGTATATATTTATATTTTTTCTCTGCCTCAGAAATTCTGCTTATTAGTACTCTGTTCTCTCATGTAATGTATGAAGATCTATGTTATGTGATGGAGATTATGATTTGAAGTTTTATTGAATCACTAAGTGATACGTTTTAATATAATATTATTTGAATGGAAAGCGAATGTATATTTATATATTATAATTCAAGTGAACACTAAATATAAAACCTAAAGATCACTAGAAATAATCAATGTCTAAAGAAAACATCTTTGTATCTGCGAAAGGTTAATTTGTAACCATATTAACATCCTTTTATAATTTATTTACTCGATTATCAAAATGGGTCTTCTCTTCTATACACCACCGAACTTAACCTCACATATCATACTCGTGTGTCAGAAGGATCTATACCCATAGTTTTCTGTTTCTATTAAACACATTCTGCAATATAATCTTTTATTACCCGTAACAGGTCTATGTGGTAAAAGAACGAATTTGCCACAAAATAAATTACTCCAGGAAAGAAACCTTCTACTTATTCTCCATTTCCGTTCTCTCCATTCTCTTCGTCCATTCATATCTTCTACAACCAACAACGGTTACATCCACTACTCGTTCCAAGTCTTTTCAGAACCTCTCTTTCTCAGCCATGATTCTATCCCTACATTCATTCATAGTTTCACTATGGTGATCTCAATTTCAGCCAGATGCCTCTCGTTCTTACACATTTGTACTCAGCAAGGGCATCATGATATTTCTGATTCATCTCTACCAGTGCAACCGTGATTCAACCTAATTGCACTCAATTTTGTTTAGCCTACATAAACATTTCAGAAGGGGGGCATTTTAGAATGTGATATAAACAAACTGGAAGAATTTAAGAAAAGATCCACATTTTCACGTCACAGGACCTATGTGCTGCTCATCTCTCCATATAGATTGAAAAATCTTAAATAAATTAAAATAAAGAACAGTTTATTAGGCATATTTGCTATGCGTGACTAAGTATTCAATTTACCATCATTTATATCACAAAATGTTGAAACAGTATTAATGTTTCACTTTATGTGGCCATTTTCAAATTGACCATTTAAATTTTTTTTCATGTTTAGTAGAAACAAAAATAAAAGCTTTATTTTGAATTTTGAATTTTAATTATTCACTTTTTATTTTCCTTCATGTGTTCTGTTGCAATAAAAAGAATAATGGTCCTATTTCTTTAAATTTGCTAAATATTTTCGTAAGGAAGCTAGATATGAAAAGGGCGATTTATAAAACTGGCGTATGTGCTCAACAGCATAATAACAAGTTGTTTTTTCTGAGTTATGTGAACATTTTAATTAAGGTAGGCTGCTTGTGTAAGAAATTGTGCCTGTTTAGCCTTGCGAAGTGAAATGTTCTTCTAACAACATTGCGTAACTAGGCCATAAATGAATTTACACCTTAGGTTTTGCCTAGTAGAGACTCGTGCAGAACAGAACATTCCTCTTTTATGAGCTGCGGTTTAAATTTTTCTTTTGGTTTGTCTTAATTGATTTTATAGGAGCAACAGGAAAACAAAATGACCTATCTCTCTCTTTCTCTATCTTACATACACCTTCTCTGTTTTATTCTTTCTCTCATCTTTTCTCTTTCTCCCCTCTTCTCGCTCTCCGCTCTTCTCTCTCGCTCTATCTCTATTTTCTTTCTCTTCTCTTTCTCACTATATATTTTTATCTCTCTATATATATATCTCTTTCTCCTCTCTTCTCTCTCACTTTATCTTGCCTCTTTCTTCATTTCTCTTTCTCTCCTCATTTCCAAAACTATGTGGGCCTCTCTTTCTACCTCTATCTATCAAGCTTATTATATCTGTCTATTTCCATTTCTTTCTATCGTTGTCTCCATTTGATTTGTGCTCGTCTCACTCTTTTTCCCTGCCTGATAAGTCTGCATATTATGAGTAAAATCTATTCGCCTTCATTTCTCACCATATTTGTCTTTTTCTTTTAAGCCGATTAATATACTTCCTTACGCTCCATAAGTGGTAGAATTGGCTCTCCTCTTGGCCGAAAAGGATTACCTTATACTCTTGTTGGTGTCAAAACACAGTACTAACACTACAGTTACGATATTTGCACCTTCTTATATGACGAGACTGGTCCTCGCTTTCCTATGGCTTTGCAGGTTGCCATTTCTCTCTAGATGAGATTTTCTTATCAGGACGAGAGGCCCGTACTAAGTTAAATATTATTTTAAAATTTAAATTGATTTAAATAATATAAAATTATTTCAAGTATTTAACCAATTTGATTTGAGAAGTCAATCGAAGTCAGTGCAACAACTGTAGAAGGTAAAATGTTTCAAGAATCGAGTATTTATAGGTAAATGAATGCTTTGCCTAGTCTGTGTGGAATCATTTCTCTATAAGTATGTGTCGTGGTGTAAGGGCCGAGTTGGTGTACGTAGATTTGTTACGTACTTCAATAGAAACTCAATTATTACGGTTTCTCTAAAAGTGCTATATTATTTTACGTTATTTAATCTTTGATGATTTCTAGTGCCATGTGCAGCGTTTTGAGGATTGAATTAAATACTTCTAATTAAAATATATCTTTAATTATAACATAAAAAAGTGAAATCTTAAAAACAAACTATACATCTATGAATAAACGAGTCTATGTTAGAATTACTAATTTAAACCAAATGAATGTAAAGTAATGGTTGACCCCCAAGCTCACTTTAATACTGGACACTAATTGACACACAAAAATAATTGAATTTCTTTACCCTGAAAAAAACACACACGTGAATCCGGCTGAAGAATGACCTTGACTGGGGATATTAGCTAGACGGGAGAAGTGGTTTCCGGTGCGGCGCGTGGCTTGGTTCGCAGAAGGCCAGCCGTTTGTCTGGCGAGAAGACGGACTTGGGACAACAGGTGATTTTGGGAGAGCGACGGATGGCGTTAAGCACGTTGTCTTAGTTAAATGATTTAAGCAAAGGGGCCGTGAAGGTATGCTTTTTCCAATCTTCGGGTTAATCTTGAGATGCTTTGCACTGACGGGCGATGAGCAAAAGTGAATCCTTTGTGACGAATGGAGAAAGGGGGGGGGGCGGGTTGACTTTGGGTGTTCATCAATGGCGAGGACTATCTCTGGTTTTTGTTGCAAACCGAGATATGGGGTTTCTCTGACGAGAGATGTATGAGAGTGATCCTCAATACAAAAAGGCTAATTTTTCGGTGTGACCACCAGGAACTTGCTTAGAATGAACTTCTTCTCTTTTCCGTTCTTTGAATGCCGTGCTGACGCCGGACATCGTCGTGTTGATCTCTAACTAGATCTTCCCGTTCTTCTCCAGCTATCCGCCTATATACTAAACCGGCCCACTGGGAGTAGGGGAAGGGAGGGGGGATGAGGGCTTATGAATTAAGCCTCGCTTCTCTAACGACGCTTCTCCGAGCGTCTTTCACTTGGCTCTAACGGCATCTTCTGGCTTTTGGTCGCAGCTCCTATAACTTCGTCTATTACGCGAAACTAGATTCCAAATCTTAGGGGAAATAGGGCCTGTTTAAACATTGTTATTGCACCTGGTCTCCTCCCCTTCGTATTGTTATGCTCGCTGGCACAGAAATCTGTTGATTCGTACTTTTCGTGGTTTGAGGAGGCGTCTGGCGGCCAGCGGGTTTGAGAGAAGAGAGGGGGAAGGGTTAAGTGATCAGGTTACACTGCCTAGCGCCAGAACGCTGCGGTGACTGAGTAGGGCCTCAGTTTTTAGGGTTGGATATCGATTTTCCTACAGTATGAACACATTGATTTGGTAATCCTCCTAGTCCAAGAAAGAAATATTGATTCTGTATACTCAAACACCTTTTTACACGTTGCCTAAGGATTAAACCACATATCATACACCGATAGTTCTAATTTAAATATTTTCATCGTGTTAGGAGTCAATCGTGTTACGTTACTGTGGTCAACGTACTAGGATATACATTTGGTCCAGCTACATATTTTCTACTATTTTAACATATCTAGCCATAGCAGCTAGAATTTAACATATACAGTGCCGGCCAAAAAATACGATTACCACGAGAATTATACCTATTTTTTATATACAATCAATATTTTAAAATATTTAAATCAAATCTATGTACATTTTTACCTTATACTGGAATTTCGTCATATGTCCTTTGTTCTTGATGACTTGTTTGAGACATACTGGCATCGATTTGATCAAATTTTGGCACATTTCTTGTGATATCTCAGTGTACCAGACCTTTTTGATGGCTTCGTGAAGTTGGGGATCGAGCCAATATTGTGATGTTCGACCATATTTTTTTAATTAATTTATCAGAACGTAAATTCGTCTTTCTTGGTCTCCCACTACCACTTTTACGGACGGGAGTACTAGAAACATCATTACTTATATGGCAGAAAACCCATAAATTTATAGTGATCGAACTTCGCAATAAGTATACCTCTGGCACCAAAATTGATGGATTCAATAGGCCCAAAATATACTTCCACAAAATGGACGCAAATTGGTCCTATTAAATCCAAGCATGTCTTATTGAATGTAAGGATTCAATATTGTATGAGAAATAAGATGGGATTTGTAAATGTACATATATATAAGCAAGCAAGCGTGAGACACAGAGAGTAGCGAAGGAAAATGGCTAAACACCTGCGTTTGATAAAGCTGTCCAAGTTGTATCTCGAGATAGAATTATCAAATACGGATATTTAAGGAGGAGCCCGAGTAAACACAGCTATTGACCGTAAAAGATGCGCAGCGAAAATGATATCAAATTATACAAATAAGAGTTTGTCATGTAGATGGACACACTGTTCACAGGTTTCCTAGCCCCGCCCAAAGGGTGAGGAAATGACCATAACGCAGGTAGGCTGTCCCACCGTCATCTCCAAGCCATTTCCTCTGCATTAGGAGTGCATATATAAATGAGAAAAGAAAGAGGAAGACAGAAGAGAGAACAATAACGAATTTATTCGCGTTCACACATCCACATAAATCCACTAAGTCTTGTCTCGCCCTTAACTGGTACTCGCGTTGATAATATATAGACTACTAGTCTAACTCCCGATAACTGCCGACCCCAATATAACTGGCGAAGCCCTTATAACTAATAACCCGTCGTTCGACAGGACAGAGAAGGCATAAAATAAAGAATAGACTTATCAAGAAATCGTCAGACATCTACGGGATAAAGAAGTAAGAGCCTCTGTTTTTTCATATGTTGGCCTCATTCCCTTCCGAGCCTGTTAATCATCTTCCGGCAGACATTATAGCAGGCCGTAAATACCAGTGTTTAAAAGAGGAAATAATTGGACTATTTAAGAGGAGCAAACCCGAGCTTTTGAGAAGCTTATCGAATCCTCTCCGCTCACAGGCCGACCCTCAACTAACTTAGAAGAGTTACAGAAGACAGCCATTCAGGTAGGATTGGATGAAGAGCTTGCGCGTCACAAGTTTCTCCAATCATCACCGCCTAATATCGCGCCGATAATCGCCACTCACAAAGAATTAAGACTAGCACAATTAGGAAACTTGCAGATGAACTTGTAACATTCAATCGAGCGCAGTGCCATAATATAAATACATATAGTGACTCGGGAGGACACAGTGCCGTTTCAAACGCGTTTATGTCCCATACTAATACGAGTGCTAACTTTAGAGATAATTATGCATGAATTGCGCGATCAGTGGCCGAAAGTAATTACAGTGTGCATAACCAACCGGGGGGCTTGCGATCCTTCCATAAAGCTCAAAAGCATTTACTTTGCCGCTCGCATATATATTGAAGGTCCTATGCAAATGCAACCGTCCTCCAGGCCATTTTTGCCAGCACCTGCGGAAAACTAAGAGGGCATGCCATAGTAAACGCGGCCGCGGGAGTTCTGCCTAATTTAACCGTTGCCGCTAAAGTATATAACACTAAATGTGAGTTCTTAAATGATACGGGGGAAAGTGTTTCGATTATCCCAGCCTAACTAGTGAAGTCAAGTGATGTGCGTGATTCTGGCATTAACATTTCAACAGCTAATGGCGGAAAAGTAAAGTCCACGGCGAGAGTCATACGGGTATAGTGATCCTTAGTCTTCGCCGATCATTTAGGTGTCCATTTGTTGTAGCAGATACCACTTCTCTTTTATTAGGCATTAACCCTTTGAGACATTATGATCTTTTAAAAGACTGTGCGCGCGACATGCTAATAGATAATCGAACTAAACCCGTATCGAAAGTGAAGTTGTCTGAAGAACCAGCGGAAGCGTTAATATAATCGATGAGCTGCAGCACTTACCACGCCATTGCAGAGCTATACTTGAAAAATATGTGGCTCTGTACGCACCTGCACCCGCACCCGCATATCCCTCACCTTCACCGCCGAACTAAGTGAAGCATACAATCGAAGCTGGCAGTGCTTCACCGACATTTGCAAGGCCAAGAATTCTTCCGATGGAGAAACTGCGGGCTGGCAAAGCAACGTTTAAGAGTCTAATAAAGGAGAGGGTCGTGCGCCAGTCAAGATCACCAGGAGCTTCACCTATTCACATGGTGCCAAAGAAGTCGCCCGGTGAGTACAGGGTGGTCGGCCATTAACGAGCGTTAAATGCCGCTCCGAATCCCGACAGGTATCCGCTACCGTGGATTTAAATCTGTACGGACAACTTCAAGGTCAAAAGATTATTTTCGAGGTTGGACCTGGTTCGTACTTACCACCAGATCCCCATGAACGTGGCTGAAATGGAGAAAACCACGGTCACGACTCCATTTGGTTTGTAGGAGTACGTTTAGCTTTCATTTGGTCTCCGAAATGCCAGCTGCATCTTAAAGAAGCACATGGACACACTGTCTCAAGGATTAGGGTTCCTTTGTGTGTATATACACAACATCCTGGTATATTCAGATAATATTGACGACCACCTGAAGCCCATGGAACAAGTGTTTGAAATCCTGGTCCAATATAGTCTAAGAATATCACTGGAGAAGTGCGAGTTGGCGAATGAAGAAATAGATTATTTAGGACACTACTTGTCAATTGAAGGTATATGCCCACTGACGAAGAAGATAGAAGAGATTGAAAATATATCACTACCAAAAGACTACAACGATATTTGGGGATGGTGGGATACTACGGCAGGATGATCCTAAACTTTGCTGCAATTGCAGCCCTGCTGACTGAGCTTATTCGCCTGCACCGGAAGGCTTGAAAGTTTGTGTGGAACGAAGAGGCAAGTAAGGATTTGAGAGTAACAAGCCAGCCTTAATCGGCTACGTGAGGCTCTGTCGCCCCCTGGCCAATGATTCCTTATACCAGCTGGTGCCGGATTGTTCCCAGTACGCAGTAGGTGCTGCCATACACCAGATGGTTGGATCGATCTACGAAACCAGTGACATTCTTTTCGTGCGAGATAAGCTGTACGCACAACATACTCCACACACAACAGACAGCTCTTAGCGGCATATCTTGCTGTCATGCACTTAAGGCAACTAATTGAAGGTCTCCACGTCACATTGTTCACCGATCACAAGCCTTTAGTTTCAGCTTTTGCATCGCCACTAAGTGCCAAAACAGACAGACAACAGCGCCATTGGACAGCCATTCTGGAATACATTAGTGATATTTCGTACGTGCGTGGTCAGGATAATGTAGTTGCTGACTGCCTTTCAAGGAACGTCAATTTGGTCCAAATTGACTCTCTTGACCTCCGAGCTTTGGCACTGCACAGGCAAATGGTAAATAGACATAGGAATTTCATTCGTGCCTAAAACCTTACCCTTTCCCCAAGGATGTTCAGCTTTGGTGCGAAGTAACATCTGAAACCGTACGCCCTTTTGTACCGTTGGCATGCAAGAGTGCAATCTTAAATCAATTCCACAATCTTTCACACCATAAAATCAAGGCTCCACTTCAGCTCATCAAATTGAGGTATTTCTGGCAAAACATGGACAAAGATATCCGCTCCTGGACGAGAGAGTGCGCCCCTTGTCAGTCTTCTAAAGTCAATCGCCACACAAAATCACCGATCATCCCTATTGATATTCCTTCACCGAGGTTTGAAACTGTACATATCGATATAGTTGGACCACTCCCACCATGTAGGTACACTGGCTGGGACAATCCTACCCCTCTTACATTCGGTATTTGTTATCATGCATCGACCGAGCGGTGATATGTATCGAAGCACTACTGATCCCGGACATAAGTACTGCAACGGTTGCGTTATATTTCCTGGATGGGTGAATTTCTAGATTTGGAGTCCTGCCTTATGTGGTAACCGACAGAGGTGCCCAATTCCAATCAAAACTATTCAGAGGGGCTGTCTGTTCTCGTTGGTTTTCATCCTCCTCGCACCACGGCGTGCAGACCGTCCCCGAACGGGATGGTGAAGTTCTCAATAATGGTCCGTAAACAAGGTTGGCTAGTGGCACTCCCCCTTTTCCTGCTAGGAATTCGCTCCTTGCCAAAGGATTTGGGATCATCACCGTTTACGGCAGTCAGGAGAACTACACTCTTATTCTTAAAGCCTTTAGTCACATCATCTCTATCGAAGACCGACTCCAAATTCATAAAATAACTGGCATCCACCATGGCGCAAATCGACTTCGCACAGGTATCCTTACGACACCTGCACTTGGTGCCCAAGCCTTCCGTGCCCTGCGATTTCTGCGAAGCAACTCATGTGTGGGTCTGAATAGACCGCGTAAGAAAACCACTTAAAGCGCCCTCTTCTTGCCATTTCCCAGTTATCGAACGCGGCAATAAAGTTTGTATTTTGGAATTCCCCGATGGAAGACGAGACGCTGTCTCGATAGGCAGGTATAAACCGGCGAAATTACTTCCCCTCAAAATGTTGACGCGCCGAGCGACCAGTGAAGCCCTTGGAATCAGGCTGAAGAAAGGATGAGGGCCAGGTGCACTTCGCCTCGGATAGTGCAGAACACGCAAGAGGATGAAACACGGGAATTCACACGGACACGTCTACAGACACCGGAGAGAGGAACGGCGAGACAAATGTGTTCACACTCTCTGAAAGACGAGTCACGTTTGCTAGAAATCCGTCGTTAATATATTTTTAATTCTCTGTGGCAGTATTATAGAGAAATATTATAATGAGAAAAGAAAAGCCATAAATATATACACGCATCGTTTCCTTTTTAGCCTTAGTACATGTATTACTATGTATTTGTAGGTGTCGGTATTATATGTATGTAGGAACCTAACGCAAGATACGCCAGTGGCGAATGATTATATAAAAAAATGTATTAGGTATCAATTGATTACTGTAATACAATATGGCAGAAATAGGCCAATTTGGAAACAGGGATGTGCATATGTGAATGTCGATGCCCTGTGCTTTATTATTGATACTACCGATATTAGGAGTGCCAGAAAGAATTTCACATGTATATCTACCTATGTAATGTTATACGACTTATTAGTGATTCCATCACTGGCGAGCGAGTAGCTGTAGTGACAATAGGTAGACTTCTGTTACCAAAATTGCTGGATGCAATAGGCCCATAAGATACCTCCACAAAATTAATGCGAATTGCGTCACCTTGTCTTCTGCAATAACATTTATTTAACTCCCTATAACTGGCGTGGCGACCCCCCTATAAATTCACAGTACTTTGAGATATGTCTTTGTGATTTTACAGCTTTATGTAATGCAACAATAGCCCTAATTTTGTCACTGACTAGTTGTTTTATCGCAGCCATTATAGGATTTCTTAAAATAAAGCACTTATAGTAAAAGGTGATTGTATTTTGAAAACACACATTATGCGCTGGAACTTGACGTCACATTCACTCCCAACCACTGCTGGCAGCCAACTCACTCACACAGGTTGTGCATGACTGCTCCACCAAAATGCAGTTTACCTCAAGTCTCTATCTACATTAGAACATATTTTAAAGTTTTCTGAAATATATAAAAAATGCATGTGCTATGAATGGTGATTGGATTTTTTTTTGCCGGACTCGTACACACTGTAGAGTAGAAAAATTAGGCCTTTACGATAGTAAATAAAACACCTAGACATGAATCACCAATTTCTCTTTCCTGCATTGATCAACGCATTGTTCATTCTTCATAAGATTTTTTCAGCCAAGAATTCCGTTATTAATTTTGCTTTGTGACAGAGTCAACCATGCTGCTGAAAAATACAGTAATAATCACCAAATTGGTCCTAAACTATTGGTAAAAGGTGGTGATGAAGCACACTTTGGTACCATATTGAGTTCAGTTAGAGTGTTCGGATGCTTCCCCGTAGACACAACAAAAGACTCCTCCTAAAGAAGGATTTTCCAGAAACTCCAAACAAGTGGAAAATAACTTCATAAGAAAATATTACTTTACCTCATTCTTCAACAGTGAATCTTTATATTTCATACAAAAGTGGACCCTATCCAATCCTAAGCAAGCTTGGCACTGCAAGCAACCCGATGTTTGAGCTGAATTTGAATCTCATGGGCTTTTAGAGGACTTCTTCGCAAGAATGTAACCCTAATCTTGAAGTCATTAATGATCGGAAAGGAATGTTTCTTGATTTAATACCATTAGCAACTATCTCCTTGCATTCAATACCACTTTAGTGTAAGGCAACAATGGTTGCTCGTTTTTCTATGGATAGAGCCATTTCTCGAATTCAAAAACATTCAAACATTTATTTTAACTCCCCCAAATTGATCGAATAGCAAAGTTGCAGGAAAGAAACTCTCTATACAAAGGAACTGGACCAGAACGCATCTTTAGGGTTAGGGAAAGAAGGCAGTTTTCCTTTTTTTTTAAACTACATTACATCCCACCATTATAGATTTTCCCCTTGTTTGGTTCCGATATATAGATGATATTTGTTTGTGGCCTTCTCCTAAGGATGTTATTAGTTTTATGACTAAACTTAATTCTCTGGTTTCTTCTATTAAATTTACCCTTGAACTCAAACAAAATGGTGTCCTCCCATTCTTAGATCTACTTATTCATAGGACTCCATCTGGATTTCAATTTTCTGTCTATCGTAAGCCTACCAACGCCTGTTCTGATATTCCTTTTTATTCAGGTCATAATGGTAAAGTCAAACGTTCTGTATTTATTTCAATGTTTCTCCGTGGGTTGGGGAGGCACTAGCACGGAATTATTGGATCGTAAGATTTCTAAGATCTTTGAAATTGCTAACAATCTTTGCTACCGTCATAAATTTCTTGCAGGATGCCTAGATTTGGAAAAAAATCCTTTTATAGAACGGAAATCCCTCTCGCATACAGTTGTAAGAACTCCCTTGTGTTACCGTTTTCTGAGTCCTTTTCCTTGCTTCCCCACCTTTTGAATAAGTTAAATATTTATGTAATATTCAAATAGCAGTCTATCATGTATAAAATGTCGAATTATAATATAATAATAGTATAGGGGGGGTTTATTATGTTGATTGTTTAATTGCCATAAACAATACTTTGGACAAATGGTTAAATCATTAAGTGTACGCTTGACCATTTATCTGAAAACAGTCACCCTATCTATAGGAATTCGGCTAAATATATTTACAAATCTAATGACTTTATTCCCCAAAATATTTTTGAATGCTCATTCATGTGCGGGGCATTACTCTTCTGTTAAACATATATATATATATATATATATATATATATATAACACATTTGTAAAAATCTTTTCGTTATTCCTTGATAATGAATTGAACAAGTTGGAATCTGCCTTTCATTTTCCTGTGGAATTTTTTCCGTTTATTGCTCTACTCACGCGCTACTTTGTGAGTTTCTCATATCCACATATATATATATATATATATATATATATATATATATATATATATATATATATATATATATATATATATATATATATATATGAATATAGATAGCGTTCAGGTAAATCGATACAAAGTTTAGAGTGTGCCTAAGAGATAATGTCCGCAGTGTTGTAGGTTATTTTCAGGAAGAGTTTAGCTTACATGCGGGTAACAGCATCCGCGGTTTCTTCTGAGAATGGCATCTCAACTCAAAAATGGGAATGCTATATTTGCCGTCCTCTGCGCCGGGAGAAGTGTGAAAGAGATCGAGAATTTGTTTAGCTATCCGGGGAGACTCGTTTCCAAAGTGAAACAGCAATGTAGCAACGCTGAGAATAGGGACGAAGAATCTACTGTTATTCACATCCAATTTATCGCCTCCATACATTTCCCCCAAGAGTCTCAAAAACTAATACGGATGTTTATATTGAGGTGTTGAAGACGCTATTCAAACCTTGGTTAGACCGAGTAGCTGCGGGTAGTCCTTACATTTTCTGGCAGGACTCTGCAACTGCACGCAAGGCAAGTAAGACACAGGCGCCTCAAACTGCAACCCCTAGATTTTTAGATTTTTACTTATGGGGCGTTGTTAAGAAGGATGTCAACTAAACTTCTCACAACTTTTAACGATCAATTTATCGCAATCCTCTCCTATATATATCACAATGCTTGAGAAATTTTCAATCAATCACTGTCCAAGTTGTGCGTCTGCGAATTGCTTTTGCGATTCACTGAATTGCTTTCTCCCACCTCTTGCAATGTCGTTTTCTGGGTTTCATTATCTATAATGGTTTCCGGTTTAGGATGTTTTTGTCCAAAATGATGTTATTTCTCTTACTAATGTGTCTTTCCTTTCTCCATTTCATTTTTTTGTATTTTTTCTGCCATATCTCTTATAATGTTTTTGTTCCTCATAATATTTTTATGTTTACTCTGTAATTTACTTAACATGAATTGTTTTATTTTTGTCTGTGAGATTCTCGGTTTTTTTCTTGTATTTTATGTTAGGTGTCCAAATTAATCTTTTTTAAGTTAAAACTAGTAAGTTACATCGAATATATACTTTGCCGGTTCATCATTGAGGGGTGTCGCTGTCTAGGATGTACAAGGGGCAGTCAATATGTTTTGCGAATCGGTAGGACAAAACAGAGGAAGGGAGATGGCTGTTTGTGGGGGTGTTAGGACAAGTAATGACAAGTCAGGACCTGCAGCCGCACGCTAAAGCCTCTTCTCTTTAAGAAGCAGTAGCTGATTGCAGATCGTCAGTCACAAATCTTTCAACAATGGAGAAGGTTGAGCACCGCGCAGTGATCAAATTTTTGACCAAGGAAGGCAAGAATGCAAAAGAGATCCATGAACGCATGGTTGCAGTGTACAACGACGCCACCCCTTCCTATGCAACCATTGCTCGCTGAAATAAGAAGTTCCACCATGGACGTGAGTCCCTTGAAGATGACCCCCGTCCAGGATGCCCGTCAGACGTGACTAACGAGGACAATGTGGCTCGTGTGGAGAGGATGATCCTTGAAAATCGACGGGTGAAGGTCGAAGAAATCGAGCGAGAACATGGAATATCACATGGAAGTGTTATCAACATTATCCCCGACAATTTGGCCATGACCAAGGTCTCTGCCCGTTGGGTCCCTAGAAACCTCACGCCCCATGATCGACTTCAACGTCGTCAAAGTCCACAAGGCTAGAGTTGCACAAGATGCCTCGCGCGAGTGTGGATTTGAGGTGCTCAACCATGCCCCCTACAGTTCAGATCTGGCCCCTAGCTACACCTTCTTATTCCGAGCAAGCTCAAGGCTGCACTGCGTGGACGCCGGTTTGGGGGCGATGAAGATGTCCAGCTCACTGTCTAAGAGTGGATTGAACAGCAGTCGGGAGATTTCTGGTTGTCGAAAATTTGAAGCCTCAGGAAAAAGTTGCGCAAGTGCATTGAAGTCGAGGGTAGTTATATTGAAATATAATAGAACATTTTTCCTCATATCTCGTTTCCTTATATCCGAATTGCAAAACTTATTGACCGCACCTCGTAGCTTAGCTGTTTTTCTACCTCTCTACCAAATTTCCCATGCTCTCCTCAGGAGTCGTTATCTGTCCTAATTATCAGTATACATGCTCTTCTGCCTCTGAGATTTGTTTGCCAACCCTAAATTCACTCTAACTTCTGCAAGGCATTTGATTATTATGTTCATATTAAGCTCATTTTCAGCCCAACAGCAAGAATAGCTTAAGATGATTGTGTTTCTTTTACTGTAATTATTTCAGATATGGACAAAATAGTAATACTTCATTAGTAAATCTAAGGTGACTTTAATATTTTTCTTTAATTTTGATTAAAAAATGTAGCAACTTCACTCTCCTCAAAATCTCTCTATTTAATTTTATCAATGCATTTGGGAGACTGGATTACATTGTATCACTCGTTTTCTAGTTGTATTTTATAACAGACATAGTGCATCATAAATAACAATGTTGTATGATTATTAGGGTGTTTTTTGAAAAATAAATTTTGACAATTTACTCTCATATTTAAAATTACTGAACCTCATACAAATCTATCGTTCTAAACTTCAAATGTAATGACTAACACATAGTTGACTGCTTGACTTTTGCAAACGATATCACTTGTTGCTTCACACATTGGATGAGACATTCGTACTGCTTCTTTTTTTTGTTAATTTCCTCGATGAGTGTTCACCAAGAGCTACAGCTCGTTCCGATGTATTAGTGATCTCCTTTAAATAACTAGCAATTATTTAATGGGAAATACGCGATTGCTCTCGCTTCCCTCCAGTTTTTGCGCTGTTCAGCATCTTGCAACAGCTGTGGAGGGAAGCGAGAGCAGTTGTTTATGCATCCAACAAAAGGAAAATGAAGGCATTGGACGCAACATTCATAGCCACATCAGAATGCCTGAGCACCAACTCTGGATTTTTCAACATAAGTCGGAACGTGGCCAAACGCGTAGTCGTTCCTTTTCCTTTCCCTTATTTACCACAAAGTAGATGCATATGAACAACTTCGTGGCGCTGGACTGCCCCACACACTAGCTCGGACTCATCAGGAAACTGACCAAGCAGCGACGAGCCCAGGCGATGGTCAGAGTAATATTCAGTCACATATGTATATAAGCCGACGGTCCCACTCAAAGGGGAAAGGCTAGAAATGGCAACGTCGACGTTGTACTTCAGGATATGACTTCAGCCTTCGACAAGGTGGTGCTACCGGGACTGAAAAATAAAATAAAAGCTGGATATGGAGCAAAACCTAAGGAGGATACTCTGTGACTACCTGGAAGATCGGGAGGCAGTCGTGAGAGTAAACGACATCTAGGGGAAGCCTTTCAACCTAGAGGCAGGAGTCCCACAAAGGGGTTAACTCAGCCCTACCCTATACGCGGGATATACCGGAGACCTGCCTTACCCTCACCAAGACGTCACTTAGTACGTCCAGCTGGCGGATGACATAACACAGGTCATTACCAGCGTGTACAAAAACCCTGTGGATTTAGCTAACAGGACAAGCTGGGAGATCGGAATCATCAACAATTTCGAAAATTGAACAAGATTAAAACTAATGTTCAAAAAATTCAAAATAATACCTGTGGGCCATCAGAAAATAGCGGACGTGTTATTCCAGAGAAGGTCTGGTATTTGGCTTGAAATTAACCTCAAGTGGTTACAATGCCCATTAGGAAGATAAGGTCGCTGAGGCCACAAGGAAATTATGTGCCCCCTACCGCTTCAAACGACTCTCAATAAACAACAAGAGGAAACTTTACATGTCGTTAGTAAGGCCAAACATCCTGTATTTTTTTCGTTCCCCTCCATACTCTGAGCATGTCCGCATCAGAAAAGCACAAACTGTACAGAACAAGGCAATTCGCTTTATAACCAACGTAACCCTGTGGGACCACATCTCTTCAGAAATCCTACATGAAATGGTAGTTATAGAACCCATTAACGTCACCATAAACAGACGTGCAAAAACCGATAGCAGAAGATTTATCAAGTCATCCGTGCTGACTACCTAACGAAGAACTACACAACTTAACATTTAAACAATCTTTCAAATGTAGCCAAGTGCTGGCTGGCATTGCAGGAGACTAATCCGATTTATAGATGAACCTAAAAGAAGATTAATAATATATAATAAACAAAATTAAAAGACAAGCCGAATGGTCTAAGGGGCGGTTTAATTGAGATCAAAGCGGTTGCTCACTGCCTCAGTGTGTTTGGTTCGAATCCCACCCCTGTATGCAATTTTCCGAATTAGGAAATAACTTTTTCAAAAGAAAAATGATCCTGTTTTATATATATATATATATATATATATATATATATATATATATATATATATATATATATATATATATCATTTAACCTATTATTTGTTTCACTTCTGAAACCTGAATTTCATATTCTCTTTTTGATGAAAAGGTTTGTTTATGCAATTCTGAATATGATGCAAATAAAAAGCCATAGGCTTTCTATTTTATCATAACAAAGCACTATATTAAATATATTTTAACATTATTTTAACGAAATTTGTTTTTTTTCATTTTTCTCAAACAAATTCTCTTTTATGCCGAGAGGAATGGCTCGACTTTGCTTTAAATGGACATATCTTTACGAGTAGGCTATCTCTTCCGCTATTGGCTAGCCTATTCATCTGTGTATTTATATATAATCTTTTATTTATGCATTGAGATATTTATATAGAAGGGTAAATATATACATATGCAACTGATTGAAGTAATCTTTGGAATGTTCGTTTAAATTTCGAGCAGGCAATTCATTTACATGTTAAAGGGTGACATGTTTTGTTCATATTAATTCTAATATCCAATCAGAGAAAGTTTATCCTTATGTTTTGTGTTTATTATTGAATTGTTTATTCCATAGAAATATTCATTTTTTGTTTCTTATCCGATAAATCTATTCGGCTGAGACCAAGACCTCCTGTTCTTTTATTTATGTGTATAACGTATGGCAAAGTTGCCCTGGCGAAAGACTGGAAGCGATGTAATCAATAATAATCAGGAAATCAGTGCTCATTTCTCATCTCTTGGACCTAATTTACACATTTATGCTCTCTTAGATCACCTTTACATTCAGTCGATTCCTTCCTTCTAGATAATACCATTATTGGATTATTTGCAAATGAAGGATTAGAAATACAAAAAATAGATTGCATACATTAGAAAGACCAATGTCGTAATGAATCACGATTGAACCGCACCATAGAGTTGATATTTGCAGCGAAATTATCGATTTAATAGGTGAAATTTGGATTGCACCTTCTGACCTATGTCTTATAGACACATTTAAGCTATAATACATTGTCTGTTGCCTTGAATCTTCATTACTCAATAACTAAAAACGTATAGGATATATTCATCCTGGTAGGAAATATTACAGATTAGGTGTCAGAAAAATCACCCGTCGTGTAAATGGGATGCAATAGTTAAGCGATGAGGGACAATGCTAAGAGACAAGAAGGAAGATGAAAGCATATATATATATATATATATATATATATATACCGGGTGACAGCCAAAAAGGCCCCATTTTTATAATGCTGTAATTTATGAGTCATTAAAGCTTGAAGTTAGTTATAAACACGAGTACAAAGAACGATATTTAAAATTTTATTAGCTAGCTTAGGATAGTCTTTCTCACCTTATGATACCCTATCTATATAAATATTAAACCTTTCCTTTTTAGGCTATCAAAAATGACACAATGAACTCATGAAAAGCGCAGGTTTGTCGTGGAATTAAGGATTAGACATAGCTAGTCCTTTAAAATTCAGAAAAATTACGCCAAGTAGCAAAGAAATTCCGGTCCTAAGAAAAGTGTGAGCACTGAAACGAATATCGACAAGGTAAGGACTTTATTGATGCTGATGAAACAAATTCACTGAGAAAATTGGCTGCTGAGACACATCTGAAAAGAGAAGCTGTGCGAACTATCCTCCAAAATGATCTTAACTTGCGATGCTCAAAAGCATTCTAGCCAATAGCATATATCAGGACGAATGGTTTCAGCAAGATGGCGGCAGATCCCATACTGCATGTGCCACCATGACATAGTTAAAGGGTGGATTGCCTCAACGACTAATGTCGCATAGGCCAAATTTCCCCTGGCCAACCAGGTCGCCTCACTAGTCAATTATACACTACTTTCTATAGAGTTTTGTAAATGAAAGACTATTTCAAGCTGCACCATTTAGTATCGCAGAACTGAAGAATGAGTTTCAAGAAATCATTGCATCCATCAATGTCAATAATTTGCAGAATGACAAAAGAAATTTTGCAATCGTATTGATAAGTGCATAGAGTCCGGTGGTAGTAAGTTCGAATGTTACAAAGCTAGCTAATAAAATTTCAAATCTTTTTCTTTGTAATGATACATATTTCTACCTTCAAGTTCACCCGGTATATATATATATATATATATATATATATATATATATATATATATATATATATATATATATATATATATATATAATTATATAAATATATATATATATATATATATATATATATATATATATATATATATATATATATAATTATATAAATATATATATATATATATATATATATATATATATATATATATATATATATATATAAGCTCACTAGACAAAATATTAGTCACTTGTAACCATAGTAAGGGGCTCTTGCACGACACTTTGCTCGATATGTTCATGTCATGGAATTTCCTGTGTAATGTTCTTTCTGAAATAGATAGTGAAGAATCAGAATTGACGTTTTGTATCAATTCCTGCCTCGAAGCAAATCGATTTGCAATTACAAGCCTGGAGATTCTACGAGGGTCCCTGTCTGCCAACACCTTCTTCCGCCCGCAATTCTGGCGAGAGTTTTTCGCATTTTGGGAGTTCTACCATTGCTTGTAAATCCGGATGACCGTACTCGTTGAAACACTGAAAATTCTGCCACCTCCTTCATATGATGATCTTTGGCGCGGCCAAATGCAATCACACCTTTTTGACATTCCATGACGGTGCTTTTCCAGCCCATTTTAAGTAGAGCTGATTTGCTATCTGCAGATCTTCACGCCGTCCGGATCACAAATAAAACCTAACTAATTTTTCGACGTAAACTAAGCTACGCCTCTCGTTTGCCTAAGGTTCCTAAACGCTTTAGATGTTAAATTATGTTTCTTCTCCCTAGGTGACTAATTTCTTGTCCGGTGAGCTTATATATATATATATATATATATATATATATATATATATATATATATATATATATATATATATTAGTTTTGATGTGTAGCAGTCTTTCTTGAATGTAAGATTTGTTGAAGACCATGGTGTATTTCGCCTTAGTTAATTTCTTTTGGCAACTTTCTATTCTTTTATCTGTCTTTTTTTCATATTGTAGATAGTAGATCACTTGTCCTGTATTCATCTCTCTTTTAAATGAATGGGTTTGGTAAAAACCGAACTAAATTGCTGAGCTTTAGATCTTATTCGAACATCTTCGGAGCGTCTTGATATACATATTCTTTCCTCTTTACCAATGAAATCTGGAGTCAGAATCATACTGAATGAAAACCCCCCAGTTTTTAGGGGGATTTTATTCCGCCTATTTGATCGTAACATTAGAGGAAACGAGCCAATCCGCTAAGGGGAATTTTAAAACAACTTCAATGTTCGATTCCATGAATGAATGATGTATATAGAAAGGACAGAGGGAGATCACTGTACAACACAGGCGATCAGGTAGTCGTAGAGGAAAAGGGTACTGAAATAACTTGAAAAGGGATAGGAAAAGTTGATATGTCGGTGGTTAGACACCGATGCATGGTGTAGTTGGGTGAGTCTCGGGGTGTTTATGAAGTGACGATGGTTGGGCGGTGGTCAGGAAAGAGATCGTGTCTGCATAGTCGGAAACGCGTTATTCATGATGCTCTTAAGTTATGCGTAGAAATCTATGGGTTGCAGCTGGTCATGGGCTGCGGAGTATCGTAGGGCTATCGTAACATACAGTCTTGCGTGTAGTGCGGTGTATATGGGGTCTCTGTAGAGTTTCCCGAGTTGTTTTTAGTGTCTAGTGTGAGCGTATGTGTTGAGGGGGTGTTAATTTGATGTTATCGTGTAGTGTGGACATTCTGGCGTACAAAGAAGAGCGGCAAGCGCGCTTCAGAGCAGAGTTCTGAATGCGCTGAGCCTTTTTCTGCAATGTGACACTCGCAGTTACGAGTGACAATTGGGCGTAGTAGCATTTTGTTTGTGCGTACGGCTCTCGCTTGTATTATGTGCTGGTGTATATTGAACCTAAGGGACTTGTCAAAAGTTACCCTTATGATTTTTGTCTGTTATGTGTAGTCGAGCCTTGTTGGGTTTAGGTGGTTCCTGTCTGGTGCGTGTGAGAAAATTTGTAGGTTATACATGAAGTGATCTCTTGCGCCGAAGAGTATCATCTGTGTCTTCAGAGGATTCGTAGCAATCAACCATTTATCCTCGTATTCTGTCTTTACGACTAGTATTATTTGTGTGTGGTGCACGATCTCGTTTGGTCCGTGGCCGCTGACAAGAATAGTTTCGTCATCGGAGTAGGACACTGTGTACTGTGTGAGAGCAGTTTTCGGGTGGGCGTGGGGTGTCGTTTGTGTAAATTATGAAAAGTGTGGGTGCCAGTACGCTTCCATGGGGAACGCCTGAGCGTGGTATGGAAGGTTGTGAGAGAGTATTGTTGCATTTTATGTGGCATCTCCGTTCGGTGAGGTAGTGCAAGAGGTAACTCCGTATTGTTGGCGAGTTTCCAACGGAGTCCCTCGTGCCATACCTTATCAAAGGCCTTCTCCACGTCTTTGCTGATGGAGAGTGTCTTTTCTCGTACCTGGCGTTTTTTCTGTAATTCTGTCGTGAAGGATGGTCACAGCCGCCTGAGAGAACCGGCCCCTCCTGAACCCATATTGGTAGAGGAAGAATCAGTCCTTCTCTTCTAGGTAGTCCCGTAGGCGGCAGTTGATAAGTAGTTTGAGTATTCTTCCTATGTGATCTAATAGAGCAATAGGCCTGTAATTATTTGGGATTTTGGGGTCTTTGTTCATTTTGTTTAGAAGTATGTTGTGAGCGACTTTGAATATTTTAGGGAAGTGGCCTGAGGCTAGTGAGCCGTTGAATAGGTGTGTAATTGTAGGAAGAGTTTGGTTACACAGGCACCCCTGCGGGGTGTGGCCCTACGGTCTTATTTGCTAATCTCAACCGCTTTTTTAATCCCCTTTATAGACTCTTTATTTTGACACCCTGAACACCCTTTTCTTCTTCTTCTTCTTCATCTTCATCTTAATCTTAATCTTCAACTTGATCTTTATCTTTATATTTATCTTCATCTTCATCTTCATCTTATTCTTCTTTTTCTTCTTCTTCTTCTTCTTCTTCGGTTTAGGCGGGTGAGATCGTGCTGGACAAATTTGCTGGAATTCTTCCATAAAATGATTTGCGTTTACGACGAAAGCAAAGCTGTAGATGTAATCTATCTAGACTTTAAAAAGGCGTTTGACACCGTTCCGCACGAGAGATTATTAATTAAAGTTAAAGCAATCGGTGTGAAGGGTAAGATATTAAATTGGATTAGAAATTAGCTGAAGGATCGTTTGCAGCGAGTAGTTATAAATGGTGAATGTTCTGATTGGGTCAACGTCAGTAGTGGAGTGCCACAAGGCTCCGTTCTTGGGATATTATTGTTTCTAATATATATAAACGATTTGGATAATGGCGTATTTTGGGCTCCATACTTAAACAAAGATATCGCGCAATTAGAAAGAGTGCAGCGTAGGGCTACAAAATTAATTCCCGAGCTGAGAAACAGGCCGTACGAGGAAAGACTCAGGGCATTAGATTTACCATCTCTCGAAGGCAGAAGATTACGTGGGCAGCTAATAGAAGTATTTAAAATATTGAAAGGATTTTCAAAAGTTGATTATAGGAATTTGTTTCGAATTGGATCATAGGGGAAACACTCGCCAACACGGATCAAAATTAGTGAACAAGCGATTTAACACTAGTATAGCCCAAAACTATTTTACGTTTAAAATGACTCAAATTTGGAATAGGCTACCCACCCACGTAGTAGATAGTACGTCGGTAAATATGTTTAAAAACCGTCTCGACGCGCACTTAAATAGTATAAATATAACGTACTCTGAGCACAGTAAATAAAAACGTCTTGCAAAAGGAGTTTGGAGCGGAGGAACAACGAGAGTAAAAATGATGATTAAAAATGATGCCAGCGATTTCTCTTGCATGTGTAGTTTAGATATCCATTTTCTTTTCCGCCTATCCTATAAATAGTCTTACTATCCTAAAATTAGATTTTTACCACTAGCAGTCGAGGGCTGCGGAAGTTGAGAAGAAAAACTTTCTATCACCCCCCCACCCCTAGGTTGAAGTAGTTAATATGCATGACATTGTACACATGTAGATAAGTGTGCACAGTAGATTATATATTGAAAAAAAAATAATAATAAAAAATAATAAAATAAAAAAATAAATATATAGCATGTTAGAGATACACTCGTAGATAAGTGTGTATCGTAGTTATGGATTTAGTGTAGCGGACTAGCCTCGAGTGGACCTTAGGGTCTTTGCTTGTCCTAGATTCTGTAATTCTGTGAAAAAAATTTATCTTCTTATAAAGGAATTATTAGAAATAACTTTGCTAAATAAATTAAGTATGGCCTAATGGCCATGATTTTGATACCTTTTTTAATAATTTGAATAATGTGCATGTCTCCATCAATTTTAAATATGAATGGGAATATGGTAATAGATTACCCTTTTTAGATGTCCACATTAATAAAGATCACCATGAATTAAAACTTGACGTGTATAGGAAACCAACCCACTCGAATGCCTATATACATTATTTTTTCGTTTCACGATGATACTGTTAAAAAATCAGTAATTTCTAACCTTTTCCTTAGAGCATACAAAATATGTCATCCTTCCTATTTAGATGAAGAAATTGACATTATCGGGACCATTTTTTCTAATTTGTATTACCCCGATTGGTTCATATCGTCTGCCCATTTTGCAGCTAGGAAAACTTCCTATGGTAATAAGCCTTCCCGCACTAACGACTTCAACAAATGTATAACATTGCCATTTAATAATAAATTAAATAGTTTAAAGTACATATTTGGAAAAGCGGGTATTAATCTAGCCTTTAAATATAATAATTACTTAAACCAATTGATGATGGCCAGGAAACCCAAAGAACATCATAACATAGGAGTATATGCAATACCATGCAACGATTGCCATAAAGTTTATATAGAGAAAACGGGGAGAAACCTAGACAAAAGATTGTACGAACACAAAAGTGATATTAGAGTGGGCAGCGAAAGCAGTGAAATATTTTGCCATGTTAGAGACAAAAATCATACGATCGATTTCAATGGAAGTAAAATGGTATTTAAATCGGTTAACTATGTTAAGAGAAGAATCGTAGAATCGAGCTTGATAGCGTCAGTTCCTAATTTAAATCTATCTGAGGGTCAATTTTCTTTTAATTCGGTAATAAGAAAGCAAATAAACAAAATAGTAAAATGTCAGCCCTTCAATATGTTTAGCCACAAGTAGGGGATTAGGGGAAAAAAGAGGGGATCTTGTGTCATGCTTATATGCACTTCTCTTATATTTTCTACCCAGTGTCAGTTGAAAAAGGGTGTGAGGTACACCGAAACTGTTCTAAATTGAATTGTCTTCAGGGAATGTGGTTTAATTCCTCATATATATATATATATATATATATATATATATATATATATATATATATATATATATATATATATATATATATATATATATATATATATATATATATATATGAGAATGGTTGGAGGAAGTAAAAATCTGGAAAAGTCTAGAGCTCTTTATTAACGTTTAGCCTTTCCGCTTATCCTCTTCAGAACAGAACTACAGAGGAAAGAAAATCACTCTCTAAATATGTAAGGAGATGTCAGCCCAGGTCATGGCTGCTCGTCCTCGGTCGGAGTCTGATAACATCAGATGTGACCTGAGATCACATCTCCTTACATATTTAAAGAGTGATTTTCTTTTTTTGTTCTGTTCTGAAGAGGATAAGATGAAAAGCGAAACGTTAATAAAGAGCTCTAGACTTTTCCAGATCTTTACTTTCTCCAACCATTCTAACCTATACTTCCTGAAGTCCAACAAGCATATATATATATATATATATATATATATATATATATATATATATATATATATATATATATATATATATATGTATATATATATATATATATATATATATATATATATATATATATATATATATATATATATATATATATATATATATATATATATATGAAATACGAGTATATATTTAAAAAAAATTAAGGGATTTTATGTAAATTCAAAGTTGTAGTTATATTAGAAGAAACTTAGTTTTCTCGTTCTTTCAAGATGTTAAAGAATAATATGTAGACCACAATCGATTCGCAGGGGCTACAATATATAGAGAATATTTAAGTAAATCTGTACCAATAGAAGGTAAAGTAGTATTCACTATTGAACATAGTTAATAGTAAAGTTCAAGAATATGAACTGAAATACTGCTTTAACAATGCAATAAATCTATATACGCATTGTGATCAATAGAATTTTAAGGAATTGATATAATAAAATTAAAATAATATATCAAATATTTCGTCGTTTTTTTTTACTCAAAGCCATATTTACAGCTAATATTTCATATATTTTCCTTTTATAGCGCTGAAGCTTTCCTTCTACTTCTTTTTATTATACTCCTTATTGTGTATGCCTATTTTCCTATTTTTATCAAATAAAGAGAGAATTGATCCAGATAATGAATGTAACACCAACATTCTTGGACACAGTCCAGCATCGTATGATGAATTCTATTTTCCCGAGGATGATTGTAATCTCTTAGAACTTTGCAGACATAATTTCTGACGTTAAAAGGATCGGTTCTGTCATAACGAATATATAGCCGACCCCACTAAAGTAAATCTCTCTTTAAATAACGATATGACCTAGGAGCAGAATTTCCTATCATACAATAAATTGAAGCCCTAGAGAGTAGGTGACTACGTGAAAAATAGGATATTTAAAAGCAGGAAAACAACATTAATGTAGATTAATCTTTGAATCATTTGAAAATATCTAATAGAATTTATAGAGAAAATAATATTATAATACTCGTAAGGATTCGGATTCTCGAATCCTAATCACAGTTTTGGATATCATGAAATTTCAAATCAATAACCTGTAAAGACTATGAAAAGGTTCTTTTAAAATAGGATAAATAAATGAAAAAAAGGATAAAAAGATATAGGTATGACAAATCCGATGAAACTTGGTAAGAAAATCGTGACAAGTTGGTTGCGAATTCTCGCGAAGCAGATGGTAGTACTTCTATGAACTTGAGACGAGTAATATGTAATTTGAGAGAAGATCCGGGGAAACCATAGAGCGGAATCCAAAAGTCTCTCCGCAGTAAGAAGATTTACCTACTAAAAAGTGATATCAATCTTAGCGTAAAAAAACGAGTAAATATAAATGGAAAATAGAAATCTTTATAAAATGTCGTTACCAATAAACTGAGAAGGATCACTCATTGTATTGGAGCACATGGGCGACATTTTCAACACTTACACTCACTAGTTTTATTATATTATAGCAAATTTTATTACTGCGTACTTACACTTCGATCACCTTATATAAGTATAGGGTGTTCCAATAATTAGACTGATTTTAAATGTAAGTTAATGATTTTTTTCTTTTTCTTTCAGATTTAACAACTTCAGTCTTTGGCAATTTCAACCATCGAAAGATTAACAATCAAACAACGTGTTAAGGTTATCAAAGCCTATTACGAAAATGGAGGTTTAAACAGAAACGCATTTCGGGCACTGCGCGATTTTTTTGGTCAACCTAGTCGACCAACCGAGAGTGCAAGTGGAAAAATTGTTCGTAAATTCAAACAAACGGGGTCGGTGGAAGATATGAAAATGCCATTGCGTGCTCGTTTACGCCGTCCAGCTGAAAACATTACTGCATTGCGCGAGAATGTGGCCAAAGATTCAAACATCTCTATTCGTCATCGCGCGCAGGAATTGAACCTCTCCGCAACAACGTTACATCCAATTTTGACAAAAGATTTTTCTCTACACGTTTACAAAATTCAAATGACACAAGAACTGAAGACGGCTGACCATTTGAAGCTTCGTACATTCGTTAATTGGGTGCACACGCAAAGACAAGCCGTTGATAAATTTTCGCAAAAAATCATCTTTAGTGATGAAGCCCATTTTCATCTTGGGGGATTCGTTAATAAGCAGAATTGTCTCATGTGGGCTTATGAAAATCCCAGGATCATTGTTGAAAAGCCACTGCATCCACAAAAGGTCACTGTTTGGTGTTAATTTTTGCTAGCGGAATCATTGGGCCGTATATTTTCGAAAATGATGCCGGGAATTCTGTTACGGCGACAGGCAAGCGATACCGTGCCATGATAACCATTTTTTTATGGCCTGAAGATTTGTGGTTTCAACAGGACGGCGCCACATGCCACACAGCCAATGCAACAATGGCTTTATTGAGAGAGAAGTTCTCAAGTCTCATCATCTGTTGAAACAGCGAGGTAAATTGGCCACCACGATCGTGTGACTTAACGCCTTTAGATTTCTTCCTTTGAAGTCATCTCAAAAGTAAGGTCTATGCCAACAAGCCAACAACAATTCAACGGCTGAAGGATGAGATAATAAGGCATATTGGTGAGATCGAGGAGCAACTATGCAGAGACGTATCAAAAGTTTTTGACCATCGAATGGTGTGCTGCAGAAGCCTTAGCAGACATTTAGGCGATATTATTTTTTACACATAATTGCCATGACTCAAATAACATGATCCAATAGTGAAATCAATAAATCTTCACCAAAAAAAGTGTTTTATTTACTGCTAACTTCGATCCGTCTTAATGGAGCACCCATTATAAAGATTAACCAAGTGTACAAAGGCCGGAGTGCAAGTTGGGGCACGGTTTTATGTAAAAATATCAATATATAAAAGAATATGAAATAAATTCATTATATTATAAAACATGATCAATCATTAATTTATTTTAAGAATTTTCAAGAAGGCGGAGGGATTCTTTTTGATTTAAATTTATGGTCTGATTAGTCAGAAATCCTCTATTACCTGGTTTGAGTTAATTAGGTAAAAGATGATTGTAAATGGATTTAGGGAACAAGACGTGTTTGTTATATGTCGTATCAATTATTCTTTTAAATATTAATATTAGAGTTTTTTTAATTCAGTAACCTTGTTATTATTATCCCTTTTATATTTGCATCAATTTATTCTTTAATTATGGCACTTTAGTACAGTGAAATTTGAGACTATGTAAGTAAATTTTCTCTACTAAGTTAATATAAACTTAGGGCCTAAATTTTGCCTACAACAATTTAATTGACGTGTTTCCTGATCTCTTTCTTTTATTTTTATTTTTCTATTTCCTTGAACTCAGCACTAACAAGACTATATATCTATTCATAGGGAAGCAAATATGTTTCGATTCAGGGATAAAAACCTTTTACATTTCAAGAAGACATCAATTATTTCAATGTAAATTGAAGCTGTTTGTGTCAGAGAATATTTTTATTCTTGTTTTCAGGTGCAGGACTTGTTTCAAAGCATCATGTTCCATCTTTCAGCTGTTAACAACTTGTTTAAAAGCATTATATTACATCCTTCAGCTGTAAACAACTGACAAAAATCCTAATTTTAGTTTGATCACACTTTAAAGGTTTTTAAGAGGATTTACCGATCTTAGTACTTCTTAAAATTAAAAGATCCCTTCCAAATCTTAATTTGTCCTTTTAATTTTTATATATTGTAATTAAATTTTTAAATATGCATCGATTAAGTTTAGTTTGTTAAAAATAGCGTATTATCAGACATTGATTCTCTGATTCCTGATATTTCATCCTTTGACTATCAAGAGTGGACCATATTGTCACTAAGGCAACAAATATCGGATACATATTTATAATGAATTCAAGTTTAATGACTTTGTTAGAGGTAAATTTAAAATTCAGTTAATATGTGAGGTCTAATTTTCACCTGTTTAATTAGGATATCATTTTTCAGAACTATATGGGAAATTCCGCCTTCAAATAGCGAAATATTCTCATATAATCCTTGAATAAGAAGGCAGCATAAAAATGGAAGTCTTTCTTAGATTAGTGAAGAAACTCTTCTAAAAAAGACGTTACAGATTTTTCTTGATGTGGATATTCACGACTCATTATTACTTCCCTTTAGAAAGAAGTCATTTTATTGAATCTAAAGGGAATAAGATCAAATTAGTTTGGTTTGGCTTATGTTCTAAAAAGAGTATAAGTATTATGTTTGGCTTCGTTTACAAAACTTGCCTCTTTGAAAAATAATAAAAATGGTAATTATTTGGTTCCAAAATGAGGCTTACTACCGTGATAACAATATTTTATTGTAAAACTTTCGCCTTAACGTGGAACATAAAATAATAAATTCAATCTATTAAAATATTGAAATGGATTATATATACATAAAAACAGTGTTTCGAGATAGTGCGATTATCTTTTGGTCTGTAGGAAAATGTATTAACAAAGTAAAAAGGAGAAAACAAGCTTATCTTTATTAAATACTTACATAGGTGGAAGCGATGAGTATTTTCAACTTTGAAAATAGGCTAAATGCTTAATTACTTGAAAGAACTTTAAGAAAATATTTGAAACTATACACATAAGGGTATTTGCTTTGCATCAATTTAGGTAGAGCATATGGAATTAATAATAATGTATTATAGAAAACTATTACACATACACATTAGCAGTGGCTATGGGATATTGGGTGGTGAAATTTAGACAAATCTGAAAGAAATAGAGATGAAGTATTAATATTTCCATCTGGCATGAGTGTTTTAAAATCATTACCTGCTTAGCTGATTGCGTTCGGCCATTTGTTTACATCAAAGTTTATAATATTTTCGTGAAGTTTGATTACCATGCATTTTATTTTATAGTAATTTATAAGAGAAGGCTCTATATTGGATATTAGAGGCCCCATTTGATGTTTAATTCTCATATGGAAAGAGAAACGAACCCCAAAGATTAAACATTGCTGACGATTTATCAAACCGAGTTACATCCTAACAATGAAACTGGTACTCGACACAATTACGCGAATATTGGGCACTCGATCCTCCACAGGGAACTATTTTTTAAATGGTATATTTATGATAAATTAAAACTTTCATTCAAGCCAAGAAAATTATTGCTTGAAGAGCGACAATAATATTTGTCGATATATTTTATTAAGAGCATCCATTTAGTGAAATACCAATGAGTTTGTTTTGGAACAATATGTAGGTGTACCTGTTTTGGGTGGATAAATATTGGTTAAAGGTTGTAATCATTTATCTACCTATAATGACTGATAATTCTTATTTTCGAAGTAAAATCTTGGTTTTCTCAATTTTTTTTGCATAAAGTTATAAGTAGATGATAAATGGTAGCCAGGGTATGACAAATTTCTAATAGCTTAAACTTCATATTTAATATTACAAGAACAGAAAAAAATCATCCTTTATCCTATAAAGGTATGTTCTGATAACTGTGATAGTAATTAATTACCTTCGGTTCCCATTATATAGTACTTGTATAGTAGTCACGTATTTTATTCGGTAGAATAGCGGGGGATCGTCAGCTGGAGTCTCATTAAACTTTCTGGATTCGAGTCATAAGTGATTCGGCCAATATTTCTAATCAGGATTAATGGACGAGTTTTTTTGCTGGAAGCTGTTTAAAACAAGTCCCGAACCCAGCCCAGCGTGAGTAGATTTCGAAATCAAACATGTTCAAAATTTAACACGGTTGCTGCTTCCGATAGCATATGCACATCATATGATATCTACTGACTGCCATCAAAGCGTATGTGCACGATATGAGCAATTTTTTTAAAAGATTTTTTAGGGAGACCAGCTTATGTATGAAGTGTGTTTCTTGTCTCATTAAGAGTATTGTACCATTATATTTTCTTGGACAGTGTCAAATGTTTCTTCAATTTTATCTTTTGTTAAAGCAGCACTGATTCAACGATGAAGACAGCTTGAAAGGTTTTCGAATGCAATTTTGTGAATTGAAGGTTTTGAGTAAATAAGTTCATATTATAACGTACGCTTCAAGTTGAAAATATAGGGTTCTTCGGACAAGAACGTGTTGATGTGTTGAGACTATCCTGAATATATTCTTCTCTTCTTGTTAACTAACGGAGAATAAAAATGAGGAGAGTAGGAACTAGTGACAATAGTCCGCAATCAGTTATAAAGTTTTTCGATTTTAGAGATTATGGAAATAAATGGAAAATAATATAGGTTGAATAGAAATTAGACCGGAAATATTTTATGCTTTGGTACTTCTCAAAAGAAGATGATGCGAGTGTGCCATAAAAATGAATTCATTAATTACGAGGGAAGTTTTCTAACTATAAATTAAAAAATAATTTATACTAAGCAGTATTTTTTTAATATTTGCATTAATATCTTAGAAAACAGATATACTTCATTTGTATTATTTTAAGCTTGAAAAGAAAGATCCCTACTCTCTTTTACTTTTGACCCCCGTCAGAGCAACAAGAAGATTAATCTCTTAAATTTTACTCCTCACTCAAGCAACTAAATTCTCACTCGACCAAAGACATGGTTAGTGAGTCACATGTGAGGGAAATATAGCATAAATTTAAGTTATTTGATTTCGTGGTATGGCAAGGATAGAATATCATCACAGGTTTCTTCTACTATTCTAAAACAATGACTCTTAAAATAAATTTAATGTTCCTTAATTTCATAGATTAATTGTTAGGCGATAAAAAAGGAAAACTCGCACCGCGGCGGACGCACAGCGCCGTACCAATAAATTTTCTAAGTATTTCTCGCTGAAAAGTTTCGCCTTATTTTCCTATGCCAATTATCGTTTTGAAATAGCAGTGCAGTTTTTGTAATTCTGTCGAGAAAGTTTGATGAGGAAGAACACTTGATGTCTAATGTGGAAGTTGCGTGAAGATTTTCTGGCTTCTAGTCTTCCACGAAAATTCGTTTTGAGCGAAGAAAGGTGCGTGAGGCTTTTATCATTTCTACATACAAGGCTGCAGAAACATAATTTAGCCGGTAAAAGGTTAAGTTGTTAAGTAAAAGGTAGTTTGTTTGGAAGGTTATAGATCGAGTAAAAGGTCGTTAGTTTTTTATCACATATCCTACGTATATTTTATTTTGTGTAGGTATGGTTGAGGCTAGTATGTTTGGCCCTCATCAGAGGCCTGTTTTATTTCACCAGTGTACCGAGACACCCCTTTACAGGATGCCCACTTTGTCCTGGGTGGCCTGTTATTCTTTCAGGTTTTAGGTATAGAAGGGAATTTACCACTCTTTCACTACCCACTCTCGGGGCTCAACATAAACGAATAAAAAACTCCTGAAAGTGGTCAATTGGTTTCAGTTATATGGTAAATTTTAGAAATTGATTGATTGGTTTTTAATTAATAAACCATTAAGATACCATACTCTCGATATTTTCTAAACTTGAACATGAGGCAAAGGTGGTTCGCTTGGTTGTTTACCCAAAGCCAATTTCAATTTCCTAATCGGTCTTCTTAGCTTTTCCTCTCTTGAAGTGAGGCAATTTTGAGCAAACCCGCTAGAAGTTTGATCGCTCGCTCGCTACCTAAGATGTAAAGTGATCACCTTACCTAAGGGGAAAAATTGATCAGCTTATCCAAAGGGAAAACTGACCACTTTACCTAATGGGAAAGATTGAGCAGCTTATCCAAAGGGAAAACTGACCACTTTACCTTAAGGGAATAGTGGCCAGCTTATCCAAAGGGAAAACTGACCACTATACCTTAGGGGAATATTGACCAGCTTATCTAAAGGGAAAGCTGACCACTTTACCTAAGGGAAATATTGAGCAGCTTATCCAAAGGGAAAGCTGACAACTTCACCTAAAGGGAAAGATAGCGCAGCTTATCCAAAGGGAAAACTGAACACTTTACCTCAGGGGAAAGATTGAGCAGCTTATCAAAAAGGAAAAACTGACCACGTTAAATAAAGGGAAACTGACAACGTTTGCACAAAGCCACATTCTAATGGTAAAGTATTAGTAGTAATTCACATACGGTGTATCTCTTGAACGAGGAGACGCTGCAAAACCAAGTTTGAATATTCCGCAAAAACGTTGAAAAGATTGGACAGAGGTTAAGTTTCTTGCTAAACCCTTTCATTTTTAATCGTATATGGGAGGTCTTTGGACCGGATAATGAAATTCAAATAAAGATCTGAATGACAAACGCTAGTTAGCCAGCCCGTGAGATGGAAAGCCATTAAGGCCTAAGGTAATGGCGTTAGGAGGGGGTGGTAGTCTCAAATTTAAAGAGCAATACCGACAAGGACATTTCCCACAGAAAGATTAGGGAGAAATCAGGGAAGAGATTGGTAAAGTTAGGAAAGGTGAACATGTGTCAAAATTGTATGGGGCCAATTTCGCCTTGAATCGCGGCAGATACAAATGGGTAGAGATTAAAATCTAATGAGCTAGACTAAAAAAACTAAGAAATGGATTTTGTTGTGCATTTATGAACCCATTTTCAATATTCGTTAGCCAACTGTTTGCAACATAGCTTCCTAATGAGCAAAAGTATATAACATAGTAGAGACATAAGAAAACATAGTAGGGCATATCGAGACGCTGGGAGCACGTATTGATAAATATCCAAGGAAATAACCATCCAACAGGTATTATCTCAAAAAGTTGATGTTTGAGAGATAACAATGGAAATATTCCTATATTATATACAGGAACGTTTGTTAAAATCTATGCAAGAAAAATAAGATTATTTGTTTATTTTGAAAAAAACATTTAACATCATCATGAAATATAAAATTTGAATTAAAAATCACAAAATTAAGACCTAAACCTCATAAAATAGCCAGATTAATTTAAAAAAAGGTGTACTTTTATCTTCTCTCTGAAATACAAAATATAATTTTGTAAAAATATTGATTTAAAATAGAATTCAAATATATCTTCTAATGGGCGTGTCTCTACGTTTCCTCAACAAGTCATAACCATAAGGGTGAGAAGACTATCTTTACTCAGATCTTCTATCTGATCATCAACATGTTAGATATTCCAGTGATATAATTCTTACTCAGCCTCTATCCAAAAGACCCAAATCACAATCGGAGTTGTTTGAGTCACAACCTGAGCCTGAAAAAAGGGCCCCATTTTATTATATATTCGAAACTAAATGAACTGCTTCATGATCCTTTCGATACTAAAGAGCAAAGCGATTTACTGGCCTCTTCTCTACGAAAATGTAATTTGTTGGGTAAAAGTGTTTATATCATAATATTTGTAAACGTACATTGGATTTCTAGCAATACATATTACCCATTGGGAAACTATCTCAATGTTTCTACAATGATATCAAAAGAACGTTTGATGCCCTGGGCCTGGGCTATGAACACAATCATGGAGGATGTTTATTTCTATACCTTTTAAGAGCAATAAAGCTATTCTACAGCATATGAAAAGCCACTTGACTTCTATTATAGTTGCACATTCCCTTGTTTTAAAAAAGTCCTATAAAATTTTTATTTTATTTAGTTCGCAAATAATATAATTGCCATGAAATATTTTTTTGTAGATTTTAAGGATGAGGTATAATTATTGGTTTGCAAATTGTGTATTTAAAGTACAGATATTTTCTATTTAACCTTAGAGCATCGAACATATTTTCCTGTTACACAGTCACTGAACTCGGGGATATTATACCCGATTTTGGACAATAAAGAAAAAATAGAAATATAGAAATTTATTAATCCTATCATTTACACACTAACTATAAGGCATTCTAAATGCTAATTAAACTAATAAAAATTCGTACTTACTTTAAGTAAGGTAAATTATAAAAATACAAACAAAAACAGTCAAAAAGTGAAAACTTTTCAATAATGCTTGTGAAAAATTCACCAAAAAACCCTTCCATAGAATTCGCCCAAACGTTCGCACAGGCCTCCAAGGATGTCAGTCTCTCCTTTCAAGGACTCCCAATGACACTGACGATTCACAAACTGTAAGGAAGAGACTGGGAAAAACGCCCCTATTTTAGTGCACCAAAAATGAGTAATTGTTCAATATAATGTTTTTTTCTGTTATGAAACCCATTGAAACCACCTGGAAATGACTACTAAGATACAATACAGACTATGACCTATGACCGCTCACACCAAGCATCTCCATTGGTGTCTATCCCTTGCAACCTCCTATCACTGATATGGAAACTTTTCATTATTTTCCACTATTTATTGGTATAAGATTGTGGTGGCTAATAAAATTTACCTAATTGTTTTAGTTATATAAATCTAACACATTTGCGCATACCCACACGAAAAAAAACCATTCCATGTTTATTACCTACCTCAGCTTCAGACGCAATCACAGCAGTAAGGGAAGTAGTGGCTCATGCAGACAGGTTGGCGGCAGCTGTGACACCTGAAATGCGTCTTCTTGTCTGCCTTTGACTGACAGTTGCTGCACCGTACCATGGGCTCCCTCATCTCAGCTGCCGATGGTTCTGCATCTGCAGCCTTGCCAGAGGGGAGGTTGAGGGAGCACACCTAAATGACGACCAGCTTCACCTGTCGATACTGTGTTGGGGTGTTGGGTCGTTCCTCAGCTGAGGGCCTGATGAGTTCCAAGGCCAATTCGTGCATGTACTTCCGTCTCTGCATGGCGCTGCCTACTCTGGCAGTGTTGCTCTGGTAAATAATCCACGAATTTATGACACTCGCATTCAGCATCCCAAAGGACACACACAATGGCCACCTATTTGTCTTTCTTCTGCAGTTATAAGTTGCACACAGCTGGTCAAACGTGTCGACCCCTCCTTTTGTTAAATTATAGAAGTCAATGATCTCAGTCATCCAACTGACATTATTCACCGATGCCTGTGTGTACATACTTGACAACAGGAGCACATTCTTCTTGCTTGTCTGTGTCCTAGGGATATATGAAACGAGGGGCATATCTTCGTGAACAGGAATCCTGAGCTGCCAGGTGAGTGGGTGTCCTTCTGACTCATTATCTTAGGGATTCCTGCCTTGTTCGCCCTCACTGTCCCCACCACTGTCAGCCCTTTACTGAGCATGTCCTGTATGAGGGGCACATACCTGAACCAGTTGTCGGTGGTGATGTTTCTGTTGGTTTAGCGGTAGAGGCGTGTGAGGTCTTTGGTAAATATGTGGCTAAGTTGCAGCCCATGTCTTGCTGTTGTGCCCTGTTTTTCTAGGTAGGGAATACCTTGCAACATGTACTTACTTTCCACATCGTTTACCATAACAATTTCTATCTCATATTTTTCTGGCTTATTTGGGATATACATCCTAAAAGGGCACTTACCCCTAAAAGCCATCAATTGCTCATCTACTGTGAGGTTTACGTGGAGTGTGTAGTTGTCCTCACAGCAAACCATAAACATGTCCAACACAGCCCTGACTGGGGCGAATTTGTCAGAGGCCCGCCTCTGCTTCCCTGTGGCTATGTCGCTAAACCTGAGGCAGTACAGCAGGAAGCAAAAACGCAACTCAGACATTGCCGCCTTGTAAAAAGGAGCCCCTGCCACTGGGCACCACAATTCCTTAGTATTCAGGTGGTTATCTTTTTTGTGACCACTGAATATGAGGACACCGAGCAGGTCACGTATCTCTTGTGCTGTTGTTTGCTGTACAGTCGCTGTCTGTCTCCTGTAGCTCTTGGAAACAACATCAATCTTCTTGTTGGTAAACTTTAGAATCACCATGGCATCAGTCACAAACAGGAGAAAACACTCTTCAGGTGTGCTGACAGTAGCAGCTGATTATGTGGGACCTGGCCTAATTGATGCCACAATATTTCGGGTTGTTGTCCTGGTTGCTGAGCTACCTGAGGCCTTGTGTGTCATACATAGCCCGAGCGACTTTTGACTGTTGCAGAATTAAAAGTCACTAGCAACTCCCCTCGCCTGCACGTCGTCGACGTTGTCGTTGGCTAGCAGTAGCACCATGGGTGGCAGCAAGAGTAGCGGCAGGAAAGGAAGCAGGAAGAGCAGCAGCAGATTAAGGCTCGTCAGAGTCATTAGACCCTGATGACATAACAGGGTACTGTACAGGAACAGCAGCAGATATTCAGAATGGGTCAGTAGTCGGCTTATCAGCTGTAGAGGTGTGGGTAGTAGGCGAGGGGACGGGGGGAGACGCCTAGGCCTCTTTGTCTTCCCACCATCCGCCTTTTGTCTCAACTTTCAGCCATTTCATGTGTCTCTGAAACATATTTATCATTCTCACTGTCATAACGTCAGTCAGTTTCAACACAATAATTATCGTCGTCACTATCTAGAGTAAAGAGAATTTCACCAATCTACAGCCCACTCAGGTTTTGTTATTTCGCTATTTCAGGCACAAGTTCGCACTATTATTCCCTCGAAATAAGAACTACAGCCTGGAAAGAGAGAAACTTACCATGACACCATCACTATAACTTCCCTTGGTGCACTATTACCGCTGAACTAGGGTAAAGGCTGCCCAGTATTTTATGACTATAATTAGCACTGAACTAGGGTAAACGGTACCTAAACAGGGGTCTAGCGGGAAATCCAAGCAGAGAAATAGACCGTTGTGGCCTCACACGATGAGAGTTTTCACTAGAATGAAGCTACACAGGCTCCCAGCATCCTGCCTTGGGAGGGGGGGGGGAGAAATGCGCATGGCGTCACTAGCCTCGGGCAAACTATACCCACGTTCAGTGCTCTAGGGTTAAGTGGGTCGGACGAGCAAGATTATGACATTACACACGGTCGGAATGGCCGCTGCATGAAGTGCCCACATGAGTGTCTGCACCGAAAATGGGTGGAATAATTGAAGTCCAAAGCACATTTCATTAAACTTCAAACCAAACCATTAAAAAAATTATAGGAAATGTGCGAAATCTGCTTGAAACTAGTCGCACAAAAAGTTTATTACAAGATATCTCAGTAAAGTGTCAGTAAACCGAGCCACCAGCATTCGACGTATCAGAGTTTCGAAGATTACCCTCAAACCCTTCTGAACTGACCAGAGCGTTAGTCTCTAGCTTGTTTCAAAACATGTTTTAGGCTGGCGTCAGAAGACCAAACCTAACTATGCCCCCTCTGAAGATTTTTACGGACAGCTACTTTGTCTTATCCACGATCATATATTGAACCGAGTCGATTATCTGTATATAGGATCGTCATCACTATCTCTGAACTTTAAAAATAGTAAAGAAATGCTCAAAATCTTTCAGCATATGGATTTAATAAACCTTTAAGAATAAAGAAAAGAGTGATAACTCAGCGTGTTTACTCATTTATACCAATTTTGTTTTCATCCCTATCACCCCTACTCTCTAACCTTCTTATACGAAGAAATGTTTTCTACATGCTGTAGGAGAACACATCTCTAATCCCCATGCCCTACATATGAGAGAAATGGATGAGTCCTTATCCATTTTTCCCGTATGTGAATTATTGAGATTATGAAAAACTTTTATTGCTTGAGAAAGTGATCATCGCAATTTTAAATAACAAATCAATTCCTCCAGAAAGTGTATAATTGCGTACAAAAAGACTTTCGATAGTTATTGGGGCCAGTACAATTCAATTATCCACTTTATTTAGAGTTAATACCAATTAGAATAGTGGCGAGACGTTTATTTTTTTATCATTTAAATACATCTATATATCACGAGTCATGTGATTTTTAATTATTACTAGATGTGGGTGTTTGTGGTAAGGAATCTTTGATTTATGAAGCTTTAACTTTTTTCCAGGATTTGAGTGAGACAGGGATGGTAAAATCAGTATAAATGGTAAAATACCCTCCCCCGAGTATATTATAAAAGATCTTGTAAACGACCTGGTTAAGATATAAAGAAAACACAGCGCACATGCTGGCTTTCTGCATAAGCCTATAGTCTTGATTAGTTGAAAAGCTCCGTAATTAACGCCCACATCGACCTTCAAAAAGTCGATTGAAAATGCAATTGAGCAGAAGATGGACTCACAGCAAAACCAAACACAGAGAAATGAAAAACCAAGCACAAAGACATTTATTACCAAACACTCCTGAACAATGGAAATAAGGAAGATTATAAAATATTCCAAGCCATTATTCACCGTAACGTCACTCCCACCGATACAATAAACAATATTATTTTAGTAATTTATTACACGCCAAAGAAACCTCGTGCTTTTGTCATCAAGAACAGCTACCTTTCCCCAACCGGTCATTGGCAGGAGTGTAATCTGATATAATAACACCATTATTCTCGAGAGAATTATCGCATGGCTAAAACCCTTACCATATGGAAACGAAGACCAACAATAAACATACACTTTAGCCCAAAACCAAATTACCTAGGAGTGACATTCTAATTCCAACAACATTCTCTAATATAATCTATCTTCCGTTTACCTTTCTTCCTTTGCCGATCGCTTAACCTTTGTATTTCTTATTGTTTACAAATTTGAAGAATATTAAATTATTATTAATTTGTTCTAATCTGATTGGTCTAAACGATATTCTTCTGTTAACTTAATTATACATAAAGAACACTGATATTTGTCATTCTAATAATGGAAAATTTAGCAAAGGTGAAGAGCGAGATGAGCATAGGCATCGTGAACAAAAACATTTGAAAAAAAGTTTTTGCCTTTTTGTCTTCCATAATTAATAATGTTTTCTCCAACACTATGGTAGACAAAGAGGCAAAAACATTTTTGAAAAATTTACATACAAGAAATGACTGAAAAAAGAATTGGTTGAGTAGATGTTCAAAAATACCACCTACATGTTTACAGCAAAAGTAAAATCCGAATGTTATTTATTAAAAATTCAAAGTAATATTTGTTAATAAAGTAAAGTACAGATAAAATTCCCAATTGATCCTTCCTGTCGAATCGAACAAATCTTTAGAACAATGTTACCTGATAAATATTAGCATGCCAGCTCGCCACCCACACCCCTCAATAAACATCCACACCACGACAACCCAAAATCATAACTAGCCATCGTGCTTTTCGTAGTGGCAAAAGAAGACAAGCCTGTGGGCGACTCATGCCTCTATGCCACCTTAATGAACAAGCTTTATGCTGCAAATGGGATAGGGTAGATCATTCTTCCCTGAGATGGTGTTTGCCTTAATACAGGACTATAAAAATAGAAGGCCACCACTACTCCCCACACCAGAGTGGACTAATTCGTTCTCACCCTTCTATATCTCTTGCTCCTCTACCCTTATCACCACTTCTCCTGACACCTACCCTTTACTTCCCACTCATCACGCCCTTGCTATAGCTTTGGCCTTAACCGCACCATTCTACACGCAACTCCCTTCTGCCCCTACCCCACTCCTGCTCCCACCCCATTTCACTGCCCCTATTCTACCTTCCTAACCCTTCTCTCTGCTCTCATAACCTCCCTCTCTGCTGCCCCATTCTTTCTACTACCCCACCCTATTCTACCGTCTCTGCCTCCTCTCATTCTGCTGCCACTCAAACCGCTGCTAATCAGGTCCATACGTCTACCTCCTCTAAACCCACCACTAACGCTAACACACACACCCATGTACCAACAAAGAACATTAACCCATACCATCGGCGTCTTCTAAACACGCCACACACCAAATAACACGAGTGAAGGTCACTTCAACGCTCCCCACTCTCGTCGTTCAATGACAAGAGCCATGCTCAAGACTATAGGTCGGCTGAGCGGAATACAACTAAAGATACGTAGTTTGAACGGTGTGCGCCACATTATCACCCACTAGGTACTCAACACAAAAATGCCGAACGTTTTACTCTTGAACTCTACCAATCTACACCCATCAAACAGAAGAGTCCTAAAAGGTAGCTTGATGTCACTAACATTTTTATCATCTACACAAAAGACACCCCACGGCCTCCCAAAACTCCAGGCACACCTGTACATTGCCCTACGCTGACGACGAGACCATTCCATTCTTCGGTCAGTGAGTAGCAGCAATTGCTCATAGCTAAGAGACCATGACATGCACAATATACAAATCTAAACACACACACCAGGGAGAAAATATACGGCCCCTGCAAAACTCGCATACAAACCTCACAAAAAAATAATCCCGTTCACATTCGCAAATACCTCAACTTTTTCGTACAACAAAACACTACATAGACAAAAGCAAACTGCATACACAAAATGCTAGGCAAGTACTAGCCTACCAGACGCATAATGCAGCTACATCTATAAAATATACTAGTTATACCACTCATCACATACGCCCCAATCACATCACAGCCGCGAGTCACACTTGGAAGAAGATAGCACAAATAATACAGAACACTGCGTTGACTGGGCGTGAAAAGATATCCAGGAGCCTATGATTATCCATTAATTAACAGCCATCTCCACGTAAGTTAACAGCACCATGAATTTCGACTTTCTTCATCTGGCGCCTCTTCCCCTGAACTCACCCAGTTCCCGCTCCAAATCAATACGCCAATAAGTCGTAAATCACACGAAGAATTGGTGTTTAATCACCCACGTGTAACTTCATATATCCCCCCCTTTCTGAAGTTGTTTTCGCACCATTTTCCACTCTTACTTCTCGTTCTGCGTGTCTCGACACACTCATCCCTCTGCTATTCTTTATATTCGATTCAATCGATGCTAATGTAACATCCAATCAGACACTTTCCCTCACATAATGAGTCAGTAAAGGAGGCAAAGGTAACGGAGGTAACGAAAACGAAGATTGAATCAGAAGAACCAATTATGGAGAAAAATATAAAAAAACATAGGTTTTAAATACGAATCAAGAAAACTAATTAGTTAAAGGGTTTAGGTAGCGATCGGAGAGGTAGATGTGCCTGTTCAAGGAACTGTCGGCTCTTCTTATTTGCCGATCATAAGTAAACATTAGATCCTTTCTATTTATTCATCTGTACAGCTCCGCGTTATAAGAATGGCTCATTATTCCGAAAGCTTAGTAATAAAGTTCGTTAATCTCAGTTCTGCTTGCCTTACTCTTATGATATATATATATATATATATATATATATATATATATATATATATATATATATATATATATATGCCGCAAAAAAGAGAAGATAAACAGAATGATTTATCTTGGCAAAAATATCTTTTTCTAATTAAGAATAATTCGAAAACAAAGAACAAAGGCAGCCGCCTGGATCAATTTATTCATCCCTGATTTGCCTCCCAAAATAAATGATCTTCTTCACTTAAATATTTCTCAAACGGTCGCTCTGTATTTTCCTCAATAACTCTTTGGCTTCCGTTTTTGGATCTTTAATTCACAAAACACCGACCGCCATTAAATGGGAAGTTGATCGTAAGATTAATAATACTAGTTAATCTAATCAATTTTATCCTAACTAGTGACAAATTTAAATGTTCTATTTTTCTCAAATACACGCCATTCTATAAGATACTAGGGTGGTCCGCAAGTCGGTTGGATGGTCACAATTTTACTTTACTTTTTGGCAATACCATCGTAACTATTCGTCCGATTCTAACGAAATCCTAAACCCTTCATGTTGTTTTACATTATCTTTCAAATGCTATAATTAGCAAGGTCCTCCCTAGGTTAGTTCAGGAATTATTAAAAGAAAACTAAATGAGGGTCGCACGACCCCACTTGTTGAAAGTTTTGAAGGTCATAAGGCCATATGTCAGAATAATTAAGAGCACGCGACTTGTCAGAAAAAAACTTTCTAAAATCTTTGAAATTCGTTACAATATTTCATACCTTCACTTTGATATTTTTTAGTGTGTCTAAATTCTGCCAAAAATAATTTTTTTTTAACTTTTTCTGATGAAACCTTCTCTTATCTTTCTTATCTTTTAAAATATTTCGATATATTTGTGTTGTGTTTAATTATGAAATAATTCAAATGGATATAAAATGCTGGTTAATAATGATACCAAGAATATAAGTAGTATATTCTGTCAAAGGTTCTGTTTTTCCTAAAAGTTTCTCTCGCCAAAGTGCGCGAATGAGATTTTGAATTTGTTTAACTAACCAAGAAACCTCATTTACAAAGAGAAATGGCGTTTTAAGGCTGAGAATAAAAACGAATTGCCTACGGTCGTGCACAACAAATTTCCAGCATCTTCACATTTTGAAATTGTAGTCAAGCCTTAGATAGACTAAGGGGCCCCGCAAAGGCTTTACGTTTTCTAGAAGGACTTTGCTTTCGCACACAAGGCAAGAAAAACACAGGCGAGGCCGCCAAACTAAATCGAGTGCAGCCCCTTAGACTCTTTCGTGTGGGGCTTTATTGAGAAGGATGTCACCGAGTCACCTCACAGCACTTTAGGTTCTCTGAGCACAGCTGTAATGGATGTAATGTCCTCCATTGACAAGGACTCACGGAACTTGACATGCAACCAGTTTAGATCGCGCCTGGAGAAGGTTGTGAAGGCAGATGTTAGCCATATTGAATTATTTCGCAACTAGTTATATCGTTCTATTTGTGTAAATTCTCATGAGAATAGATTGCTTCGTATGGTACACAACTTGATTTATTTTCCCATGTACAATTAGTATGAATTTACTAGAAATCCCGTTTTTAGTTGGTGTAGGACTGCCGTATGGATTACGTTAAATTATTATGTAATTTTCTTAGAAGTTGTAGTAGGATTTGGTGTGACAACATCTTCCAACTCTATAGAATCAAGTTCATTTAAACGACTTATTTTGGTCCGTATTTAGACGGAAATCTATACTTCATTGAAGGAAAAAACACTTGAAACTTTTTCATTTATTGCATCATCCGCATAATTTTGCCACTGTACTTGCAATCATAACCTTTAGGAAACTCAGAGAAAAACATGTCTAATATTATATATATATATATATATATATATATATATATATATATATATATATATATATATATATATATATATATATATATATACATATATATATATATATATATATAGATGAATCCATTAAACCCCATTGAAAGAGAAAACGGAATAATTTTTCCTTGCAGTAATATTTTTATTACCTTTTTTCGAAAAAATCCGTGCAGGGAAGCGATTGGAACCAGGCACACTGAGGCAGCGAGCACCGCTTTGATCCCAGTTAAAAGTATGCGGTCATTGCACTATGCTACGCAGAGAACAAAAAAAACCTCTCTAAATAGAATAGCTTTTAAGGAACACTTTCGCAAGCTCGCACGGACACTATGAAAGAAATAGAAAATTAATTGGGAATTCAAAGAATAAATGAGGAATAGTTAAGCGCGTGGCAGATATACAAATGTATATATCTCTCAAAGTAGCGCGAGAGAATGATGAAAATGAATCCATTAAACCCCCTTGGAAAGTGATATATACATTTGTATATCTGCCACGCGCTTAACTATTCCTCATTTATTCTTTGAATTCCCAATTAATTTTATATTTCTTTCATAGTCTCCGTGCGAGCTGGCAAAAGTGTTCCTTAAAAGCTATTCTATTCAGATAATTTTTTGGTTCTCTCTGTAGCGTAGTGTTCTAACGGCATACTTTTAACTGTGATCAAAGCGGTGCTCGCTGCCTCAGTGTGCCTGGTTTCAATCGCTTCCCTGCATGGATTTTTTCGAAAAAAGGTAATAAAAATATTACTGCAAGGAAAAATTATTCCGTTTTCTCTTTCAATGTGGTTTAATTGTTTTATTTTCATCATTCTCACACGCTACTTTGATATATATATATATATATATATATATATATATATATATATATATATATATATATATATATATATATATATATATGTGTGTGTGTGTGTGCTAAAAAATAATCGCAAAAAATGCACATGATCAAAAATGCTTGAAGCTTGAAATCTCTCTAAGGAAAGAAATACACAGAATAAGCTCAATCCTTTACGAAATATCTAAGCTACGAGTATATATACTTTTCTCCAAATGCTTCATACTGACACTAAATAAATTCAGGCTCACACACTCGTACTCCTTTGGGGGTGGGGGAAAGAATAGAAATGAATATAAAAGAGAAGATGGATAGGCTTTCCGTAGACAGACAACTTGAAACCTTGGGGCGTCCGGGGCACCATGGTATCCCCAAACGGTAATTTACCAGCTTCTTCTAAGTCATGAGTGAACATAATAGATGGTGCAAAAGAATATTGAGGAAATTAAGTAAAATATTTACGTTACATTCCAATGGCTAAATGTGGGAGGAAGGAGTTTAGAAAACATATTTCCTAAGGAAGTGTTTACACGCAGCACAAAAGTCATTCAGTCGGCACAATATTTTAATGATTCCTTACAATGACCATTTGTCCCTTAATCCCAAATTGGTACAACATTTTGAAGTTAATGCATTTTTTTTCCAATTATTCCACATTTAGTAACCTGTTAATTAGAAATTCTCCCCATAATCAAATAACCTGTATTTATAGGGTCACCTTTAATTTTTTTGTGGTTTTACATCGGTTGGAAAATCAAAAGATTAACAATGAAATAAAAGTAAAGTTGTCGGAGTGAGCAAACTTCAAATGCACTTTTGATCATTTTATCTAATTTATGCAATTAAATAGATAAACCTATGCGAAATATTTTTACCCAATGCTATCGAAATAAAATTAGAGGAATTGCTTTCATTATATTCTCTCAATAATTTAATTTCAACTTAAGTGACGGTATATTCAAATTTGATAGCTTCAATTTTAATAAATTTGTTTGTAATATTTTCTTCTTTTCCGAATGATTGGTCTTATTTTGTGTATTATTTTCTTAAAGCATAAATAGATATATTCTGCCAAAGAATGAGGTAGACTATATAAAAAATATTCATTGAAAAAACTTTCAATCGCGGGGGCGACGCTACTATCTCAGGACAACAGTGTCAGTTGTCAATTTTTGCTTTTCTACCTGAGTTTCTCGAATTTTACCGATATATATATATATATATATATATATATATATATATATATACAGGGTGGGGTGTTCGAAAACTAATGGTACATACTTTGACAGTAGGTATAAAACCAAAAAGAACGACTTTTACAAGAATAAGTAAAGGTCTAAAGATCTATCGTTTTCGAGATATCGAATCGTAAAGATTGGAGGTCTCTAGAAATATTTCTTACTTTCGGCATTATCCTAGATCTGCAAATATGGCAACAGTTGTTTCCTTAATGGTTGTCTGCTATCAGTGAATATTGTAAAATAGCTCTTACAATATGAATCGCTTAACAAATTTTGAAATGGCAGATATGCACATGGCATATGGTTCGGCGAATGGTAATGATTGGCTGCTCGATTGTATGCAGAGCGTTTTCCCAACCGTCATTTGCCTGATCATCGCGTTTCCACCAGGGTGCATCAACAGTTACAAGACACTGGGAGTTTTCAGGTAAACACATGAGAAGTGGGTGGTCGTCGTGGGCGAGTAGGCGTTGAGAACAAAGAGGGTGATACTACAACATTTTAATACAAACCCATATACAAGCACTCGGGCTGCGGCAAATGTACTTGGAATGCGTTATCACTCAATAGAATGGGAAACACTCCATGATAACGGCCTCTACCCGTACCATTTCTAGAGAGTATAAGAGCTCCTTTCAGCCGACTTTAACCCTCGTCAACGGTTTGCACGTTGGTTCATGGATAAGACCATTGAAGATAATGAGTTCAAAAATTATGTGCTCTTTACTGATGAAGCTACCTTTACACGCGGTGGTGTGTTTAACACACATAACTTACACATGTGGCAGAATGAGAACCCTCAGGCTGTGCATCAGAGCCACTACTAACACCGGTTCAGTGTTAATGTGTGGGCTGGTAGTATTGGTACCAATTTGGTTGGGCCCTATGTGCTCCCAAGGCATTTAACAGGAGATCACTATGCAGTATTTCTACAGGAGGTATTGCCTGACTTTCTGGACGATGTGCCTTTGGGTATTTGACGTCAAATGTGGTTCCATCATGAAGGCGCTCCAGCGCATGGCTCAAGGAATGTGCCACAATATCTACACCGTACTTTTCCCAACAGATGGATATGACGCTTTAGGCCAGTGGCATGGCCAGCGAGGTCTCCAGTTATAACACCTTTGGACTTCTACCTGTGGGGTCACATTAAGAGTTTAATTTATAAAATCCCAGTGGAGACAGAGATGGATTTTGTTTACAGGAAAGTGGACACTGCAGGACTCATTGCAGATAATCCACGAGTGTTTGATCGTGTTCAAAAAGTGTTTCTGCGTAGGTACCAGACTTGCATTGACGTACAGTGAGGACAGTTTGAACACCTATTGTAATTCTTATTCCATAATAAAGTATGTACTCAAATGTGTTTTCCTCATCTACTACTCTGGGGATTGCCCTCACCAGAGTTAGTTATACCATACTCAAATTTACGATTCAATATCTCGAAAACAATCGATTTTTGGACATTTACCTATTCATGTAAAAGTCGTTCTTTGCGGTTTTTATACCTACTGTCAAAGTACGAGGGGCGGTCCATAAGTTTTGCAATTCGGATATAAGGAAACGAGATATGAGGAAAAGTGTTTTATTATTTTTCAATATAACTACCCTCGACTTTAATGCACTTGCGCCACTTCCTTATGAGGCTTCGAATTCCCGACAACAAGAAATCTCCCGACTGCTGTTCAATCCACTCCTGGACGGCAAGCTGGACATCTTCATCGTCCCCAAACCGGCGTCCATGCAGTGCAGCGTTGAGTTGGCGGAATAAAAAGTAGTCAATAGGGGCCAGATGTGGACTGTAGGGGGGGAAGGGTTGAGCTTCTTGAATCCGCACTCGCGCAGGGCAGCTTGTGCAACTCTGGCCTTGCGGACTTTGACTACGTTGAATTCGATCATGGGGCGTTAAGTTTCTAGGGACCCATCGGGCAGAAACCTTGGTCATGGCCAAAATGTCGTGGATGATGTTGATAACACTTCCATGTGATATTCCAAGTTGTCGCTCGATTTCTTCGACATTCATCCGTCGATTTTCGAGGATCATCCTCTTCACACGGCCCACATTGTCCTCGTTGGTCACGTCTGACGGGCGTGCTGGACGGGGGTCATCTTCAAGGGACTCACGACAATGGCGGAACTACCTATTCCAGTGAGCAATGGTTGCATCAGAGGGGGCGGTGGCGGTATACACTGCAACCATGCGTTCATGGATTTCTTTTGCATTCTTGCCTTCCTTGGACAAAAGTTTGATCACTGCTCGGTGCTCAACCTTCTCCATTGTTCAAAAATTTGTGACTAACGATCTGCGATCAGCTACTGCTTCTTAAATAGACGAGGTAGGAGCGTCCGGCTGCAGGTCCTGACTTGTCATAACTTGTGCTAACACCCCCACAAACAGCCATTCCCCTTCCTCTGTTTTGCCCTACCGGTTCGCAAAACTTATTGACCGCCCCTCGTTTATATATATATATATATATATATATATATATATATATATATATAGAGAGAGAGAGAGAGAGAGAGAGAGAAAGAGAGAGAAAGAGAGAGAGAGAGTGAGAGAGAGAGAAAAAAAATTAGTGTGGCCCCCAAAATTCAAACTTGGACTATGTTCTATCATCATTGAACAAGTTTGTTTTTATGCCGCTTGTTGTGGACACTAATAGTCGAAAGTTTCACGTTATTTTTTTAAATATTTAGGGGAAAATTCACTTTCCCCCTTTGATTATTTTAAACAAATAATTAAACATCTGAATAAGTTCATTTATTTGGGGTTATCAAAGAATATGAATATAAACTAAAACAATAGGATATGAAAGTAGGTTTATTTTCATTATACTCATATCTTCTGCATCTTTGTCACATTTGATAGTTTTGGCATTTGTTTTTGGTGGGCTCCCACGAATTTTAGTATGTTGGTACTGCTTCTAGTATGGCTTTCTTGCCAGTATCATTGTAAGCTTGTGCTAGAGCAATATCTCGTTTGGTAGCTAGCATCGTTGAGGACGTTCATTTTTTATAAAGAGAGCGATCTCCAAGCTCCTTATTTCTCTTGCCGCTTCTACGAATCCTTTTGAATTAACTGGCGCGCTTTCTCCTTACCTTCAACTTTTGAGACATCAAAGTCAGTCAATATCCTGCTCGTGACCTGGTGGCCATATTATTTTCAATACTAGTTTCTGCTCTTTTGATTCTTTGTGTCAGCTTTTCTTTTGGGGATTTTTGAATTTTGGAATCATTTCTATTTTGATAATAAGATTGATCCTATTCTCCAAAAATACTACTCAAATTAGATGCTCAATAATACCACATATGGTGTCTTAGAGCTGTATTTGTCCTCACTAGTGCTTCTTGCCAGTAATTGGGCTAAATCAGACTAAAAAATAAAGTCAGTTGAGTGACCTTACCTTCCATGGATACTGTAAATTTGAATTGATAGTGAAAGAGGTAGATTTTAATAAGATAAATAATATTCGACATCTATTCCGAGTGGTATATGTGACTCGAGTCTCGGATATTGAGTTAAGCACAGGTCTTTTTCCGAAGAAGCGCAAAGATAATTTAATGAACTCATTGTATTCATCACGAATCAGGCTTGCCTGAACAGCGGGGTAAGTAAGTGAGTATCTTTTTTTCTCGTCTCTTGGAGTTATCGAATAAGATAAACAATGCTGACACAAATGCTTCATGGAGAAGAGATGGCCATTTCTTTTGAAATTGCGTAAAGAGCCTGGTTCCAGACTTCCTTTTCAGCTATATATTGAGGCAAGTATACAATATCGACTACCTATAAAAAAAGTTCGTGATCCATTATTTATTCTATCATGATATTTGTTACAAGATGGTAACCAATGTTTGAAGCAGTGGTAGCGAAGACGAGAGTACTCAAATGCTGTTCTAAGACCCATAATTTCATAGTTTGGTTGATGGCATGCAATTGGCCTGTGCTTTTCCAGTTCTTTGTTTCATCTAAGGGACACCAAGTGGATACGTTTGTACATTGAATGTGATAAGGATAGCTATCCGATTTAGATTCGTCTTGTTTTTAGAATGACGGAGAGAAGATTTCCGTTTCAATGCAAAAGGAAAACCTTCTAGAGAGAATGATTTTAGGTCTTCATGAGTTGTCTGCTCTTGCCAACTTTCTGAGTAGCGATGAATAGAGCTCCGAAAGCATGTCATCACTGACAAGTTCAAGTTCAAGTTCAAGTTAATGAAAGTGATGAAATGTGTGGTAGGATTTCATAGGTGTGAAATTGTTTACTATTTTCTCTCTTTTTTACGTTTTAGTTTTTTACGTCTCATAAGTTAGTTCCTCCGTCGTGGTTTTCAAGCATTTCAATTCATATTTTGTTAACTGAAAGGTTGTCTTTTCGTTAATTTATGTTTTTGTTTGTTATCTTAGCGTTGGGCATTTCGCCTCTTTTATTTAAGCGTTTGATATTTGCTGTTCTTTTAATCTTTATCTTAATTAAGTTTAATTATTATTTTGGGCACTTGCCTCTTTTATCTTTCTTTATTGTTTTTATTATTTATTAGTTTTTTTATGTTTGCTGTTTAATTCTTCTCTTACTTATTTTAATTTAAAATTACATTTGGGCATTGGCGTCTTTTTTCTAAGCTTTTAACTTTTGTTGTTAATTTCTATTTCATTTATAATTTAAGCTGGGCACTTTGTCTCTTTTTATTAATGATTAACTTTTGTTGTTTGTTTATTTTATTTCGTTTTATGTGTCATAATAACTTGGGAACTTTGCCTCTTTTTAATATCCTTATTGCCTCTTTTTGTTTATTTTTACCATCTCTTTTTTCATTAATTTATTTTTAGGGTTTACATTCTTAGGTATAGATCGGTCTTATTTCTTCCCTCGCACAGTTTCTTCCGCTGGGGAACTGTGCTGTTCTTTCTACTTTGTGTTGTCTGCATTGAGGTATTTCAAAATTATTGTTGATATTTGGAAGTATTTCTTCCTCCACCTTATCCCATTCCTTTCTCTCTAGCCTCTGGATCTCAATATTAATTGGCTTGAGTCCCACTCTTTCGTGTAGGACTGTCTGCCTGATACGGTCAATCCTTCTTGCGTAGTCAATAAGCAGTGTGGCTTTATTCTGCCACTTCTGCGACGTTTTGAGAGAGGTACAGCTGGCCAATTGCGTGACCCATGCTGGGTAGAGCAGGACGGAGCGTATCAAGGCAGCACAAAGTTTCTCTTTGTTCGACACACTGAGGCTTTGAAATCTGTGAAGTTTCTTCAGCGTTCTTTTTGCTAGGGATACTCTGTTGTTAATGTGGGTTTTATATACTGATTTTGTGAGTCGTAAGCCCAGGACTTTTCCCTCGGTAGATTATGGGTAGTGTTCGTCATCTACGAGGATGTCGGCTACTTTCCGGTGGTTCATTGGAATTACCTGGAATTTCTAGCGGTTCATCTTAATTTTCCACCTTTTTTCAAATCTGTTGATATTTTTGATCTCGGCAGCTGTCGCCCTTGCTTGAACTCCAGGGTTTCTTATGCGACTTGAAACGATTTGAGTGATGTCATCTGCGAACTACAGTTACGTCCTATCGTCAAGCACTGGAGCAGGGAGGTTTATTGTGCACACGAGGTAGAGCAACGGTCTCAGGCAGCTGCTTTGTGGAACACCCGCCATGAGTTCGAATTCGGGTCCTGTGTAGACCTCGATCGAAATTTGAGCTCTCTTTTCCATGATATAGTCACAAAGGACCATTTCCAGGATTGGGTTTAGCCAAAGGTTCAAGATGTTGTATTGTAAACCCGTCAACCAAACCGTATAGAAGGCCTTTTAAACATCTAGCAGTACCACGTCTACGTATTTCCGCTCAGCTTTGCTGCTCGCGAGTTTTTCCGTTAGGAGCGCGAGGGTAGTTTCCTTTCCCCGTCTCCTACGGAATCCGTGCTGCTGAGGTTTATGGGCTCCTTGCTTGGCTACGCGGCCTTAAGGCCGTTCAGCCAGGAGCTACTCGAAGGTCTTCGCCACAAAGTGAAGCAGTGTGATTGGCCTATATTTGGCCAGTTGATCATGGGATTTACCTCCCTTAGGTATAAAGATTATTTTAGCGATTTTTAAGCCGTCTGGGAAGTACCCAGTATTCAGCGAAGCATTAAAGATGTTAGTGATTCCCTGAATAATGTGCCGTGAGGGATTTGCTAAGTTGCATTTAGTGATGCTTGTCCAACCCAGGGACCTTTGTTTAAAGGACTTTACAGTGAGAGGCCATGACCTCTTCAGGTGTTATGGGTCGGCCTTGGTCCGCTATCTCCCTGCCTTCGTCTACTTGGTGATGTGAGTACGTTCGATGTATGATCTGATTCATCTCTTCTATCAGTTAGCCTTCGAATTCCTGGTTGAACTCTTTATTGTCTTCTGGATTAATGCTGAGGATATTTTTCCAGTATGTTCGAAATCTTTTTTCCAGAACCGCCGGTTCCTATATATAATCCCCGTTCTCTTTAATTCGACCCTTCGCTTTTCTTGTTTGTCCTTTTAGTTTTCTGATTTGTCGCCAGAATTTAGCCTGGTTCAACTCGTTATTGACTCTATCTATCAAGTTGTTTCATATTTCCTCTTGTTGGAAGTTGATAGCGTCTTAGGCTCCTTAGTAGCGAGCTTCCCTCCCGGTTTGGACCTGTCCTTTTTATCGCTTTATATACTTCCCTGTAATCACGAGCGATTGCACTCATCTCCTTTGTCTATCTAGGTTGAGAAGTGTGTTGTACCCTGTCTTGGGTACACACTCGCGGTCTGCTTCTAGAATAGTCGCAGGTATCTTCTCCAGCTCTTTATCTATCTCCTCTAAGGTTGGGTTACTCAGTTCAGCTGGGGAGAATAGACTGAGTTGTCTCTTGTAACGTTCCCAGTTGGCCGAGGCGTATTTTTTTCGGAGAGTGGCTAGTAGCTGGATCGGCGCGAGTGAGATTGTGGTGAGGATCGCTAGGTGATCACTAGGGACTGCTGGTCCCGGCTCGCTATGGTAGTTGAAGGTCAAGCCTTCACTTGTTATGATTATGTCAGGTTTGGTGGCTGATGTGGAAGTGATATAGGTCGGAAAATCTGGCCCTCTATTCTTTGGATGTTTTTTCTTACCATAATTAATTCCAAGTTTTGACCTATTTCGTTAGTTCTACCATAGCCTGCCGCTAGGCATCTGGCATTGAGGTCGCCCCCTAAGATTGCCCTTCTGCGATACTCAAACAGCGTGTAGAAGTTATTTATGGGCAGGTAGGCTCGTCGAGGGGGTTGATAAGCTTCGGCTATCGTGAAGTCTCCTAACAATGTTTGGAGTTCAACCGCCACAAAGAATTTATCTAGATCCGGTAGGAGTTTGAACGAGATATTACCCTTGACAGCTATAAGAGCACCATCAAACCTTTCCTGCGAATGATTTTTTATGACAACTCTGAAGCCCTATATTTTAATTTGATCAGATGTAATGTCAATATCGTGCTCTCTTATTAATATGATGTCGTGGTCCAGTACACGTAATATGTTTCCATATGCCCTTGCTTTCACCTCCCATCCGTCTACGTTGAGTGTCAGGATCCTCATTCTATTGCTTACTCTCTCCATGTTTTCCTGTTAGTGTTTTTAGGTAGTGCTTTTATTTCTACCGTTCCTTTTATTCCTGAATTCAGCATTTGAGACATGCTTGTAGGTATCATTATGTAGAACGACTTTGTGGAGGAGCAATGCTTCTTTAGATGTATCTGTGTCGATGTAAGCATCGAATTCCAACTTGTATATTTTTTATTTAATGCCTTGGAAGATTTTCATGTGCTCCATATCCCAGAAGAAGGGAAGTTGTTTGCACGTTTCGATAAATAGGTTGATTCTATCCGCGTCTAGTTTCTTGTTTTTACCTCTCCTCTCCTTAGCTTTGAAAAGCATCTTCCGAGTCTGAGGAGTCCGACGTCGCCATCTCTGTTCTTTCATTTTCTTCTTTGTATTCTCTCTTTTATTTATGTGCGGGAATGTTTACTTCTACCGCTTCTATTGTCTTTTTTTTTAGTTTTATTTCTTCTTTGAGGGTTTTGCTTTCTAGTGTCGTCTTGTTCCACTTCTTCTGATTGTCTGTTCGGCACCATCTGTATTTGAAGGAGATCCCAGGAAGGGGGATTGTCCGGAAACCACATTTGGTCCATTTTGTTTTTCGCGAGCATTTCATTCAGTTCTTTTGTGAATATATCCAGATGTGTTAGATTCATGACAAGTGCGTGAAAAAATGCACATCAGAATCTTGGTTGAATTCTTGTTTTGGATCTTAAGGTAGGTTTTCTTTGCGTCTACTTGTGTAAGTGCCGCCTTTGCTGGTGGGGGATATGTGGTATTGGACCTCCTTGTCTCCTCTTGTTTCCTTTCTTGCTGCTTCTTTTTGATCACCTCTTTCTTGACTGGATAAGCCATGGCCATCGATCTATGTCCCGGTTCGCAGTTGGTACATTTTTCCTATGTGTTTGTGCATTGTTTCCAGTGGTGGCCCTTATCACTGCATTGGGAGCATGCCTCCAAGGGTTCTTTGCAGTCCTTGGTCGCGCGTTGCTCAATCTTATAGCACCGGAAACTGACCTGGATTGGTGTAAACTCCTCTCTCTCGATTTGTTCTCCACTAACTTTTACCGGTGAACATGAGGAGTCCATATTCCTTGGCCTTCTGAGCCATTGTAGTCCCTGCGAAGACTACTTTAAGGACATGGAAGTAGTCACTATTCTCCCTTCTATTTTTTAATTTTATCACCTGGACTACTTTAGCCCAGGATTGTCAAAGTTGTATTTCTTGTTTAATTTCTTCTTTGGCGTGCTGCCCGATCCATGGGACGAGGCAACCATATACCACACTCCTGTTTGCCAGGATCTGTATTGGTATGGCCGGCTGCAGTCCGATTCCACTCTGGACCTCGACAGCCTCTTCTTTAGTAATGACTTCGATGTCTCTCTCCTTTTCGCAGATAGCGACGTACCCTGAGGACACTTCTAGGAGTCTAACCATGGCTATGGTAAGTTTTCAGTACACTATCTTGAAAAACCTTTTCCTGCTGGGCTTGGGTTGTCTATCTATAACACGCAGCGGGATTCTGGTTGTGTTATCTTGAGTAATCGCTTCGAGAGAGTGGCTCCTCGAGGCAGTCGTCTTCTCATTCTCTCTATTTGCTTGTCTAAGTCGTCTTGATTATGAGTTAAAGTTTGTGCTCCCTCTCTTTAAACAGCATTCTTGTTAGAAAGAATGGTTCAATCCATTGATACAATGAGTATAAGAGATTAGAAAATGTTTGTAAACCTTTTCATGGGACCCTATGGTGCCCAAGCTTCAGGAGAAGAAGGAATCAAAACCGTTGATAGCTAAACGTCGTTTTGCGAAGAACGGGAAAAGGCGAGTAAATATCAATTGATAACAACCTTGCTTCTTGTAAATCTGTATTTGTCGCTTCCTCTTGGCTCCTTCTCGATTCTGGATAACTTTTTGTACTCTTGTGCAGTCGTTTCCTTATCAATATCAGGCATGCACCAAAAATCTATGTCCTTGCAATGCATGGAGATGAACTTTCAGTCCTCAACTTTGAAGATTGTGATTATAGCATAAGTGTTTACGATGTAAAAAGAGCTCCTAGATGTCTGCCTTAACGATCGCTCTTTTCATTCTATCACTGCGCGTTCTAAAAGGCTTGAGAAATTAAGAACATAAGAGTCGATCCGATGGGTTAGGATATACACTCGGGTTCACATTTCAATCACCCACTTGCATTCCAGGTTCAAACTGTCAGAAATGGTTTGCTTTTGATTGATGTGGTGAGAAATATATATTTGCCATCCCGAGAATCCACCCCGTAAGGGGCGCGGCAATTTGCCATCCTGGCCGCCGTGCTGACGGGATCCAGCGCCCCGTCCGGCCCCAGCTTAGCTTCTCTTCCTTCCTTCCGATAGCCTGTATTCCTATCCTACCTCGTCGCTTTTGATACAACCTCTCCCACAACTTTCTCTGGTCAGCCTCTAATTTCACAGGGTAGAAGCTGACCTTCTTCTCAGCCAATCGTCACGGATTGGGGCTGGAGGGGTAGGGGACAATGTACCCTAACCCCTGAGCTTCGGTCTGGGGTGGTTGGCTTTTAACAACCTGCTTTATCCCCACCCATACCTTCCTCACATCCCTTTTCCTCTCGTCTTCAAAATCTATCTTTTTACGCCGTGTTCAAGGTGGAGCCGTCATGCCGAAGGACTGCCAAGCCACCAGGCGGGAGGGGTGGTCCCAAATGGCGGCGCCTGGCTCTGCCGGGCCTGTAAGCACCTCTTGCAGTGCGGACTACTGCAAGAGGTGGGGAGCGATTGCGTCCCGTAAAACAAAGAGGGTCACCATGCCCAATGATCCAAAAAACCCCATCTTCCCTTAATTCCCCCTATAACAACAACGGAGCCGCCCTCGTGCAGCTCCACAGAAAAGATAGAGGTCCCTCACCCTGTGCTTGCGTAGGAGACCCTGCATATTTCTTTAACCGGAGAAGAGGCTTACTGCTCTCCTTCGCTTACGAGAGCAGGGGACTCCCCCTCACCCCCTTCTCTGGAGGTGCTCTCGAGCACTTCCCCTTTTCCAGCGGCAATCCCCTCTTTTATTTCCAAGGGGACTGCCAAGAAAGCCAGCAGGCAGCCCACTGCCAACCGCCCCTCGTGTAAGCGGCTCGGTAGGGCAAACCCCCTTAGGGGGGAGAGGGAAGCCAGGGCCCTTCGGTCGCTTCCCTCAAAAGACCTGCTGGCAAGAATACTAAACCTTGCCGGGGTCAAGGCATGTGCCTCCCCACTAAAGACTCATGACGCTGCCAAGGGGACCTACGATGTCCTGGGAGGGGATGGCCAGCTGGAGAAGAACCAGCCTCAGACGGTAGGGCCTTCCATGGGGAGGAATCCGGGATCGGCACCAAGCACCGAACCCGAATCCGCCCCTAAGCAAGGTCCTCTTCAAACGGCTGGGGATTCTCAGGCAGTACAAGGAGGGGAGGGATCTCCTCCGGATGATGCCCCTGCGACCACCAGGACATTCTCCATTTCGGAGAGAAGGACATAGCTGAGGCAGGTACATCTGGCATACGAGCTATTACCTGCGAGGGTGAGAAGCGGGTTCATTCCCCGCCCTCCTCTCCAAAAAAGAAGAAGACAAAGACCAAAAAGAAAAAGAAGACTCGGGGCTCCTCTCCATCCGCGGGGGCTGTGGGAAAGGATGAGTCTGCTGCCATTCTGTCAAGCGACCAAGCCAAGATCGGCACATCCGGCCCCTCTGCCCCCCCCAAAGGGGAAGCCCCTGACTAAGACCAAAAGTGCCCCTGGCGGAGCCTCGATGACATCGGGGCCACTCATTCAGAGGTTACCTGGCGTTTTCAAGCCCGCTAACTTCAAACGCTTCCTCGTTATTCGCTTCACTGATGGCACCATGTTGTCCAAGGGCAACATGATCCATCAGAGGAGAGGATTAGCTAGTGCAATTGGTAGAGAGCCGAAGGTGACCCGTTTCTCGGACGGGAGCCTTCTAGCGAATGCAGCGAATCCCGCTGATGTGGCCAAGATAAGTGCTCTTCGGACACTTCATGGCACCCAGGTGAGTGTGACGCCGCACTCTACCATGAACTTTGTGAAAGGAGTAGTTTATGCGAAGGAACTCGTTGACTACTCCATTGAGTACATCACCTTAGAGCTGGCCGACCATGGGGCGGTCAAGGTCGAACGTGTGATGAGAAAACAGGGAGGGGCTTTAAGACCCACCCCTACACTCTTCTTCACGTTCGACTGTGACAAGCTCCCTGAGTCGGTGCGTGCCGATTGGTACCGCTACCACGTGAAGACATTCGTGTTACTGCCGCGGCGGTGCTATTACTGTCACCGCTTCGGCCATACGAATCGCTCATGTAGAGGTGCAAAGTCGGGTTCACCCGAAGTCTGTGTAAATTGCTCCAAGGTCGCACACGATAAGTCCAAATCGTGTGTGGCCAAGTGTGTCAATTGCGGAGAGCCGCACCCTGCTTCTTCGAAGCAATGTGGTGCATATCTACTTGAGAAAGAAATCCTGGCCGTTCAGGCCCAGGATCGACTCTCATTCCGCGAGGCTGAGGACTTGGTCCTGGCGCGCCCGACTCTGCCTGGTACGTCATATGCCTTAATAGTTAGAAAGGCACCCTCTGCTCCTAGCCCATCCCGGCCAACGAGCACGGTTGTTTGGGCGCCCATTCGGAGCCCTTCTGCGGGCTCTACCCAGCTCGGGCGCTCCCCTGGTAAAGCTGGCGGCAAAAAGGGTTCATACCCAGCCCCGGCTAAAACCAGGGCTTCCCCCTCTGTCCCCAGCGAGACTGTTTTCCGTAAGGCGAAACGGCCACAAGCCTCCACCGAGTCGTTAGACTCACAGGAGGCAACACCCCTGAAGATGGTCGCTAGGCCGTCTTCCGGGGTTCCTAAAGCTGTTCCTCAAAAGGAGGACAGCAACAGGGGAGCTTTGGCTTCTTCGCCCACGCCCCGAGGTGTGGCGAGTGGCTCGGAGACGGTGGTTCCTCGAAAAAAGGACCCCCGCCTCCGAAGCCGCAACGCCCGCCTAAGGTTTCGAGGCGGAGGGAGGAAAAGACTCGCATGGCGAGCCCAACCTCCCCCAATAAGTCCTCGAAGGCGACAGCGCCTCCAGCGCTTTGTCCGGCCAACAGCGCCCGGGGTTCTGCCCCCTGGAAGCGTACGGCCATTCCCGTGAGGGTCTTCAGTTTTAGGAGGGCCCCGGCGTCTCCTTCGAGCTAGGCCTGGAGGGCACATTCCTTCAATGGAATTGCCGTGGACTCCGGGCCAACTGGGAGGAGCTGCGGAGGCTCGTCTGGTCCCGTTCCCAGTTAGCTATCTTTTTGCAGGAGACCATGCTAGGCGCGTTCCCCCTGCCCGCCCTCCCGGGGTATAAGGGTCTTGCGACCCCACCACCGCGGGATGGCCGGGCTGGGGAATGCGCGGTTTACACCCGGCATGATGTCTCCGTTCTTCCTTTCTCTTTAGATACCTCCTCTCAGGCAGTGGCTATGCAGCTGCACCTGAAAAGAAGGTATACTCTGATTTCTGCGTACATTCCACCATCAGCTGACTTCGACGCGGGGGACTTCCGCCACGTCGTGGCACGGTTGCCGAGGCCCTATCTCTTGCTTGGAGATCTGAACGGCAGGCATCCTCTCTGGGGAGATTACTCCATAAATCCCAGGGGACAAGTCCTTGCCGATCTGATTGAAGAGCTTGAGATGGGTGTCCTAAACGTGGATGAGTTCACGCATCACTGTCCGAGAACCACTTCATTTTCTTGCCTTGACCTATCTTTGTGCTCTTGGGATGCACAGCCTGATTTTGATTGGAGGGTGGTCGATGACCTCCATGGTAGTGATCCCTTTCCCATTCAATTTTATTTTCAGGGCAACTGCTGCCTGAGAGACCACCTCAGTGGTTCTTGGCGCGGGCGCGGTGGCCTGCATTTCAGGAAATGACTGAATTCTCTATCTCAGTCGAGGAGTTTAGGTCCGTAGATGAGGCCGTTGAGTTTTTCTCCGGCAACGTTATCGCCGTGGGCCTGACTACTATCCCTAAGACGTCTGGCCGTTTTGCACGCCGACCACTCCCATGGTGGTCGGCCGAGTGTGAGACGGCCCTCAAACAGAAGCGTTATGCCTACATGCGCTATAAGCGCCGCCCGAACGATTTCACTGTCACTGAATTTCGTCGGGCTAGGGCTAGGTTCCGGTATATTTTGAAGCACGACCACCGCTGTTCTTGGCGGGCATACGTGTCTTCACTTAACGGGAAGACCCCTTTAGCTGAGGTGTGGAAGTTAGTCAAAAGGATTTGGGGCAAGTTCTCACAGGACCCCCCTCCCGTTCTCCAGGAGAATGGGACCGCAATCTCGGACCCAGCGTCCGTGGCGGAATCCTTAGCGACCGCTTTTTTTGCATTCTCTAGCCATGATGCTGCTCCACTAGCATTCAATGCACGTCGTGATGTCGCGGAAGGCCGCCGGCTGGACTTTACCTCCAGAGGCGGAGAACCCTTCAACGACAAATTTACTGTGAGTGAGTTGCGTTCCGCTCTCGTTTCGTGCGCTCACCGCCCATGGTCCGGACGATGTCCCGTATGCCATGCTTCGACACCTGGGTGATCGAGGCATGGCTTTTCTGTTAGATTTGTTCAACAGGATCTGGGTGGAAGATCTTCTCCCAGACTACTCGCAAATCGCTACTGTGCTCGCTTTTCGCAAACCGGGGAGAGATCACTCTACTCCGACCGGTTTCCGCCTAATCTCTTTAACCTCTTACGTGTGCAAGTTGATGGAGAAATTGGTAAATGTTAGATTAGCCATTTTCCTGGACAGCGGAGGCCATCTGTCTTCCGCACAGTGCGGCTTCCGCAAGTTCCACTCCACGTCGGATGCTCTGCTCCGACTGGAAAATGCCGTTTGCGAAGCTTTCCTTCGTAGACAGCACTACGCCACGGTGTTTTTCGATCTGGAGAAGGCCTATGATACCGCATGGCGATACGGTATCATGGAGACTCTCCACACGATGGGAGCGAGGGGACGCCCGTCTATGTTTATATCTGAATTTTTGCGAGATCGTCGATTCCGCGTACGGGTGGCGGGAGCCCTCTCCGGCCCAAAGGAGCAGGAAGAGGGTGTCCCGCAGGGAAGTGTCCTCAGTGTCACACTCTTTTGGCGCGGCCCAGATGCCAACTCTGGAGCGTCGACTCCAACAGGCACTGAACCGCGTCTCTCGCTATGCCGAAGCGCACAGGTTTCAGTTTCTTTGGCCAAGACTAAGGTGGTGCACTTCTGCCGCCATCCACGGCTTCACCCCGACCCAGATTTGTTTCTTAATGGGGTGCGCCTGGATGTGGTTAAGTCACACCGTTTCCTTGGTCTTGTATTCGACCGACGCCTCACCTGGAAGGCTCATATTAGCAGCCTTAGGGTCTCTTGTACCCGCGCCATGGACATTCTCCTTTCCGTGAAGTTCAGCGCTTGGGGCGCTGATAGGGCTACTGCCCTTCTTTTTTATCGATCCTTTGTTCGTTCGAAGCTCGCCTACGGATGCGAGTTTTATGCATCCGCAGCCGAGGGTTTATTGCGGAAGGTGGATTCGATCCACCACACCGGCCTTTGCCTTGCGACCGGTGCCTTCCGCACTTTCCCCATTAAGAGCCTGTTGGTCGATGCTGGGTACATGCCACTCGCTCAGCGCCGCGTGCAGTGCATCACTCTCCTGTACAAGCGAGCCCGGCGTCTATCTTTGTCGCCAACAGCTCTCACTGCATCCGCAGCTGATCTCGATGGTGCCAAAGACCCACAAAGAGGGATGTCCTTTACGCCCAATCATTTCCAATATTAATTCTCCCACTTATAAGTTCTCCGAATGGCTCGCCAAGCATTTATCTCCAGCAGTTGGAAGAATCTCATCTGCACACATTATGAACACTCAAGATTTCGTTGACCGCCTCAACCACCTGCAATTACCGGATGGAAAACTTGTGAGCTTTGATGTAAACTCTTTGTTTACCAAAGTTCCGGTTGACCAAACCATGGGCCTTCTGCGGGAAATCATGCCTAGACTTAATTTAGATCTTTCCATTTCTACGAGTAAATTTATCGATCTAGTTAAATTATGTCTCTCTGACAATGTGTTTCGAGTAAATAATGAGTTTTATAGACAAATATTTGGCCTTAGCATGGGAAATAGTTTATCTCCGATATTGGCACGTCTCTTCATGGAATATTTTGAGACTGAACTCCTTCCCACAATTTCCCCCCCTAACTTTATATGGTTAAGGTACATTGACGATGTATTTTCTGTATGTCCTAATGGCCATGATTTTGATAACTTTTTTAATAATTTGAATAATTTGCATGCCTCCATCAAATTTATATATGAATGGGAATATGATAATAGATTACCCTTTTTAGATGTCCTCATTAATAAAGATCACCATGAATTAAAACTTGACGTGTATAGGAAACCAACCCACTCGAATGCCTATATACATTATTTTTCGTTTCACGATAATACTGTTAAAAAATCGGTAATTTCTAACCTTTTCCTTAGAGCATATAAAATATGTCATCCATCCTATTTAGGTGAGGAAATTTTCATTATCAGGACCATTTTTTCTAATTTGTATTACCCCGATTGGTTCATATCGTCTACCCATTTTAGAGCTAGGAAAACATTCTATGGTAATAAGACTTCCCGCACTAATGACTTCAACAAATGTATAAAATTGCCATTTAATAATAAATTAAATAGTTTAAAGGACATATTTGGAAAAGCGGGTATTAATCTAGCCTTTAAATATAATAATTCCTTAAACCAATTGATGATTGCCAGGAAACCCAAAGAACAACATAACATAGGAGTATATGCAATACCATGCAACGATTGCCATAAAGTTTATATAGGGGAAACGGGGAGAAATCTAGACAAAAGATTGTATGAACACAAAAGAGATATTAGAGTGGGCAGCCAAAGCAGAGGAATATTATGCCCTCTTAGAGACTTGAATCATTTGATCGATTTCAATGGAAGTAAAATGGTATTTAAATCGGCTAACTATGTAAAGAAAAGAATCGTAGAATCGAGCTTGATATCGTCAGTTTCTAATTTAAATCTATCTGAGGGTCAATTTTCTTTTAATCCTGTAATACGAAAGCAAATAAACAAAATAGTGAAATGTCAGCACTTCAATATGTTTAGGCCTATTCGGCCCCCTGATTAGCCACAAGTAGGGGATTGGGGGAAAAAAGAGGGGATTTTTCACGACCTGACCCCGTGTTATGTATGTAAGCACTTTTCTAATATTTTCTATCCAGTGTCAGTTGAAAAAGGGTGTGAGATACACCGAAACTGTTCTAAATTAAATTGTCTTCGGAGAATGTGGTGTAATTCCTCATCTTTTCTTGCGATATTGCATTAATTTTCATCATAAATATATTATATATATATATATATATATATATATATATATATATATATATATATATATATATATATATATATATATATATATCAAAATATAAGCTAAAAATGTAATTACAAAAATCCGTAGAAAGCAAAAAACTCTTAACGACTTATAATTTGGATAAGCAACGGCTTATCTACTTCAGAGTAAAAAACCCCTACTAATCATACGTCCAGTCATGCGACTCTGGTGAAAAATAACGTTTACAAAGAAGCAATATTCATCTACCAGATTGGAACAAAGTTGAATACTTAACATAAGTTAATAATAATACAAGTTAAAATATGTAAAATATAAGAGGCCTTATTGTCCTCAAAGCAATTATTTTTCAAAATGTAATATGCTTCCGCTATTTGTCGAATTTCAAAATCCCTAATTTTGATAATCGGTTCGGATTTTTTAAAATCAATTTGATGATTCTTTTTTTCTCGATGTTTTATTAATGCTCAATTAAGGTTACCCGATTGAAGTCCTGTTTATGTTGTTTAATTCTTCTATTAAAACCAATACTTTCATCTAGGTATTTTGCGAGAAAGTCCACACAGTGAATTTTATATAGTCAACCTATACTGGGTTAGGATGTAGTCATTTTATGACTAAGGAGAAATATGACATTATTGGAACACAAAGGAACTTGTTAAATTTCGCTTGGTATGCACTTTCTAGAGATATAATAAATATTAACAGGAAATTTGAGAAATTAAACTTTTTATCTATTCTTGCTGTTATGGTAGTAACAGCGGGAATAAATATATGATATTAAATTATGGCAGTTAAACAAAGTCCATATATAAATTTACATATATTTAGGGCACATTTTTGTAAGATGTGTCTTTTATTTTAAATTCCTTTTTTTATATCTTTACGAATAAATTGTCTAAATAATAAAGAGCCTCGTTGTAGTTAATATTAAAGGAAAGGGTAGATTTTATCTTTGCTGATTCAATAATGTTTCGTTGTAGATAAGACTTGTTTTTGAGAATGGTAACCGAGTTTTTCCAATCTATTCTATGAGACATAGATGCTAAATGTCAAAATAAAGCATTAAACGTTCGATCTGTTTTCAAATTATATTTATGCTGACAGTCTTTTATTTAAGGGTTTGCTAGTTTCGCCGATATAATAATTGGGAGTCTTTACATTGAATTATATATATATACAAGCTTCTTTGTTGTTCGGATATTTTTCATCAAGAAACTTTTAATTTAATTGTGATAGTTTAAACCAATAATTATGTCTAAAATCCTTAAGAAATTTGTATATGAACTAATTTAATTAATGTATAAAATGAAGTGGATGTTCACTGTTCGAAAGTTAATCGTTTTATTATTGGAATAAAAAGGGTTTGTGGTGATTTGAAAGAATTGAAACTTGCTTACAATGCCTTCCAGATATTTAAGGTATTTGCCAATAATTTTAATTGTCTCTATTTGAGATTTAGAATATTCGTGACTGAATAGAAATGAATGTGTGAATTAACGGCAGTTGGTTTTCATTGGACTTTGTATTTGAAATCAATATTTATGTCCTTTAAAGAAATATAACTAAAAATGGTAAACCTCGTTGGTTCTCTTTTTTATAGTTAACTTAATTGAAGGTAGTAAGTAATTCAACAATGAAAGATAGCCTTCAAGACTGTGTTATATGATTCGTTAATTCTTACATTCATTTTTATTTAGCCCACGGCATTGCGATAAAAAATTCAGTCTTCTCGCCTATGTACTCCGTGTTTCATAGGTACTGGTGTCGATTAAAAAATACATACCAAATGAATTTTTTTAGAAGAGATGGAGTGTTTGGGTTATATTTAGATACAAATATATGAGATATGAGAACAGTTACCAATAAAATATATTAAATATAGTGAAATATTTACTTTAATGCAGTGTTTCAAGCTGTCACTATACCAGATAAATACAAATGGCACTTTACAAAAATACTCCGGAAGGAGCTTGCTAATGAGGGAAAAGATATACATAAATGAAAATAGATAAACGGGAGAAAGAGGGTGGGTGGACAGAGGGAAAACTCCGCAGGCAAACGAGTGATGGAGAAGTCTTCAAGGACACAGACAACAATGTGGCCTTATATACCCAGAAGGTATGGACCCCTGGACCTGGCAAGACCTCCTGCTTAAGAGCCCTCAAATGTCCGATAGGCGAAATCCGCGGAGTTGCTCACGCTTTTCGCACGTCTGATGTTTCTGGGGGAGGATTCCTGAAATAATATGTTGAGAAGAACTAAAGTTTACTTAGAAAGAAACTCAAATATTTCGAACAAGAGTTTTCCTCTCTTCATATTTTGGATGGTGGTAATACAATAAAATAGGTTCATGACCCACGGAAAAAGGACAATGGTGATCCACAGAGCCGCCGTTTCTCAATAAAATGCAAACGGAGGCACAGAATACAGTAATCCTAGAGCTTTGGAGGGAAGGAATTGGAGCTATTTTTAATTATTTAAAGGGATAATTCCAAGGACTCTGTCGTGATGTAAACCATGTTTTGAATTTTCGTTGTAGATTTGTATAAGCTTTAAGACAATCTCTTACTACTCTTATTGTTATTGTTCTTGTATCATTCGTTGGTTTCCCAATAAGTTCCTGTACAAGGGTAAGCTGATTAATCTTTAACTTAATTCAGCAAGCAATTTATTTTAAATACAGCAGTCATTGTTGACAACAATATAGAAAATAAAAAAAACTAGCGAAGATAGTATTTTGTTTGCGATCGGTGACCATTTTAATAAGGGGCATTTTCTGGTCCATAAGATCGACCTCAGCAATAAATCTTTCATTCATCTGAAGTATCTTTGGACAAGGAACATCAATAATGTCAACTTTTATTGCTTTCCTTCGCTTTAGGGAGAGAAAGATTAAAATATTCGTAACCCATCTACTGTTAATTCATATCACACAACTAATACAATTCGCAAACATTTAATTAATAAATATCACCATGTTTCATCATTATCAGTTTTTATATTTTACGGGATATACATATGTTTTGTTTATTTTTACAATGGTACCTGAAAATAGAATTTTTTAAAGTGCATAATTCCTTTTGTAGTAATGGACGCTTGAAAAAAGAAATTCGCATCCTAGAGCCAATTGCGAGTTTGTGAACAATGCTTTCACAAAGAACCTTTTCTGGTTTAGGCTTTTTACCTTATGGAGATCAAACTAATACAAGTACCGTATTAGTAAATCAAAGATTCCCCTCATTTGATCAGTTTAGTATTATCAATAGGTTCATGGCATTGTTTCATTTGAATTTTATCATGGTTCATCAATTGACTTTTGATTAAAAGATTCTCTTGGTGATTGAACGCAGCCATTGAAGTGATTTATTATTGGTCGTATTTCATAAGCTCGAGCCTAATTTTAATCATCTCCCATTCGGTACCGATTCTTCATTGCTAACATTTAGAACCAAAATTCTATCCTCACTAAAAGAAAAAAAATGCTTCCTACAGTTACTTAAGAGTAGGTGTTTAAAAATGTCTCCCTTGTTTTTTAACATGCGGATAGTAGTCATTCTTTGTTTAATGGCAAAGACGATATGACGATTTATATTCTTCATTTTTACTTAAAACAATGACAAGCATGGAAACTACATACGCGAAGGTTGAAATGGGAGTGGTACGTTACAAGTCATGAAAAGCACACACATTTGGACTAGGAACATACTTGCTAGTTATTTACTTGTATTTCAAAGCCTATACATTAGATAGGGTAAATATATTACATTATTTTTAGCTATCCTTGACCATTATTTTTAACATAAAATAAGTAGTAATAGTACTTATATTTCTAAACCAATTCTGTTGCAATAATATTATCCAAAAGTAGAAATTACTGTGTATTGAAAGAGTTGACTAAAACCACAAATACTTTTTAACAATTTTATAATAATTTTTATTGTGTCACTTGGGCCTAAATGGATTAAAGATTGGATCTCTATTGTTAAAATGTTACCGATCGTGGTGTTGAGCGAAAGAGAATGCCTCAATTCAACATAGCAATGATAACTTTTAAGTACTTTTAGATTTTCTTTTACGAAAACAACGTTTAAGAAAGCAGATATTACAAACCACTGTAATTTGATGAATTGAGTAAAGTTTTTTATTAAGTAAAGCCAACATATATGGAACTTAAAATGAATTAGTGAGAAAAAAGGTGAGATGAAGGCTTTAATGTTAAATTAATTTGATGGTAGTGATTTTGTAACAGAAATCAGAGAAAGTAAAGAAAATAATACTAAGAGCGTCGGAAGTTGAAGTTTATGAATCTGAGTCTCCACCAATTGTCATTTATTTTAATTTTAAATGTCTAAAGCATGTATATAGATAATATAAAATTCCTCATTTACTGTTTATCATACTATAGATAAAATTGTAGAGAATGTCATTCAAGCAAGAAAAAAAAGGTTCAACCCGAATATTGAGGTTTAACCGCTAAAGATCTCTCCTAAATCAAAGAGAATGGGTAAGAACCATCATGCTAAGAGCAGAGGCATCTTTCAAGCTGCTACTCCTCCTTCTGTTTCGAGAGAAGAAATGTGCAAGGCTCCCAAGAAAATATTTACAGTCAGGAATGAGACCAAAGAGCCTTTCTTAACCATGAAATTAAGAAAAAGTCTATTGTGAGTCCAGACTTACTTCAAAACTGACTTTAGCGAAATTATCTTCATTGGTGGATCAACAGTCACCATGGATGGGTTGGATGATTGGACAAGAATCTAGGTTGTAAAAGAACGTCATGCAAAACATTCATAAGCGACACCAAGATCATTTGGGACGGCAATTGGTGAATAAAAGCTAGTAGAGTTTCTAAATGCAGGAAAATATATTTCTGTCTGAATGCATCAAACCATTGAATTTATCACTAGATAGCAAACTGTTAAATATTATTTCAAAGAAGGGGCTGTTTTTCCTGTAGCTCTTGAACAGTTCTAAATTTAAAATAAGTTTCATCAAAATTTCGTTCAATTACTCCCTACTCATATAAAGTGTTTAAAGTTGTTATACTTTGTTATTATATATTCAGGGTTGGCACAGCTAGCAACAGCTAGCAACCCTATAATGGTAACACCTGGCAACCTACCGATTCTTCAGAATATTTCAGTGCCACTGAGAAAAGATGCGAATCATAGATCGTGTTTTCATCGCCTAGACACTCGCGCCTAACCAAGTGCCACTTTCACCGTACACCTTCAAAACTCTCCATTCACGCAAGTCGCAGAAACTTGACTGAGCAATCAAGGAGAATTCCTACCTAACTTTGTAAACGAAAAATAATATATTACATAATTGAAGTGTATTTTTATAACTAAAGACGCCAGGGTAAATCATCTAACTATTCCTAATAAATAAAAAATCTGCCAACAAACATGACATTAAAATAGTCAATTCAACAATAATGTTTTATTTTCCTCTCACATGAAATTTAGATTCTATATATTCACATTAAATTTTATACAATCATTGTCTTAACTCTATAAAGAAGGGCTACACAAAAATGTACCTATTTTATGAGAGCTTTCCATATAATCTGTAGCCACACTATGTTGACCTTCTATTTCCTTAGTAAATTTTATATTTTGATGGAATGAATTCAAGAAACTATATGACGGAAAACGATATCTAAAAACTAAAAATGTATTCTTTAACAGAACATCGATAAAATAAAGGTTTGCTGTCGTGCAGAGATTGGTAAAAATAGGCTCGACAAAATTCATGATTCAGAATTAGTTGGGCTGAGCAAAGTGGTAAGTATTTTGAGTAGTATCATTAAATATTTTGTTTGAGAATAATTTTTACCGTTTGTTTCAAAGGTATAATCATAAATAGCGAGTGAATTCAGATTAAAAATATAAGTGTTGTCGATTAAAATTCTGAAACTCATTTGAACAACGAGCTGTTTTGCTAGGCTTGCATTTTTAAAGAAGTGCCGAATACCGAACTACCTAAGGCCTTAAGATTCAATCGACCCCAGTCAAGGTAAGTAAAAATAGGTAGGAGAGAAGGTTAATATGGGATAATAGGGAAAATAAAAAGAGATATAAATCGAGTATTAGTTATATGCTGCATTGCTTTTCAATAGTAATTTTATACGTAAATTAACTTGTTTCACTTCTAGTCTTGACTTAAATGACTCTAGTTCAATCAACGACATAGCAAGTAAATTCTCCATATCTGAAATATGTCATAAGATAAGAAATTTGTTTCCTATTTTTATGTCGAATCTTTTGTTAACAAGTTAAAACCATAATCTCAGTGGATGTCCGTTTACCCAATTCGGGTATTATATGATATATTATTGTAAATCTTCAATTAGTTATCTAAGTAAATGACTATTTTTAAGCAAAAACATATAAATTTTAAGTTCCAATTAGCATTCTAATACTAGTGAAAAATAAATAAACCTAGGAAAAACGATGCAAACCTTTTTCTTTTACATGTTCCTTGAAAAACAAATGTACTGCCCTGGCCAAAAGTTATCTTGGAGATGGAATTCTTTTTAATTCTTGGGTAAGCCTATAAATATGTTGGTGTACGTTTGAATGTATTTGTACAATACATAAAGAAAAAAAAATACAAGTAGAAGTTTCCTTATAACTATTTTTTCAAATATCTCATATGACAATGCTATTAGAATGTATGAAATCCGAGTATCAGTATTCAGTGTTACAATTAAAATGTCTTCAAATAACATATCATATTTACTGATGAACATGGTTGTCCATGTCGACAAAATTTGATAATGCAATGAAAATGGCAAAGACAAGTAACTATACCGGGTTGGCGGATCATATTCCAGTGTTGCAGCATTGTTGAAGAGGATCCGAAAAACTGGGAACATCCAAGTCCAATCGCGCCATCGACAACGCAGAGTCAGTATGCAGCGTGAGCCCTGGTCTATGCGTCGCACGACTCTTCTGGATTCTAAGAAAACAACAGTACAGCTGCAAAATAAATGGACAGGGCTGCCAGGTTGATGAATCCGTTAGAACAGTTTGTGGTATAAAATACACCAGAAGCCGCTGATCTACCTTCAGCACAAGCGGCATTAACTGACTTGGGCACGTGCTCAACGGAACTGAGCCAAGAGTAAGTGTGGACGTGTCTTATGGTATGACGAGTCCACGAACCAGCCTTTTTCGACCCCAGGTAACGTTATAGTCTGCTGGAGTCCAGAAGGACATGGAATTGAAAGTGCATAGTGACAACAGTGAAGCATGGTGACCGCTCAAGTTCAAAGGCGGAGTGGGCGGGAATCGTCTCGCTTCTTGGGATGACACCATGAATTCAGAGAAGTAACAAGCTCTTATGAGAGGTTACATGTTCCCCTAATTACATGCTCCGGAAAAGGAATTTGACAAGTCACATGTTACAAGTCTGCGTCTACCATAGATTGGTTAGGCAAAACAATATCTCGCTGATGGACTGGCCCAACATTCTCCGGATATGAACACCCTGGCAAACCTCTGGCAGGACCTGAAAGAGGCCATCAGACGTCTGTAGCCATCCTCATGTATCTACCCCAAGATGATATATTTTTTACTGTATAAATCGAAATGTAAATTAATTCACTGATTTCATTACTACTGTAGGGCGGAATATATGCTACACTTGTTATCACTGCGAATACAACTTTAATTAGTAAGTAGACATTTAGATATCTTAAGATTAGAGAGATTTTATCAGTATGCTTTGCTTTACACTGTATGAGCTAAAGATGGTAACAACACGCAGATGAGTTAAATGTTTTTTTTAAAAGTCTGAATTGAAAAAAAAAGAGTCTCTCTCTTGCTAAGCAACCTAAAGAGGAGACTTAGTGTAGAGTCGTCCGTCGACGTGGAGGCATCATGATGCCTCGCCCCAGAAATGGGAAGGAATCACATGTCGTTGATGAAAGAGTTTCTCAGTTTGTCTTCCCCCTCTGGATCTTGCCAAGCGAGTTTTACTCTCCTAACTTGGGGGAAACGACGTTTTCCCCCACTTGTGGAAATTCGTCCGCAAGGAATATGCTTTGCCGGAGGAAACAAGGTTCCATGGAAAGCGAGTAGGCTAATCCTATCGCTCGTTACACGAAGGAATCCTTTCTCACCATCTCACGGTAATATAATGAAACTGCACCCGAAGTGTCTCCATAATGGCTCCATGAAATATATTTGTGTATAGAAGATGGTAGGAAGATAGGAGCGGCATCCTCACGAGTTCTTCACACAACTCTTAGGTTTTTTTTAATTTGTACGTACCTATTAGTGGTAATTTAAATCACGAGACTGAGGAAAAGAGCAATATTGTTTAACTTTGATTTTTTCACAATTTAACCAAGTTCAATAGAACAAAATAATATTACTTGGTGGAGAAGATTGATTAATGTTGCAAAATGAAGGATCAACCTGTTGTTGCAACTAGAATGAGTCCAGATTTTACAACATACTTTACTAGTAGTTCATCAAATAAATCTGATGTTCAGTCATGCTCAAATATTTTCAGACAAATATGTATATATTTTTTCATTCGCTTTTAAAATTGGAGTGATAAAAATAATTATTATAATAATTAAATTAATTTAAAAAGTCAGAATATCAAAAATAATACGAAAAAAACATTACATTCCTGTTCACGTGGAAGTGACTTTTAATCCCTGGCGCTTTGATATGCGATCAAAAGGGTAGAATGATGACAAATATGGGTTATAGGAATGATGTGTAACAAAAAATCAATTTCATAATATTTTTTTGTAAAAATAAATGTTTAAATCTTTTTCAATTTTATAAGTGATTCTTTCCAAAGCAAAGCGTGCAACCATTGTTGATCTGCACCAATGCGGCCTGAAATGCAAGAAGAAAGTTGCTAATGGTATTACATCAAAGAACACTTTTGTATAAATTAATGACTCTTTAAAAAAAAACTAGTTACACTTTTGTGGTGAAGTCTTAGGAACGCCTACGAGCTTCAAATGAACGCCGAGATCACCTTTTGTTAAGGTTCCAGCTCAAGGATTGGGTTGTTCGGGTTGCTTCAGTGCCAAGCTTGCTCACGATTGGAAAAAAAGCAGGTGCGAACGCTTTAGTCAGCACAGCGACACACAGAATTTTCACAATGGTCTCAAATCAAGAAGGTTTGCGAAAAGCTTCATCTGACTAAGAACAACCTTATGGGGACTATGAAACATTCAAATAGAAATCATTCGAATCCACAAGGGTGAGTAAGGCAAATTTCCAGAACGCAACGACAATATCTTGCATGAATTACGAAATATACTAATTTTTTTCTTTAAATTGTTGGTTCCCCCAGGGGTTGGAAAATAGCAGAAATGATTTTCCTACCAGAGCCAGGTAAGCCTCGAGAATCCTGAAAATTTTCGGATAATCATGACAAATATAATCCAAACATATATGGATTCGCACCACTTAACTTTGTTAATTTAGGGATGGGCGAAATGTTTCCAAATGTCGCAATGTTAACAATTCTACACTTTTTCTTGTTTCGTTCGTCATTAATATTGATCATGTGACTGGATATTGGTCAATACTTGTTTTAAGTTAAGAATTAACTTAAGTAATCTTGTTTTATATATAAATAAAGTGTTAAATTATATAAAAAAAGATTAATTTAACATAATATAGATATTTGCTTTATGAATAAATTTCTGATTACCTATATTAGCAAACAGGTTGAACGAGGTATTTGGTTACACAAGTAAATATTTCAGAACGTCTTTAACTTGATTCAGTGTATCATTAGAAAGCAATAAGTGCCAAAAAGAGAAACATTAATGGACAATATTGTGAGAATTATTTGCAATTTAGATTTTATTGGTCTGGTGACGTTGATAAACCAATTTCATCATGTGTAGTGTGCGGCGAAGAAATGTCAAATGAATCCATGGTATCAAATACGTTAGAAAAGCATTTTATTTCTAAACATTCATCTCTGAAAGATAAAAAGCTTGATTATTTTCAAAGATCGTTGGAGCAAAATTGCAAAACAGCGAAGTTATTTTAAAAAAATAATGACCGTGTCTGAACAAGCCCAACAAGAGTCAATACAGGTGACTGAAATAATAGCATTAAAATCTAAATCCTACACGCTTGCTGAGTCAGGCATCCTCAAAGTTTGCCAAAAAATCCATGTTGGGTGAAAAGGCTGAGAAAGAATTGAAGAATATTCCGCTTTCAAATATTACAATACGTGGAAGAATCCGAGATAGAGCGAAAAATATTAAAGATACTGTTCAGAAAAAGCTTAAGAATTCTAATTTTGCTTTAACCGTGAATGAATACACTGACATCAGGGATAAAACTTAATTGCTTGCATTTATTTGTACATTGTATTGACGGGAATGAAATACTCAAGCAATTTTTTATATAGCAACGAGTTACCTCGAAGAAATCAATTTGTCTTGGAAGTCTTGTGCTGGTCTTTGTATCGATGGAGCCTCATGCCTGATCGGCTGTATTAAAGGATTTGAATACCTCTCAGAAATAGAAAATCCAAATCTCATTCAAACTCATTGCCTTCTACATTGAGAAGTTCCCGTTTAAAAAATATTGCAGGAGTATTTAAAGGTTATGTTACATCGAGTTGTGAAATTCAAAATTATATAAAATGTAGGCCATTGGAGTCACGATTATTTGAACAACTGTGCAACTTTATGGACTCTCAGAATGTTAAATTATAAATGCATACCGATGTTCGATAGCTGTCGAAAGACAAATTATTAAATCATATTAACGAATGCACAATTTTGGATGTCTAAAATGGAATACTTAACATAAATATTTAGTGAACTAAATATAACAAACAGTAATGCAAGGTAAAAACGAAAATATTCTCACTTCAACAGACAAGTTGGTGGGCGTCAAAAACAAAATTTTGATTTGGGAAAATACTTAATGAGTTTTATATTATTGCTATGGCAGATAATGCAAATGTTAATATTATTTGCTAGGGATAGAAAAAAATAGGGTGCTGTATCTGGGTATGGAAGAGATAGGCTCGTAAAAGATTGTTAAGAGCGTGAGAGGAATAACAGGAGGGAAAGTCTCTCCAATGTCTTGCGGCGTTTTGTGATAAGATGACAAATGGTTATTGCATTGATGGTTTACCATGGTTCAAATCACTTGCAAGTGCCTTTGAATGGAAAAAGAAATGGATAAATGAGACTTCCGCCAGTAGATGGTGCGACCCAGCTTCAAATCCGCAACACCGCACGCGACGTGGAGGAACTCGAGGTGAATTCGTACAAATTTGCGAAACGAATCAAAGGTGTTTTAAGACACGACAAAAAGAAGAAAAATATTGCAGTATTTGACAATATGAACAATAATGAAATCACCAAAGCCATTCGTGTTCACCTGACTGCAATATGCACCAAGCACTTCCCTACTAAACCCCACCAAACCCCCAACCTACCTCCAAGCCAATGATGACCTGCCTCACACAGAGAAGATGATGACTATATACTACGAACTCCTTCAATTCAACCTTACTGAAGGTGAAGATGGTTAGTGAGATGGGAAAGCTGCGACCAGTATCTTTAACACCTGATCTAAGTAAAATATTAAAGGGGCTAGTAACGAGGGTGATGTTAGCAGACATAAGATGTAATATAGACCAGCGCCAGTATGAAAATATGAAAGGTAGATCTACCAGCCACTATCTCATTTACCTACTAGATGAAATTCACAAGGGATTGGACAATCGATCGCCAAACATCGCGAATATAATCCTAGTTGATTTCAGGAAAACATTCGACTATGTCGATCATAACATAGCTATTGCTGACCTCATTGCGCCGAGATGTCGCGCCCATCAGTTATCCACTTCATGCCAGCTTCCTCACTGGTCGTCTCCACCGCGTTAAATACCAAGATGCTCTTTCACCCTACGCCCTTATCACATGCGGAGTGCCACAAGGAACTCCAGCAGGACCAGTTATCTTCCTGGCACTGGTTAATACCATGTGAAAGGAAATGGAGCGTAGAGCTAAATTAGTAGACGAACTATCGCTTGCCCACATGATAAACATTCGTCATGAAATTGACTACACAGAGATTCACGAAAAGCTGAACGCATATTTTCATTTCAATGCGAGGAAAAACGTATGGAGACAAATCCATTGAAATGTGAAGCACTCTACGTTAACTCAGCGAAGCGTCCACTCGTGCTTCCAGATCTGACACTCGACGGTAGATCTCTACCTGTAGTGCACCAATGCAAACTACTTGGAGTTCACATTAATGACGAATTAAATTGAAAAACGCACGTTGCTGAAATAACATCTCAAAGCAAACCGATGCATATTTATTCTTCGAAGAGATAAAATGTTGCACTTCTTTACGGCGAACCTCGTTACCCTGTACAAATGGTACGTGAGGACCGACCTAGAATATTCGGCACCAGTTTGGCACCTCAGACTGACGGAGGCGCAGCACATGCAAATAGGGCGCATACAAAAGCGCTGTCTTCGAATCATTCTCATCGCTGAATACATCAGCTACGAGGATGCACTCCGCCACCTGCATCTCACGTCACTTAGTAGGAGACGTGAGATACTGACGCTCCTCCTGAGCCACTCCATAATGAGGTCTGCAGCCTCCTCCCTTGGACGAACGGCGAGGTCCATGGGCTGGATAGGCGAAATGCCCACCGTTTACTATCTGTCGGATGCCTTAAGACACGCCGTAAGAAGACATTTTTGCCCTATGTCGTTAACTTAATTAATGAGTCAATGTGAATATGTACCTCAACTTGTTTCATGTAAATGTGTTAGTTTTAAATACGAGGGGCGGTCAATAAGTTTTGCAATTCGGATATAAGGGAATGAGATATGAGGAAAAATGTTTTATTATTTTTCAATATAACTACCCTGAGTTCAATGCACTTGCGCCACTTGTCCCTGAGGCTTTGAATTCCAGACAACCAGAAATCTCCCGACTGCTGTTCAATCCACTCCTGGACGGCGAGCTGAACATCTTCATCGTCCCAAACCGGAAACCTGGCAGTGCAACCTTGAGCTGGCGGAATAAAAAGTAGTCGCTAGGGGCCAGATCTGAACTGTAGGGGGGATGGTTGAGCTCCTTGAATCCGCACCAGCGCAGGACAGCTTGTGCAACTCTGGCCTTGTGGACTTTGACGATGTTGAAGTTCATCATGGGGCGTGAGGTTTCTAGGGACCCAACGAGCAGAGAGACCTTGGTCATGGCCATATTGTCGTGGATGATGTTGATAACACTTCCATGTGATATTCCAATTTTTCGCTAGATTTCTTCCACCTTCACCAGCCGATTTTCGAGAATCATCCTCTCCACGCGGGCCACATTGTCCTCGTGTGCCACGTCTGACGGGCGTGCTGGACGGGGGTCATCTTCAAAGGACTCACAACTATGGTGGAACTATCTATTCCAGCGAGCAATTGTTGCATCGAAGGGGGCGGTGTCGGTGTATACTGTAACCATGCGTTCATGGATTTCTTTTGCATTTTTGCCTTCCTTAGTCAAAAATTTGATCACTGCTCGGTGCTCAACCTTATCCATTGTTGAAATTTTGTGACTGACGATCTGCAATCAGCTACTGCTTCTTAAACAGATGTGGCAGGAGCGTGCGGCTGCAAGTCCTGACTTGTCATAACTTGTCCTAACACCCCCACAAACAGCCATCCCCCTACAGAACCTACTGATTAGTTGGCTCACTAGTATTGTATGGATGACTGTAACTTTTCTGTTAATAAACCGTTAATTATTATTATCATAAATCCGATGACAGATTTGAAATTTTTAGCGTGAATAACCATATGTCCCATGGTCATATAGTTCATTTCATGGCTCTAAATAGGTACAATTGAACTTTACTTCTTTTTAAAAAAAAGCGATGCCTAGACTTGGCGTTTCGCTGCAGGTAAAAACGGGAGGACAGAGTAGATGTTATAGTGGCAAGGATGCTAAAAAGGGGTGGCGATTCTTTTTTGGTATGTGTCTGTTAGCTTTGTTTTAAGGCTTTTTAAAATGAAGGAGTGGCTCAAGTGTGGAAGAATGTATTAAGAGAGCCATTGTTTATGGGTTAAAGGAAGAAAGGTGAATGCAAGAACTACAGTGAGATAAGTATCTTGAGTGTTGTAGATAAATTGTATGAAAATCTCTTAATTTTACGTATAAAAAGAATAACTGATGGCTTATTAGGGGTAAAGAAGTGGAGTTTAAACGGGGTATGGGATGTGTAGATAAAGTATTTTGCAATGAAAAGTTGATGAAGCGATAGAATACGAAATAGAAACTGTATATGTGTTCACGGATCTGGAAAAAGATAATAATCATGTTGATAGAGAAGTGTTATGGCAGGTGCTCTCAATTATGGAATGAGTTAGAGGTGTGAAGGGTATTTATATTGGGTATTACGGATGCGTTAAGATGAAAGATAGACAGACTGAGTGGTTTGAAATACAGGGAGAGTCAGATAAGTCTGTATGATTTTGCCATATCTGTGTAATATATCTATTAATGAACTATTGAAAGAAGTAAGAATAATAGTGAAGTGTAAGCATGAGAGATTGATGAGGAATGGGGAAAGATGTTTGCTGCCTATTTTGGTGTATGCTGATGATCTTGATTTGGTGACTGAGAGTGAGATGTATTTGGAAATGTTGATTTTAGCTTTTGAGAGGATGCGTGAGATGAGAAATCTAAAAGTGAATGTATAAATGAGCAAAGTAATGGTATGTACGGGTGAAAGTGGGGAAGAGTCATTGCTGTCTAAGTTAAACAAGCGCGAAGTTTTAAGCATCTAGGATGGTTTGGAAGTGTAAGTGATGCAGATGAATTAGATTGCGACCGTTTTTAGTGTAGAAAAGTCTTTGGGGATATTAAAGCACTATTAGTGTATGGTAAGGGTTCGAGTGTTGAATGTGACAGGAAGCTGCATGAAAGTAAGTATTTTATTGCCATCTTGGAGAATGGGAGCGAATATCAAATGAGAAAAGAAAGATATCGAGTGAGAGCAGTGCAAAGTGGCAACTTAAGAGGGATGTTTGGCGAGTGATAGTTAGATAGAGTGATGAAGGACTGGGTAAAAGGTGAAGTTCATGGTGGACGAATAGTGAGACTTTGGGTCTAATTGAAATTGATTTGAGAGGATATGGCCATATCGAGAGAATAAATAGGAATAGATTTGGAAATTGAATATATGAGAGTGAGTGTTAGGGCGTCAGAAGTGTTGGAAGACCGCGGAATAAAGGTTGGGTAATTGAGTGTTTTGGAAGAGAAAGAGCTGACTGAGGCGGGATTGGATGATATTGTGAATGATACCTGTGGGTAAAATGATGCGTGTTCTAGTGCTTAGTAGGGCAGAACGTGAGGGGGTGAAGAACTATTAGTGGAGTTTAAATGTCCTAGCAACTTTTGGGGAAACTGGTGGTAGTGTAATTCTTGAATTCTAGAAGTAGTCTCTAGGAATTTCTTAAGCTAACAATTTCAAAGCCTTTTTTGAACTAGTAGATAATGTATAGGCCTTCCATAACAAATAGGGAAGTCCACAAAAACGGTATTTGGGTGCCACATGAACTAGTTGAAGGACAACGTCGTAAGATGAAAAAGTTTTCTTTTGCTTCGAAATCTCCGTGAGCCATTTCTGAAAAGAATTGTTACAAGGGATGAAAAGAGGATTCTCTATTGAAATATTAAGCGCAAAAAATGGCTTGATCGGAAGTAAAAAGCCTCTACTACTTCAACAGCAGAAGGCGATTGCTTTAGATGCTCAGTATAAGAAAACAGTCAATGCTGTGTGGAAATTGATCTAATTTTGCTGCAAAGTTCGATAACGAAACATCTAAATAAAGCTTTGGAAAAAAGTTTCCTTCATCTTTTAGCCAATAAAGGTATACATATATGTTATTGGTGTCTAGTTTAGTATACAATATATTTCAAATTCATTTTCTTTTATCTTTTAGGCCTTAAAGTGTAACCTTGGAATTTTTTTTTAGTTCATTTTGTCATTAATTGATTAAAAATATATTATATTTCTCATTGATTTTATGAATTTATATAAGTGTTAAACCCTTCATATAAGAATCGGAAGCCATACACTGTTCATTCATGTACGCATTAAGACCAACAATCCTACTGAAATAAACATAATGAAACATTTTGGAAAACTTTTTATAATTTTTTCAACTCGGTCTTTAATAAATGAAATCTAAATTAAACTTCATTTCTATAGGAATTTCAAGCTTAATTTCTACTTATGTATATTTCATTATGACATGCAAAAGTTTTAGCCCACTCAAATTTTCAAAAGTTTACTTCTAAAACAAAATAATTGAATCGTGACCATTTAAAGCATTAATGGTCAAAGATCAATATCGTGAAAATTACATGGACAAATATTGATATTTTAATATTTAATATTATGTACAAATATTCTGTATGCGCGATTATAATTACCATTTTACATATTCCTATATTTTTCAGATGAGAACACATTCATAATTAGCTTTTGTTAAATATTTTAAAGTTTTCTATAATTAATTCCGAAAATTTGCAATTTTTCATTTGGGTAAATGGAAAAAAATGCAAAATTTAGAATGACGAAAGAAATAAATATTTATTTTCGCATTTCAAGATTCTATTATAAATTTGAAATTAAATCATTGAATTCAGTTTTTAACATATGCCTTCTAATATTTCTTTCTCCCTCTTTATCTTACATTGTGTCAATATTTTGGGTTTAGCTTTATAAATCAGTATGCATTTCTAGTTTAGACTGTCTTTTTTTTCTTGACAATATACCAATGTAATATAAAATAATTGTGAATATATATTGTTTCAATTTCTTAAAATTGATAAACTATGCTCATTGATATGTACTAATTATATAATACTTTTTGGTTGTTATTTCAATTACCTAACCCTTTGATTAACATCAGCTGGCGCATATCTTAATGTGATCCTATAATTTAACAAGTGATCCAATTATGTGTTCGGTACAGTATATGGCAGCCGCATCGCTGCCATCCGTGCTGAAATATGGCTTAATTAAGTTAAAGACGCAAAATATTTTATTATGGCTGGATCAGAGGCCAATTGTTTTATGAACAACGAATGATTTTTCCTCATAGATTAATCAAATTGTTTAGTTTATTATAAATATCAATCTTTGTCCTGAAAGAATTCCTTGCGATTTCATTAGGCTGCATATTTTCAACACTCGCTAATTACAAATGCATAAATCATCACTGCACAATCATCAATCATTGTCGAAATGTGATTTGTTCTCACTTGGCTAAGAAATTTGATTTAATTAATTTCACTTTGTTATATAATATGCAACTGAATTGGTGGATGAATTTGAATTTGTGTGAAAGCTTAGAGTAATTCAGGCAATCCCTGTTAAAGACGAATGCACCAAAATAAAATCTATAATAAATAGAGTATGGACGGACTCAGTCAGTCGACCTCGAACGATAGAAGACGTAAAACGGGGAAGCTGTAAAAGCGAAGATTTACGCAAGAAAGAAAAAAATACATGCGTCTGTTGGACTGATTGGAGATTCTTGTTGTTTTGCAGTGGACGGGATATACATATGTCCTAAAGGGTGACCTTACCTTTAATTTTCTTTCATTTCCACCTTTATAACTTTAGTCATTTCACCGATAGGAATTAAGATAACAAGACTATCCAAGCGCCAAGACCCACTAAAAAGCAGGCTTTAATGAATCCCGAAAGGAAGCCTTATTCTGGGGCGCGAGAAAAGGGGGAGCTCTGAGGCACACGAGTACGATATTCTGTTGAAGCGCCTAATAGCTTAGGTGCAGATAGTTAGAATGAACGCGAAGTGCTTAACATAGGTAAGTAAGTAGAGAAAAAGACTGTTAGTCAATTATGTAATATTTGTGCTGTCTATCATTTTTGTTTTTTTTTACGAAAATTCAAGCAACAACACTAGATCTCAAAGAAGCAATACAAAGAAGGCGCTCGAAATCAAGATGACGCGGGAACATCCGTCATTACGTAAAAATGCACCCTAGAACCATCGAACAGAACAAGAAGCCCAGCAATGGAAAGATTTCTGAGATACTTTGCCGATGTCTAAAAGTGGCTCTGGTTAAAATGATTGACATCCAAAGTGGTAGCATAGTGACTTGCAATGCAGCGAAAGAAGTAGAGAAGTTAAAAAAAAACGAAGAGATCAAAGCTCTATAAAAGTTAGGCTTAGTTCTAAAATCCCTTCCCTCCTCACATCACACAAAATAGAATTGTGTTCTGCTGAAAAGTGGACATCTGTGTCGGATCTCACGACAAAGACGAAATCAAGAAAGGGATAGAAAATAACCACGTAAATGGCAAACAAAATCAAGAAAATACGACTTTCACCAAAAGCATATTGACATCCAATTATGCTTTAAATGTTCCGAAATATAAGACCACTCAACACGGAATTATACTACAAAAAACACGATATGTTCGGAAGGCGGCCAAAGAGAACATTAATGGATAGCCGCAGGGACTGAACTATTAACGTGCATCCTATGCTCGCACGTATTAAACAAATGAACACTAGGGAGCTTTGCGACAGCACTAAAAGCCATGCCTAGAAAGAACGAGATGAAGAAACTGTGTTTTCCTAAATATTTCTAAGGCAAAGCACATTAACAACAGTGACTACCTAGGAAGGCACAACGAAAGTAGAGAAAGACGAAACAATGAAGAATCCCATGAAAAAAACAAGAGAAAATGAAAAGTGTACGTAATTAAGCATTTTCCTTCCTAAGAGGTAAAAAATAAGAAGCCGTCAAGACAAAGAAGGAAAGCAAATTCAAGTAGGTATTTGAATTTAAAGCAGGCAAAGAGAATGAAAATGAAATAGAGACACCTCTTCTTAAGAACAGATTACGAGCCTTTTATGGAGACTGTATCACTTTCAACCATGGAATCCTCAAGAAAATGAAGTGTCACAAATTCATTATGGGAACAAAAGCCAATAAACGACCCGCTAGTCAGAAAACTAATGAGAGCAAAGCACTTTAAACCCATCAAATAATGGAAGCTATAAGGAGAAGAAAGCTGAGCATACTACAAGAAAATACAAAAGGCTGAATTGGCAAAACACAACACTCAGGAACCTATTCAGAGTGACCGATCAAGATATGTTCCTAATATCTGAATATCGAGTTAAATCAGGAAGACCACTGAAACTGTTCAAATACGCTGTTATTAATGCTAATCTTACGGGTGAGCATTACGAGTATGACGGGATAGCCATAGCAATCGAAAGAGGCTTAAAAAACACAGCAATTAACAAAATGTATGAGGCATTCTTGGCCCTTAAAATTGGAACAGAAATGATGGATAGTAGTTGCCACAGGCTACCAATCGCCTAGAAAAAACTGCACACCATCGTGCAGGGAAAAGAAGCCTGCCAATGGAAAGAACGGTGAGATACTTTATGAAAACCTTCTATTGCACAACATAATGGTAATATTTGGCATCCGTCTAGTTGCAATATTTATCGGGACCTAAATGCCAGCTGCAGGGGAAACGTCTATCATAAGAGGAGCAAAAGAGGAGATAATTTAGAAATGAAGTTTGAATGAAATATTTTAGAGAGCATAGGGACGGTCTTTCCAACATTTATCACAGGCAATGCTGCGATGAAGTTTGATGTCACTTTAAGCAACTACAACATGCCATTTACCATCTACATGTAGTGACCTTCTTTGGACCTTAATTTTCTTTAATAAATACCCAATACAAATACCAGAGCCAGGGAGGAAAGATTACAAAAAAGCTAACTGGGTAGCTAACAAACAAGAATTCCGTAACTTCATCCCAAATCATCTCTCAGACGCTAACCTGGATTAAATCGATAAGGAAAACTCAATATTAACAAAAACAATCAACGCGGGGGACGAACGAAAAAAAAGCTGAAGCTGAGTGGAAGGAGGAAATGAAAATGAACATTGGACAGCTAAGCAGAAAATACGATAAAATAAAGCTTCCTAAACCGATAAGAGAATGATTTAATGCACTCAAGAGGAACAAAAAAACAAATAAAGCATCTAATAAAAGTGCAGCAAAGTCATAAAATCCGAGTAGAGAGAATGCCTAAAGAACACTGGGAAGTAAAAATATCAAAGGCGGGCCCATGACAAATATAATAATTTAAAACGAACGGGAGAAAAAATTCAAGAAAATATGACCATATAAGAACTATTTCGCGTTCAATGGAAATCTGTCATTCACAACACCAGAAGAGAATGAAGACTTGAATCCAGAGATAAACGAAGTGGTCCATTAATTTAAATAAAAAGCTCCAGTCATCACAGGAATAACCAGAATAAATTTTAGCAAGGAACCGGACAACATCGTAGAGAGATTAAATAACAGCTTCAACGCGTGCCGTTCACCGGTGTCAGATAGAAAGAGACGCGTAGGACGGAAAGAACCGGTGATCGGCTTCTTTTGAGGTCACTTCCGTTCGATAACACAGCCTATAGCAAGCATAATCGTAACAACGAGAGGTTCAGCGAGATGGCGTGAAGTTTAAAATTTACTTCCGGTGCCCCTATATATAGATAAAGCAAAATCCCCCCTCATGGCGTCTGTGTAACTTTCCCTTCCGGGGCTCTGTATATATAGTAAATCATTGGCCTGGGTAAATTAGTATTCTGCTAAGAGGAGACGTCGCATAAGGTAAGGCCTGCAGGCTCTGATTGCTGGCCGAGCGTAGGCGGGAATTAAGTTGAGATATTTGTTAAATATTAACTAAAAGATTCATTGCCCTCTAAATAATTTCGCACTTAAACAAGACCCGGCCATAATTTTTGTAATATGTCCCAGTGCCCTGATCGCTTGCAGTATACTTACGAGTGTCTATTTTTTATCCCTTTGAGGCTTCTTCCTCTCGGCCTCCCATACCACATGATTCCGAATACAAGAAAAAAAGAGGAAAAACAAGAAACAAACGAGAAAAGATCTCTCAAGCTCAGCTTCGTTCCCGGAAAATACTCCCTCGATCCTTACTTTCGAGGCTGACTGTGGTTACGGGAATGCAGCCTGTATTTTCCGTCATAACTTCGAACAAGCCGAGTATTAAACGGCCTTAAGTGCAAACCTCACTGTTGGAAAGTACTCAAGCTAAGTGCGCCCCCTACCCCTCGTGTTCCTCTCGAGTAGCAGCCGAATCTTTGGGTGGCAGATCCACTCGGAATTGTTGTCGGTCGTGTGCGACCGAGTGTGTATACCTTGATGTCCATTATTTTATTTTTGATTTATCTTTCTCATTTCCAGTATTTTATTTGTGTTTGTACAGTAGTAGTTTGTTCGCCCAGTTTGATATACAAAACCTTCTAGATAGTTGAATTAATTCTGCCAAGTATAATTAATCCTTCTTAGAAATTTATTGGAACCCAAATTTCAATTGCATTATTAGAGGCAAGGCTCAACTGCAGCGTTGCCTTACATGCTATAAGCCAATCTTTCCGAGACAAGGCAAGCAAACAGAGCTGAAATCACGTGAACAACCAAGCCACCTCAACAGTTTTAGGACTCTATCGGTATTGAATTTCATGAGCAAAGTTTTCGAAATAACTTTAATCGAATACTGAATGATTATCTCAAAGAAAATAACATATAATCATTACTACTTCAGATTCAGAAGAGAACGATACACTATAATGGCATTAAGCATAATAACATGAAAATAGTCACGTAAAAAACAGAAAAAACAATATAGATCTAGTCCTGAGAGATGTAGAGAAAGACATTGAAAAAGTCTGGATCAGAATAATACATTATAAGATCTTTAATCTCCAGATAAGAACTAGAATTCGGAAAAGAAGGTGGGCTTTACTGGGTGGCTGCCTCAGTCATACACTCTATTCAATTTATACACTTCACCTGAAACCACCATTAATGCCTGAATGTTTAAGCAAACAGTTCGTGGATGCCATAAGCCAGCTCATAGTCACACCGTAAATCTAAATGGCATTAGGAAAGGAGGTACTTTCATATCCTCCCTTCCCAATCACAGCGAATCAAAGAATAAAAAAAGGAACTACAGGGGATTAGGAACAAAGCTCTTTACTTAATTGCAAATACGGGGAGAAGAGAGCAATGGAATCAGCGAAGTTTGGCATCAAGATGCAGGAACAAACCCGCTCAATATCAACACCAAGAAAAGAATGGAGAAAATAGGGAAGAAAATAGAAGCACTACCTCCAATGTTAGCAGAGCATTCTACCATCATAGCAGAAAACACCTTTAACATTCAATTTCCCAGCGGGAAACATCAGCTGAGTGTTGAGGAAGCACATTTATTTACTTAAGTCAAGTCACTAACCAAATATGAACAAAAAGACGACAAGGACATATATCCGGATCAATACCACAATAACCGACAAAGATAACCAAACAGTAATGCCGAAATGATACCCTTAGAAGTCAACCCAAATTGAACCAAACTACACAAAATTGAACAACCAATTAGTTAAAACGGTGATAATTGGATAGATACTAAATAAAATAAACTGATATGACCATGACCAAAGTTAAATGAAGCTTAATTGTTTAAAATGTGATTTATGAAAATTAAAATAAGTGAAAATTGGAAAGTTAAATCCTAAATAAATATTCAAAAAATAAACACTGCAACATAAACTAAAAAAAAACCATTCTACCTAAGCTCATAAAATTTAAAAACACATAATGGCATGAAAGCCAGAATAAACATATGAATGAAAGAGAAACTGCAAAAGTTAACAGAGATTAAGTAGTTCTCTCCTTATCTGTATGAAGTTGTAAATGTAAAAGTGGAATAAACGAATTAAAAGTGATGGATGCAACTGAGTAATAGAGGTTTGCGTGGTTCGGAATTGACGACAAGATTAGTAAGTAGACAAAATGGAGTTGTTCCATTCTAATCATCTATCCAGTATAAGAATAAGGCCAAAATGGATGAACCGCAAGGAGAAGTATTTAAGCCATGACCAGAGCCAGAAGAGGAAAATCGAAGCATGATTCTTTTCGATTTTAATACATGTGCAGTGGAATAGAAATATGTAAATATGTGTGTCTTATTTGCATGCGAGCCTCATTACAGAATTAATCAGAGCAGACAGTTTAGGTCCATTATAACCATCCTTACTTACTCTGAAATAACTTAATTTCTAAGAAGTTTCTGATTACATTATCAATCACTGCTTTGGACGTGTCTAAGCAGATTGCAATTTGTTCTCTGGGGAAACGCACAAGTTAAGACTGAAAACAAGGGTTCAAGATTACTTTAGCATCTTCGTAGATTTATGATTCGGAATCCTAAATCAAGTTCAGATTATAACTGTTTCCTCATAATCATTTGTACATAATCTCGTACATGTGCGATTCTTTTGTTTATTACTAATGGAAAGTCTAAATCATCTAATGGAATATTTTAAAGATCGTAAGGTTCTCTTTTGCGAAACGCTGGAATATTCTGGCAATGACAAAAAGAGGAGGAAACCAGACAGAAGAAGAATCGTAAGAAACACAAAGGGTCAATTGAAGCAGAAAACACCAGCTTAGTACCAATTAGTACCATTTAGTAATCTTGCATACTAATCTACCTCTCGCACATATGCTAAAATATTATTATTATTATTATTTAAAATTGAAAAGAGAAAAGCAACGAGGGCATATCGGACACTAAGTGTGATAGGAGTATTTTGTAGTGATTGTGGTGAAGGTGGGTGAAGTGGAAATGTATGGAAGATATATATAATTTGATTAGACTAAAGAGGAGTTCAATTGAAACACGCTTGACTGATATGGCACCTAAGTGTCCATACTTAAGTAAAATTCCTCAGCAGTAGTTGAGGCCAGGAGGGCACGCCTTGTTGGATGTATCAGATCCAACATGATTGCCAAACCTACGCATTATAATCACTTGTGGCAATAAATAAATATTAATAAAAATAGAAAGAGGAATAAGTGAAATGAAATATCGGAGTAAGGAATGATGCCAAAGGATCCTCCCCCTTAAGAGTGCCAAATAGGCCAACTTTAGAGTGCCAAAGTTCCAATTTTATAATCTGCTTTGATTAAAAGTTGCAACTTTCATTCGCTCAGAATTGAAAATAAATGTATTTCATGCAATTAATTTAATATATTAATACATTAATAGATCCATTAATTAGCTTGCTGACGGTCATTGATGGGAAATTGAAATCAAGTGTTTTGCAGAATTCAATCGACATGGATTTTTTTTGTCAACATAAAAAGTTTCATTTATACAAAGTAGTACTTACACACACCACCATGGCAACGTAGAAGTCCTTACATACATCACAAGGTGGAATTTATGTACTTTACCGAGTAGTACTTACACACACTCCCATGGTGACTTAGAAGTCCTTACATACCTCACAAGGTGGAATTTATGTACTTTACCGTGATGCCACAGTGGGAGTTTTTAATTGTTCTATCAGTTTTAATTATTATCTTACCCAATCTATTTGAGTGTTTAGTACAACATAACTTCGCGCTATCATCAAAGGCTTATTTAATTATGTGTTACAACATGTCTCTTCCACATCAATTAGTAGCATGGGTACCCGCCGTTGCCTGGGATTAAAAGTCCTGTCGCAAATAAATACAGATGGAAATTCTTATATTGTGGCCCCCAAATATATTTACTTGCTGATTTTTATTATTATTTGTCGGGTGAAGGCAGATTCAGGAGAGTTGCGCACTTTCCATATCATATGTATATCATATGGGCAATATATGATTAGTAAACGTTTCACTGCGCGCGCCCGGCAGTTTACGCGCACGCGTCAATGACCGTTAGTTATGAAGGAACGTCCTTGTTGTCGCAGGTACAGATCGAGCGCTTTATAGATACAGATTATCGGTAGTCGTACCTCTCCCTCTTTAACTACGGCATTGGGCAGAGTAGAAATAGGGCGAGGAAAGTCCAAATTGGTTGTTGTTACTCTCCGGATGGGAGTCAATATTTAGGTCTATTTTTGAGGAGGCTGTTGTTTATTTAGCGAGACGTGGTTTCGTTCGATGATCAGTTGTAAATTCCGACGGCCATGCAAATGAAAAAGGTGGATTTATTATAAAATGAGCCAAAGATTTTATCCGTTTTATATACATAGATGCCTTGTAACTACACTTTACCAACTGCCCCTCTTTATTTCTTTTGCACAAATCAATATCCTTCCTAACTTCTTGAGTTTCTCTACATTTGATCGCCTCTATTTTCCCCTTCGAATAAACTACTATCGGTGATTCCTTGTAATATAATATTAAAAACAAATATAATGTAGCCACCGGGGCACCATTGCCCGAGTTAATACGTTGACGCTACATTTCGCTTTAAAGAGAAAAACTTCATCATAAAATATAAAAATATTTGTTTTAATTTATTTTTATTTCGTATAATATATTGCAACCTACATTATTATCTAAATGCATCGGTAACCTCAAGATTCTCTAAAAAAAGTGGTATTTGTAACATCATATATTTGATGCGTGGAAGTTAAAACATTTCTTTTCCACATTTGGGACATGCAACTACGGACTCAAAAATTGTGATCAGAGCTGTTTCTTGATAGATTTAAGGTCATTTTCTTTCTCTCTTGAATCGTCGATTCGCGTGGAAAAATAAAACAAAGGAGCAAAAACATAAAGTAGAGAGAATATGCGGTGAAATAAGAGAGTTATGGCAGGCGCCATCTGGCACAAATGATTCGTATATCTAGCAATTTTGAATACACCGCTAAAAGTATATTCCAAGAGCATTGTGACGTAAAGACAGGTTGTTAAACCCCATTTATGTTCCTCATCTCAGTGGAAGTCACAAAATACACCGCTTCCAGAAATGTTCGTTGAGGTTGTTTAATCTTCAAGGGAGTCGTCATCACTCTTGCTCAAAAGTGTAAGAGATGAAGATTTGCTGCAACGTTTTGAGATGATAAGAAAGAACATCTCACCAATTGTTGGCAGAAATGGAATAAACATGACGAGGATCTCCAATAAGTCAATGCTCCCCTCACACGTGATTAGATTAGTATTGGGAGTTACTGGGCCCCAAAACGTGACATTACACTCTGCCAATGCGCATTCCCAAACTGGAATGTTGACAATCTTAAGAGAAACTTTTGTCTGAACTTGTGTCATTTTGTTGAATAATCATAGTAAAAGTAAAAGAGATTTGACAATATCTTATGAACACTACAAATACATGAGTGTGAGAAAAAGATGTATCGCTGTCTCCACGTGAAAGAGGAACAATTCAAAGTACATGACAAAAACTAAATAAAAATCCTTTCTTTTGGTACTTCATCCCTCTAATATGTTAGCCCTTTATTGCTCGTGCCATCCATTCACATTTCGAAGTCTTCATCTGGAAAACTTATTATTGAGTCCATATATGATGCACTTTTGACATGAATATTGAGTACACTCTGGAATGCAGTGCAAATATACTGCTTTGGAGTCTCTGTCGGATAGTCTGAGGATGGCTCAATGAACGTCCTTTCTTTTGCTTAGATATGGTACCCCTTTCCTTATATAGTTAAACCTAAAATATTTGCAAGCCTATTGACAAATCAATTGATATAAAGTATATTTAAAGGCATCATAGATTACCCTTCTCTTTCGCTGGACACTGCCACTTCGTAGTCGGTAATCTAACCGTTTTTTAAGCAGCCTCTGCACAGTGCATCCGCATCTCTCAAATAATTTCTTTAAAACAAGGGATTTTTTATCTCTTGACTCACGCTTTCTTCACTTATCTTCACTCATTCTTTTACGATTCCTTTTCTCGATCAGCATGCTATCTGTACCATTTAAGGTTGTATCCTCTTATTATCTCGTCTTCATGCTCTCCGCTAATTTGAAAGTCTTCGTTTTATCGAAAGAATATTGAATTCCTTCGTCGATTTTAGGCCTGACATATTCTTATTAACTTAAACACTAAATCTATTCCTTTTCGTTAATATTCACATTTAATAAATATAATGTTTGCGATGTTGTGTCACCAAAACAAATTTCGACCGAGTCGCACATTCTCAGGCCAAAGAATGCGAGATAGACGTAATAAGAAAACATATAAAGAATATCACAATATATCAGACCTTAGAGCAGGGATGTGCAATAATTTTGAGCAGCGGACCACATTGAGGCCTATAAAAAGCTTTCGAATACATATAAGTTAATTGGAATTACCTCTGTGCATTTGTTTGCATATACTACATATCCATAGATAATAGCAACACATTAATAACTAAGAGTAAGTTTTTTTCAAAGGTGTTCCAAAGTTTGATAATTAATGTATCAGGTGAGATTTTGAAAAAAATTTCAATAATTAATTTTTAATATTTTGTGGAATTCTGAAATGATACGTGGGGCGCAGTTTGCCCACTTCTGCCTTAGAGAGATCGTTACGGTAAAAAATATTTTTGCATATATGGCAGGGCCGGAGGGCCCATTAGAACCGCAGAGACCAATTCGTTAAAAGAGTTCAGACACTCAGAAGCATTGATTCAAGCTCCACTCATGGCACAAAACTATAGGGAATTGAGACAATAGAGCTAATCTCATTTCATGAAAAATGATAAGACAATTTCGTAAAAGCTCCAATCAGGAAAAAAGGACAAGAGTGAAAACAAACACTTCAATAAAAAAGATTATAGAGAGAAGAGAAGAGGAAATGGGATAATAATATAGGCTAAAGAAAGCATGGGGGATAATGAGAGGAAAAAAGACTGTGTTATGTTACCTTCTTACCAAATTACGTTATCGGAAACGCATTGCAAAATTGAATATTATTACGTCTTTGAAAATTTTGCCTTACTACAAAATTCACAAAAATGCGTTTTTAACGAGCTTGGGACCAGAATTTTTTCTCCCATTCGGGCAAAGCTGCCTCTGCGCATTTTGGTTTAGTAATAAGCCTGCCCCGTCCCGGCGCCTCCAGCCTCGAACTTCTTTTTCTAAAATTTGCTTTCTATTCATCTCGTGTCAATTATTCTCTGCTTATCGCTTTGAATGAACTATATTCGCTTCGTGATAAACAATTGAATTCGGTTTTATACTCTTATCGCTTTCGTCTGGAACGTCACGAATAACTTTTTATTCATTTTAGCAATTAGTTTTCATTCCAACTTTAAAATTGTATCGTGACTGAATAAATGAACGAAAGAAAGAATGAGAGAGAGAAAGTTTACTGCTAGTTTGCCAATATAAAAGCTATATTTTTTTACTGATCACTGAAAAAAAACTTATCTCAAGTTTTTAGTGTTTCGGAAAAATGCAAACTTGATGTTTGAAATCTAATCTTAGAAAAAAAATTATCCTGTTGAGAGACCTTTTTTGTGCAATTCTATGCCTCAATTTTGAAAGAAATCAACACCATTTACCTTTCCTTTATTCTCAGAGTCACAACTTGAAAACAAATTTGCGTGTTTTCTTAAAACTTAGTTAACGAGACGAATATGGAAACAAAAACAATAAGTAATTATCATCACTATAATAAATTATTTAAATGATGTAAAAAAGTTAATAAAGGATTAGTTTAAGTTATTGCTTTCCATCCCAGTGGAAAGCAATATGCTAAAAGAGATTTGGTCTAGTATGTTAATTTGTTCGCTCTGGATGCATCAACGAACGGCTGATAGGGTCGCGTGACGTCATCTGACCCAACAACAACTGAAATGACTTTTCCAGGGGCGTTTGATGTTACATTGCTGTAAAGAGACAACCGATATGTTAGTGTACCAGTGCCGTAAAAAGATGGAAATATGTGAGTACTTTTGCTATTTTTATTTACTCCGCATTATTTTCTATTGATTAATTGAGCTTCAGAACTGGACTTCTTAAAACGAAGTTCAGTTTCTCCCACAAGTCAATTTAGCTAAAGTTAATAAAAATCAAACAGTGTGGAAATGTTCATTAAATATAAATGAGGAGGATTTCTACTTTGTTTGATGGTAGTTGATGTGCCTAAATCGTAGAGGAATGTCACACCTTAAATGCCTAAGTGTATATCTTGCAACAGGATCTCAGGTGCAGCATGGACAGCATGCTGCAAATGGAAGTGAATGACATTTTAAGGAGTCAGTTATGAAGTTAAATTAATCCCTACTTTTGTATAATACAAGGCTGATAATAAAATAATCACTATTACTTAAGTATTGCCAGCAATTTGTACGTCAGGGGTAAAAGAGTTAATGATATTTAATAGTTCATTTGGGAAGCAATAGCTCAAAGGGATTACTAGAGCGTCTAATTAGAGTCCGAAAGAATCATGGATACGGATCAAACACGTATTCCACCTGATATCTTTGAATTCCTAATGAAACCTCAAGAGAATGATTAACGATAAGAGAAAACACAGGTTTTAAAGTAACTGCAGAATGTCTTAATCGTGGAAGAAAAAGAATAAATTAGTAATTATGTGAACGCTATGAGTCTAATTAAAATCAACAGTGGCCGATGTAGTGATGGTGGTGGAATTCTTGCTACTTTCCAGACTGCTCTACTTGATACCGAAAGTAGGGTCTAAAACCCCCTGCAGACATCCTAAAAAAGAGAATTAAGAGGCAGAAAAATAATAAGCTGGACGGTAGCGGAGGAATACGTGTGCCGAATCAGAGTGACGTTATTTCGAAGAGAAAATTAGATCAGCGAATGAAATATGGCATAGGATAGTTGAATCGGAATGATGCCATAATATAGGTCGTCAGAGAGTGAAGATATCACCTCAAACCAGCAACATATGGCAAAATATAAAGTGGTCATAAGGCCTGTCCTGATTGCTTGTTAGTTGAGAGAGGCAGTTTTACGCGAGTTAGAGAAAAGTGGATACTCCTTTTGTTGGACTTGGCAAAGAATCAGAACGTTAATTGAAGCTTCTGCACGCACCGTTGACACCGTACTGCGAATTTTAAAGTTAGTCGTTGCTGAATTTATTTTAATGTAATAAACTGTGGTTTCATTGGGATGGAGTGGTTGGAATAAAGTTGGTTTTGTTATATAAATATGTATATGTGATCTTTGCTCGGTGATATTTAAACTATATAAATCTTATTAAAAATATCTAAGAAAATTACTTGTAGCACACAAATTGCTCGGCCGTGAAGCCTACATTTAATATTGAGGATAAATCCCAGAGCCACGAGAAACGGATGCAGCATCTTTTGATTTTTCACAACGTTTCGAAAACTACAAGTTTTTATCTTTAGGCTAGAATAAGTTTACAAAGTTAATACATATAAAGAAAACTGGAAAGGGCTAACAAGACATCATTTTAAAGAGTGACCAATTATAAAAGATCAGTAAAATGTACTATAGGTTAAAATTTTTAAATATGACTTGGCAACAGTTAGATTTGCTTTAAAACTGACTCAAAAAATTGCTAATACATAAGAAGAAAACTTAAAAAGGCCAACAAGACATTATTTTAAAAGGTGACCAATTATAAAATATCAGTAAAATGTACTATGAGTTAAATTTTTTGTTATTAATTATGACCTGGCAACAGTTAAATTTGCTTTAAAACTGACTCAAAAATTAGTTAATAAATTTAAGGTTTATTGCAGAAATTAATTAAAAACTATAAAAGAAATTGACCTGGCATTATTTAAAGATAGTAAATTTAAACTTTTTTTTAATTTTGTAAAGATTGTAAGAGTTAAAAAAACATTTAATATAAAAACGGTAAATTTGGGTACTTACTAAAGTGGATCCATCCTAGAGAGTGAATGGTGGGTTTAACAAGGGGCTAGTATTTATAGGTTACAGTGACGCTTGGTTTGTTAAAAAGCAAATCAACTAACAAACTATAGTTAAAATTAGTTAATTAATAATGATATTGCACTTAAATCCTCATTGAGTGTAGGTTTGTAGTGTTTGATATATAAAGATTCGAGGGTTCTTAGGCAATGTTTGTTGTTGTTAAAAGCTAATAAGTATTTATTCATTAATTTAATAAGTAATATAATTTCCATCAGTTTCTACCATTATCTCCATCTTCAATCTCTTCAAGTGATTCTCGAATCTCCTTAGCGGGGTGGGGGGGGGAAGGGAGAGTTACTCATTAGCTCACATTCGAAATTGTTAAGATTTTCTGATATGGCGCCACACGCTGTCTACATAAAAGAGTTTTCTTCATCTATTGGTCAATACTAGCTTTTTATCCTTCCGGTGTAGCATGTAAGCAGTTTAAATAGGCTCAGTAAAACTTTTTAGTGATAGTTTATTTTGGGCAACAAGTTCAAAATTGATTCTGCCATTCATATCCTACAAAGAAAACCCTTCGTGGATGAGGATTCATTTTCGCCTGGGCTATAGTTTTCTTCCACATGAATGATCCATTCTCTAGGAAAATTGTAATCACCCTACTCAAAATGGTTCATTTTTTTCAGAAAAAGAGAGACAAATAAATGTTGATTCTTTTTTGCAGCTGTACCTCATACAAGTCATATGTAATCTATTTTTCCAATCCTGAAACTTTGCCTAGCTCTTTAAATAACAATACCCAGTAGACTGAGTTACATTTAGTTTCTCAGCCAATGGTTCAAAAGCTAGAATCTGAATTTCTTCCACTGTTACTTCTAAAAGGCCTTGAACACCGTCCACTCGCCTCCTTAAAAGGCTTTCATTTTAGAGACTAACGTTTCCAGAGCAACAATTCTGAAACCATCTTTGGTACTTCCTCACACTAAATATTCCCTCGCTGTGTACTTAAAAAACACTTTCTGCTATGAAATAGTATTGTTGCCTTTTCTAGATTTCCAAAGCATAACTTTGCGAAAGTGCTCTTTTGGCACTCCCATAATACTCGTATTTATCATTTAACGATAAGACATTAAATTAACTATAATAAAAAGTAATAGGCCAGAAAATAGCGATTAAGTTATGTCCAAATGTGAGCCTTGGACCTTAGTAGACTAGACTAGTATAAAACAAACCTGCTTTCGCTATTTCTATCTATAAAATAATGATAAACATGAAAAAGACAGATTAATTATGAGATGACCATACATATATTTATTAGGAGTTATGCTGTTGTTTTTCGCTCACTTTCACTTCCCAGCTTATTGAATTTGAATAAATAATTATAATACTGTAAAGCCGGTGGAATGTCGTCAGTGAAAGACTGGCCTCTTCTTCACATCCCGTTCTGGTTGGATAAAATATTTGGGATGTTTGAATTCAGTAGTAGAGGGTGTAACGGGCGTTCTTAGCGCTAGCAGACGGAAGCCTTACCTAGAAACCACTTCCTAAATGAAACTTCCTTAATTATGCGAAGTACTCTATTCTATTCCTCGTCTAAGATCTTTGATGTCAATCCGTGAAGAGCTATACCAAAATTATTGTCTTTACTATTTTGCGAGCAGGAACTACAAGCGATATTGTTATCTTGTTTTATATCTTGTTCTTCGAATAAGTTAACAAGTAGTGTAAGGATTGATATCGAGAGTGGTACACTGGTACGGGACCAAGGGATCAACGTCTCTAGAATTGTGACCACTAGCTTCATTTACAATGAAATTTGAGGGTTATATAGCAATTTGAGCAGAACTGAGATGTGCTTAGTGAACATTCTTTTATCAACCAAACTTGGTTCTTTTAGTTGATTAGGTGAGAGAAGAAGCCACGTACATTTGAGATAGTATGTACAATCAAAGGCCAAAGGAAGAGATTTGGGATTCGCTTAAAGTATTACGATAGAGGCAGGTCAACCTGAGCGAGGGAGATAGGATGTTATTACCCTCGAGGGGTTTCGAATTTACCTGAGGGGCAAAAGATGGTGGGAAAGAGAATGCTTGGAGCGTGGGACAGCATATGGGTGTGCATAAAATGCCGGAGGCAAATTACTCACCTTTACTTTTACTCATCGACTTCAACAAATTTCATTTTTTTTAAAAGTGTGGTCGTTGCGCATCATAGACGCCAAAAGGCACTCCCGCTCACAAATTCCCTTCATGCCCATCTATCTTGCAAAATATCCAGCTACGCAGTTTTCCAACCAAATCTCACACCATGACATTCACTCTCATATATTCTCTTCATGAGTACGAGTATTGCAAAAGTCGCGTTACACTCGTTACGACGCTCTCAACAAAAGACACACTGATAGTTTTGATGCATTTAGACACGTTTTTATTGTTTCACGTCTCGCCCTGAACGCAGCATGCGCTCAGGGCGATACCTGAAGGCCGCGCAGACGTTGCGGACGAAGTCCTTCTTCATGCTGGTCTACACCCGGTTGATGGAGGACTTCAATTAGTCAACGTTGCTGTGGCGGACCTTGCAGGGCTTGCCCTCGACATGCGCCAAAACCTCACGCTCTTGCCGCCCCCATTCTTGACGGCCCTAGACACCGTAACCACCGAGGTGTTCTTCTTCTCCTCCGCGATCGCATTCATTTTGAGCTTTGGATTACTTTTGAAGGCCTTTATCGCAGTCAGACGGTTGACAACTTGAGATTTGCCTGAATGAGGTCGATCTTTGAGGTCTTTCTTGTTCTTGAGTCTCTCCGTGACTCTGGGGACAGTCAGCTGGCTAACGTTGAACCGCCTGGCGATATCGAACCTTTTGTGGAAGAGGTCAGGAAAGAAAAGATCTCGATTCTTTTCACTTCCATCTCGTCACAGCTGCACACAAAGGAACAAGTGACTTGTGCTGGAAAAGTAAACTCTAAGTTTTTTCCCGGGACTTTTTTCTCTCACACACGTAAACTTAGGGAGAGATAAAAAAAATGAGTGTAAGCGAACTTCTACACCATTACAACCATATTCACAATCGTCTTCACACCATTAACATCTCTTAATAAGTCATTCTTCACTTTATTTACGTTTGGACATCAAGAATTTATCTCTAGGTGAGCATTTGTACTCCTCTTGCTCGAGATATTTGCTTCTTTCACACCATAGTCTTAATTCCATACAAAAAAGTTGGCACTAGGTTACTCTCTATCAGCTTTCCACCTCCTCTTTACCACAGCCATTCACAATGCACCCTGGATACTTAAATCTTCTCGTTCATTGCTAAGACGGCGCTATCTCATATTACACTCCACCGCACCCGTAGCCGCAATCACCTTTACCTTAGTGCTTTCTGCATTTAATTTTAACCCCTTCCTCTCTCATTCTGGGCCAAAAGCTTGGATCAACACTTCCAACCGTTCTCCCCTTCTTCCTCCTTCCATAGAGGCCGCCATTTGGTGGCTGCCATAATCTCTAAATAACTAGGGTTCTGATCCCACGTTAATCAGTAAGTCCCAACTGAGAAATTAGACCTAACTTAATTAGTGCAGATCGGTGGTAAAAAAAACTACTAATTTGTTTAATTATTATTAGGTGTATTATTAATTTATTATCATTTTCTATTTAAATGGAACACGTTTGCCTAACAACCGAGACCCAAATCTGATAGGATCCCATCACAAATAGAATGCAAGCGACGTCCTTAACTATTTATTCGTTGGCCAAAATAGGCTCATTCATTTTAAAGCTTTTGTCTTATGATTATGAATATATATTTCTAGCTCTTAAGTGGATCTGTACAGATTTGAAGTTCTCATTTAGATGAAGTATTATTATGTGGTTATTAATCTGGGTAATTATAGTTTTTCCATTAATCATGTGATATCCTAATTAAATACCAATTATGACAATTTTTAAAATCTCCCGACTTATTTATGGCAGGAAAGTTGCCATAATTGTCAGTGAAGAAATTTCCCTGAAATATATGTCAAAATGTCCTTTTAATTCATTATCGAGAGAAATAACTGATTCACTTAATGCCAACTCGATGGATGTAATAAACTGACTTGACCTAACCTAATTTGAAACTTTTCAATTATACATTCCTACGGTACCTGAACGCATTCATTGTGAATGATGGACCAATATTTCAATACGGGATAGAGAGCTGGTTGGTGTATTTTTTCACGTTTGTGTTTTTTAAAAAAATACCCGTATTTAAAAAGATTTAAACTCTTCAGGTTTTTAGAAAGGACGTTTAGTTTCCCGCCCTGATGGTCTTGCTGACTGGGAATGGACGCTCGGTGTTTCTTGAAAAGAATTGGTTCTACGGCTTCCTATTATCTATTCATTAATTCAACTCTGAAAGGGTTCATTCATTTTATTATTGGATAAACGGGGAAACCATAAGTATGTATGTAATTATATCATTCGAATGAGAATTTAAAACAACATAAGGGTTTCAAATTTCCTTAGAATGGGTCGAATAGTTATAATTTTATTGCCAAGACAAATAATTCTCGGGTTAACCTTAGGAGGACTTTGGAACTTATATCGTTCGAAAGAGAATGTAAATAAAATAACATAACGGTTTCAAATTTCGTTAGAATCACCTGAATAGTAAAAATATTATCAAAAGATTAAAAAAAGCAAAACAGGCACCGACCGACATAGTGAGGTGTACAGTCAGTCGCACGCTACTAAAAGTTTACCAGCTTTAATTTAGTGAAATTTAAACATTTTCCCTCCACTTAGTTAAGGACTGTTTTACTTGTTTTTATTTAGTTTTTTACTATTAATCTAAATAAAAACATAGATGATGTTTTTAATATATATTTCTTCATTATATACTGACCTTTTGTGATTCAAACTAATCACATATTCAGTGTAGGTTGGTTTTAGTTTCATCTAGTTTTATATAATGTTATGTGGTATATATAGGCTGGTAAATGTTTATTACCCTTTGGTAATGTGGTTAAAGCTTAGAAGACGAATACTATTGAAATATAATTGACTAACGAATCAGAAAATATTAAATTATAAAAAAGTTCCTCTGCTTTAATGATAATTTCTGATTTAATTGTCTTAATTAATATTGCTTCGCCGATTTTTAGTGTTTGTTCCTCGGTGACTTTATTTTGAAGGTTTTGAGTGATGTCAACTATTTTCTTGTAATGGTCTTCTCTCTGTAGTTGATGATGTTACGTTCTAAAAATTATGAACTACGAGAAATAATTTCATTATTATTAAAGTATAATTGCTGAATTACTTATGGCCATATAATCAGTACGCTCAATAAATTAATTTATTACTGAATTGCTCCGAGATACAAAATGTTTGAAGAGAGAAACAGCGTTTTAATGATAAATGAATCCGGTCCTCATCATTGAATTCTAATTAAGCATCTCATTACATTTTTGATAGCTGCCATAAGTTAAATAAATATCATTGTGAATATACATATATATATATATATATATATATATATATATATATATATATATATATATATATATATATATATATATATATATATATATACGAGGGGCGGTCAATAAGTTTTGCAATTCGGATATAAGGAAACGAGATATGAGGAAAAGTGTTTTATTATTTTTCATTATAACCACCCTCGACTTCAATGCACTTGCGCCACTTGTCCCCGAGGCTTCGAATTCCCGACAACTAGAAATCTCCCGAACGCTGTTAAATCTACTCCTGGACGGCGAGCTGGACATCTCCATCGTCCCCAAACTAGCGTCCACGCAGTGCAGCCTGGAGCTGGCGGAATAAAAAGTAGTCGCTAGGGGGCAGATCTGGACTGTAGGGGTTATGGTTGAGCTCCTCGACTCCGCACTTGCGCAGGGCAGCTTGTGCACCTCTGGCTTTGTGGACAGGAGCATTGTCGTGGAGGAGCAGGACATCACGTGTCACCTTGCCGCACCACTTCTGACGGATGCACATCTTCAACGCAGTCAGTTCCTCGGCGTAATATTGGCCTGTGATGGTCCTTTCACGAGGCGCATAGTCCACCATCAACACTCCCTGAGAATCCCAAAAGATGGTGGCCATGATCTTCCCGGCTGAGGGTTGGGTCCGGAACTGGATGGAGGTCGGAGAGCCTCTGTGCTTTCAGGTTTAGAAATAACCCGAAACGTTGAGAATATAGATGATACCCGCATTCTTCGTTTTGTCCTTCTTACTTAATATTAAACTCAATCTTTGTCAAAGACATTATGGGGAATATATATATATATATATATATATATATATATATATATATATATATATATATATATATATATATATATATATATATATATATATATATATATATATATATATATATATATATATATATATATATATATATATATATATATATATATATATATATGAGGGGCAGTCAATAAGTTTTGCGAATCGGTAGGGCAAAACAGAGGAAGGGGGATAGCTGTTTATGGGGGTGTTCGGACAAGTTAGGCCAAGTCAGGACCTGCAGCCGCACGCTCCTGCCTCGTCTATTTAAGAAGCAGTAGCTGATCGCAGATCGTCAGTCACAAATTTTTCAACAATGGAGAAGGTTGAGCACCACGCAGTGATCAAATTTTTGACCAAGGAAGGCAATAATGCAAAAGAAATCCATGAACGCATGGTTGCAGTGTACACCGACACCGCCCCTTCCTATGAAACCATTGCTCGCTGGAATGTGGAGTTCCGCCATGGTTGTGAGTCCCTTGAAGATGACCCCCGTCCAGGATGCCCATCAGACGTGACCAACGAGAACAATGTGACCCGTGTGGAGAGGATGATGCTCGAAAATCAACGGCTGAAGGTCGAAGAAATCGAGCGAAAACTTGGAATATCACATGAAAGTGTTATAAACATAATCCACGACAATTTGGCCATGACCTCGACCTCTGCACGTTGGGTCCCTAGAAACCTCACGCCCCATGATCGACTTCAACGTCCTCAAAGTTGGCAGGAGCTGCTGCTCCTGTACAACCGAGACCCGGCGGGATTCGAGTCACGCATAGTGACAGGTCATGAAACGTGTGTCCATCAATTAAATTGATTAATAATATAAATTAACCACTTATCTATCATCTGCCTCGCAAGGCTAAAACAGGTAGGGCTGCAGCTCACTAGCCCCTGATCACCAGGCGCCCCTGTATATAACCCCTTCACTTCTTTTAATGTTCCCGAGGATATTCGGTTCTTCATGTTTCTAGACATCACCCCTTTTAATGATCTGCTCCCGAAACGTCTATCTACCATTTTAAGGAAATTTTACTGTCAAATCGATTTTAAACTTATATTTATCAACAACAAAAATATTGGCAATTTTTTCAGAGTAAAGGATGGTATTGCCACGCCGTTGAGTTCGAGCATGGTATATAAATTTACTTGCCCCCTCTGTAAGCAGGGGACCTATATAGAAAGCACGGTGCGTTCTCTCCATGCACGATACTGTTCTTACATGGGTATACGCTATAGAACTGGTAAAACATTGAGCAATAAAGAGTATTCCCCCATCAGAAAACATCCACTCTCCGCATTAAAGAATCTCTGTGTATTAAATACAACCACCCAAATTTAAATAATGACGCGTTATCCATTCTGATATTTTTACAACCAACCAAACTGTATTCAATCTTAAATTTCCTGCCCGTTTTCACTTCTCATTGTTATTCGACCATGTAAGGTAATGTTCTGTTTCTTTACTTAGTTTTACTATATTGTTTATTCTTTTCAATTCTTACCCCCCATCCCTCCATTTTATCCTCAAGTTCTGTACCGTTACGGTTATTTTGTTTGCATTTGATTAATATAATTTTGTTTCGAATATTTTCTACTGTTGATACCTCACTAGTTTTCTGTTCGTTTCCTTTTCGTTAACATAATGTTCATTTTAGTATTTTACCGCCGTTTGCGTCAATTTTTATTTATATTGTACTTGTGCTGTAATATAGATTTAACTTTAGATTTCAAATCTGTTTTATAGCTCCTAAAGATGGGTTTAGAAATAACCGTAACTGGACGCATCTTGGCCGAGCGCGCACCTCTCCCCAACCAATAAATTCTCTTTGCCCGAACCAAACCTAACCCGTTATGAATCTTGGCATGTTTGTGTCATAAAACTCAATGGAATATATTTTTAACACTTTTTTCCCCAAATATCAAAGTAATTAAATCTATTTTTTGCATTCATAATAGTTATTTTAAATTTCTATTTCATAGTCCTATTTTCCGTGCCTAAAATGCTTAAGTAATAATAATTATTTCATTTTATTTTTGTTATTAATGAGTTTAAGAAATGATGTGCTTAAAAATGACATTTACTTTCACCTGGAAGCCGATTTTGCAAGGTTATAAACAAAAGAAAGGAGAACTACACAGAATTTAGCACGTTGCATATCTTTGAAAATGAATTGCATAAAGTTGGAAAGTAGACTTCGTATTTTTACTTTCCTGGGGGGCAATTTTTTATTAATTCCGTTGAACAAAATCACTCGGAACGAGACAAAGAGACACCGCGTATCAAACAAAATCCCTTTTTCTCGCAAATTGCTATTTTTAATATTCTTTCTTTTCATGTAGAGAAAGAAAGGAAATTTCTAGATGAAAGCTTTCCAGCATTTCCAAAAAGAATGATTTAAGAGGAAAATAAAGGCTAATCGAAAGTGATTAAATAGAATATACTAAAGCGCGAACTGAATTTATACCATTAATTTTAATCACTTCAGTAATATAAATATGAGGAATTCATCTAAATAAAGGCTGGGATGTGCATTTCCATAGAGAGATTATTATTCTAGGGTGGGCTGGAGAGAGTGGAGAATATGGCCACATTAAGGTCAGTTATGCCTTACGACTATTTCTAAGCCTCTAAATGTAGGGATAGACTTCAAATATACAAAAGTGTGTTCAGTTTAATTATATTAACAACAAATATCAAAAAATCCACTCGAGGTCAACTCAAAAGAAAGGAAAAAGGATGGAAGTCAGAGGTTTAGGTTGGGTAAAGGAAGAGAGGATATAAATAAAGAATTAATTTTACAACTCTTTTTTTTCTCTTCTTAAAATTATTTACAGTCGTGCTTTTACCGTCATTCAGAGGCAAGCCATTCCAAGTATGTATTATTTTATATGGAAAAAGTTTGTGATATATATCAGTGTTAAATGTTTGGTTTATGAGGTTGAAACCTTTATTTTTAGGTGCCCATCTGCTTATCTAGCTCAAATATGAACCAATTTAGTGTTTTAAATAATTATATAATAAGTTGGCCGCGCAGATGTTGATCTTCCAGTAAAACTAAAAGGAGTTACCTCAGTCTTTCTCCATCTGATCTATTTATAAGTTCAAGAATTAATTTCGTTCCTTGACACTAGAAGCGTTCTTATATTAATGTTCTTTTAAATGTATGGGGACGCGAATAGGTGGTTAGAAATGCACCTATGAGTGCAAAATAGTTTGCCATCGGCAGGTTATCGCACCAGAGTAGAGATTAGTAAGATTTGCTGTGATGGCAAAAAGAAAAATGAAGCGATGTTGGGCTTCCATACGTGCATGATGATGCACATGGAGCTACTCACCCAAGCGGGGGTGGGTCGTAGCGCATCCAATTATTACACTCCCTTGGATTGCCCACCTCCCTCCCCCTTGCCTCGACTTTAGAAATCTGCGTTAAGTTAGGTTTAGTTAGGCTAGGTAAGGTTGGGCTATGTAGGTTTAGATAGGGTTAAAAGTTAAGTTAGGCTGGATTAGGTTTGATTGGTTAAGTTGAGGTAGGTTGGCAAATGGGTTGAAGTTTTAACCTTTTATGACCATATAGCGGCCGATACACCTTTTCAACCGTGGAAAATTACATGTAGGACACTATTATGAAGATATAAACAAGTAAGGCTAGTTTTAGGAAGACGAAGCAGAGGCGCTGGGATTATAGCAAATTACTAGATATTGACCAATTTACGAATGATAACTAGCGCAGGTTAAGACGAGTGAAAAGAACCATGAATTTTGGCAGTCAGAACATCCATTTAATAAGAAAAGTAAAGTGAGATACTGATTTCCCAGGAAACCAAAATGAGGACCATCATAAATATAATAATCGATGAATAGGTGTTGGGTCACCCTATTAGTAATGCAGCCTCTTTTTCATGGTTACTAAAATTAACCATTTTAGTAGGATTGTTAAACGAGACGAAGAGTGATTTACGTACAATAATATTAAACTTTCTAGACAATGGATTAGTCCTGAGGAAAAATGAAAGCCACACCCCACAGAAGAATCTCCTGTGGTTTGTTAGGATATGAATAACATAATCCATTTTGAACTTCCTAACTTAAATAAGACTATCACCAATGCGCTTTACTCTGCTTAATTAAACCCTTTATAAGCCGCACTGGAAGAAAACTCCAAACACTAATCAAAAGAAGTAAAGCGCTTTTTCACAAAGGCAATTTTCGAGCTCATATCACATGAGATAGTAATACAAAAGCTTAATAATTTAATTGCATTTGGTCATCTTTCATACTCAACCGAAGTATCCCCATCAGATTACTATCATTTTAGGAATTTGTCATATCACCTGAAGAGAATGAAGATGTCAATAACAGAAGTGGTTGAAACAACGTTAAAATAAAATTTTTAAATCAAAATCAAACGATTTGTATATGAATGGTATTGAAAGTTAATAGAGAGATGGAGCTAGTGGGGGAAACTGGTCGAAATTATATTACTTATTAAATTAATAAATATATACTTATTTAAATATTTTTTCAAATAAGCTGAAATGACGCAGTTAGGTAATGCTGTTAAGATAGCAATCTCTCGCCCCATTGATTCTGCATTGAGCACACTCGGGGAACGAATTCCTAGCGCGGTCGATGCAGATTCAGTGAGGCGAAAGATTGATATCGAGATGCATTATTTACAGTATATATAAATGAGTTTAAAGAGTTGTTTGATTTCTTTCCTAATCTAATGATAAACGTGAAAAGAAATTGTCGCATTACTTATGGAATGACGAAATACATTTATTTATGGACTTTCGCGTAGCCTATGTGTCTAATTGTGGCTAATTTTTCGTCTAAATTATGGAGGCAAGTGAGTTACGAATCCAATCTAGGTTTGGCTATCTTTCTATTTGCGGGTTTATTTAGGGACTATATTTAATTTTTAGTTCACTCTAATAAAAATTCTCCGAAGGCTATGGCAGGAAATCAAGAAGACAGATCGTGCTTCTGGTGCTCCTAATTAAATCTCTTTTAATTCTCTTTTGCTATATTTTTACGAAGACCGCAAAGCGTTAGAAGAGAGAGGGAACTAACCGAGAGATTCCATGCATAGAACCCTTTAAATATCGACCTTACCACGTTTTATGGCTATGTGACAAAGTGCCCATTAACAGAAAAAATATGGTTATCATCCACAAATTGGTCTCGAACTAATGGGAAAAGGTGCATATGTGCACGTTCTGCCACCATTTTGAGTTCAGGTTAGTGTTCTTGGGCAAAATTGTTCGTAATCCGTTCCCTTAGATGAGAAGCAGCACACGCACATTGAGAGCGACTAAATGCATCACTATGGCACGACACATGACTCTGGAAGGCGCTTCCCTATTCTCCTCTAACGAGAGATCTGGAAGAAGCTCCAAGTAAGTGAATAAGCTTCCTCAGAGAATATGACTTTAACAGTCCATTTTTATATTTCTTACAAATCGGAGCCTAACCGTAAGGTTCAGCTTTTCTCGACTTGAGACCTTTCCAATCGGGAGCAAGCTTGTCACTGGAGGCAAACTGATCCTAGAGCTCGGACTTTACCAGGAGGTGGTCTTGGCGTCCATTTGAAGCTATTGGGCGTCAAAACGACTTCTTCACAAGAGTGTAACCAGTCTTTGTAAAGTCACTAATGATTCAAAAGATGATGCTCCTTGATGCAATATTCCTAGCATCTTTGGTACAGGGCAACAATGGTTGAACGCTTTTCTTTGAAAGAACCATTGCGATATAGATTATAATTCCACAACGTCATTCATTTAACTCTGTTTTGTCATCATTTTACCCTTTTGATTGAATAGCGAAACTCCAGGGACTGTTTTTTTGCTAATAAGCCTACAATAATTTAAATATTAGAATAATTGTTCTTATCATGTAACTTTTACAAACGAATGAAAAAAAATATATAAATTACTCTCAATACCTTTGGCCATTCCTGTATATGCTCGAAATCTGACACTTCTAAATTAACGAATAAAATATGTAGCCAAAATATTGACAAAATGAAAGTTGGCTCTTTGCTTGGTTTGTGCTCCAGTTGATATTTGTATTCCATCAGGACTAGAATCTTGCTAAAAAATACACACACACACGCACACGCACACACGCACACACACACACACATAGACAACCAGCCTATATCTCATCCCCAGATTCACCGTCCTCAAATTGTGAGAGCAATAGTGAAAGACAGTTGAAAGGAAGAGAGGATGTGGATAAAGAATTTATTTGTGTCGCGTAGTGTCGGCATTCTCGTGTACAAGGGAGAGCGACAGGCGCGCTTGAGAAAAGAGTTCTTGATGTGCTGTTCGCTTCTCTGCCCTGTAAGGCTTGCGGCCATTAGTGTAGTTGGTGCGTATGCCATTAGTGCTTTAAGGAGTTTTTTTTGTACTGATGTAGCTGTATTTTTTTACTGCTGGGGTAGATCTTCAACAGTATGTTGTTTATGTATTTGGCTTTGGGTTGTATGCTGTTTTGGTGTATTTGAAAGCATAAGTATTTGTCAAATGTTGCCACGAGTATGTTTATTAAGGGTTTGTATGTATTCTTATGGGCATTGTGAATTGCAGGTTGGTATGTGATTATATATTTGTATGTTCTGCATGTAGTGGTCTTGCACGCCATATAGTGTCAGCTGTGTCTTGTGAGTATTAGTGGTTATCAGCCACATCATGTCCTCCTATTCTGTCTTCCTGTTGAGTATTATTTGCACACAGCGCGCGATTATTTCAGGGCGCTATACAGTTTGCTTCTGGGTGTGGTGTGTGGTTTGTGTGGATTATGAAAAGTAAGGTGCCAGTACGCTGCATTGGGGTACTCCCGCGCGTGGCGTGAATGGGCCAGATAATGTGTTGTTGTATCGTATCTAGAACTTCCTGCCTGTAAGGTAGTGCGAAAAGAGCCTTCTGGTGCAGAGAGGCAGCTCCGTGTAGTTGCCGAGTTTCCAACGGATTCCTTCATGCCACACTTTATCGAACGTCTTTTCGACCTCTCTGCTGATAATGAGTGCTTAATGTTGTGCTTGACGTGCTTTTTGTATGATGCCGTAAACGATGTTAACCACCGCGCAGGTGAATCGGACCCTACTGAAGCAGTACTGGGGGGGGGGGGGAAACCAGTTCTCCTCCTCCACGGAACTCTGCAGTCTGGTGTTCACCATACGTTCTAGTATTTTGACTAAATGCTCTAAGAGAGCAATACGCCTGTAGCTGTTTGGTTGCTTTAGGTGCTTGTGTTATTTGTGGAGTAGAATTTTCTTTGAGGCCTTGATCATTTTTGTGGCTTTGATGCAATCCTTTGCTTCTTCAATGGTGAGTGGAGTGATTTTATTATCGAACATTTCAATTGCGATAAGGAGGGCTGGCTCCAGCTCGTTGGCATGGAGCCGGCTCCATTTCTGAACTTCCTGGAAGTGCTCTTGTGCGTCTAGTTTAGGTTGATCATGTGTTTGTCCTTGATCCCAGTGGGAGCTGAATGCATCGAAGATGTCATCCGTGTTTGTGAGCGTGCAATTGTGTATCTGTAGTTTTTGGGCTTGGGAGGGTCCGTGCCCATTATACTCTTGATGCGCCGCCAGAAGAAGGAGGAGTCAGTGTAGCGAGCATCGCCGCAATGATGATGACTTCACCCCACTGACGGTTCCATTCTAGCAGCAGGGAATGTAGGATGCAGGCACGAAGGAGTGTAATATTTCGTTCTCGTGGGCCTCTGCCTTCGTGGTTGTTGAATATTGCGATGAGTCTTTGTGCGTGTATTGAGAAGGTGAAGTGTTTTATGTGTTTGGACGTATTGCAGGAAGTTTCTATGGTGTCTATGAGAACCTTCCAGTAGTTATCTAGTTATGAGGAAATGGTCCCCTGGAGGTTGAGGTTGCGTGGTTTGTGGGTGGTTCCAGAACTCTAGCCAGTTCGTGTTAGTGTAGTCGTATATAGGCGATATAGGTAAAAGTATCGTCGATGTTTGTAGTAGGAGACAGATTGGAATGTGGTCGGATGATTCGACTCTTCTCAGGCGTGAAGTTGCCAGGTATCACGATCATGAGGTTACCAGTGGTCGCTGGTTGCGCTAAAATGATCTGCAAAACTTTAGATGTAAGGGAGTCTATAAAACATGGATTTTTGATATTTAGTGGTTGTTTTTAATTAAGCCCAAGTGCCCTTACTACCATACGTATATATTAGCTCCTCTTACAATGGCGATTTACTTCAATTTAAAGCAAATACGCGCATTTTTACACTCCCAGTTGCTCAGCTGAAGTGTTCTTAACTGATCTGAACCCGTATCAACATTGTTTGTATAGAAATTTGTTCGGTTTAAATTAGTTTGTCATAAGTAGTCTCAAATAATTAATGGCTTCACGCAAAGGTTGATTTATATTATTAATTTTTAGTTGCGTGCGGATCTATATCGCACTATGTCGGTCTTTTGGTCGTTCCCGATTTTGCTTTTTTTTTTAACATCATAACTATTCGGCCGAATTTAACGAAATTTAAAACCCCTATTTTGTTTTACATTCTCTTTCGAGTGATATAAGGACCTCCCAAGGTTATCTAGGAATTATTTGGCAATAACATCATAAATATTCTGCCGATTCTAAGAAAATTTGATAACTTTATGTTGTTTTATATTCTCCTTTGAATGATATAATTACCAAAGTCCTCACAAGGTTTGCCCTGGAATTATTGAAAGTTTGAACGTCGTAATGTCATAAATCAGAATAAGTGAGAGCACGCGACTTTGGTCAGTAGACCTTGTTTTTCCTTTTAGTTTGTACTTAATCATACCTTTGGTTTGTTTAGTATATATATAGTTCCTTAAACATGTCATAATGTTGTAATTTTATGATTTTTTCATTTTATAATCAATATTATATCATATACTACATATATATATATATATATATATATATATATAATATATATATATATATATATATATATATATATATATATATATATATATATATATATATCATATTAGGCATGTGTAATGACATTTCTGACACAAAACTCAAAATTTGAATTTGTCTATGTATTTATAGTATTATGCTCTTTTATTCAATTATGTACAAAAAAAACTGCATTCTGTAGATATAAATACCTAATAAATCCACATATATTGTCAATTTTAATTTATAAATACCTTGTTTATAGATTCTGTAGTTAATCATTGACGTTACAGGAATTAGCAGGACTGATGGAAAGAGAGGTGGCAGACCCGCTGGTAATTTACATTACCACTCCTGAAATAGAGAAAGAATTAGATGAATATTGTGGAGAAGATAGCGGAAGACTTTTGAACAACTGAACTTCATAAGAGTGATAGCGTGCCCCCTTTTATCATTAAGTGCATGTAATTATTGTACCCCATAAACAAGTCCATGGACTGGCGAGAGAGAGCGTATGTTGTATTTCTGAAGATTCAGAGGAGAAAGATGGGGTGAAAATATTAGCTATGTACGTGATAACACACTCAGGAGCTACCTTAACCCCCTTGGGTGGTTGTTCACCATGTTCACGAGTAGACGACTGAGGGGATAAAGTTGGGGGTTAAAAAATTGACTATGTGCGTAATAAATCAATCAGAAGATACCCTACCCCAGTCGCTCTCGCGGACTGACTGGAAATCAACTCTCAAAGATTGCAAGTCAAAACCTTCTAAAGGACGTGTCAAATGAATTAATGATTTCCTTTGTATCAAATAAGATATTAACCATAATAAACATAATTAAATATCATTTAAGTGTCCAGAAAGTACACATAAATAATTCATTTTATATTATCATAATTTTCTACAGATTTATTCTAATATTTGATTTCAATAAAGACGAATATTTTCTTGTAATTTGGTTAAACTATACCTTCTATCTTTCTAACTTACTACACATAGAGGGTGTACATTATAGCAAAATATGAAGAAGAGTCAGAGAATCAATAAAAGTCTGCTTTTGTGATGTGTGATATTTTGATTACACGTAACATCATATTCCCGTCTCTTCTTTTCACTTTTTTCATTCCCGATACACAAGGGAGGAAGAGTCCGTCACGCTTCGTCTGGTTGATGGTTCTTTTTTCCTTGGAAGTAATTTTCTTCCATTAATTTTTCCTCAAATTATTCTTTCCCGTAATTTAAGTCTTAGATTATTTCTTAGATGTAGAATTAGGTGGAAGCAAAAATTTTTCCAGTCTGTTTTTTTTTTTTTCAAAAGAGCGCTTTAGAACATCCGCGAAGGCTCCCGGGTTGGTATGGTTAGATAGATGGTCACACATAATGAGCGATATCATCTCCCTGTCTGATTTCCCAATTATCTGTAATTCCATTCTTAATCGTTTTGAGGCTTTGTTGCTTCAACGTGTTGTATGCTCTTTCATTTGCTTCGCATTTTTCATCTTCTGCTTCACCACCTCTTTTTTCAAAGAACATTAAATAGTAATAGCGGTGTGTTCTGTACTGCTGCTCGGACATTCTTGGTTTGGATTTTTCCATGCAAACCTGGTTGGAGGCAGCCATTACTGTTATGTTTATTAAAGGTGAGACATTTTCTATATACATCAATGTGTTTTATTGATATTTTTCGCCTGGTTTTGGTAAGTTTTTGTCTAAATTCCAATAAACCCATGGTTCTTTGGCCTTTTCTTGATTTCGCTGGTTTTTAATGTCACTTTGACTGTGTCGTAACTGGAAGATAAATTCAATCCAAGAAAAATAATTGTTCTTCGGACTAAAATCTTTGGTTAGGTTCGTAAATCTAGCATGGGGATTTTGAATCGCTCCTGAACAGTCTCTGGTACCATATTCTCCACGTCATTAGTTTCAGGGCACAAGACCGTTAAGCCAAATGCGATGTCTATCATTTGAACTAGAGTCATGTTAAACAGTCCTTAAATGACTAGGGCATATTAGCCCTTTTTGACATTGTGCCTTCCCGAAAAGTTGGGAAAGAAACGTTCCTGTTCTGGTCGGGAATCAGAGTTTGATTTTCATGCACTCAATCGATTTCTCCTTTACTGTCAGAATAAAAAAACGATTGTGCTAGGCCCTCCTTGTTTCTTCCCTCCTTTACCAAATACTCGAAAATTTCGGTGATGAACGTCTTGAGAATTTTAACGTAAATGCAAGAACCAATTAGCCTATTACTGCTAAGTCTTTGTACTCGAAATAGTAGAGAGAAATAATTAGCAAGATGAGATGAATAAAAGGACGTGAAAAAGAAGGAAGACGTTTATTTTCTTATAAAATGTTTACGTATTTACATGGAAACGGATAAAGGCATATTTTATGCAGAGTTAGGTTTTAGTATTTATGTAATTTTCTTTGCGTTCGAACCGTTGGTAGCCAGGTTATTGTTACTCAGTAATTCATAAAAAAGTAAGTTTCATACACGTTTTTCATCACAACTCTTAGAATCGAACAAACACCCCCAAATCAGATTAGGCAGACCAACCCGCCACTAAACAAAAGCCAAACTTCCATCCATCAACATGACATACCCACATAACATTCAAAACACACACAATAAACATTACAAACAAAGCGATACAGAAAATCAACGCCGTTAAAGCACTATCAAATATTACATTTAGACAAGAGAAAGAGCCTCTCACAACTTTATACAAACAATTCATCCACACCAACCTCAACTACGCAGCACCAGCATGACAACAAACCATACCCAAATCTCACCGCGAACAAATTTAAACTCAAAACATAAAAATGCACTCAGAGCAATCATATGATGCACATACAGCCCACACCTACATGCTGAAAAAAAACTAGTCGAAGTGCACATAGACATGACTGGCACTCAAGACTTCAGAAGAGCACTAACTCTTCCTCACCCCAACAACCAACTCTCAGGCACAAGAAAAATGCCCTACCAAACTATTTCTAACAAATCTACAATAACCTTTCTCCCCACCGCGAAACCCTAACTTAATCAAACGCATCCAAACTACCTTTACCAAAGTATACTTGAACACACTACCACCCAGCCTCAGACAAGCACGCACTACACACTATATTTCCTCTCTTAGGGACTTGTAGAGCCACCCAGGAAATGTGGTTTGCCTTCCTCAGCAGTCGGCAAGTAAGTCAGGCTGTTCGCTTAGTTTTTGTTTCTTGTTGAAGGGGTCGAGTCCAGGAGTTGATCCACTTGGAGACCTGTCTGTCGGTATCCAAAATCTCGTTTTGGTCGGAGTTTCTTCCGAGGTTGTATTCAGGATGGTGATGTCGCCTTTGCTGGTAGGTTTCTTCTCATTTAACCTCCTTACCATTCTTTTTAGTGTACAATTGAGTTAAGAATGGGTGGAGTATTAATCCTCCGATTCTCGATTGCTCGGGTTTTTGGGTGATGGAAAGGGAAGCGGATTCTTGTTTTATTTCCTCGATAGGGACATATTTCTTCTTCTTCCTTTCATTCTTTTTTCTAGAAAAAGATCTGGTGTAGATGCTGATCTCTTCTTTCTTCCGGTCTAGTTTGTGTCAGAATGTTGATGACGAGTTTTAGTCTGATGGCCCTTATTTATTATTTTATTTATAAGCTTGATTCTCTCTTCTCGGTGTAAGGCGCATATATAGGGTATTTCTCCTCGTCTTGCTCCTGTAATTATGTAGATTGCTTTTTATGGCTCTTCTGAAGCTCCTTCGTACTTTTTGAAGATGGCGTAGAGAGCTGTCGGTGGGTGCACCATTGCCGATAAAAAGAGTGATTGGTATATCTTATTTTTTTTCCTATTCAGAGCTTGGAAATTGGATAATATCCGTTGGATGTTCTTGCTTATCTGGGCTTTTTATGTTAAGTGTTTCTTATATCTTTTGCGCGTAATTGTTAGACCTAGCAACTGTCCCTCAGTGTGTTTGGTATACAACTCGCCGTCGAATTCAATATGCAAAAGATTCTTCCTACACAGTGGAATAACGCGGACTTGTTCCAGTTTGTTCTAATCTTATATTTCTTTTCGTAGTCGTTGATCTTCTTCATTGGCATTCTTATTGGTTGACCCGATCACCTGGGTCACGTCACCCGCGAATTGAATGTTCAATTTATCATCGTTTTTCGGTCACGGAATGTCACTCGTTTACACAGACTACCGTATAGACTGAGGCAGCCACCTTTGTGGAGGCTAGCATCAAGCTAGAAACTAGCTCACTAGTTGTTCGTGCAGATGAAGGCGTTTATCTCCATCACGGAATCGCAAAGAATTCTTTCGAGGATGTTATTTAGCATTCCTCGAGGACATACATAGCTTGTCAAATGTCTTGGTAACCTTTCTGCAGCAGACAATATCCGTCCCTCTCTCTTGGCTCTCCGATGACCATTTATGAACTGACGTTCCTCCTGTAGGCGAACTGGAGAATTTCCTTTATTGTCTATTTATTACTTATATGTATATAATGAATAATTTAGCATTGTTCAGTTTTCACACACAATCACACACCGTTTTATTTGTCTTTTCTTAAATGATATTGAGCGAGTTTTTGTACTTAAAGCGTCTCCTTTTCTCACAAATTAATTAGAGAAAATGAAAATGAGTTAGATCCTCTCAACCCTATGGAATAAGGTATACACTGTGTGCCCTAAAATCTGGCTGAAAGTTAAAATCCTTCTCTAGAAACTAATTTATGACAAAACCATAAAAATTACTCCTCGAACACTATTTGTTTCCACGTTCGAAAATTTCTAAAATTCTCTTTTATTTATCTTTCATAAATCTTTCTTTTTTATCCTCTTTACTTCACCTTTTCAAATTTTTGCTCTTAATTCTTTCCAGCACTACGGTTTTTTCAACTTAAACAGCCTCTAATTCTTGGTTTGAAATCAAGCGTCTTAATTCATTAAGCTCTGAATCAAGGAACACCAGAACACTCATGAAGCAAACATGAACGTCCTGAATTTCTCTAAAAAGCCAAAGTTTTGGAGATAGCGAAATGTGTTCTCAAGAGAGTCATAAACTAGAAGATAAAGTTTTCCTTTAAATTCAAACACGTTTTGAAATGTTTTCTGCAACTCTCTTCATTTAGTTTAATGCGCTGAAATCAAAGTTGAAGCAAACAGCAATTTTAGCCACTCACTTCGGAACCAAATTGGCGAGAGAGAGCAGAGGATATCGAATGAATCTTAAAATAATCTGAAAATCTACTAAGGTCTAATTATAATTTTGAGATAAGGTGAAAGTATTTTCAGGCGCTAAAGTTCAGGTCCTAAGTTTATTGTGCCATGTTAGTTTTTCAGAGTTATGGCAAAGATCCCTTTCTAACAACAAGTCATTTAGACAATTAAAGGATTAAAATTGCTTTTCTCAAGACTGTTAATTCTCGTCCTTTATCGCATATAATTAAATGAATTTGTGCGGCAAATAGGTAATGATACAAAAGCTCTACTACACTGGTCAAATTGTGCCTTAGTTTCTTCTTTTCTGCCCCGTCAAGGGCGTGGAAATTTGCCATCTTGGCCACCGTACTGACGGGAATCAGCATCCCGTCTGACCCTAGCTTAGACTCTTATCCTTCCTTCAGGCACTTGTGTTTCCCCTTGTCTCCTCGCTTTTCATACAACCTCTTCCACAACTTTCTTTGGTCAGCCTCTAATTTCACAGGGTAGATGCTGACCTTCTTCTCAGACAATTATCTTGGATTAAGGCTAAGTGAGCAAGGAACAATGATCCCTCACCCCTGTGCTCCATTTTGGGATGGTGGGTTTTTAAATAACCTGCTTTATCCCCACTCACATCTCCCTCACCTCCTCTTCTATCTATTTTCAAACACTATTCATTTTGCGCCGTGTCAAAGGTGGTGCCGCTATGCTGAGAAACTGCCAGGCCACCAGGCGGGAGGGGTAACCTTGAATGGCAGCACCTGGTTCTGCAAGCCCCGTACGCACCCCATGCATGACAGGCTACTGCGAGGAGTGATGAGCAATTGATTCTCGTAAAAAAATAGGGTCACCATGCCCAATGATGATACCCCCCAAAATCTCTCCTCAATTTTCCCTTGTCCATCGTCAGAGCCGCCCTCGGGCAGCTTCACAGAAAAATTGGAACCCCCTCCCCCCCTGTGCTCTCGCAGGTGAACCTCCAAATCCCTCTAACCGGAGAGCAGGCTTACTCCTCTCCTTCGCCTACGGGTGTAGGGGACTTCCCCTCACCCCCTTTTTCGGAGGTTCTTTCGGTCACCTCCCTCTTCCCAGCGGCAGTTTCCCCTTTACTTTCCAAGGGGACGGCCAAGAAAGCCAGCAAGCAACCCATACCCGCCTGCTCCACATTGAAGCAGCTTGGTAGGGCAAACCCCTTAGGAGGGAGAGGGAAGCCAGGCACCATCGGCCGCTTCTCTCAAAAGACCTGCTGGCGAGAATATTGAACCTTGCCAGAGGAAAGGCCTATGCCTCCCCAGACTCGACTTGTGACAGCGCTGCCAATAGTACTTGTCATGTACTGAAGGGGAAACAACTGTAGGCCCCCATGAAATAGACATGGTCCTTGAGGCAACCGAGCCTCAAACTATAGGGCCTTCCATGGAAGCAATCCGGGCTCGGCACCAAGTACCGAACTCGTATCCGCCCTATTTCCAGGTCCTCTTCAAACGGCTAGGGTTTCCAAGGGAGTACAAGGTTGGGAGGGATTTCCTTCGACTGGTGCCCCTGCGACTGCCAGGACATTCTCCATCTCAAGAAGGACCTTGATGAGGACGGTTCATCCGGCCTGTGGGCTCCTGCCGGCGGAGGGGTTAAGCGGGATCATTCTCCGCCATCCTCTCCTTAAAATAAAAAAGAAAGAAAAAGGCCTAAATAGACTCGGGGCTTCTATCCATCCGCTGGGGCTGCGTTGACGGATGGTTATGCGGCTACTTCGGTAAGCGACCAAGCTAAGATAGGCACATTCGGTCACTCTGATTCCCCGAGTTCAGAGCCCCTGACTAAGACCAAAAGTGATAGTGCGCAGAGCGGAACCTCGATAACATCGGAGCCCCTCATTCAGAGATTACCCGGCGTTTTTGAGCCAACAGGCTTTAAACACTTTCTCGTTATTCGCTCCAATGATGGCACCATGTTGGCTAAGGGCAACATGATCCATCAGAGGAGAGCTTTAGCTAGTGTGATTGGTAGAGAACCGAAGGTGACGTTTCTCGGACGTAAGCCTTTTGGAGAATGCGTCTAATCCCTCCGAGGCGACCATGATTAGTGCCCTTCGGACACTTGATGGCACGCCTGTGAGTGTGATGCCACACTATACTATGAACTTCGTGAAAGGAGTAATTTATGCGAGGGAACTCTTGGACTACTCCATAGAGGACATCACCTTAGACCATGGGTCGGTCAAGGTCGAACGTGTAATGAGACAACAGGGAGGGTCCTCGGGACCCACCCCTACTCTCTTCGTCACGTTCGACTGTGACAAGCTCCCTGAGTTGGTGTGTGCCGGTTGCTATCGCTACCACCTGAAGGCATTCGTGCCACTGCCGTGCAGCTGCTATTGCTGTCGCCGCTTCGGCCATACGAATCACTCATGTAGATGAACAAAGTCGGGGTCACCCGAAGTCTATGTAAATTACTCCAAGTGTGTCAATTGCGGAGAGCCGCACTTCACTTCTTCGAAGCAATGTGGTGCATATCTCCTTGAGAAAGAAATCCTGGCCGTTCAGGCCCAGGATCGTCTTCTCATTCGGCGAGTCTGAGGACTTAGTTCTGGTGCGCTCGTCTCTGCCGTCGACATCTTACGCCTCAATGCTATGAAAGACACCCTCTGCTTTTGGCCCATCCAGGCCAACGCGCATGGTTGCTTCCGCACCCATTCGGAGCCCTTCTGCGGGTTCTCCTCAACCCGAGAGCTCCCCTGGTAAAGCTGGCGGCATAAAGGGTTCAAACCCAGCTCTAGCTAAGACCAGGGCTGCCCATCTTCCCCCTACGTGACCGTTTTCCGTAAGGCGAAACGGCCAAGCGCCTCCACCGAATCGTTAGACTCACAGGAGACAACAACCCTGAAGTTGGTCGCCAGGCCATCTTCCCGTATTCTTAAAGCTGCCCCCCGAAAGGAGGCCAACAACAAAGGAGCTTCGGCTCCTTCACCCACGCCTAGTGGTGGGCTAGATATCTCGGAGACGGTGGATCCTCGAAAAGAGCCGTCTCCCCCGCCTCAGAAACCGCAAGCCCGCCCGCAAGGCGACAGCTCCTTTAGCGCATTGTCCTGCTAACAGCACCCGGGGTTCCGCCTCCGTGAAGCGTACGGCCATTCTCGTGAGGGTCTCTCTTCGAAGAGGGCCTCCGCGTCTCCTCCGAGATAGGCCTGCAGGGCATATTCCTTCAATGGAATTGCTGCAGTCTACGGGCCAGCAAACTAAGAGGAGCTGCGGAGGCTCGTCTTGTTCCGTTCCCCGTTAGCTATTTTTCTGCAGGAGACCATGCTAGGCGCGTGCCCCTGCTCTCCCTCCCAGGGTATAAGGGTTTTGTGACCTCACCCCCACGAGATAGAGGCCGGGCTGTGGAATGCGCGGTTTACACCCGGCATGATGACTCTGTTCTTCTTCACCTGGATATGAGGTATACTAACATTTGGGCGTACATTCCACCCTCTGCTGACTTCGACGCGGGGAAATTGCGCGGCGTCATGGCACGGTTGCCGAGGCCCTTTCTCTTACTGGGAGATCTGAACGGCAGACATCCTCTCTGGATAGACCACTCAATAAATCCCAGGGGACAAGTCTTTGTGGATCTGATCGAATAGCTTGAGATAGGGGTCCTAAATATGGATGTGTTTACGCATCACTGTCCGAGAACCGCTTCATTTTCTTGCCTTGATCTATCTCTGTTCTCTCTAGATGCACAGCCTGATTTTAATTCGGGGGTGGTCGATGACCTCTATGGTAGTGATCACTTTCCCATTCATATATTATTTTCTGGGCGGCTGCCGCCTGAGGGCCCACCTCGGTGGTGCTTGGCACGGCCGCGGTGTCCTGCATTTCAGTAAATGACTGAATTCTCTATCTCAGTCGAGGAGTTTAGGTCGGTAGATGAGGCCGTTGAGTTCTTCTCCGGCAACCTCATCGCAACGGCCCTGAATATTATTACCAGAACGTTTGGCCGTTTTTCACGCTGACCACTCCCGAGGTGGTCGGCCGAGTGTGAAACGGTCCTCAAACAGAAGCGTTATGCCTACATGTGCTATACGAGCCGCCCGAACGATTTCACTGTCGGTCAATTTCGTCGGGCTAGAACTAGGTTCCGATATATTTTGAAGCACGTCCGCCTCTCTTCTTGGCGGGCATACGTGTCTTCACTAAACGGGAATACCCCTCTAGCAGAGGTGTGGCAGCGAGTCGAAAGGATTCGGGGCAAGTTATCGCAGGACGCCCCTCCTGTTCTCCAGGAGAATGGGACCGAAATCTTGGACCCCTCCTCCGTGGCTGAATCCTTTGTGACCGCTTTCTTCGCATTCTCTAGCCGGGATGCTGCTCGACCAGCATTCAATGCACGTCATGATGTCACGGAACACCGCCTACTGGACTCTTTCTCCAGAGGCGGAGACCCCTTCAACGATAGGTTTACCCTGAGTGAGTTGTGTTCCGCTCTTGCTTCGTGCGTGGACACCGCCCATGGTCTGGATGATGTCCCGTACGCCATGCTTCGACACCTGCGAGAGCAAGGCATAGCCTTTCTGTTAGATTTGTTAAACAGGATCTGGGTAGAGGGTCTTCTACCAGATTCCTGGCAAATATCTACTGTGCTCGCTTGTCGCAAACCGGAGAGAGGTCACTCTAATCCGGCCAGTTTCCGGCGAATCTCTCTGAACTTTTGCGTGTGGATGTTAATAGAGAAATTGGTAGATGTTAGATTAGCCTTTTTTCTGGACAGCGGATGTCATCTGTCTTCTGCACAGTGCAGCTTCCGTAAGTTCCACTCCACGTCGGATGCTCTGCTCCGACTGGAAAATGCCGTCTGCGAGGCCTTCCTTCGTACAAAATCACTATGCTACGGTGTTTTTCGATCTGGAGAAGGCCTATGATATCGTCGCATGGCGATACGGTATCATGGAGATTCTCCACACGATGAAGGCCAGGGGACGCCTTTCAATCTTTATATGTGAATTTTTGCGAGATCCTCGATTCCGCGTCCGTTAGGGGTAGCCCTCTCCGGCCCAATGGCCCAATCAGGCAGGAAGAGTGTCTCCTGCAGCGAAGTGTGCTCAGTGTCACACTCTTTGATCTAAGCATCAATGGCAGAACCTCGGTGTTGCCGGAAGATGTTTTTGCTACGCTCTACGTGGACGCCCTTTCGATCTCTTTTGGCGCGGCCAAGATGCCAACTCTGGAGCGTCGACTCCTAGAGGTACTAAACCGCGTCTCTCGCTATGCCGAAAGGCACAGGTTTTGGTTTTCCTTGGCCAAGACTAAGGTGGTGTACTTCTGCCGCCATCCATGGCTCCACCCCGAACCAGATTTTTTATGATGGGGTACGCCTGGAAATGGTTGAATCGCACCGTTTCCTTGGTCTTGTATTTGACCGACGTCTCACCTGGGAGGCTCATATTCGCAGCCTCAGGGTCTCTTGTATCCGCGCCATGGATATTCTCCATTCCGTGAAGTTCAGCGCTTGGGGCGCTGATAGGGCTACTGCCTTACTTTTATATCGATTTTTTGTTCGTTTTAAGCTCGAGTATGGCTGCGAATTTTATGCCTCCGCAGCCGAGCGTATATTGTGGAAGGTGGACTCGATCCACCACACCGGCCTTCGTCTGGCGACCGGTGCCTTGGCACTTTCCCCATTGAGAGCCTCTTGGTCGATGCTGGGGAGATTTTACTCCCTCTACGCCGCGTACAGTGCATCACTCGCCTGTTCGCCCGAGCCAGCAGCCTCCCTTGGTCGCAAACAACTCTCACTGCACCCGCAGCTAAATTCGACGGTGCCTCTGCTACCGAGAGACGCCAGTCATACCCTAAGTCCTTTTGGTTTAGGATCAGAAAACTCCTTCGTGAGTTAGGTATAGCTCCCTGGCCGGTGGCGCCCCTGGTTCTGCCCAGAACGCCACCCTTTAAGGTACCACATTTGGCTATTTGTCTCCACGCCTCTGCTCCCAAAGCTTGTACAGCGCCGGGAGTATTGCGTTCGACCTTTTTGCAGCACACTTCGTGTCACGCTGGAACCGTGCCAGTGTATAAGGATGGCTCCAAGTCTCAAGCGGGGGTCGGCTTCTACGATGTATCGCCTCTGTTTGAAGTCAGCGGGGCTCTGCCAGGTGCTGCGTCTGTCTTCACGGCCGACCTGGTGGCAATACACCACTCGGTACGGGAGATTATGCGACGTGCCCGGTTAGGAGAACGGATAGGGATCCATAGCGACTCACAAAGAGCCCTGAGTGCTCTCGGGCATTGGAATCTCCGCATCCCTTGGTTCATGATATCCGTGACTCCACGTTTTTGGTAAGACTGGCGGATGTCGAGATTATCTTCTGCTGGGTCCCTAGACATGTAGGAATTGCGGGGAATGAGCGCGCCAATGACAGCGCCAAAGAGTCCGCGAGGACTCTCCGACCGGACTAGTTTTTCGCTATTCCTCACACCGACTACATGCCAGGAATACGGGCAGCATCTTCGGGCTGTTTGGCAAAGAAGATGGGAGACGGTAGAAGGGAGCTTAAAGTTGCGTGCCATTGTGCCGCCACTATTCCCATGGATCTACCCTCTAATGCTGCGAAGGCTTTAGCTTGCTTTCTGTCTTCTCCGAATTGGGCACACTCGCGGGACGCACCGCCATTTGATTGATAGGTCTCTAGCGCCCTAGTGTGAACACTGCCTTGTCCCCCAGACTGTTCGGCAGATTTGTGTTAAATGGCCCAGTCTGGGCGGTCTCTGCGCACGTTACTTTTCCTGGTACCGGGATGGGCAGGTTCGTAGCCGCTTGTCCCTTGTACTCGAAACGAGTTCCTGCACATTGACTGGTGGACTTTGTTGGAAGGCTGGCCTCCTCCCATTTATTTAACTAGGTTTTGTTTTTGTTTTTGTTGTTGTTTTCTTTGTAGTTCGCACCCTCCTGCCCTGGGGGAGGCGGTCCTCTCCCCCGATGCCGGAGTTGGTTTCCTAATTGTTGCCATTTTCCTTTTTTATTGTTGTTTTTTCATATTCTTATCTAAAGTAGCCTAGTGCAAGGCTGTCGTGATTGCGGCGACTTATGCCTAAGTGGGTAGTCGCCAGATAGGCTCCACCCAAATAATTTTTTCCGTCGTTTGATATGGTACTACCCGAGGAGATGGGAACTGAGATTTTTTACTCTTTGGCCAATTACTCTAGTGACTATTTCTGACTTGGGTCCATAAAGCTCGACTCGCGGAGCACATGAGGTCCCTGAGGCAATTTCGTACGGCCCGCCAGATCATTTCCTGGGTCATCGGTGCGGTCTTCCATAATTCCCGACCTGTGTTGAAACATCTTTCAACTTTTCTATTTGTAAAGTTAAAAAAAAATTCATCCGAATTCTTTTGAAATACGGCACAAAACCCGTATGGCTGCGTTTTCCGATCTAAATTTGCACTAAAATTTTATTTTTGTTTTAGGTCAGATCAGGTTAGATTAGTGCCAGTAGCTAATTCTTTGGGCTAAAGGTTAAAATAGAAAATCTATTTTAGAGAGAACTTTGATTAAACCTTCGAATATACGAAAGAACAAAAACAACCATGCCTTAATTTAAATTAATTTTCCATTTTTTCTTAACTTCCACATTTGTGATTTATTGGTTTTAAAAATCCCAAACAATCGATAATCGTTTTTTATTTTCAAATAGTTTCATTTTCTTTAAAAAATTGGATAACTTTAGTCAATGTCGAGGAACAGGTCACTATCCAGACAATACGTCTATATATACATATATGTATCTATTGGTTGGGAAAAAAGAGATATAAGCCACGAGAATATGTATATATACAGTTACATACATATATATCCTTTAATACACGTACGCGTCCTTCGCTATGTACAAGTACGTTCACTTCGTAAAAGTAATCCGTTGATTACGAGGTATAAGAGTACGATTTAAATACAGGGGCCGATAACGTTTAATTAGTTTACCAAGTTGCAGTTCAAGGATATATTTAAAGATTGGAAACCAAAAATATAATTCTTAATAAGTCACTAGTTAACATATATATACATACGGGAAATATAGGAAATGTAAATAAGGATAATACTGCAGACTATAGAAATTTGTCAATCGGGTGACGTTAATTACTTGTTAATTGTCATTTAAATGGGTTACTATGAATCAGTTATACAGAAGGAATATATAAAAGTCGGAAAGCAGGTCAATTTACGGGAGATGCAATCATTTTACCTTAAAGGGAGTCCTCGAGGAAGGGGACTCATTTAGCGAGTCGTTGCAGGGAAATGGAGACAAAAAATGGTCGTGATTCTCGGCCGAATATCCTGCTGCTGACGAGGATGAAGGGTGGAGCGACCAGAAGACGAGTTCACGATCCTCCTTGAAGACGAACGAAGGCACCTCTGCTCCAGAGAAGTGTAACATCCAAAAATCGAGACTCTGACGCGGCTCGGCATGAAATCTCACCCCGAAAACTGGAGATCCTTGATGGTGGGTTCTGATGAGACGAGAAGAATCCCGGCTAGTCCTTCGGGGACAAAACGATTCGATGCTTTGCTTTGAACATAGTAAGACTTTACAAAAGAGATGGATCTGCCTGGTGAAATCCAACCTCGATGGTATACGCGAATACCAGGCACTTGGGGAAACAGATACACGATCTGAACCGAAGGTGACGAGATCTTAAACTCAATCTCCCGATCTTTGAAAAACCCAGGGTATTTATATGATGGCCATTTTTATGGTGCTCCTTTGATGAAAGGCACAGACGTCTGTGATCAGCTTTTCTCGCCCGACATCGGTCTTAATCGTCTCCAACGATGTCGGTGAGAACTCTTGGCTATACTTTTTCCGACTACAGAGATTAGCATTTCATCGGCGAGGTGAAAGCTTTTAGCGCTCAGCTTAACGGATATTCAAATTCTTTATTCTTTTATTTTTCTCCTTGGATACAGAGCTTTTTTTACTCCACGTGGAGTTAAAATTAGGAGACATAGGGAGGGAAGGAATTCAAGAAACAAAAGAAGGGGGTATTCTTCTTGGCGTCCCCTTTTCCCTTCCAGTCAACAATTTTTGAAAAATTGTGTTCTTTTTAAATGAGATTAGTTAATTCTTATGTATTTTCATGCACTGAATTCAAATTTCATCTTGAAAAATGTTTATTAGCTATGTAATATTTGATTATTTTATTATACGTACAGTATACGTCATTATGTTTTAAAATCTAATTCATATCCACTCTTTGCCTTTCTCATCTCTTGCCAATGTCGAGCAATAGTCAGCAAGCATTGTTGTGCATTATTTACACTCGTACACTCTCCCATGGTTGAAATATCTTAGTGAAACCTTTCACCATATTTGTCACTAACTGACACACTGTTCGCTGGAAAAAAAGTCGAAATGGGAGTCAAAAAGGGAGATTTTAAGTGAGATGTTACATCCCCTGTTCTTGCGAGCCTAGCTGAGGTTTTCCACCAAATCTTCATAGTTTCCTTCCCTTCTGTTTCCGAGAAATCCCTTCGCCACTAAATCGAATGCTTCTCAAGCAGCTTTCTCCTTCCCATGAAGGGCTGATTCAAACTCACCATCTTTAAGAAACTCTCGAATCTAGGAACCATTGCAAATTACCTCTTTTATCTTAGCGTCGCTCAGTGGCGGATCTTCCCCTAATGAACGTCGGAAAGTCTGGTCCTACCCATCAGTAATTTTTTTTTTCATCCTGCTTTGTTCGACCTTTGATAGCCTGATTCCCGTAAACGGGCATTCAGGTCTCCTAATAATATAGTAGGGTCGTTGTGGTTGTATATTTCCATTATTGAATGGATCGGGACATAGGGGCGGCAAGGGGGCTGGTAGGCCGCAAAAACTGTGAAAGGGGAATATTCCATCTCTAGTGTTCTGGCCACGTAGGCCTCGTCGATTTCTCGTCCCTGAGTGTAGTGGAGGTTCTTTCTTATTTCGATAGCTGTGCCATCGTATCTCTCTCATGTTGGATTCTTTTTAAATAAATTATAGTTAGTGATTTTCAGGGGCACATCGTTTGTTACCCCATTTTCCGAGATACAGATAGAGTCCGCGTCTATTTGCCTGAATATGTTTCCAAATTGTATGGCCTTGGTCTCCCATCCTTTTGTGTTCAGGTGTAAGATTTTTGGTTTTCTGTTTGTATTGGCCATTATTTTAGTTTTGCTTTTTTGTCTTCTCCTTTGAACTTTGGTATTTAACGTTTGCGAGTTTGTCGAATAATTCCTTTTTAAGTGGTCTTATATCATAGGCGAAGAACCTGATGCGGTATTCTCATATAAGTTTTTCAATTGCGTTTTCGTCATGGTCGGTAAATAGGTCCAATTGCAGGTGCCGTTTCCAGCCATTTACTGATGTCTGCGGGTCTCGCCCTCTTTGGTAAGGGATAGGCCTCATACACAAAGATTGTAAGTTTAAAATTTTTGGCTTCGTACCTGCAGCCTTCTTCAGATTCCGAGTCGTTTGTTTCTTCCGTGTCTTGCCTTTGTTTTGTTTTTGGTTTCTTTTTCTTCTTTTTGTTTTTAGATTTTTGTCAGATTGTTCTGTTTCATCTTCGTCTTCTGCAGTCTCTACTGTCTCTTCAGTCGCCTTTTTCTCTTCCATTGCGGCTCCCACTTCGAGCATATCTTTCACCTGAAGAGTCTTTCCAGCCGTGACTCCGTATAAGAGAGCTAATGGAGAATTGGGCGAAAACCACTTTTTCCTTACTCCATTCTTTTCGAGAAGAAGGATGAGTGTTTCCGCGGAGGTTCCAAGTTGGGCAAAATTATGAACGTGCGCGAACATAATACAAGTCAAAATATCTAATCCGATTCCTTCATTAACATTTATGTTTATTTTTTTGTTCCTATGCATGTTTTATTTCTTTTACTGTTGCCTTGGCCACTTGTGAGTATGTTTGGTTGTTTATTTTTTTTTTGCCTGGGTCTGTTCTCTTTTCTTTTTTGATATTATTTCTCTCCGTTTCGGGCAGTTAACGGCCATTGTTCTTTTTGGACCTTGGCAGTTAATGAATGCGTACCTAAACGTTGGCTATTTTGCGGAAGAATTGAAGATCGCTAAAATTATCTTCACTCCAAAAGCCGGGAAACCGCCAGACAGACCAGCAAACTTCAAACCCATTTCCCTCCTCGAAGTGGCAGGCAAGGTCTTCGAAAAAGGTCCTCGCTAATATAGTCCAAGATTTTATGGAGGGCAACAACCTCCATAACCAACACTATCATGGATTTAGAAGAAGGAGAGAGACTGATACGGCGCTAGCAATCATCACAGAAAAACTGGCGAAGATTGCTAGCCAAAAAAGGTATGTTGACCTGTTGCTCAGAGACGTTAATACGGCATTTGACAAAGTATGGAGGACTGGGCTTCAGTAAAAAATACAAAGACTTGGACTAAACACAAGACTAGAAAAAATTCTATGTGACTACGTGACACACAGGATAGCGTATATACAAATATATGACCACACAGGACCGGATCTACCCAATCTGGTCAACATCTCTCAGATCATGACTGCCCCCTTCAAAAGTCCCGAACTCATGGCACAAATTATATCTAGAGAAATCGACCATGTCAACAGGTACGAAAGAAGATGGAAAATCGCCACTAACACCCAGAAATTTAAGTTGATAACACTCTTCCGTAGAAAACTGGCCCTTATCAAAACAGATGACGCCCGCATTTCATACAGCACTAATGGGACAGTAGTAGGACTAAAAATAGTTAAACTTGGATACGGAAGCCACGTTGCTCAGACAGCAGCGCAAGCAAAAGTCGAGCTCACCATGCTATTCAGGTTCCAAAACCTGAATATGACCAACAAAAAGAAGATCTACTCAGCACTCATAAGATCAAAGCTACTGTATCCACCTATACCTATCAACACTAGTACCAAATAGAAATTACGACTCCTCCAAAGGGTACAAAATAAAGGAGTAATCTTAATAACGAACGTTAGTAGAAGAGAAAGAAGGAGGCAGAGGGACCTACATCACATGATCCAGATGAGTCTAATTAATTTAAAACTGCAAAGAAGAGCCCGAAAAATCTGGGAGAAAGTCCCACGACACATGACGGACGAAGTCAGACAGAGACACATTGACATCCCGTTGGAAGACATACACAGTAGAATGCTAGACTGCAACAGTAGTTAAGCACAGACCGGAAGACAAGAAAAACCAATCTATAAATAAGACTACTCATATGAAACAACGACAAACAATAAATTACAGAAAACACATACAAAGGCTTGAACGTCACAAGAAACCACCATAATCTACACGAAACAAAATGAAAACACAAGCAATAACATCACAAAGCAGGAACAACACAAACAAACATGCAATACCATCACCAAATAAGAACAACCCAAACAAAACAACAGAAAAACAGTGCGCAAAAGAATATGAACATAAGACCAAAAACAATGAGAAGAACACCAATCTTGGATAAACACATGCGATTACCTATCACCAGGGATTTTCTACCCTTCGATCTTCCTTTCACCAGGGAAACCTATCCCTATTTATCCATCTCCTACTATTATATATATATATATATATATATATATATATATATATATATATATATATATATATATATATATATATATATATATATATATATATATATGAGAATGGATGGGGAGAAAGAAAAGTCCAGACACTGCACAGAGCTCTTTATTGACGTTTCACCTCTTGGCTTCCTCAGAATGGAACTGACGCCCGCATTTCCATTCTGAGGAAGCCAAGAGGCGAAACGTCAATAAAGAGCTCTGTGCAGTGTCTGGACTTTTCTTTCTCCCCATCCATTCTCACCTAAACGTCGAGTCTTTCATGCCATATATATATATATATATATATATATATATATATATATATATATATATATATATATATATATACGTATATAATTGCAATTGTAATCTTATATGTGTGTAAATATTTTCTTTTCAACACTTAATATATCCAATGTCCAATGTCGAAAAGGTCAGTACAGAAAGAGTTATCATTATTATTCAAGAAGAAAAGTTGTCATTTAGTTCTCAATTTCGAAGCTTATTCAAAGCTATTTACCAAGAAATAAAGAATCCAGCTATATATATATATATATATATATATATATATATATATATATATATATATATAATTCTTTTCCTAAGAAAGCTCGCTGATCACATAACCCAACCTACTAAATTACAAGAGAGAGAATTCGTTAACTACAGACCCTATAACTGGTGACCTCTTTTTCCTCGAACGAAACGTGATCATACAACAAAAAAGATTCGCTAGGCGACGCATCAAGCCATCAACAAGCTGCTCATTTTCTACACTATAAAGTGGAGCGTTCCAACTCAAAATCATCTTGAATCACTTATCATTTTCCGCTTGACTTTACCTCCTTTGGCAAATACAATGTGCGAGAGAAATAATCATAACACGAAAATTTTAGCAGTCATTCGGAAAATGATGTAACAAGTGGAGAAATGTGTTGTAGGTATAGATAGTGGTGAAGAATATTTATAGTTTGCCCTGATGTAGAGGGCATCTCAATCTATTTTCTTTCTTTCACTACTTCCTTTTTTCTTCCTCTTTCGATGGTATCAGTGTTTTAGCTGACTGTTTTGTTGCTGTTTTCTCATTTGTTTTACCTTGCTTTTATTTGTTTACTTATTTATTGTTACACCTTTTTTATCTCTTTCTCATATATATATATATATATATATATATATATATATATATATATATATATATATATATATATATATATATATATATATATATATATATATATATATATATATATATATATATATATATATATATATATATATATATATATATATATATATATATATTCTATATCCTCCGTCTTTAGGAATTCAAGCCTTTCAATTATGTTTCTGCTAACTCGTTAGCTTTCATTTTTATTTTTAATAAGGTTTAGTTTTCTTTCTTGTTTCACCCGTTGTGGGCACTTTGCCTCCTTTCGTTATTATATAATTTTTATTTAATATTTGATTCAATTATTTGTTTTATTTTTTTACTTATTTTGTCTTGATTATGTTTGGCACGTCACCTCTTTTTTTCTTCTTGTTTTCATTTAGTGTTAATTTGTTATTTTGGAGGCCTTTCGCCTCTTTTAATTTATTTCTTGGTTTTGTATTTTTCATTTGGGCACTTGCCTCTTTTGGGTTTTTTTTCTCTCTTTGTGGTTTGTTTTCTAGTATCGTGGAGTCTTTTCAGTAAGTCCTTTAAGTCAGTGAGATCATGTTGTCCTAGTTATGAGTACATAACGGCTTGGTCTTCCCGGGAGCACAGTCTTCCGCTTGGGAAGAGGGCTCTCCTGGTGAAACTTCCAATTATGGGTTGTGGTATGTTTAGGTTTGCGTCTATATATGGGAGTATTTTATTTTTACCCTTTTCCCAGGTCTTTCTCCTTAGCATTTGGAGGGCCATATTCAGTGCCTCAAGTTCTGCTCTTGCGTGCAGTTCCGTCTGCCGAATATGGTCCATTCTGCGCGCGCCAGCTATAAGCAGGGTATCACTGTTTTGGACTCTATGTATGTTTCTGTGAGAAGTTGAACTAGCTGCCTGCATTACTACTGCTGGGTACACCAGTGTCAAGCGCACAAGGGCAGTTTACAGCTTTTTGATGTTGTTGGCGCTGAGGTTTCTGGATCTGTACAGTTTTCCAAGTTCTCTTTTGGCTAGAGAGATTCGGTTGTTGATGTGCGCCTTATACCCTATTGAGGTGATGCGCAGACCCGGGGCTTTACCCTCGTCGGAGTACGCGTAAATTTCATCTTTGACTATGACGTCATCTCGTTTCCGGCGGTTCACTGGAAGGATCTAGAAATTTCAGCGGTTGGTCTTGATTTTTTACCTTCTTTCGAAACGATTATATTTTAGATTTCGGCAGCTGTCTCCCTTGCTTGTACTCCAATGTTCATATAGGAACTGGGGATGATGTGAGTGACGTCCTCTGCAAATTGTAAGTATATCACATCCTCCCCCACTGGAGCGGGTAAGTCCAACGTGTACACAAGGTGCAACAGTGAACTCAAACAGCTACCTTTTGCAACACCCACCTCTAGCTCAAACTCGGATCCTCTGTTGCCCTCGATAGAAATTTTGGCTTTTATTTCCATGATGTAATCACAGAGGACCCTTTTCAGGATTAGGTTTAGATTAAGGACCAAGATATTGAATTGTAGACCTCTCAGCCAAACTTTATCGAAGGCCTTCTGAACATCTTGCATCACCACGTCTACGTATTTTCCCTCAGCTTTACAGTGGACAAGCTTTTCGGTGAGAAGGGCGAGGGCTGCATCAGTCCCCCTTCTCTTGCGGAACCTGTGCTTCTGAGGGTTGTGAACTTTCAGCTCGAACAGCTGGTCTTGTAGCCTGTAGGCTAGAAGTTTCTCGTAGACTTTGCCTACAAACTCAAGGAGAGATATTGGCCTGTAGTCCAACAGTTGATCAGGAGGCTTATTCCTTTTAGGGCTAAAAATTATTTGGCCATTTTTAAACCATCGGAGAAGTAGCCTATATTCAGGGAAGCGTTGTAGATGTTAGTGATTCCCTGAATGATCTGCCAGGGAGTATGTACCAAATTATTTTTATTGATGCCTGTCCAGCCTGGCGCCTTTTGTTTAAAGGTTTTTACGACTGTAATGACATCTTCAGTTGTAATTGGTTGGCCATGGTCCGCCATCTCCCTCCCTTCGTCGACGTAAGCTCGTAGGTGTGTTCGATGTATGTTCTGATTAAGTTCTTCAATCAGATGGTCTTCGAATTCCTGGTCGAATTTCGCATCGTCCTCAAGTGTTATTAATAAGATTTCCTTACAGAATGTGCAGAACCTTCCCTCCAGGACCCCTGTATCCTCCAAGTAGTCATCACCCTCCTTAATGCAGGTATTTACTCTACTTAGCAGGCTTTTTAATTTCCTTACTAGTCGCCAGATTTTATCAGGGGTCACCTCGCTGTCTACCCTTGCTATTAGGCTGTCCCAGATTTCAGCCTGTTGTTGGTTAATAGGCAGCTTTAGCTCATCACGCAAATGTCGTAGCAGCGAGCTTCGTTCCCGATTCGTACCTGCTCTTCTTATTTCTGCATACACCTCTCTGTACTCCCTAGCGATCTCTTTCATCTCCTCAGTCCCCCAGGGTTGTGGAGGAGTCTTGTACCCTGTCATAGGTACACACTCGCGGTCAGCCTCGGTGATGAGGGGTGTTATCCTCCGCAACTCCCCGTCAATCTCCTCTCGAGTTGCTCCCCTTAGGTCGGCTGCTTCGAATCCGTCTAGGATTTCTCCGTAGCGTTCACAGTTGGCCGAGGCGTAGCTTTTGCTGAAAGGAACAGGAAGCTGGGTTTGGAGCGAGTAAGATGTGGTCAAGATGGGTATATTGTCGCTGGGAATTGTTGTTCCTGGCTCGCTGTTAGTTAAATGGGAAGCCGTCACTTGTCATGATTATCTCGGGCTTTGTTGCTGCCCGAGAGGTGATATAGGTCATGAAATCCGGTCCTATTCTCTGAATGTTTTTCCGTCGCATAATCATTTTCAAGTTATGGCCTCTGTTGTTCGTGTTACTATAGCCAGCCATTTGGCATCTGGCGTTGAGGTCGCCCCCAAGTAATGCAATTCTGCCGTATCCGAACAGGGTGTAGATGTTGCTGAGGAGCAGATACGCTTTTCGAGGAGCTTAATATGCCGCCGCGATCACGATATTGCCCACTAATGTAGGCATCCCTATCGCTACGAATGACTCGTCCAGTTCTTGAAGGTGCCTGAAAGAGAGATTTCTTTTGAAACCTCTCTTGAGAATGATTCTTTGTGACAACTTTGTAGCCCAGTATCTTTATTTGACAAGATGTTGTGTCGATACCGTGCTCCGTAATTAAGATGATGTCGGGGTCCAGCACACGGAATATGTTTCCATACGCAGCTGCTTTTCCCTCCCATCTCTTTACGTTGAGCATTACAATTTTCAATCTGTTGTTCGGGTTCTTCATTCTATTTTCTGGCTCCAAATGTTTCCAGGTGGTGGAACGCTTTTTCCCGGCCTTTTATTCCTGTACTCTGCCGTGATAAGCTCTTCAAATGTTTCTTTGTAGAGTTTAACATTATGATTGAAGAGGACCTCCTCGAGTATTTCCTCTTCGCACTGGGCATCGTTTTCCCACTTGTAATACTTCTTTTTGATACCGACGAATATTTTGTTGGCATCTCTGTCCTTTGGGAAGGGAAACTCCTCTGATGCGTAAATTGAGAGGTTAATCTCGTTCGAATCTAGAGGGCTTTTGACCTCCCGTTTTCTTTTTGCTCTGTGTCCATCTTTGGGCATGACCTCTGAGTACAAGGTTTCTGTGGAATCAGAATCTACCGTTTCTTCATTCTTCTTTAGGTTTTATTATTTGGTTTGGGCGTATTTAGCGATCTGGCAGTAGCCTCCCTTTCTTTTTTTGCTTCTAATCTCCAATCGGGTCTCTTATTCTGCTCCTTAGGTTTCTACTTTTGTTTTTTCTCTTCCTGAGTCAGTTTTGGGAGTATTTGTAGTTGGAGGTTCCAAGACCATATAATTTGCCTTATTTGCACAAGTACAAGGTATCTAAAAGCAGAAAACAACAAACACTCAGAAGATAAACAAAAAATTTATTAATAAATTTATCGTTATAATACAGAGCATGACAGCTTAGCAGAAGTATTTATATCATTCAGTAAGAAAATAAAATTAATATAAAATACCTCACATGCATATCAATAGCTAGTTCAAAGAATATTTATTATATGTTTAATAAGTGTTTGAATAGGAAGATCACCTACCTTTCACCTCAAAATGTAAACTTGCACATGACAACCCCCTTCTATGACTGATAGAACAATACTGTAGGAAAGTGAGACTGTGAGTGTGGTAACAAACACACTGCCACAAGCCTGGTGGAACCTGTTGTGACACATAGGTGTATCTTGGAAAGTAGAGTGTTCATTTCATATTAGTGATCACAACTGTATAGTAAACCTTTTTTCTCCTAGGGTCTTAATGACATTGGGAAACTAGAGTCATTTCATATTTAATTGCAGCCACCAATCACTTTATTTGCCTTAATGCCAAAATACTCAATTTAGTAAAGAAATTACAAGGTTAGTCCATGTTAGAAGCCATATGTAATACCTTTTCACCAAGCGTGAACAATTTTTTCAATGTCAAGTTCGTCACGTAGATGGGCGTGGATTAGAAATTGTTTCGATGTGTTTACTCAATAGCTCACGTGTGATTATGTGCTTAAATAGTAAACACATACTAAGGATTTATGGCAAATTACATAGGAGACCAATGAACAGCACTTTAACGTGCTTGGTTCATCAAACAACGACTGTGATGAAAAAAATCCAAGTGCTCGTAAAGGCTTGTGCTTTAAATGACCTGGATAATTAATAATATTATATTTATCGATAGAACACAAATATTTGCTTCTAAAGTTCCCTTGTAATTCAGTATTCTAAATATGAGCACTAATTTAGCGAGTGCAGCTTAAATCTCTTGTTGTTTTGTGTTCTGTTGGCAGCTCCTGAGTGTGATATTGTTCGATACTTTAACGGTCGAAAATGACTCCTCTGGATTATTCCATTTATGAAGCTTCCATACATTTTCGGAACACCTCACCTAGCTACTTTTCTTAAAAAATGTTTTATAAACTTCCTAGATAGATATATTTATTGCTTTTCATCTTTTGTAGTAGTTCTCTTTCTCAGTATGGCCAAATGAATAGCCTAGAATTACGCAGTGCCGGATGGGCCTCCTTGCTGACGATGATCTATTAAAACAGATTCTCCTCCTTATATAATTCACATGGTATTCCGGACTACAGGCTTCGAAAACCACGACACACCGCCATAAGGAGAAGAACTGGAGTATGCAGAATTAACCGTGCTCCGAACTACACTATCCACAGGTGAAACCCATTTACTGGCCCTTAAATGATGGATAGGTGGTTTTGGCTTCGTGCCACCTGCTACGAGCCGACGGGAGACTGGATCCAAGAGCATTGGAAATCTGCCTTTAATGGAAGGAGATGCAATAAAGAAGGGAACCTGAAAAGAGCGCACGTAACGAAAAGGATAGACTCTGCTCTTAGGTGCTATTATCAAGAGGATAACTTCATTTATGGTAACTAGAGTTATCTTAAAATACTAACTTCGGGTCATCGAAGCTTCCTTTCACATCCATGCATTCAATGTTGGACTTAGTCAGAGAGGTTAAACCCTTAGTCAACGATGAAAATTTTCTTATACCAAAAGGTTAATATAAGTATGACCTCGAGGAATGAGATTTAAGACAGTTGGGGAAAGGATCTCGAGCGAAACAACCATGCAATGATTTCCGAGCTATTCCCTTTATTTATTTCCTATGCGATTTTTTTATATATGAAAATGATATAAACTGGCGGATAATATCCATCGAAAATTAAAGAGGTTAAGGTAACTCAAAGAAGTTAAGGTAAGTTAAAATATTTGGGAAACTGATGCTCTGTAACACGTGGAAACTATAATTGAGTGAGAAAAAGTAAGTAATTTGCTAAAAGAAAACGCATGTTTGCTTGGAAGTGGAAAAGATGGACAGAAACGTGAAGAAAAAAACGAGACAAAAAAAAGTCAAACGCCAAAATATTTCAAAGACCTCAATTTCAAGTCTAGTATAACTCAAATGCAAAGCAATCAAACTTTCCAGGAACAAATTCTTGTAAGGAATAGAAGTACTCAAAGAATACTCTTTTTACTCCCTTGTGTTTGAATCCACAATTTAGTTACAACTCTTTTCAGCAATATGGAGAATGTACACTTGAAGTTGCTGGAATTGCAATAAATATCGTTTGTTCAAGAATATTTGATCCTCAAACCACTTTTCTGAGGCTACCAAGATGAACTGCCGAACTGGCATCCGACCAAGGCCCTTAATATTCTTTGAATACTGATCACCTTCCCGCGTAAATATGCCCTTTTCAGGCCTAAGATTAATTGCGAGCGTAATTGAGCTCTTCCTCCGTGTCAAAATCACTTGATTTTCATTGAAGAGTTGTAAGTGAGCCCGAGTGGACAATTCACTCACCTTCACACGCACATATAAATTAATGATTTCTCCCCACTGCATACTGATGTGTGGAAGATCCATTTCACCGACTGGAAGTGTCGTTGCGTTCTTGCCTTGACCGCTTAACGCGTCGTTGAGTCTGAGTTGGATAGTGATCTTTGCATTAAGTCTAATTGAAAATTGATTTAGACTGATGAAGCCTGGGTGTATTTTAAATCAGTTCGTCTCCTTCGATTCATGAAATAAGGCTGATCATCCCGAGGAAGACGGTTGTAACTTAAAAAATAAGCCAGTGAATATAAGTAGCGGCTTCTCTAAGATCTATTCTACCTTCCCTGCACTGTAAAGAGCACGTGATCAGGAGTTTTGGCGCCCTCCTGGTTCCTAGGACCCTAATACTCAGAATATGTACTAGTAATTTCCTTCTCACATTTTACAGTAGCAGGTAGCATGATTAGACGAAGAAGAAGAAAAGGTAAAGAACAATGCCACAGGAAATAAAAGAATTAACAGAAAAGGAAATAGCCTAAACAAGGAGATTGGGGGGATACATGGCAAGCAGCTAAATGGAGGGCAGAGAGAGCGAGGGAGAGAGGGAAAGTAATAAAATAGTGTTTAAATATAAAATCAATGAAATATTTAAATTAAAAAACTGGGTACCCATAACTATGAATATTAGACACATTGATTTCTTTAAGTTTTTTGATAACATCATCAATTTTGAAAAGGCCAGAGGCAATGTTAAAATTACTAAAATGACTTATAAAAGAGCATTCAACAATATTTCCCTTTATAACGCGATTGGATTGAATTCCAATTAATTAAATAGTCATTCTCGGTCATATGAACACAATACGCACTATTCTTTTCACTTCTGCGTACATTGTATTTATGTTGATTGATACGCACCGACAATTGCTCGCCTGTTTGTCCAACATATTTACTCAGACAGCTAGAATATTCGACTGAGTAAATCCCACATATATTAATACATGGATTGGAAAGAAGTCTAGTCCTAATAGTCGACTCGTACTCGAAAGCAACAGAAATGCTTAGAGTTTTTAAAAGACGCGGAAGGTCAGTAAAGCAATCAGAACGTTTTTAACATTAAAGGATATATAAGGAACTGTACTTTAGAACGTCTTTTATTGCAGATGAAAAAGAATTATAAAAAAAGATAATAGGGACACAATTTGAGGCCGATTTTAAAGATATTACAGAATTCAAGATCCATATTTCGGGGCTCACAGCACGTAAACCCCTGAAGGAAGATTAAGAGAAACTAGATATCGTACGAGGTTTCTTTTTACTGCCATTTCGCTCTTCTGAAGCTTCCTCAGATTAAAAAGAAATGAAGAGGAAAGGGGGAGAAAAAAAAAACAAATCGACCAACCTACATCCTTACCCTGGAAGAGGGCGAGGGCCGGACACTTCATTGTAGTCCTCCAAGTTCCTTAAATCAAAGTTTTATCAAACTCAGAGTAGAAGGGGGTAGATGGGAAAGAAGAAAGATTCAAGATAGAATAAAGAGCTAGAATTATAGTAAGAGGGAGTATAGGTAACCTTTTGTCATATTCAGGCCCGATGAGTGTCAATTGAGAGAGAGTGAAAGTTTCAGGGTTGAATTTGAAGTAAGTAAGAGGTTTGCAAAGTGCTGTTATGTTGCCTGGAGGTCAGGCTAACCTCTGTCCTCTTGTTTAGGTATTTAAGTTAGAACTAATATCAATGCGTATGAGTTTTCTGTCTCGCTTTAGAAATTACATTTTTTAGACCAAACTTTAATCACCAGCTAATGCTATGGATAAGTATGTAATACGAATTATACTACACTCCCATACTGGCCCCAATTAATTAATTTTATAAAGTTGGCACGGGCCAAAAGCATCAATGTTGCCTTTCAATACGAAAAAATGATCCGACATAGTCTGTCTAAAAATAGATTCATCGATAAAGAACAGGGGGTTTATTATATTCCATGCAAAATAATGTTTATATTGGAGAAAGCAGCAGATTCTCCTAAATAATGAAGGAACACAGATGCGATATGAGCAGTGGAAGCCTATCTTCTAGCCTGTTCCTACACATGTCAAATGAAAACCATTCAATGGACATTGCTGATGCAAAAACAATTTATAATTCTCAAAACTATATACATAGGCGTCTAATAGAATCAGCCCCTATAAAGGAAATTCCAAACTTTAATACTTCTGATGGGCAATTTAACACTAATCCCTTGATAAGCAGAAGATTTGTCCTTCTTATAATAATAATAATTATAAATTTCTTATAATGCACTCTCCAAGGCCGAAGTCCTTCACAGAGCGCACGTTCGGCAGTGGGCTAAGATCAGGTGAGTGAGTAGGTAATCCTGAACAGATGCGTTTTCAGGAGTCGCTTGAAAGTGGTAAGGGGGGCAGCAGATCTAATTACGGCTGGAAGAGCATTCCAAAGCTTGGAGGAACAGACTGAGAAGGAGCGGTCGCCCATTGAGACGAGGGACGAACAAGGAGTATTCAGGAGAGGAGCATGAGATGACCGAAGGGCCCGAGGGGCGAGACGTTGAGAAAGAAAAGAAGAAAGGTAGGTTTGGGCCTTTTGGTCAAGGACCTTGAAAGTGAAGATAGGAATCTTGAAATGAGAACGATATTTGACAGGTAACCAGTGGAGTTCCCGAAGCTGGGGCTTAGAAGGGGAAAAGTGAGAGCGACGGAGGAGTAGTCGGGCAGCATAGTTCTGGACTAGCTGAAGGGGACGTAGAGAGGAAGATGGTAGATTTACAAGAAGAGAGTTACAGTAATCAAGGCGGGAGGTAATGAAGGCGTGGACAGCAGTCTCGAGACTTTGACGATCGAAGTGAGAGCGAATGCGGGAGAAGTTACGGAATAAACAAAAAGAAGATTTACTAATATTTTGGATGCGGAGCTTAAAGGAGAGATGCTCATTGAACACAACGCCCAGATTTCTATCAGATTCAGAGAAAGCGACAGTGTTTACATCCAGAGGGAAGGAGGGAAAGAGAGATTTAACTTTGTATACTAGAGCGGGGGTATCAACCAGAAGAACTTCAGTTCTGGAGTGGTTAAGTTTGACGAAGTTAGCCAATAGCCAGTCCGAGATAGAAGAATAGGCAGATAGGAGGTCACAGATTAAGTGGGCAATGGTAGAGGGGGAAGTGGAAATAAAGATTTGAGTGTCATAAACATATATGTGGAAGGATAGACCGAGATTAAATAGGAGGGAGCTAAGAGGGAATAAGTTGATACGAAATAGGAGAGAGCCGAAGACAGAGTCTTGAAGGACACCAAAGTGAATGGGAATGGGGTCAGAGGAGACATCGCTAATCACTACAGAATGGGTGTGAGACGAACGGTAAGAGCGGAACCAGTCGAGAACAATGCCAGAAATGCCAATAAAAGAGTGGAGGCTATCAAGCAAGACGGAATGGTCAATAGTATCAAAGGCAGAGGTGAGGTCAAGTAGAATGATGATGGAAGCACAATCTCGGTCAGCATCTCTACGTAAGCAATCAGTAACATTGGGTAGAGTGGTTTCGGTAGAGTGCCCAGCTTTAAAACATGATTGGTAAGTCTCATCAATATTAGAAGCAACGATGTGGGAATTAATGCGCGAAACAACTCCTCTCTCGAGGACCTTAGAGAGAAAGGGAAGTTGCGAGATCAGGCGATAGCTATCTGGGTCTGAAGGGTTAAGCTTCGGCTTTTTAAGGATCTGACGGATTTGGGCACATTTAAAGGAAGAAGGGACAACACCAGTAGCAAGAGAGATATTAAACAGGTGGAGGACCATTGGGAGTATGACAGGCAATATTTTGATTAATAGCTTAGGGGTGAACGAGTCACGATGGAAGCCAGATTTTTTAGAGTGCGAGAGTAAGGCAGAAAGATCAGAAGCGGTCACAGCAGGAAATACGTTGAGTGGCCGGGGGAGGGGGGGTCAGGAAAAATGTGAAAGGCCAGGTCAGGCAGTGGTGGGAGAGAGGCCCGAAGGTTGATAACCTTATCAGCGAAGAACTTCGAGAGGATGGTGGGGCTAATGGGGGTGGCGACTTGTTGTGAGAAGGTAAGAGAGGAGAGCAGGCGGAAAATGGCACAGGGGGCATTCTTATTATTGGCTAGCAATTTAGGCGAATGGGCTTTACGAGCAGATTTTAGTTTAGCCAAGTAGAGAGATGTCACAAGACGGTAAGTAAGCGAAAGAGCAGTTGTATCTTGCCCACGAAAGCAAGCTTTACGAAGAGCTCTTTCATGGGCCCGTAAAGACTCCCTTGAGCGTAGGAGTTTCAGCGGGTGCCATAGGGCGCGGTGACGGCGAGAGGACGAAGGAGTAATAATGGGGGAGTGGGCATTAAGGCAAGTTAGGAGAGATTGCTCCAAGGATGAGAGGATTTGGTCAGGGGATGCGAGAGCATCGGGAGTGGGTAAATTAGCGGCAACATCTTTAAGGAGGGATGGGATGTCAAAGGAGGCTAGCCATCGATAAGATTTTGCGACGAGAGTAGGCCGAGAGGGCAAATAAGTGGGAGTTAAGACGTTGAAGTTAATAAGGTAATGGTCAGAAATAGTATTAGACAGGATAGAAATGGTCAAGTTGGAAATTTAACAGTCGCGAATTACAAAGTCTAAAATGTTTCGATGGCAGTGTGTTGGGGAAGAAACGTGTAGAGTAAGGGAGAAGAGGTCAAGGATCTCAAGGAAGGCAGGTAGATTAGGGTTATTGACTGGGAGGTTGAAATACCCCATGATGAGATCTGACCCGATGGGGAGAGACTAGCGAGAAGGTTACTAAATGGAAGGGGGAGGGCGATAGAGCACAATAGTTGTTAGAGAGGGAACAAAATTAGAGACAGAGATAAGGGCCTCAAAAGAAAGAAGATGGGGGGGAGGGTATTCAGAGAGAGAGAGAGAGGCACTATGAATGAGAGCAACCCTTCCGCCACGATTGTTCCTGGGGTTATGGGAGTAGATGTTGCCATCAGGGTTCGCTACCGACAAGCAGCTATCACTCTGATCAAACTCAAAAAGGCCACTGCTCTATACCGTCCCCCTAAATACATTACGACCTGTAAATGTGTATGTCCCTAGGCTAATCATCCCTCTGTATTCATTAGTTTACCAGCGATTGAAGATGATTTATGTCTCCTCGAAACCTGGGTTCACAAATAATCGATCTTATTACTCTGGTTTCTTTCCTACATATATATTAGGGTGTTTCAAAGCGATAGGTTACATTTTCAAACTTTGTATATATATTCAGCTACATGTCGCCATGTTTCCTAATCAGATAAGTTGAATTTGTGCGAAATTTTGTAATGATCAGAGCAGATTTAAAGGATGCCCACTTTTTAAGCTCATGCAGAAAAATACCTTATCAATGACTTATCACCTTGTTCTCTCTTCTGTTTTTGTTGCAGGTGAACTCGGATATGGCTAGATGTAGTGCAGCATCAGTTTGGCTGCTTGAACATCCTGAAGAAGAGATTACTGCTTGGTGACTCCTGTCCAACGGCCAATTCTTTCGTCACTTCTTTTACCATCACCTCAACTTAAAGTGCACGAAATAAGAGAGTGCGAAGAAGGTTGTAGAAACATTTCTTTCGTTATGGACGAAGGACACAATCCCTACCACAACGCTCTTTTACGCTAAAAAGAAACTCATAGACCTCGTTACAAAGTACGAAGGTCTCAAGTAGAATCGCCTGCGGAATTCAGGGAATCAGCGCATTAAGGAACAAATGTGTTTGTGATGATTTAGATGAACTCTTTGACATTGCTCACAAAGATTCACTGGAATTGACATGAATCATTCGAAGTCTCTTAAGAATAAAAAGAAAAGAGTTGAAGTAGAAGATGAACGCAAGAAGAAAATAAGGAGGAAAAACGAACAGCCATCGAAGTCATCAAGTTATCGACACTAGCTGTTTCCAGTCCTCTGCTGGTGAGTCCTTTTGACATCACAGCCGTCACAAAAGAAGAAATCAAATGATACGTCTGCAGGTCTGAAGGAACCCAAAGGGAGGAAAAATTATTAGGAGAGCCCCTGTTCGGAAGTTACTGAAACCTGGGATGTTTTGACTAATAAAATGAAAGTTTTATCCAATAAACTTGATTTACAACGGTCATTGATTTATATTCCCACGATAATCAATGACTCACTCTTTTCGTTTTAATTAGTCAACCTTTAGAGCTAATCCATTTAGAATCTTGTATGAAGGAGCACTAATATATTTTATCTCTTGGTATTTCAGGACTTGTTTACTTCCGATGCATTACGAGATGCTGCGGCAATTTTTGTGAGCCGGGGGCAAACTACACTTCCTCATTTCTACTCATTATTTTCTTTTTGTTCACACCTAACTAGCTTTATCTTTAACTTACAACCGTATTTATATGTATAAGTTACTTGGTTAATAATTAATCCGCCCACAGAAGATAAGCTATAGTTTGAGTGTTTGTCAGAGGTCCTGTACTACCAGAAAACAAAAGAATAATTCTATAGGATGGGAGTAATAAAAGTTGGCTCAACGCGCCAATATCTACATTCTCAGGGCGACAATTTAATTAAGACATAATTTATTACGTAAGGATAAAAATTCATTTAGATCCAAGGAAAATAATGGGAACGAGCGGACATAAAACTGCGCAGATAAATTTAAAAAGTTGAGGCAAATCACCCGTCTCTCTCTCTCTTCCATTTTTCTCCCATCGTATTTTCCTGTCTGTCTCTCTTCTTTTTCTCACTATCGCCTTCTGGTAGTCTTGCATTCTATCTCTCTACCGACACGCAGATGCCATATACGAGCTGGACAAAGTTGTTGCGGCTGACATCGAGAAAATTGTGTGGCCTCTCTTCCCACACAGTTTCACTTTCTTTCACATAAATTATTTATTTACGGCTCTCTCGTTATAAGGTATCGACCGAAAATGTCATCGTTACAATCACCTTTTCAATTCGAGAAAAATCTTTTCTTCCATTGTCCTCTCGCATTCAATCGCTGGGTCTGTTCTCACGCCCCAAACTGATTACGCGCCGATGCTGGTCACAGACTGTTTTATAATCCATAGCGACTCAAAGAGCGCGCTAAGCGCCTCTCAAGCATTGGAATATCCGTGCCAGCTTGTTTGTAGTATCCTTGAAGCCACAACGACTAAGGTCGTGGTTATGTACAGATTTTATTTCCTGATTCGATAAACGTAGAGATGTTGTTCAGAGTGAAACCGTTGATGATGGGGAAAAATGTTTCCGCCCCGTTTGGTTCCCGCTCAAATTCTATAGCTTTCTGTACCATCTGATGGAGCATTCTTGTTAAACTTTTTGTGAGGTACCTTAGAATGTACGCCATTTCTTGTTTGCGTCTCGTCGCCTGGAAGAGCTTCACGCACGGGTACTTGTCTAGATACTGCGAAAAAATGGCTCAATACTCTCTGACTCTGATTCTTAGGGTGAGTTCGTGCGCGCCAGGATGTGCAGGCATAGAGTTCGGGTAAAAAGCAGACATCTTCTATAATATATTTTTGGTTAATTTATTGACTACCTTTGAAGGAGCAAGGTCTCCCGTAGGGTACAAGCCTTTTAAGAATTACTATTCTTATTTTCTCTATTTTAATAATTTTGTACTATTATTTTATACAAGACTTTTTGAGGTTTTCCTTTTATATTTTGTGGCGGGGGTACCTTCCTTGGTGGTAGCATAGAAGAACACAAATTTTTCTCAAATATTTTGCGATTTCAACCCCCTCACCATATATTCTCATACTTATAAATTATTTATATTTCTGAGCTTCAATTTGTCTCCTCCCTTCACCCTTATATGTAAAATTATACTTAATTTTGTAGCTTACTACTTTACAGTTTATTGCATCGCCCTTGATAGACTCGTTTCCAACATTGGGAATACTTAAGTTTATGGCTGCACGCTATGGCGTGCTATTTCTGGACTACACTTTTGGGCTAGAATTTAGGCCTTATAACGTCAGACGATAGCTTTCCGTGTAGCCAATCACGGCGTTTTATTTGTTTTTATTTGTTTTAGAGTCTCTATTCTTCATTATTTATTAATTACCTGCAATTCTACTCGATTATATTTAATTAGTATTGTAATGAATTTCTCTACGCTTCGTAATGCTTTGGTTTTTGATGGGTTTCTTTTACCTATTTCGTTATTTCGTTTAAAGATAAAATTGCACTGCTTCTCTGAATGTTAAAATAAACCATTATTTTCGCACACTGGCAACCTTTAATTCGACCTTATTTCAATCATTGACAACCTGGAGCCAAACAGTTAAAGGAACATGATTCTTGTGCACTCTGTTTGTTGAACTTTAATACGACTGTTGTTAATACCTCCGTCAATTTAATAGACTTTTCTATAGATCATGGCCTCATTTTAAAAGCAAAGATTTGATACAAGTGTGGAAAAGAAGCGCGGCTCGATTATAATAGTGGAAGGTGGAGATGGTTTAGCCTTTGTCGTGAAGTGTTTATATATTAGCTAATTTAAGACGACGATAGCGCCGCCGACATTTAGCAATAGCCTAAATTTTAGCCTTTTGAATTAGGGGTTTTTGGCTGCTATCACGTCGGCCCAACCAGTAAAATACTTACATTCGAGATAGCAGCGAACCGCAGCGAACCGATTTACGCGCCCAAAGTAATCATGGACTATTGGAAAGTTATTGTGGTCAGGACTCACTTAGAGAAGCAACTTTTCCGAGACGACGATGCAGGTGCAGCGGGTGTCTCTTACGAGGGTCGTCACCCTGCAACCATTAACGGTTTCGTTTTCGAACTTAAACCCACCAGGGGAGCTTTTGTTGAACAAAAAATTGAGTTGCTGTCCAGGGGAAACTACTCGTTGGGAAAGTTGCTGGCGTTTCAGGGCGAGCGGGCGGATGATAGAGAGAGGCACTTATCTGACGGACTTGCTGTTTAGGAGATGAACGGAATTGGGAGTTTTGGGAACAGTTGGTCCTTACGTAGACCGGTACGCCGCAGGAAAAATATACGACTGGCCTTCAACGGTAATCCCACGCTGAGGGATTAAAGATGGTAGGCTTAATATCCCTCCGTTCAGGCAAGGGATGGTACTTGGGTTATATAAATATATATATATATATATATATATATATATATATATGTCGAGGAATGCCTGCGTACACTTGCACTGGCAGATAGCCGACACGAGGCCGTCTGCGATAGGCTTTGGAGCAATGGAAGGAGTGGAAGGCCGCCTCCTTGAGTGAGTGCGTTTACAATTGGCAGAGATTTATCTACTGGCTTGCCAAGCTGGAGTTCAAGGATACATAAAGATCAAGACCCAAAAATATAATTTAAAATATAAATAATAAACGGGGCATTATATATACAAAAGGCGAACAAATTATACTTCATAAGATAGTTAATTAGATCGGGGCAATTTACAATGAGACAGAGCTAAGCTAGGAGTGCAAAGTTATCGTTAATCCGAGTAATGGAGATTATTTAAGCTTAAGCTGGGAGTCAATTAAAAGGGAATGCTACAGAATCCAGGTGACAAATGACGGGGACGGTAATCATGGAATTATTAAGCAAAAATCGCTTTACCTTAAAGTTTAGAGTGTTTGGAGGGGGAAGGACCAACGGCATAGTTCTTCGAAGAGACCCTTCTGAGGGTGTTGACGAGGAGGTCTCGTATAAAGAGTTGGGAGTATTTCTTGCAGTAGGACGAGATTTTGCCTGCTCCAGAGAGATGTGATCTCAAACACGAGAGTCTGTTCTGCAAATAGCAAGGAGTCTCAGACACGGGGAAAGGGAGTCTTGAAGGGGGGTACGAGAAGAAGGGGGGCGCACAGTTCTCTGGGAAGAAGATGACTCGATAAGCTTTCCTCTAAACAGGGGCCAAAGCTTCACCAAGGGCGATCTGCTGGTGAGATCTTAACTACTAGGTTACGACTCGAACAGGTGTTGCGAGGCTTCGAGAGAAACAGACACATGGTCTGAACGGAGGCAGTGGCAGGCTCTCAATCTCCTGGAGGAATGGCTGACACAGAGTTAAATAGCCCGGTGACTTGTCCGTTAGACAACGCCAGGGCATACCCGTCCCCCAAAAAATTTACGATGCCAATCTATGCAAACTTATTTCGAGATAAGGAGTTAGATCGTACGGTAAAGTTTACATCAGGATATAGGATTGAGCTTGTACGGGTTAATCCACGGAGAAAGGAAATGTCTTTGAGGTATGGAGGCGAGGATTCGTGGGGGAGGGAGAGCGATGTGTGTCCTGCTTAAAAAAAAGCAGGTGGGTGGCTCAACGTGAGAAAACTTCTTTCTCGTCAATTCTAGAGTTCCCACGCCAAGGTGCACCTGGTCTGGGTCTCGAAGCGGCTGAAAAATAGTATTTTGAGGGGCTTCCTCTCACTCTGGTCCTTCGAAGGGTATCCTCTCACACTCTCTATTAGTCAAAAACGTCTTAATCCATTAAAAATCTGGGTCTCGTATACCATAAAAATCTAATTTTCTTAATAGTCATTGGTGCGGGCCTTTATCGAAGTATTTGGCAAAATCTAAAACTATGGCGTCAATTTGTCTAATTTTGTGGTCGTTCAGGGATTGGAAATTGTCAAGGGTCGTCTCCAGTAGTTGAGTCTCGCACGACCGTTTTTGCCTAAAGCCATACTGAAAGTCAGTCACTATGTTTAGCCTATCAAAATGGTCCATGATATGTCTGTGAATTATATGCTCAAGAATTTTGCAGGGGATTGAAGTAAGCGAAACAGGTCTAGAATTCACGGGGAGGGTTATATCGCCGGATTTAAAAATAGGACTAACGTTTGCCAAAAGCCAGTCATAGGGAAGTTCTCTAGTTAGTAGTGTCTGTGAAAATATAACTTGCAGGACAGGGGCCAGTACGCTAGCACCAGCCTTAAGTATCCTGCAGGGTATATTTTCAGGTCCAGTCGCTTTGTTAATTTCTACACAGATGCCCCCGTTGGAAATTCATTTTGATAAGTCAATATGCAAAGGTTGTGATTTTCAAACTTAGGAAATAATGCGTAACTTTTACTTCTTCCTGAGCCTGAAACTTCCATTCTTTAGTATCCATGGGTAAAATTCCATCATAAGCTAATGTATTTTGTATCCCAAGTGTACAAATTTAAAACCAAGGGATAACTAAAAAAGAGCTCTTGCTTACTTCCTTTTTCGAAAGACAAAAATATCAATGAAAATTCGACAAAAGGTATAACTTAATATTTTGACTCACGAGAAGATATCTACACCATGGTTAAAAGAATAAAATTAGCGACTTTAAAATGTATTCTTGTGCATGGACGTAAAAGGATATTTGCTAATCTTGACCACAAATCCAAATTCACTAAGGCAAAAATAGCAATAAGAAAAAAATAGTCCAGCGTCGCTTTCTTAATAGAAGATAGGCAAAAGTCTGATGTAAAAAGAGCCCAGTAATTTATATTATTACTAATGGAATGTCCCAAATATAATGCCGAAGATAAAATTCTCAATTTTTCTTCTTTGGTCCTCAAATAATAATTGCTCCTCTTTCGTCGACCATAATTCGCAAAAAAGACTCATTACAATCACTTAAGATGGACAGCAAAATTTCTGGTACTGTAATTACATCACAAATTACATTTAACAGTCTGTCATTAAGGCAGATCTCTCATTCATAATTATTATTTATAATTATTGAATATTATAATAATTCTAGGTGTCAATCTTCTTCTCGATTACTAGCTAGTTCATACCGAAGAAATACAAGATGGAAAGAGTAAGGGAGCATACCTCATCTCACTTAGGAAGAGGAAGACAACTTGGTCTTGAAAAATCGCTTTGGTAAATTTCCCTCCGAATCCCTTCGTTCTGGACCACCTTTAGAAGTAATCCTGCATAATTGTGTAAAAGGAAAATTACAAATTATTTCAAGCCTGGTAACATTCATCAACCTTTCTTCTGTTGGACAAGATGAAGCCACAAGAAAAGCTAAAGGATTTGTCCAACTTCTCTACGCCTTTCTAACTTTCTACAGTTTTGATTGCCAAAGACTTCTCTACATTTAAATCAATCATTTAACGGCCATAATTATTTAATTTATGTATTTTTTCTGCTCTTCATAATAACTACCTACATATCACTAAGAATATAAATTTGAAGTAATCCTTTTATAGCAAAACATTTTCTTTGATAAAATGAATTAAATGTTAAATAACCACTACTATACCTATGGACATCTCACAAACCTTCCAGAGATACAAAGAGGAAGTTCACAAAATATTCAGGTTTTTTGTTTTAACATTATACAGAATTAATCGCTAAATTCAACTTTTGTAACGTTTTTCTTCTTTACTTTTATGATCTTTATAAAAAGACGTAAGACAAATAATAAGATACCAAGGTTGCATATTTTTTTTGTCAAAATGGCATAATATTTTCTCACTTTCATTGTTAGTATAAATTTTTAGCCTAATATAAAACCTAATTATCCTTGTTAGTTGAACTATTACTCTTTTTAACCAAAATGACGCTTGCGAAACAATTTTATATTCTTATTGTTAAATTAAGACTTCTATTTTTGGTCTCCTAATACTTTCCTCGATCTCATTTAATATTGTGCTGAAAATTGTAAGTTTGCATTTAAGAGTAAATTTTCTTCTTAATAGTTCAATTTATGCGTCAAAATTTGTCTATGGTGTGTAGTTTCAGATTTTTATATGGTGTTCTTTGAAACAAGATTCATCCCCCAAATCACGGATTTTCCAATGCATTTATGGGGTGGAGGGGGCTTTGGAGGTTGTTTGATGGTTTTGTATAAATTTGGATAAAAAGGATCTCTTTGATACGATTTATATTCCACCTCGTTTTGTGATCCTCTTTGTTATTACGCTCCCCATAAGATTGTTGCTAAACGTTGATCGTTAAACCGGATTTGGGTGATACGATAACGTTCTGAGAAATTATTACCTGACTACAAAAGGTAATGGATGAATATGACTCATCGCTGGGCGATGAGTAGAAATTCTGATATGATTTTGCTTTCGAGCAAAATGGTGATGAAAACAAGACGACTGCTGTTCTATTTTTTTAATAAGTGGTTTTGGGTAGCAACTCTCTTAATGTAGGTGCTTTTGTACTTTGATGTAAGATCAGTTGCGTAAATGCTATTTCCTAATGCGGAGTAAATGATTTGATTGGTATAACCCGAGCGATATGTGCAACTCTTCCTCGAAAATGATTTCTCTCGAATGAATCTCGAATGAATGATGTCACTCCTCCTCGATTTGCTCGTTTTATACTTGGACACATTTACAAACATGCAGATATGTATACATATCCGAAGCTTTTGAAAACCTTTTCTCTCGTGAGAAAATATACTGTAACGGTGAAATTTGGTCAAACGATTTTTCCGCCTTCCTTAACAAAATATAAATATAATATTGTGGTTGTAATTTGATGCTCACCGAGTGTCGTTATGATCGGGCTAACCCATTTTAAGGTTCCCTTTTGTAACTTGGTTACAAATGGGAATAATTTGTCTCATTCTCAGTTTACCTTTTTACCGCGACTTTGGTCTTTTCGGGAAATGAATATTGGGAATGGTTCTAAAATATCCTGTTACATCTTAAAATGTTTCATTTAAGTTTCTTTTTGCTTCGTTTTACACGCAGAACTTTATTTACATTGGCTGAGTGTACACATTACTACTTCCTGGGTTTGTGTGTGCACCACAAATACAATGATTACATCATTTTTATTGCTTAAATGTGAAAAGGTTCATCGCATCTTAAATAATCATTTTTCAATCGTTTGTTTTATTAAATTTATTCTTCCTCTGAGCAAAATATCGGATTCATCCTATTATTAATCAAGTACTATAGAGAAATTAGTCTGCCATTTCATTTTCAGTTAAGTGCAAACTACCACATACAACTCATGCAATTTTATTATAGGTATAACTAATATAATTAACCACTTTGTTTTTGGTTCACTTTTTTTAGAGTTCGATGTTTTGTTATTCCTAAATATTTTAACCCTAAAGATTACAGAATCTTAAAATCCTACAAAAACTGTGATCCTCAAACCATTTTCTGGTGAGATGTCTAAATTGTTTGAAGGAAAATGTTATAGAAAATGCTATCTCTTCTCATTTATTTAATAGCAAAAATACTCTCGATATAACTTTTTCTAATCTGTTTTTTCTTCTTCTTATCCAGAAATATCCCAATATACAACATATATGTATCTAAAAAAATTTAAAAATAGTCAAGGCGTAGAATATTCGACGTTTGGGGGCCTAAAATCACGGTAAGCAGACTGAGAAATCACAAACTGTCCATTTGTATTAGCCTAAATATCATGTGAATAGATATTACTACAATTCTGTTTTTTATGTTTATTCACCAGTAAATGATAATACTATTTTTTGGAATTGGTCTAAATTTATTCCCTATTAGCGAAGATTATTAAAACTTATTGTTTTATGTTCTGTATCAATAACTATTCTAATTATAGATTAGCTTTGAATTCTTGAAACTTGACCCAATTGTGAAAATAAATTATTTAAAATGAAACCGTTTAGCTTATTAGTTCATGCGAAATTGTTTACATTATTAAATATTTTAGTATGTTTCACTTCAAGGTCATTGTACTTCATTGATTGCACGTGTATCAACTAAGGGCAAGATGGAGAGAAGAGGTGGTTTGGTCTTCAAAGCACAATTGGTGGCACAAAGGGAGGGGATGAGAGTTTCGGAGGAGAAGGATTATTTGACATTCTCGGTTCAGCACAAATGACTAAAAAGCAACAACAATATGAGTTGAGTAGCCGATAGCTGGGTTCTGGGTGACAGGGACAGGGTCAGTGTGGGAGATAGATAAGAGGGAGCTGCGGCATGTTTTGAACGAGTTGTAGGGGTTGAAAGTGGAATCCTGTGATTCATAGAGTCAAAACAGGATATAAAAAGGCACGAAGGCAACTTAAAATCTGTTGTGGTTGATTTGCGATCGGATGTGGCAGAGATAATTGAGAAATCAGAGTAACGTTGGTAACATAAGATTCAAGAGATAACTGACTATTAAAGATGACGCCCAGATTTTAAACCACTTCACAAGAGCAGAACTATAACGGTTTATTCCTTGGGAGAGCATCACAAGGAGTGAGCTGAGGATGGTGTCCGTGCATCAAGGGCCATCACGCAGAGACGTCTTCAGGAAAGGAGCTAAAAGTGCCGCATTCCTAATATAAAGCCACTTCTGTGCCAGACTGTTGCTTAGTGGTGAAAATTCCTCTCTTTTAGATGAAAGTAAATTTTGCCTTTCCAAGGTAAGGTATACGCATTCTTTGAAGATTTGTCGTGCTATGCCATCTGTTGGTTTGTGACCTCTATGTTTTATTAAGTCAATAGTCAACGCGTCTGTCATGCGATTTTAGGACACTTTATGTTTCCATCTACTAAGAAGCATTATGGAGATGCCGATTCTCTTTTCTAGCAGTACTTAGCATCTGTCTACAGTGCCAAAATTAATACCGACTGGTTTGCTCACTATGATATTACTGTGCTCGATTAACCAGTTAAATCTCCTGATCTTAGCTCCACAGAGAATTTAGGGGGGGTTGTCAAGAGAAAGAGGAGAATCCCTTGACTCCAAAAATACAGACAAGCTAAACACCACTGTCAAAACAGCCTTTGCCCCACGTGCCACGCCAAAACAGCCTTTGCCTTCGTGCCACGTCGCATTAATGTAGTAATTCGTGAGAAAGGAGCCACAATTAAGTTTAGAATAATCCAGGAAATGTCTTCGCTACTAAGATTAAAATTTAAAATCTGAAAAAAGCAGCCATGGTTAAATTTGTATAAATTTTCTGAACTTCGCCAATTATAATAATTTTAAAAAGGAACTCTAAACTAAATTTCCCCCCTTTGAAAATATCACGTTGCTAAAATATAGTTATAGAAGAAGATATTTAAAAATACATTTTCTGAACTTCACCATTTGTAATTCTTTTGGTTTAAAACTAAAAAAAAAATTAGATACTTATATTTATTTCTGAACTTGGATAAATATAACGTCATGAACAAACTAAGAAGAAATTATTGTTTAAATATCAAAAAAAATCCCATTTTAAATTATAGAGTTAGTGATTATGATGATGATGATGACGATGTAAAATAAACATACTTTTCAGAAGTTAGACATTTTCTTAATGGACTTCTTTTTCTGATTGATCTTATGAAATATTCTAATAAGTCGAGATACTAGCTTCCTGATTTTCATTAGCTATAAGCATAATCACCAGCAATCAAACTTAATAAAGCTTGTAATATTTCATTTGATGTGTAATGGAAGGAGAATATATGAAAGAATAATTTTTTACTTAAATTGTCAAAATAAATAAATGAGTACATGATATTCTATTTTTTTAACTCCACTACTAGAACCGAAACAGCAATGGACCAAGAACGGGACCATGCGCAACTCCATAATGCACTTATGCTAGTCGAAATACATCTTTAGCAATATGCATAGATTGAGTAGCAGATAAAGGGTACGAGGAAAACCAATTAAGAGTAGTTCCAGAAACACTCAGCAATTCACGAAGGCGGTAAAGAAGAACAGTGTGTTCAATTGTTTCAAAAGCCTCAGGCGTAACAGAAGCGAAGCATGAGTAACGTCATCAGTAGCAGTCAACAATACACATGGAACTGCGCTACCATACATACATTTCAAATTTTTACGTGTAAACTGAAAGTTATAACTTATCAGTCTCTAGGTTTTGGACGTATCCCCTCTTCATATATATATATATATATATATATATATATATATATATATATATATATATATATATATATATATATATATATATAGATATATCTATATATATATATATATATATATATATATATGTATATATATATATATATATATATATATATATATATATATATATATATATATTATTTGCTCGTAAATCTTTAGCTACTGTTCTTTGGAATAGAACTTGAACGCTATCAGAGGCAAATTTCTACAGAACCAAGACCACAAGCCTAGCAAATAGACTTGGATCGACTCAGAGCCAAACCGATTAGCATGGAGTTGAAAGCTACCGCTAACAAACTCCCGAAATATGATGCTATCTCTAATCTTATTTCGAGAAGTCTGATACAAACTTAACTACATGTCTATCAATTGAAATCATACTTATTTACTTTTTCTAGAATTGCGATAAGAACCTATCTACTAATCATCACAAAATTATACAAAAGGTAGGATAGTACAGATGACCTTTCGCATAGTCTCGCTCGTTAGCGCACAGTCTATTTCTAATATCATGAATTAGTTATTGCCCTATGTTGCACTTTGTCTAACAGCGCTACGTTGTTGGTGAGGTAAGCAGACGAAAATTACACAGCATTCTCGAGATGAGGTCGGATGAGCGAATTTTTGGCAAGTAAAATTTGAAATAAATGTAACAAGTATTAAAGAAAATTTTTCAGTCCCATTGAAAAGTTATAGTGAATCGAACCCGAAATGTCAAGCTCTCTTCTTTGATCGAGTCAACGCTTCAATCATCTCCACAACAGCACACATGTTTTTATTTTGAACGATAAACACCTTTTTTTCATTCTATGTTTTATCTATGAAGGAATGGAAAAGATTAAGGATCGTGGCCGAGTTGGTTAAAGGGTTGACTGAACGGACGATGAGCATTTAGCATTACGTGGTCGAATCCCCATCACTTTTCAACGAATGGAAATAAAAGTGTAGTTTTGGACAATGCTTTCGGTTCACTCTTTTAGTAGTTTCGACAAATGGCTTTGACACTTTGAATTCCTACAAAATTAAAATACCTCCTGGTACCTTACTAAATTAACCTATTCTAGAATTTTGCCGTTGAATTTTTTAATCCGCTTTCATTTGCCATTTCTAAGCCAACTCGACAATATAATCCAGGTCTTGCTGCCGTTTCGCAATGAAGGGCTCCGTTTCCAAGCTTCGTGTCAATTTTAAGATTTTACGAAGTAACCCATTATCAAGGCCATTAATATTATACAATAACAAAAGTTGGCTTAGACTGAACTTGCCCCATTTAAAAAAAACCTGCATGAAAGATTTGAGATTTTGGTATTTTGTTCTCTAGTTTTGGGACGGTATTGTCGATATAAAATTAGGAAATTTGTTAATCAGTTTATTTGTTTGCCTTTGGAGCTTCATATCTGGGCATATTGAGCTGAAATTTAGCAGAGAAGAGCATCTATGCAAGGAGATGGTTATGTTCCACCCCTTCTATATAGTGCCCTTCGGGGAACGAAAATATTCCATTGGCCTCGTAGCCACATGTATCGACCGATGATATTTGTCTCTTAATTTAAAGCGAAATAGCAACGAGACCATATAACGTAAAAAGTTTCTAAGAATAGATCTGGAGATAATGTGGTGAAGCTAGGCCAATGAAAATCTGTATGAGATATATATATATATATATATATATCTATATATATATATATATATATATATATATATAAAAATAAATAAATATATATATATATATATATATATATATATATATATATATATATATATCGTGTTCAGGCTAAATCTCAGCCTAAAATAAATGTATTTTAAAATTCAAACTTTATCAACTAGATTAGGGCTAGGAGATAACAGTTTACTTAATGTAACCTGCCCTCTGCTTCCACCAGGACCTTACGACGGCTCCTCGACCTGGTATATTCGTTCCTCACTCTTTTTGATTGATCTTCGAACACATCCTTGATCTTAACCCCCAGTTCGGGCGGTTCAAATATTTCTCAACGGCGCTTCACACCATGTAATTGCCTTTACGCGGCCGGGTAAATCAGCTTGGTAACGAATACTACCCATGCGAGGCCAGAAAAATAGTCTAGGTAACTAATAATACCTGTAGATGGCCGAGGAAATCACCAAATTCTGTAATAATACCAGTGCAACACCGGGTTAATTCGCAAGTTCACTAAAAATACCAGTGCAATCCCGGTAAATCAGCTAGTTCACTCCCAATACCCGTGCAACGGTGACTAAACTAACTAGTTGACCAATAATGCCGGGACAATGCCTGATAAATTAGCGAATTTACTAATAATACTCGTAAAAGGCAGGGTAAATCAGTTAGTTCACTAATAATTCACTTGCAACACTAAATTAATCAACTAGTTCCCTCGAAATACTCGTGCAACATTGGGTAAATCAGTTATTTCACTCATAATACCCCATGTAAGATCGGGTAAATCATCTAGTTCACTAATAATACCCCTGCAACTACTGGTCAATCAACTAGTTCACTAATAATTCCCTTCCAAGACTGGGTAAATTAGTTCGTTCACTAATGATACCATCCAAGACTGAGTAAATCAACTAATTCACTCATAATACCTTTGCATTACAAGATAAATCAGCTAATTTACTAATAATATCTTGCAACGCCAAATAAATCAGCCATTGCAATTATCTCGCAATTTTTCTTAGCTGATCTAGGACAATGGTTTAGCTCAATCAGGTAAACTTTTTTATTTATCGCCACGTGATATTTTACAAGTGTTTTTTAAACATTTACGGGTATTTTTTATTTATACGATGCAGATATCTCTCTTATTTCTTTAAATAAAATAATTCGGAAGAGTTTACATGCGGCAATTTTTAACTAACTGGTATTTTACTTTTTAAGGTGAATGAAATGGATTCGTCCAGAAGATCTTGCAAAAATAAGCCCGATATATTCTGCTACATCTGCGGGAAATACACCGCTGTTCCTAATAGAAAACCAGTCAAAAGTTTCATAAACCGTGCTTACCATGGTTATTATCCTATGAAACTTGGTGACCAGGATTAAAGCTTGGGCACCACACATGGTATGCAAAATATCTGTGTCGTTGAACCAATTGCAAGAGGAGTTGTCTGAAGTTGGGAATTTCCATGGTGTGGAGGGAGCCGACAAACCATGGTACTTCCTGCTCCTTCTGCGCTATCTTTTAACTTGATCAACAGAAAGAACTGGATCAGCCTCAAGTTCCCTGATATTCATTCAGCACGTCATAATAAAGCTCATTGTGGTGCAATTCCAGTACCTTTCTTTGGAAATCTTCCTGACATATGTGACAAAGATCCCTCCAGTGTGGAAGAAAATGAAGAAAAAGAAGTGTTTTTTGACGATAATGTTCCACATCCTTTTCCTCAAAGGAACTATATGTTTTTGTTTGAGATCTCAGCTTATCAAATTCCTCTGCCGAACTGTTGTCATCCAGATTGAAGTAAAATCTTCTCTCTGACAGTGCTCACATCAACTTCTACCGCAACAGACATCAACTGTACCTCCGTTTTTTTCCGAGGATAAGGACTTGGTGTACTGTACATTATAGCAGAATGAGATAAAATGGTGACAACGTGCCCTTCTGTACCTACGTGTATCCTGAGATTACCGCATGGAGCTGTGAAAGCATGACTGAACCTGGGCAAGGAGGCGGCTGACGAGGTTATCACACGACACATCTGTATTTGCCTAGGGACCGATGTCATTGTCCCCCACGGCCCGCTCGAAGATGGAAATCCCTTGTACATTCCAACCAACGTTATCACGATTTCCCCTTCCTCCGAAGGTGTCGGTGACTTTTCCCCAAATTCGCGCGCGTCGGGAGCTACCTCACCAGGCGCGTATATAATGCATTGACTGAGTTTAGAGGGCAGCACTGTTAGACTTCCACCTACTCCGGCGAACGAGCTAAAGGACGCTCTGCCCCCCTCCCCCTTGCGGAGATTTAGATTCAAGTTGGAGACTAAATCGATCCGTGAACTCTGCCATAGTCAATCGGCTAGCTGCAACGTCAGTGAACTCTGTCATAGTCAATCAGCAAGTACTTGACAAGGATTCCCGACTCCAAAGGCCCGACGAGTGTTCCCTCGCCTGAAGCAAGAGGTAACTTGACTTTTTCCGTTGCATTCATTGTACCCCAACTGGCTCCTTTTCAGCAACAAGCACGTAAAGTAATAGTAACCATTGCCGCCTGCAGATTGATCTTGAATCTAGCTTATCCCATTGCTCCATTATTTGTGTGAACGCTCCAGTCCAAAATCCCCCTTTAAATCACAAAACTGAATTTGACCTCTTTAATCCCTTAATTAACCTACCTGTATCTCGTGTGAACCTTTAACCTCGTCTGGGCGACCATTCCCTTTAAACCCAATTTTTGTGTCAATATAAATATCATTTTGTTGTTAGTATAGATATATTTTCGTCATTGTCTTTTTTTGGCAACCCCAGCGGGTACCAGCCACCTGTTAATCTTTGGCCAACTTGCACTCTGAAATATTTGTTTAAAAGGACCCCGCAAAGTTAATAATAAACCATCCCCACTGGATTCATAACAATTCCCCCTTTCACTAACGGTCTTCAACCAGCTTTGGCCCCAAACTCCAAAGTACCTACGTATATATAAATATAGATTTGATAGTTTTCATTGACAGCAGCAAGCGAGCGCTGAAAAAGAACAATTTGCTTCTATTCCCCTCACTCATTTGACTAACCTGAGGGAGAATTATGACGCAATGAAGTACGTGGTGGAGAAAATTCATTATTATCAATATGAGTGGTTGATTTGTGTTGACATGAAGATCGTGATTTATGTGCATGTGTGATAGAAGGGACCAGGTCAGCATTACACAAAGAAGGACTGGCTTGTACGGCAGGAATCGGCCCCTTACAGAACAAGGAACGTCATAAATAACCCTCTAATGATACCGACAAGATACTTTTTCCACCGCTACACATCAAGGTCAGCTTGAACAAAAAGTTGACCATAGCTCTGGACTAGGATCGTAACTGCTTCACTTACTTGTGCCACGCTTTCCAGAAATGACCATGGAGAAGTTGAAAGTGGACAACTCTAATTGTCTTTAACTCCGTTAGCTAATCAGGGATTCTTAGTTTAAAAATTCAATAAACGAAGTGGTACTGAAAGCGGGGAAAGCATTTGTTCTAGTCGTGAAGAGCTTTTTTTGGCAACAATAAGGCCAGTAACTACGCAAAACTTGTCACCAATATGCTGATTGCTTTCAAAAACTTCGGAAGCAAAATGAAAATCAAAATGCATTCCACGACATACATATATCGATTAGTTTTCTGATTGGTTTCCATGGATTGGTTTCCTGCGATTCCAGAGGGATCAATTATCGACGAACAGGGGGAAAGATCCATCATGACATTGAGTAAATGGTGACCAGGTATCAAGAAAATTTGGATGTAATCATAAGGTCTGATTACTGTTGGATTCTGAAGAGAGAAATCCCATCTCTTGAGCCTTCTAGGAGTTCAAGAAACGAGAGTTCATGCCCCCAATTCCGGACAATCATGCGCTAATATCCAATTTACATCTAATTATGTACCTTTGTCAATGTCTAATATTCACTGTATACTAATCAATTTTTGTAACATTTAATAAATAAATCGTGTTAGAAAACCATGTGTTTACCTTAAAAACCCATTTCGGTGGTGAAATATTAAAAAAAATGTAATCGATTTAATTATAAGTTGATGTTTTAAAAATTAACTTAGCACAAAAATCAGATCTGAACCGAGAAATGGATGTCATTTTAGGATTCAGTTGTGCAAAATTGTCCTTAATCAGTTTTAAAAACTGGTCAACTCGTGATATCAGTATAACGCAGTTATATCTGCTAATTCACTCATAATACCAGTGCAAAGACGGATAAGTCAGTTGGTTCACTAATAATAATGCGCTAGTTTACTAATAATACACGTATAAGGGAGGGTAAAACAGCTAGTTCTCGCAATACCTTTGCAACACCTGCTATTTCACTAAAATTATGCTGTAATAAAATGGTCGTGAAAAATTAAAATCTGCATTCAACATCGGTACCAAAGTACCGATGCTGAAAGACCTACCTTCTTTTATTAACCCTGTAAGGGGGACTTCATCCAGGTGTTATTTAACAAATGCCTGCAAATTATTTGTTTATCGCGCTATAAGGAAATTGGTAAATTTAAGTAAGCACAGCATTATTTATTTAAGTTTTAATATATACTTCTTTAACGTCTGTTTTAATTCCCACTTGGCTATATATTTTCTTTCTCTCAGTAGCTATAAATATTTTTCTACGTTACATTACGCATTAGAATGAATAATATTTATACCTCAGTGGAATGGAGAAGATCGCTCGATAAGAAATATTTTTTAGAGGGAGTTATATTTTAAATTACCAGGAATGTTCCAATCTAAATTTCAAACTTGACTAAACAACTTTTCCACTTATTCCAATATTCCTAAATAGTCGTTGATACTATTATCCTTTTAAAGCACGCTTAAAACTTTAGAAAAGTGCAGTAGATGAATGAAATAATTTTATTATTCTATTTCTGACTGATGTTCGAAGAACCAAATTACTTGTGGTGTTCAATCTATCCAATTTGGGAGTTGCGGAAAATGGCATTTCCAATAGAGATGACTGAAAGAACAAGTTGAGGATAAAAAAGGAGTGTTGAAGCTCTCATAATTTTGCCAAGTCCCTCACCTAAAGTTCTCAACCAGTTCTCAATCAGCAACCAGCTAAAAGGTTACCTGTGTCGACTATTTCACCTGGTACCTGAAGGAGCGGTACGCCTTCCTTCCCTCTTTGATGCAGGAAGTCTAATCAAAACTAGACTGTGACTAACTGGGCTTTATTCCTTCTTTATATTTTCATTTGATCTCTTTATTTTTACAAGCTTCTTCTCGACGATTCTCTCGGCTAATTTCACAGGCCAACAGTCGCCAACCAACTTTCGTCCTGTTTTTGAGCTAGGAGGGGCTGGTTGGTTTACCCCTCCCTCTTTGCTCTGATTGGGGTGTTTCCTTCTTTATTTTATCCATCTTTTTGCGCCACACTTGCGAGTGATGCCAACATTCGCCTGCTGCAGCTGACTTTGGGACTATTGTGTCGGCTCCCGGCCACAATTCCTGTCGTTCGCTCCCTCTCCCTCACATTCCTTCTCACTTGAGATCTTCCTTTTATCTCTCAAGTTCCGAAATTTCTGCACTCGAACATATTAAATGGCGACACAAAGTCACGAGAGTTACACTTCCACATCATTCCTCGAACAAGTTCCTTTTACCATGAAATTTGTATAAGGTACTTGTCTTGTACTAGACAAATTGGAAGGCTTAAAACAGACGCACAACTCTCCTCAACAAATTCCTATTTCTAAAGGAAGGTCGCCTTGGGGAAGCGGACTAAGAAATGCTGATATTTAAAAAAAAAATATTTAAACCTAAATAAATAAATATATTACTATTGGTTTAATTATAATTAACTATTATAATATTTATTTAAATGTGAATTAAATGATTAAGGTCACAAATTAATTTAATCATGAATTCTATTAAATATTTTTCATCATTAATAAAAAATTGGCCTCCACGGCTAAGCTGGAATGAGGAGCCATTTGATTCATTTCATCAAACTCATCATCATCATCAACATCACCATGTGGAGCCGAGCAAAGGCCTCTCCAAAAAACTTCCACTGACCCAGGTCTAAGGCACGAGTTTACCCTATCGCCATCGAGCCAATTTCCTGCTCCCATCTTCTCCCAGGTTGCCTTCTTGGTGTCTTTATGGCTAACGCCGTCCTACTTTAGAATTTCTTTTGTCTATCTTTTGCCGTTCCTTTAGTCCAATGTGGCCTCCTCGTCTCCACTTCAGAAGTTTTAATCTTTTTACTATACTGTATCTTGTTTTCCGTGTTTGTGCTTTTTTACATGCATTTATTTGATGGTCCCTCATCCTTATTCCTACTATGTATCTTTGTCTATATTTGGACAAAGTCTAATGCAAATGAAGGCAATTTTAGGAGAACCACTTTTTTTTTCCTTTTTTTAGGACAACTACAGAACTAGTTTTCGAGCATCACGCTCCATCCTTCAAGTGTACAAACGCTGACAAAGTTTGACTTATGAGATTTCTTATGTATAAAATAAAAAAGAAAAATACAACGACAATAACAACAAAATAATAATAACAACGCCCCAAATAGAGTGAGATATATTAAAACACCCACAAAGCTCCTTTTATTGGTAGGGTAATTTCTATCTGGAACGTGATAATCGACCTGAATGCCGATTCAAACAGAAATTCCTTTTCAAGTGCAACTTAGTATTTCTTCGTTCCATCTTGAAACATTTCTTATGATTCGGCTCATTTCCATTTTACTACTTGAATTTTTTTTATTATATCACCTTTTTATCCATGTATTTCCTTTAAGGTACTTTCTGATTATTTCTTGTTTATATTTTTTAATGCTTCGTTGAGTCGGCCTTTTGTTTCTGCTTTTGGTCTGTAGCTTCAGTCTTTTTATATATAAAGGGATTCAGTTTGTTTTTTCTTCATCCAGGTTCCTTTATTTATATTTCTAATTTCTCCGCTCAATTATCATTTCAAAACGTCTATTCTTTTTATGATATCCTTCACCCATATTTTTTTATATTCAACTCTTACTTCTATTGAGAGTGTGGGGTTGAGATGTCCTGAGTTTGGGCGTTTAAAGTATTTATATGTATATAAAAATATACAGTTCAACATTTTTGTCCTAAATCTTCAGTCGTTCATATTGGCACAGTGAATATATAAAACAGAAACTGCTCTTAAGTCCCTACCACTGTAAAATAATATCACTTATATTTTTGTCTCAATTTTATTTATAAGAATATAAAATCAAGCAGTCCAGCGGCCTTATTCCCGATAAATTATGCGTCATATTTCTCCTCTTAAACAAAGGAGCATATATGGCGTGAATATTTTACGGGCAATTTGCTGAGGCCGCCATTGTTCTCATTTTCATAATTTGCCGAAGCAAAGAAAATTCGACTTTTCTTCATGAGGAAGAAAGAAAGACCATTGGGATTTGATTAGGGTAACAGGGAGCTTTTAGCTCGACAGAACCCTACTTAAAGTAAGTTAGTTGGTTTTTGTTTGAAATATAGCATTGCCTATTTAAAGACAAATCAAGGATTTTTATTTCATCTGTGTATAGAAAGAAAATTATAGATATCGAGTGAGATTAAGTATGGAGATCACTCGGAGAAGAATGAAAACCGAGTTGTCAAGCTCCTTTGCACTTATATGCTACATTTATGAAACTGTCATCCTGCAACACTAATATGGGGTTTTATTAAGATTTATACTCAAGATTGTTTGATTTCTAATTATCTACTCAGTAACATTCTCTTCCATGGCTTCTGTTTTAAAAGACTGAGGTTGTCATATGAGGTAAGCAACTCCTAGCCCAAGTTCCTCCTTAGATTCTAGGTCTCCAATAAGGTAACTATCTGAGTCCATGTACGTGGCGATTTTATTTGATAAAACATCTGATGTCGGCTGTTTTTCACTGTGAGGGTATGCAACGTACATACTCACATGCCGCCAGACATTGGTCGGAACGAAAGAAATTTGTCGTTTGAGTTGACCTTCGTCTCCTCTCTCTCTCCCATCACCCTTCCTCCAACTGGCGACAGGAAGTCGGACGAAAGAACGCCTATCTCACAAAGAAGCTTAAATCTTATTTGCTTTCTTTATGATACCATGGAGATTGTCCAGAAGGCGCTGCGATAAGCAGATTGTCGTGAATGGGATCTCTCTCACTCGATTTCCCACAATCCGCGATATAAATAACATCGCCGTTTACCCCTCTACAGCAGTGTCCCAAATCTACTCGCGTAATCCTCACGTTAAACGAGAGTCGTTGCCGTAACGTATCGACTTCCAACGCACCGTCGAGTCAACCTATTCGCTGTCTCAAATTGTTCCTGGAAGTAAATCCCGCCCCGCAGAGTCTGTGACTAGAAGAGTACGCTCTGTTGCTCAACGTAACTTAAGTAAGAAAAGGAACATCCAAATAGTTACTGGAAGGTACTATTTGTCAGTGTCACATTCAGTTAGGAGTGAACTAACTGGAACTGCAGCCAGCACCCCCGAACCCGTCGTCTTATCCCTCCTCTCCCCGAGAACTCGTGTTAACACCACCCGAACCACCCTGTCTGGACCTGAGTAGTCGTCTCTCCAATCCATCAATTAATGGTAATCTGTAAACCCAGTGTCCCTCTATTCTTAAATTACCTAATTAATTAACCGCGATTGGTACTCCCATTGAGTCATTATAAATCTAGACGCTTAACGTCAGTGTTTAATATTTAATCCTTAATTTTGCCTGTTAACTATTGCTAATTATTATATTTGTGTAAAGTAAAGTTTATTTTGAGTAAATGTGTTTATTTGTGGCTCCTCCCTTTTGACGTACCCTTGGCAAGACTTCAATTAAGCATCCCTTCGGCTAATTTATCCAACCTGTATTATGCACTCTTAGAATTCAACAATCAAAAACCTTTCCCCAGTAACAAGTGGGACTTTTTAGTGAGAATCCTGGCTAGGGCACAACACGCCTCTAACCAGCTTTCGCACGTTCAGTAGGAATTAAAGCCTACCTATATATATATATATATATATATATATATATATATATATATATATATATATATGATCGTAGGATTGAGTCATAGGGTCAATACCACCGACTAAAACAAAAGCGGTGTGTCCAGATCAAGGACTAGAATAATTATTGGACCAGACTATGAGCAATTCTTCGACATTCATAATTTTCTTCTGTTGTACGTTATGTAGATAAACATGGTGATATTTGTAAATGCTTTATCAGATTTAATGATGTGAGTATTAAGAGAAGTGATGCAGCAATTTTTGACTTATCTATTAGACAACTACAAGAACTGGGCTATTTGAAAAAACTTGTTGCACATTCTCACGATGATGCTGCTGTTATGGCCAGCTATACCAGAGGCAGCTTTTTTTTCCTGCTACGCTCATAACCTTAACCTTGTTTTATCCAAAGCTGTTGCTGAAATTTATAAATGCTGTATTTTTCTCAATATAAGGAAGTTTATCATCTTTTTTAGTAGTTCAACTAAACGAATGGCAATGCTTGACAAGGTTGTTGGAAAGCATTTCCCTAAATTAGCTCCTACAAGATGAATCTATTCTTCTAGGCTAATTCAAAAGGTTAAGAAAAATAAAGATGGTTTAATGGATCTTTTTAAATATATTCTCGAAAATTCAAGAGAGTTTGACTAAAAAACAAAATACAGCGCGCCTGGCTTGCTGGCAGGCATCGATACATTAGATTTCAATTTTCTATTTGAAGTATTTTCTGCGATTTTTCCTTGAGCTGAATATCTATTTGATGTGTTGCATAAAAATCCTTGGATATTGTGTATATATCAATATCAATGACTATTGAAAACCCTGTAACGAAAATTAAATAAATAAGAAACGAAAAATTTTAAGATACGTGGAGCTTTATATCAGGAAAGTGTGGTGAACCATCAAGTAAAAGAAAACAGAATCTTTTCCCCCCCAAACAAGTACAGTCAATTATATGATGACATATTCGATAAAATACTCATTCAAATTAAAGAGCGTTCCAGTTCAATATAAAATTCAATGAGCTTTTAGATTGCAAAAAGTTTGAGTTTTATGATGTTACCTTCCCAGTAAAAGCTATTGAATCTTTGAAAAAGAGCTACAGTTCCTTTTTTGAGTTTCCTCGCCTCCGTTCCGAATTGTGTTTCATATATTCGCACAAATCTCCTGCGAAAAAGAATGATACCAATCTTCTTAAATTTCTACTTGAGAATGAAATTGACAAATGGCTGCAGGAATTATCTAACTTAACAAATTTGATTCTAACTATTCCAATAACAACAACAACAACTATTGAACAATCATTTTCTGCTTTTACAAGAATTAAAAGTTACTTACTAAGTTCCCAAATGAAGACAGGCTTTCTAGTCATTATCATCATCGTCACTAACTTTACTAATTTAAAAAGGGGATTTTTTTGAGTATTTGAATAATAATTACATCTTAGTTTGGTTATGACTTATGTTTTTTATTAAAGTTATTTCTAATAATTCTTTTATAATATCAAAAGTTTCAATTATAAGTATGAAAATTCTGTAAAATTTTAAAACTCAAAGAATTACAAATGGTGAAGTTCAGAAAATTTATTTTTATATATTTTCTAGAACTTGATAGTTTAGTAACGTGATATTTTGAAAGGGGAGAAATTTAGTTTAGAGTTCATATTTAAAATTATTATTGTCGTAGAATGGACTCTCGACGATATACCATATATGAATATTCGTTGAGGGAACTATTCAATTATATTTAGAGTGCGTGGTGTCTGGTTGACCGATAATATAAATCTTCAATATGCTAAAGAAGTGGAACTGAGCTCAAGGATAATAATATGGCTATCATTAATAAAATAGAGTTTTATTAATAAAACTATCAACAACATACAAAACGGAAAATATTGACATAAACAGAGAATGGAAAGGGTCGTGGAAAATCTGGCTAATCCGAGGCTTAAGATTTGGAAGAGATTTAAAAAGGTAAAACAAATAAAAATTAAAGGGATGGGATGGTTCGCTAAACAATTTAAAGCACAGGATAGGGTTGACAAAAAGGTTAGATACTCAAGGTAATGTTCAGCTTACGTAATTACACGTTGTTGTGAAGAGGAAGGCGACGCAAAGGAATCTTGGGTCCGCTGGCGAGTTCCACCCGAAGGGGGGGAAATTAAATGATCCTGACGTGGCGTCTTGGGAATGAGAACCGTTTGTGGCGAACGAGCTTGAAGAACAATGGCTGTTCTACGTTGTTCTCTTCTGATCAACAGGAGGGGGGGGGGGGAGAGCCGTCTCTTGTCTACGGGCTCAAAAACAATGGCTGTTCCTAACGTTGTTCTCTTCTGAACAACAGGGGGTAAGGGTGAGAACCGTTTCTTGTCAACGGACTCAAAGAACAATGGCTGTTCTAATGTTATTCTCTTTCTGAAAAACAGGGGGGATGGAGAGAACCGTCTTTTGTCAACGGGATCAAAGAACAATAGCTGTTCTAATGTTGTTCTCTTTCTGAACAACAGGGGGGGAGGGTGAGAACCGTTTCTTGTCAACGGGCTCAAAGAACAATGGCTGTTCTAATGTTATTCTCTTTCTGAACAACAGTGAAAGCCTTGTGGACTTGGCGTCTTGAAGGCTCGAACCTTGGCACTCAAGGGATATTGTCCTCTTCTGGACAATGATGGTGGATCTCGAGGTTGAGGACCCTTGGTGCACAAGGTGAGACCGGATCGTAGTGATTTCTCGCGAAGAAAATCTGGAACTGAATCTGCTCTTAGTGGTAAAGTTTCCGTATAAATAGTCGAGCCATCCCCTTGGCGTAGGGCACAATGGAGTGGGGCTTCGAGGGAATGCACAGCTGCGTCTGAGAACAATACCTTATCTGCTTATAGGCCTAACTCAATCTGGTGAGGTCGGCACATGGGGCGAAACCGGGGGGGATGAACCTCCTTGGTTAAATATTGACTCAGGTGGCGCCGTAACGCGCCCGGCTTCAAGGCGAAGATGACGTGGGTAGCATCGTATTTCTAAACAACATGTGATAACGGTTGAAATTAAGCGGCCTCAAACCGTTCTATCACAATTATAATTGGCGAAGTTCAGAAAATTTCTAAAAATTTAACCATGGGTGTTTTTTTTAGATTTTTAATTTTATTCCTAGTAGCGAAGCGCAAGCTCCACCCGTAGAGAATGAGTGGCGAAGCCAATGCTTTGTCATGCTATTATTATAATTGGAAATTCTTTTACAAAAAAACTTAAGGAGAATCAAGAAAAATTTTACAATACAGCAATTGAAGAATTTTGCAAGAAAACACGACGAGCAGAATTTCTATATAAGTAGTGTTTCGCCATTACCTTAGGAAATTTTGAATTTTGTAACGCTTTTCTGATATTTTTTAAAGTTTTCTGAACTATAAATAAATTTGTTAGGTTTTTACCTTTTCTTTGATTACTAAATAAGGCATTGAATAATTTTTTTCAAAAACGTGTCAAAATGTTTAGGAAAGCTATTATAAATTATTAAATTCTATATGTAACAATTACGCCAAGTTTTTATATAAACGTTATATTTTCTCTGTATTTCATGAAATTGAATGCCTAAATAAAAATGTCACGATTCACCACTCCTATTAAATTATTTAAGAATTAACTGCTAACTTCACTGTTGTTACGTTTTTCTTCCTTATTATTATGATCTTTATAAAAAGACGTAATATTAGTTTTCCAAGAAAATGAATTGAATGCAGCTTGAAGGTACTTGGCAGTTTTGAATTCTAAAGAATTACCAATTTGTCTTTGGGAAGAAAAGGAGTACAGAGATACGAGACTGTCCTGCGAAACTAAGAAAAGGTTCATGGTTTTCTCTCTCTCTCTCTCTCTACATATATATATATATATATATATATATATATATATATATAGAGAGAGAGAGAGAGAGAGAGAGAGAGTGAGAGAAAGATATATATCCTTATTTTTCACAAGCGCCGCCTAAATCTCGTGTGAAAGTTTCCTTGTTCACACGGACATGCCCATTTATATATGTGGTATCATGTTGTATTTCGGCACCCAAAGTCCGGTGTAACCCACTGAACTTTGTATAAGGACTGTGTCTCACACCTTTTATTAATTATCAGAGAGTCTTCCCTTTAGAAGTTTGGCTCTTTGGCGCTACTATGAACATTATATGTCTTGTATCTATGAAAAATCGGTATCATTCTTTCATTATCTCCTAACGATTAAGGAACTTCGTCTTCTTAGCGACTGTTATGTAAAGAAAGGAATGTAGCTTACCTCTCAAGATGGTAAAATATGGAAGAACGTGCCCAATGGGTGGCATTCGCGCTTTAATTATATTATGAAGCCCTCAGACCGGGGTCTTAAAACGGTAGTCAAGCTTTGTTTACGGCTGACAGCGCGAGGAAGAATAACGTTCTCGGGAAAGTATATAAGCTTCCTGAATATGTGGCCTTTGTTTTCACAACACTTAGGATCCATCTCTCCTTCGCTCCTAAGGGACCAAGATTCGTTATTTGCAATACAGACGTGTATATATATATATATATATATATATATATATATATATATATATATATATATATATATATATATATATATATATATATAGGGCGAGATATGGAGAGAGAGAGAGAAATATTTGATGTTTTTTAAGAAAATTTAAACCTTCGAAGAAATCTTTGCCAGAATATTTTTTTAAACAAGATTTTAAAGAAAGTAGTCAATTTATAGGATGTAAAAAATGAGTGGAAAGCTAGAATATAAAATTTTAATTAATTTTTGTCCAGTAGGTATGTGATTCACCATTACACCCTGGTCACACTTTCCCATGCTGGAGATAGAGAGGCAGGCAGACAGAGAGAGGAATATGGAAAGAAACTATATGACTTCCACACATTTTCCATTCCTCTATCTTCGTCAGTTTCTTTGAACCAAAAACAATCTAGCGAAAATCTGGAAACTTCAACAGCGACTGGTCAATGAAAAATACCTAAGCTTTTTATTATTTGAGTAAGCGAAAATTAATTTAAATTTTCATCTTCTAGCTAAATCAGGACGGGCTAATCAAATTTAGCTCTTAAATTCCCTTAGTATTAATTAACTAAAATTCAGTACTTTAATTTTTGAACAAACACGTTCTATTCATGTTCAATCTTCATCTAAATCATCGTAAGGCAAATAATAGGTCGATTGAACCTTGGATCGGACCTTCGTGACGGTCGAAACACTTGAGAGATATATTAATGAACATTTTTAAAATGATCTTACGATGGAAGATTCAATTTATTTACCTCCAATAAAAGATAATTACTTTTAATGAAAAATATATACGAGTACTTTAAATCTTGGAAATGACTGAAAGTGAGATTATTCTTTACATTAAAAAAATGAAAATATACGACGAGAAAATATAGTTCATATATTTTCTTCAGAAGTTTCGGTATATCGGTGAGAGGAAGTTTGGCAAAGAGTACGCACACATCAAATCTCACAAGATGAAGTTATCAGAAGTAAGTAAAACGTCATGAATCTCCTGTGTGTATTGCAATCTTGCCAAATTTTAATATCGACTTTGTATTGCTTTCCTCAAGCCCAATTATCACGAAATATATTGAAAATCTCCTAATTGAAATTTGGGGAAAAAGAGGATTCGTATGTGCTATTTAATTTGTATTACCACATTTCTTTTTCTCATTCCTAGAAGGGGTATGGTTAGAAAAGAGGAAACAGTGGATATCTTCTTTTTCCTTTGCCTGACGTTTAGCATCATTAGACTTACTGGTTACTTTTGACCTTTTAGTCTAAATAATTGTGGATAAGCGCCAGCCTCCTGACAAAAGAATAAAATAAGTGATAGAAATGATCTTAAGCAACTTACCTATAGCCTCTCCGTGATATTTTATACCGGAATGACTCATTGGGGATAGCAAATGCGAATTATGATTCATTTGCCTTAAATGGCTTGATATATGTGAAAATATACGAGTTTTCGCGAATATACTGCATGATTACCAGTTCCCATCCCGCGAGAGAAAATATGGATCAATTAAAAAATATGAAGCCTAACAACTGCAGGCGTTGCTCTTCTTAACATGGTAAAATTAGGTTCGCTATTCATGACATTAGCAAGGTCCCAAGGACATTTTCGAAACCTCGGGCGGTAGTTTTAGGTTAAGTTAAGTTATCCCATGTTGATCTAACCTAACTAACATAAACTAAATTAAGCTAAACTAACAAAACCAAAACACTATCAAGGTTAGGAGCATAGAATTCAAGTTTGTCTATTTTACTTAGTAGATACTAGTTATTCAACAAAAATCGGCTATATGGAAGTTGTCGAACCCTTATACCAAGAAACCTAATAATCGAAAAAGTGGTGAAGGATGGATCAACTATCCAGAGTGATGAATGGTGAGCTCACAAGAGATCTGTCTAATAATCCAAATCACCAGCACTGAACCGGCAACTACTCTTTACACTCCATTAATCTACAAACAAGCGTTACCACGTAACATATTGAATTGTATTGGGAAACACAATGCAAACTTAACAACATGCGTGAAGCAAACGTGAGTTTCATCCAGATCATTTACCTCAGTTCATCAAAATGGAAAGAAAGGTAGGAAACAGCTTGATTAAATTCTGTAACGTAATTGCCACTCAACTTCCTATATAATAAATTAATATACCGTTCATTTTCATAAAACGAAAGATATCGTGTGTCTTTTTTTTCAATTACATGATATTTATTTGGGGTTATCTATTCTTGCATGATCCGAATATATTAAGTTTGGTAGCGTAGTAGCTGAAAGTAAAACTAGAATTTAGCGCTAAAACCTATTATATTTTATGATAAAACAAGAAATAAAGAGAGGAATTAAAGATGGCAAGGAACATGAACCAACTAACCAATTTTTTAATTATATTTTTACGCATCAAAGGCTGATAAATAACATTGAGAAATGTGAGAACAAAAAAGTACTATATGAAACGTTGGTTTAGCTATTAGAATTACTAAAAATGAATAAATCGGATTGAATTTCTTAGAAAGAAGGCAATTGGGATGGGAACTAGTTCAAATACTTAGAAAAATTGGGTAAAGCTTTGGCCAAATTAGATTAACAAATTCCATTCAATTGGACCCCATCAACAGAGCGTTGATGAAAATTGAGAGTAAATGAAAAGGAGAATACTTAAATACTAATTGGAAGAAATTTTGTTTATCTGGAATAAGATTTTGCGTATGAACTCTGGTACTCTCGTGGATGAAGAGTTGAATTTCAATTCCCACGTACTCCGTTCGACCCCCGGGGAGAGCAAGCGGGGAGGCAACCTTATCCACATCAGTAATCAGGCACATAAACAATCAAAACACTGTTCTCTCTTTAACCTCTTATTTCGTACAGTCAACACATCTCTCTTCCACATTCAGAATTAATTGTAGGTGTGTTCAGGGGGCATTCTCCTATGAAGCCGCAAATGATTCCGAATGCTCTTTGGGCGGTGCAGCAAATACAGTATTACCTACCCCTTCCCCAGTCAATGAGAAAAGACAACTGGGGGTCTCGAGCTTGTCTGCTCTTAATAAGCGAATATGACTGGTGGTGTCATCAATAATAATAATAATCATAATTTTGCCCTGAGGCTCAGGCTCTCATTCGCCCAACGCGAGAGGTATTTCTTTCGGCCTTCCTAACAAAGAGGAAGGAAAGTATCCAATCCTCCGATTGTCATGTCGTGAGAGGAAGAAGAGGGAAGGCCAGGAAGTGAAACTAAGAGGATTGGATAATACTTTGAAAGGAAAGGAAAGGTATTTAATGAATAAATGATTCACGAGGCAGAAAAAAATTACGTTCCACCATATCATGTACACTAACGAGGAAAATAAAAGAACATTCAATATATTTTAGGAAGATTTCATATGACAATCGTATATTCAACAAACTATAATAAATAAACTAACAAAATATAATATTGATATATGCAAAGTAAGAGAACGGTCAGAATTGATTTGCACGCAAATACACTAAAAACAAAGCAAGATTTGATAACGATGAAACTTAAAACACTTAATATTAGGTGTTGAAGCCTTGTATTTTTATTTCTTCGGCAGGAGCAACGACGACCACATGAATTCACCAGTTTCTTAAAAAATTCTGGGGTTGTTTTGTTCAAATCTTGTTAAAATTTCGTTCATAAATCCGTCACAGTTGAAGACTGTTACTCTTGGAATTTTTCTCCAATGATATTCCAGAGGTTCCCAATTGGGTTCAGGTCCAGGCCCTGAGCAGGTCACTTTATTTCTTCGACATTTTCGTGTTAGAGGTATTTTACTCGCTTTGCATTATGGCATGGCGCTGTGTCCTGCAAAAATACTCTTGGTTGCTTCAAAGATGCTTAGAGTGAAGGTATAAAATGTTGTACGAGGTTTAGGTGCACAATAATTAGGGTTAAGTCTGTGACCAGCATTACGTCTTACAATGAATCTGACACCAGATTCAACTAAATTAAATTTACTTTTGTCACTGAAATAAGAGAAGTTATGCGGTGTCGACCGAATTTTGTATGAAACTTATAAACATTGTTTTTATTGTATACCTTCAGAACAAACCGCAGAGTATATGCTAGCGAAGAGAACCAGTTTCCTGACGCCGCAGGGCCAGAAGATATTGTCGATAGCCTTAGGGCTAGACAATACAAATGGGACTACGAGGCTGACATACATGATGATAAGGTGAATCAGGCTCTCCTCCGCAACCTTGTCCAATTCTAAACCGACAATTTATTTTTCTCACGGAAGCAGAGTTCCGTAAGAAGAGATCAGGCAAAGTGAAGACTTCTCCGTCCTCCCCTTCCCCCAAGGAACAAAAGTCGACCATGAATAAAGCACTCCTCGCCATAACATCTACGCTACATTGCGAGTGTAGTATCAAAAGCTAGCCGTTAAGAAGACCTTACTCAAACGGTAACATCAACCCTAACATGTTACACTCTCACCAATTATGACAACTCAGTTTATTAGTTACTACAAAGGCTTGAATGCCAACCAATTTCAAACCCCAAAACAACACAACACGAGATTAATATTGCCAGAGCTATCCTTTGGCTAGGGATCTATGCATCTCTGCTCTTGCGTACTATTTTTATTATACCTTTTGCTTTTGCTGGAGATCCCCTTCTACCAGGGAAAGAAAACCTTCAAATTTATACTAAACTTACCTTTACTATCTTTTTCAAAACCCTTTCACCACTATACTCTCTTACTTTTACTCTACTAATCTATACTTCCTAAGTTGTTATGTCGAATACCTTCAGAACACACGAAATCACACTCTTAGATCTTTCTACCTCTTTTGAAATCACAAAAAAAGTCCTTCCTGAACTCTTCAATCGAACAATTCTCTTTCGAAGCTCAGGATTCATTTTCACGTGTGGTGCCATCTCTGTAGAGTGCGTGCAACAACAATGTCGGTTGTACTTTTTTTAGCAACTGCACAAAATGTTGATAGATGATTTCAAGAATCTTTTAAAATGTTCCTGAAAAATAGTTCTCTTACTTTCCACGTATCAGTATTATGTTTTGTGTTATTTATTATAGTTTTTTGAATATACGATTGTCATATGAAATTATCATAAAATATATTAATTGCATGTTTTCATATACCATGGGAATTTCATATTTTAAAAAATATTTTAAAGGAGGAAAATGGTTCTTTTATTTACCTCGGTAGTATACATATCCGCTGAAGAGGCGCACGATGAGTGGAAAGATACGGAGAATGTAAAGAAAGAGAAATCATGTTGGAACGATTTGCCACAGTACATAAATCTCATTGGTTGTGATTGCAATAGAAAGAGGAGCTAAGAAATGAAACAATTATTGTAAAGAGCATCGAGAGTGGTGGCTTACTCCTGTAATTCGACATCTCCTAGGGTTGATCTTGGAATGGCTTAAGGTGGGTAGCTTTAGGAAACATTAGTCCATATTGAGCGGGAGTTCGCCGCTCTTCTTCATAGTGACTACATGGCAGGAATTAGGTCAGCCCTTCAGGCTGCTGGAAAGAAAATGGGAGAAAGCGGATGGGAGCTGAAAATTATGTGCCATCGCCTTGTGACTGTCCCCCTCCCCTCCCATGTCTCAGCGGCTTCAGGTCAATTTCGATCGTCTTTAAATTGGGTACATTCGCGAGACGCACTGCTATTTGACGAGGCGATTTCCTGCAGCTTACGGCATGACAGCATTCGGTCATTCTTGTTGTGTTCCAGTCTGGGGCATCTTCGCTCACGTTACCTATCCCGGCACCAGGACGAGCGAGGTCGCAACCACGTATCCTTTGTACTCGGGATGGTTTCGTGTACAGGTAATTGTGCACTGTACCTTTTTGAACGAGGTTGGCCTCCTTCATTTATTTACCTTTTTTGGTTTGGGATGCATTCTCTGGCGCCTGTGGAAGGCGGGGATCTCCGAATCTGGAGCGTGGTTTTTCTTTTTGTTTGTTTAGTTGCTTGTTTGGCTGTTTTCTACTTTCTTAATTTGTATTTTAATGAATTGATTAATGTTCTGCTAGTTTTGTGTTTTCTCAAGTCTATAAATATATATATATATATATATATATATATATATATATATATATATATATATATATATATATATACAGGGTATCCACAAAGTCTGGGTCCATGGGAATTTTTTATATTTTATTTCTTTATGTTATTTATGTTAAAATAACATAAATAAATAAAATATTAAAATTCCTATGTACCCAGACTTTGTCGACACCCTGTATATATATATATATATATATATATATATATATATATATATATATATATATATATATATATATATATATATATATATATATATATGGTTAACAACTCCTCCACAGAGAACTTAGAAATTATATAGGAGTAAGAAATATTACCTCAAAATGGTGATATGATATTTAGTTTAAACAATTAGCAGGTTATACATATTCTTTGAAGCTGTGCAGATATAATAGAGTAGATAAGAAAATTTCACGTACATTACAGAATCGAATAGTCTCCAAATTAATCATTCTGTATGCAGGCTTCAATACACCGGATAGTCAAAACATTTTGGTGCGATAATTGATGTTCACTCATGGCTCGACTTTTTGATACTCTCACGAATTTCCTGTCATTCATTTATCATAATTTGCTCAAAGAAAGCGCAGAATAGGTGTAATCACATGGGCTGAGGAGATGGAGTCATCTGTCTTAGTTTGAATTCGGTAGTTAAGAAGCACCCAATGTAATTTCTCAGGTAACGCACCAGTTAAAATCCATCTCTTACATAATTAATGGCACTAATAGACAGACGAATTCTCACTTAAACTATAGCGCGATGTGAAAAAGTGCTGAATAGCTAGACTGCGCTTCACTTCGAATAGAGATACTCCATTCTCACCGAGAGATCTTACGAAGTCCTACTTCTCAATGCTTCAACTTCGAGATTTTTACGTAGGCGAAGAAATCCTTACGCGTCAAGATCCCTCACGTCACTGCCTCCGTTTTCAGAGTCGTGGAAGTATACGCGCGCGCGGATTCCTCGTCGGAAGGCGACGATTTTCGCCTTGAAATTTGCTTTTCTCCATACGACAGAAGCACATCTCGTTCCTGATAACTTCTCTTCCAGTCGAGGCCTGTAGAGACCACCCATTTCTGTCGTGTCCAAACCCTGGAAGGAAGTTTTACAGGGAGCGCGAAGAAGGGGGCCTCAGTAGGGGGCGGAGTGGAAAGGACCGGCAGATGGGCCCTGTTTAGTCATTTTCTTTTAGGTAGGGTAGAGCAAGGTCGAACGAGTTGATAGTATTAGGAACACTGTTTGAATAGAAGCTTGGTAAGCTCCGTGGATAAGGAACTCACCCAGCGGGCCGTCATGGACGACCCAGTAGGTGAGAAAAGGATTCCGCTCTGGGTTAAAGAACACCACCCCAAGCCTCCGATGGAGAAAGTCTTCGAGACCATTTTTGCCATCATTGGGGTTGCACTGTCTTCTAGAGGACCAATCCTATGGCTATCTGGCTATATACGATAGCAATCTAGACGTCAAAAAACTCCTAAGTGTAAAGTCCGACCTGATCGGCTTATCACCAAAGGTCCCACCACATGTGTCTGCCCAAAGGTCAATCATCTGCCGTCGCCTTGACCCCTAGGTCGATTTACAGAGTGTAGGAGAAATGAAGGCAGAAATCGACGAGAAGCAAAGTTGGGCAAAAATCGATGAAATTTACAAGTTTAAAAATCTTGATGGAGGGGAGTACACTTACCTCTTCAAAGCGACCTTCCACACATCCGAGATGGCCGCCAAGGCGTCAGAGGCAGGCTTATATATGTTCTGCACCAAGATCTCAGCCTCGCGCATTGAGAGAGAGACTTTTGTTTCAGTAAAGGCCTGCTTCTCATGCTACGCCCTGGAGCAGCACCCGATAAAAGAGTGCACATTCCAGGGCAAAGTTTGTTCAGAGTGCGCCGGAACCAGGCACACCTTGAAAGAGTGTACAAATAGAGGCGCAAAGAAGTCCCTAAACTGTAGAGGCCCTCACCACACACTCTCGATGTCTTGCCTCATGAAGAAGAATAAGAATAACTTGCAGGAGGAAAAGACTCGTCAGGCGAACACTAGCTACGTTCAAGCAATTCAAAATCAAGAGAAAGGCAAAATACTACTACAACTAGACTCGACAATGAGCTTGCGACTGGTTATGTGTGTAATTCAGGTCCACTTCGTGAACATATTCAAACAGGGAAGATACCCCACCGAATTAAACAGGATTCTCACACAAAGCGGAATGAAATCAATGTGGTTTCCCGACAACCGCTCCCTCGACTAAACTCTACCAAACGCAGACGGGCAGCAGGCCCAAACTGACTTCAAGGAACAGATCAAAATTCAGGGACCCCCGACTAAACAGGAATCATGAGCTCGCAACATTCGAGACAATGGTGACCGATCAGCCGGCCCAAAGGGAGAGAGTTTCACAAGAGGTGAGCCAACAAAGCAAGCCCACTAAAGAGGATAGGCAGATGGCAACCAGGCAAAAGATCACAGAATTAAACATGCGAATATATGCCTCACCTTCGGTTCCACTCCTGAAACTGGAACAAGTCAAAGATATAATCTAGGGAGTAATCAAAAAACAATTTAAGATTGATTTTGACTGCAATGCCATCGAGGAGGAAATGCTTTCGGCACTCAAATGAGTAAACATCGTAATTTGCCTAGTATCATGCTTTATCCTTTCGCACGAGCAATTTAAAAAAAAGGTCAGGGAGAGTAAGGTCGCCAGCACACAAAGAGCCAGCAAAGGTCCAGAACATTCAAGTTGAATAACATAGCTTGTAATACAAGGTTTATTAGCAAAATTAAGATGTTTTCGCTAAACGTCAATGGTTGGGAAATAAAATATTCGCATATAACCACATCATCCGCGAAGTGCACCCGGACATAGTCCTAATCTTGGAACATGGCCTTAACACAGATGTGAATCCCTTGGAAATCTACAATTTCAGCCAGCCATTAAAATTAGAGATACGATGGCGTTGAAATAGCTGTACCGAAGGGAATCAAGTACAGGGAGATAACAGACCTGGAAGAATCGTATCTTGCCATTAAAATTAGCAGAACCATTGATGACATTGTTATAGCTGTGGGGTACTAACCCCAAAGACGACCATTTTTCCCCATCTCTAACTTCATCTGAATGTTCAGGAGGAACACTTCTAACATCCTGGTCGGAGATCTCAACGCCTGCTGCAGAGAAGCAGGCTACACAACTGGGTTCAACGAATCGGAAACCTCCTAGTGCATGCTTATTGATCGTGATCTGATGCAAAGAGTTGGCCCAGAATTCCCCACAAACCTGACAAGAAGATCAACGACTCCTGATATCATCCTCCTCCTCTCCAACCTTGCCCTTGATCACGCGACAGTTCCTGGCCTATACATACATCGGACGCCGCTAGTGTGGTAACTACCGTGTCAACGTCCCTTATACAAGTGAAGATTCCATCCCGTAGGTGCTTGCCAAAACCAAACTGGGAAGAGTAAAGAAGATTGTTACAGGGTTATCAACTGAACCAACAGGACAGCTCGACATTATAAGACTTCGACATTACGGCAAGACTAAAGGATGTCGACAGGGTAGGCATCCCTAGGATCGATTACAAGACTCTTCCAGCACCACGTTGGGAAGATACTATCATACAAAAGAAGAATTGGCTAGACGAAATGGTCTTGGAGATAAGTCGACATGGAAATACAGCAGACCGCTACCGGAAGCTCTGGAACCTCCGTTTGGAGCTGAAATTCCTGAAAGGTGAAAAGTCGAAAACGATCGGGAATCATAGATGAGATAGACATGGAAGTGAACTCCAGGAAGTTTTGGAGCTAAATTGAGACTAAGTGGCACACTCCCCACCAAAACCAACATTAACACCACAGTGGACTGGAGAAGAATCACAGATTACCAGGAAATAGAACACCAATTCAGAGAACATTGGAGAAGAAAGTTCACCATCACAGATGAGGAGAACGAGAACTTTGATACGGAGTATGAGGAAGAGATTTTCGCGGACCTGAAGGCACGAGAGCCGGTCTTAACTCCCTTCCACTTCGTGGACGCCACTAGACAGACAAAGGACGAGGGTAGACCATTCGCCCACGACGAGTTTGTGGCAGCCCTCAAAAGCTTCAAACAAAAAATCCCTGATATTTCAGGCATTACTAAGGCACATTTGAAAAATGCTCCTGCGAATATCAACACGGCGGCTTAAACCTGTTAAATGCCTTCCTTAACATGGGTATTTTCCCGACCAACTCAAGAGGGCAAAAATGATTTTTCTTCTTAAGCCAGGAAAACCTAAAGGGAAAGAAAAGAGCTATATGCCCATATCACTCCTAGAGTTCATAAGGAAGCTGCTTGAAAAACTGGTCAATGATAGGCTGAGGACCTATCTTGATGCAAATGATTGCTACAATGTGCAACAGCATGATTTCCGGGAGCACCTGGGAACTGAGACAGCCCTTGCTCTGTTGAGTGAGAACATTGCTGTTGCTAAAGCTGAGGACAGAAAGGTAGACATGGTGCTCAGGGATGTTTCGTCAGCCTTTGAATAAACTATGGATCCGCAGACTAAAGAAGGAGCTCCGCGACCTACGGATGGGTATAAACATCACCAGGCTTCTTTGCGACTACCCCGAGGACCACGAGGCGATCATATAAATCAACGACCTCGAGGCGCAACCATTTCACATGAGGACCGGTGTGCCCCAAGAGGGCTGCCTGAGTCCGACGTTGCATACGATTTATAAAAGCGACCTCCCTTTTCACACCCAGGATTACGCAGCCTATATCGAGATTGCCGATGATATTTTACAACTGATCAACAGCGACTATCCCAATCCAATCGACATCGCGAACAGAACAGCGGGTGAAATAGACAACCTCAATGCTTACGAGGCTCGCAACAAGACCCGCAGCAACGTGGAGAAGTTTAAAGTCCTCACCATCGGACACAACAAAACTGCCGACGTTCTAGTGCAAGGGGAGTTCTACCCGTACACCCGCGAGGCTCGAACCCTCGGTTTGAACATAATATCAAGAGGATATTGCGTACATCTCAATGTGTAGGCCACGCAAGCCAAAAGACACTTACGTCAAATGTACCGATTCAAGGGGCTCTCTCCCAGGAACAAAAGGAAATTGTACATGTCCCTGGTGAGGCCCTTTTGCTATACCCCGCCATTCCGATGCACCTGGCGAGCAAGTCTCCAAAGATTACGACAACTTGATCTTGACAACCGCATCAGATATTACCGACGTGGATTTAACAGCACAAGCAGTTCAGAACCAGGCACTTCGATTCATATTCAATGTACCTAAACTGGACCGCATTCTCTCGATCAGACCTCACGCTTTTGCCGAGATGGACCCCTAAACGTAACCCTACACAATAGGGCAAAATCGACATGGAGGAAGGTTCACGAACACCTACCAGAGAGAGCACTCCAAGGATTACAACAACCTGATCTTGACAAACGCATCAGACATTACCGACGTAGATTTAGCAGCAGCCGCCTACGTACGCAGGAGGATATGATACCCCTATTTCGATAGCAAACCGAAAACTCCAAGGAAATCACAAATAGGACAGTGAAATAAACATTTCATGCATATTTTCACGTATTTTTAAAAAAAAAAGAAAAAAAGATCCGTAGTGGACTAAAGAAAAATAATTAAATACAAAAAAAGAAGTCCGTAGTGGAAAATTAATCAAGATAAAATAAAATAGTAGATAATAAACAAATTGTTTAAAAGGTGGCTTTGTAAATTTGTTTGTAGTTGTTTGCTGCCATTATATACAAGTACGTGATTAGAGCAATAAATGCAAAAGATCAAACAGGAAAATGAAAGGAGGATTCCAAGTACTTTCGAACTTGTTCAGTTCATTATCAAGAAATAACGAAAAGAAATTACCAAAGTGTTATATATATATATATATATATATATATATATATATATATATATATATATATATATATATATATATATATATATATATATATATATATACCAGAAGAGCAATGCCCTCCCATGTTTAACGAAATGACACAAAATAGAAAAATAATATCAAAGACTTATGTGAATTTTAAAACCTAAAATTCCAACCTATGCACAAATAATGTACACATTTATGTGACTAAGCTAAGTACATAGATACCCGATTGTGAAAACATAAAAATAAACAAGAGAGACATGACTAAATTAATAAGTTGAAGAGCTAAAACTTCAAATGAACAATTTCGTTATAAATATCCCTTTTAATAACAGGGTCTAGTTTAAAAAGACCAGGGAGTATATTAAAATTAGGCGAGGAATTAATGAATGAGCATTCAACAATATTTCTTTGAATAAAGTCATTAGATTTTTAAATAAATTTAGCCAAATTCCAATTGATAGAGTGACTATTTTCAGATAAATGAATAAAGAAAGCACTACTGCTTTTCCCCTCCTAATATTGTATTTATGTTGGGTCAAGCGTACACTTAATGACTTACTGGTTTGCCCAAAGTATTCCTTAGGACAAACTGAACAATCAACAAAGTAAACCTCCCTAATATTATCGTTATTATTATGAATCAACATTTTATGCATGGTAGGCTGATCTCATTAATATCATCGCACGTCCATCTCACTTTGTATCCCAGGCAAAATAACGTCAAAATAACATGTTCTCATATAGTGGCTTTCCAATATATCTCTAATTGCCACAAGAGGATTTAGATGCAAAATTTCCATTTTTCATAATTAGTTAACTTCTAATTAAGTTAAACCATTACCATAGATGCTTAATGCCAAACAATATAAGTTGCTCACCCTAGAACATGAGTGGCAATGCGAAGTGTTCTTGATGGCTGGCCCTGGACTATTTCGACATGGGTCGAAATACAGAAAAACAAAGGAACTTCATTCCTCTGGTTTTTCTGACTTCTTAGCAAAATTATCTAACGTTTGGCTCTGACAAATTTTATTGTTGATATATACTAAGAGTAGGTAAATAAAAACAATTGTAAGGCCTCTCTTATTTTCAATGTTTGAAACACTTAGGGCACAGAAGTAAATATAAGCGAAAACTCCCTGTCGAGGTTTAGTGAGTGGGTAATCCCACTCCCACTTCCAGGACATATATTTTATTACTGCACCATGGTGAAGCGGAGGCGAAGTGTATTTAATACACCTACCGTAGCCACTTCCGGTGAATAAGAATAACCCAGGTGCCTTACTTTTGATCAAATTAAGATAATGATCCCCTGAGTGTGTCCTCACTCAGTAAAAGATAGTCATGGGTGGACCTGTGTAATATTGAGATTTAGGCCGAGTGGATTGCCTATTAATTGCCAAAGGATCGTCCAAAATAGTTAAACACACAGATACAAAAAATATCTTTAATGTACATGAATTAGAAATATGGAACAGCGGATATAGGTATAAATATAATCAATCTTTGCACTGAATAAGTAAGTCTACATAATGTGGGGATTATATTTGAAAATTACTCACTAGGATGCTTGCGTCTCAATTGCACAAAACAGAAAGAATGGAATAATATTATTGAATTAAACACTGAATTAATCACTTCTAATACTCGAGGTTATGGGCTCGGGATGGGAATTCTAGTTAACGAATAAACTGGTGAAGTTAGGGGAGGGGATAATTCACTTTAACGATACCTTTGAGTTCGTAAGTATTTTTGAGAATGACGGTAAAGATCTTCTTCTGGTAACGATGATCGCAATTAGGCCGGCCGTCTGAGGTTACCGAATGAGAAGTTAACCCTAGACCGGTGATATACTAATCCTATGCCGGATCACGAAGGCGAGCCAAACTGTGACTTAAATCGCACTTCTTCTCCCTCGAAGTGACTGTCACATTATTCGGCTCCTGAAGTTGGTAGCCAAAAACCGATTACCTAACTACGTCTAGGGTAATCCGCAGAGGAAGGTCCTGTGTAGCCTCTGACTCTCAAGGAGGAGGGAGGGGGGGGGGTTCTGCGAAAAGTTTGGCACCTACAAGTACCGGGACGGCAACACACAAATTCCACGAAGTTTCTTTCTTACAACGGGCGAAATTTTTCTATTGTGGGATGGGCTCTCCTCACAACGTAGGTCCAAGATCTTCTGCTTGAGTCCAGGGAGAATTTTCCCTTTTATTTCCCTCACGAGCAGGAATCGAGAGAGTGCACGAATTCTCATAAAATCCGTATCGCTGCGTGAAAGACCTTTACATCTGCTGTCAGACAGAGTAAATCTTTCACACATTCGAGCTATCCTTGCTCCACGTTGCGTTTTAGGACGGCGCAAAAACTCGGACCATCGTCGGCTAGCAGGTGTCCTTCGAGGCAGACATTTTCCTGTGTGGCCGGCCGCGAATTTGGTTGTCTCAAAGGCGTGAAAAGGGGTGGAGGGAATTCGAGGCGAAAGGCGAATTTAGATTACGGGAGGGACGCGCAGTTTGTGGCGAAGTATCTCTGCGTACACTAATGTACGTGCTATTTAGACTTCTACACTCCCCCTAGCTTTTTGTTTCGATTTATGTGGAATGAATTAATGGGAGAATAAAGTGCCAGGGGTAGGCTATGCACTTTCTATTGAAAGGGGTGTTTCTTTTTTCTGGTTTCATGTGTCTAGACGAAGTAAAATATTTTGGTACTAATTTTCTATTGTGAACATAAATGAAGGTATCAAATTATTTGAGAAAGAATATAAATGCCTAGTTGCCGATGTATAGGACATAACCAAATTATCATCGTTCTCTTAATTTTTTTCAGTTTCTGCGCATTTTTTGGTTGTTTTCAAGGTTCTTCTCTAATTTAGAACTCTTAAGCTGCACCAGTTAATTTCTATCCGTTTTAAGCAGAGAAGAAGTCACTTTTGAAAACGTCTCTAAACTTTCCTAGCAAATTTCCAGCCTAACCTTTTCTTATTTCTTTTTCTAGGCTCATATCATAAGTCACAAGTTTCCTTAATTATAAGTTTTCTTGCGCCGTTATAAAATTTGTCCGCTACTTAATTTCTCTAACTTCTGCAACTTGATTAATGAATTTTTTCTTCATGGAAAAGTTTATTTCAAGTCGGACTTTGAGACAGATTTGTGATAATTCTGTTCGGATTTCCTATAATTGTTCAAGATTTGAAGAAGATAATACCATGTCATAAATTTTTCTCTGTCAACAAAGGCTAATTGCCTCTAATTATTTCAGCCTAAAATTTAGCTATTTAATAGAAAAACCATGAAAAGTCTAGAAAGCAAAGGTAAAACATAACAAAAGGAAAACCCATAAAATACAAGAGAAACCCACCAATAGATAGCTACGAAAAATAACGATCAAGTGTCCAACACCAGAGAAATAAAATAAAATCGAAGACGCCAGCCTCTTGTAAAGCATCAATTAAGCAACAATCAGGAGTGTAAAAAATCAGTCCGAGTACAAAAGAGAAGATCTCGTAGTCTTAGACATTCAACAGTTATATGCCGGACACTCTGAGGGGCCACGCAGTCGTCGCAGTAATGAACAGGGAAGCGTTCCATGAAATAGCTGTGCGTCTCACGACTGTAACAATTCAAAGACAGCAGAAAGTAATTTGAAGCCATTGAGGTATTGGGAGTTTGGTCCGCAGCAACAGTCGCAGCGAAATGGAGCGTAAATTTAGATACCTGACGGCCCCCTCCCATTTTTTCTGCTTAACAGAGGTCTGCTATGTACTCATTGTGGAGAAGAGCGAGGCGTTAGACTGGTTGTCTACACCTTGTGAACCTTTTGATGTCCTCTTGGGCACGTTCATTTCATGCAATTCCTACATGTTCATATTCCGAGTAGAAGATAATCTTGACATCTGCTCGGCTATTATCTAGGGGAGGGCAGGGATTCCAATGCTCCGAGAGCAATCAGAGAGCTTTGCGAGTCTCTATAAATCACGATCCTTTCTAAGAACATAGTATTACGCGTTGTTTCCCGTATCATGTTAACCATGAAGATAGATTTATCTTCAGATTTGGACCAATCTTTGTACATAAGCACGACTCCACCGTGACACTAATTGCGCTCAAAAAAGATCAAACGCAATACTTTCAGCGCTTTGTAAGTTTGGCAACAGATGTGTGGCGACAAATAGTCAAATGTGGTGCCCACCAATGTTACATTTTTACAGAACCAAAGGCGTTACCAGCTCGAGACCTACATCCAGCTCTCGAAGGAGTTCCATAGCCCTACACCCCAAAGGTTTCGGGTATGTTCGGAGTCTCTCTGCTCCAGAACACCGCCTAGATTAACCCCAGGTACAATGAGAGTTGTTTGGAGTAATAAGCCGGAAATGCGCGTACAAGTAAAGAATGAACACTGTATAGTGCAGAACAATGTGTTATCTCTCCAGCATCGACAAGTAGGCTCTCAAATCGGGCATGCGGTAGGCACCGGTTGCCAAACAGAGACCAGTGTGGTGGATCTCTTCCCTCTTCCTCAATTTAAACTCGGCTGCTGATACTTATAACTCTCATTCTCCCTGCAAACGAACAAAGAAAGCGTAATTTAGGCAAGGAGGTGTCCTTACGAACATCCCAATTAGTGAACATAACGGAAAGAGGAATGTACATAGCCCTGGAAATATAGATCCGATTGCTGCCCATATGACTTTCATAGGTTATCTTTGGGTTAAAAACAAGTGAAAGGAAACCGTCCGAATCCCCTAAATTCACGCGAAAGCAATTAAGTCAAGAGGTCTGTTTGGGGTGGGCAGTGGATGGCATCAGAAGGGCTTCTCCATATTCTTGGCCGAGAAAAATCGAAACCTGTGCGCTTCGGCATAGCGAGAGATGGGGTTGAATGATTGTTGGAGTTGAAGCTCTAGAGTTGGCACCTGGGACAAACCAAAAGAGATAGAAAGGTCATCCTCTTTTGGACCGGAGAGGGATTTGACCCTACCACGATACCGCATTGCTATGTGGTGTCATAGGCCATCTCCAAATCAAACCCACCACGCTAAAGTGCTGTCTACGAATGGAAGCCTCGTGAAAGGATTTTCTATTAAGAACAGAGCATTCAATGTGTAGTGGAACTTTCGGATTTTTGCTTTAAAGTATCATTTCTACTACAGGTCAGAGAAGAGGCCAAGGAAATAAACTTTTATGACCTAAGATTGCGCACAAACACATTGCAGGATAGGAAGGCAGCCTCATCAAGATGAGCCAGTTATCGTTCAGTTCCAGGAGAGAAGGGCGTGAATTAAACGTGTTCGTACGATTATGTAAGTTTTTCATTATATATAAAAATATTTCTCTTCCCTTCACCTCGTTCCAGTTCGGAATAACGAAGAGACCAACACTCTGTACTACCAGAGCTAAGCCAAGCTCTGTATGACTGAAAATAAAATAGAGGAATTCCAATTGAATTCGGCTAAATTTATATAAATCTGATGACTATGTTAAAAGAAATATTGTCGAATGTTCATTCATTAATTCCTCACCTAATTTCAATATATCCTCCGTTCTCTTTAAGCTGGACCCTGTAATTATTTCCTTGAGAATGAACTGAACAAGTTTGAAGGTACTTGGAATCCGCCTTTCATTTTCCTGTGGGTTTTTTGCATATATATTTATATGTAAATTAAAGCCAGAACCAGTATTCGAAACATATATAATTCAGTACGTTTCGAACATTTGCTATGTTCATCTTCAGCCTATAATGAAGTAAAAGAATATATATATATATATATATATATATATATATATATATATATAATTAGGTAAAAGGCCATGTTGTATGCAGGTTCTACTGAAGCTAACAGCTGTAGCAGCGTTATTAATTTTATCTTGTATTTTCTTAATATTTCTTACAAGATTTTAACAGGGTCTTTGCAGCGAGAAAAAACATCCGGGAATGTGTTATGTTGCTTTTAGTCAGTGAAGTAAGTGGAAGTCAAAGCGTGGAATAAGAAAAAATTAAGGATGAATTACCCCTTTAGGGTAAGCACCCCACCCACTGGAAACAGGAGGAATCTCCAATTAGTCCAGAGAGCGCATATATTTCTTCTTTCTTGAAGTTAACGTTAACTTTAATGAAAAGTAAACTTTTCCTTAGGCGCGCTCACAGCTCTCCTTTGTAAAAAAGAATCCAAATTCAGTCCGTCGACATTCATTATAAGAGCATAAGATGGATAAAGTTAGAATGTGTAATGTGTAGAGAGAGTGAGATAGGATAGATAGAAATTAAAGTGTGGTGTGTTGGGTGGGTGTTAATGTGTGTCGGATGATAGGTAAAGATGTTAAAGATTTGTGCGAGGATGCGTGGCTAACGCTTTCGCTTTTCTTTAAAAATTTTGTATTTTTTAAGATACCTAGTTATATTAAGCATTGGAGCCTTTGTTTTCCTTTGCTCAATTGAGCGTCTGTATCATTTTTTAGTTTTTGTTTTATTTATTTTTTTGTGCTTCCTTCGCTTTCTTTCATTATTTATTGAATTAATTTACTATTATTATTATATATATATATATATATATATATATATATATATATATATATATATATATATATATATATATATATATATATATATATTGTGATGGAGCGGTTTGAGGCCGCTTAATTTCAACCGCTATCACATGTTGTTTAGAAACACGTTGCTACCCACGTGCCTCTTCGCCTTGAAGCCGGGCGGGTTATCACCCCACCTGAGTCAATATTTAACCAAGGAGGTTCATCCCCCCCCTCCGTTTTGCCCTATGCGCCGATCACGCCAGATTGAGTTAGGCTTATGGGCAGATAAGGTATGTTCTCATGGCGCAGGTGGGCATTCCATCGAAGCCTTCACTCCATTGTCGACTATTTATATGGAAACTTTACCAATAAAAGCAGATTGAGATCCAGATTATCTTCGCGAGACATCCCGCCCATCCGGTCTCACCTTGTGCACCAGGGCCCTCTACCTCGAGATCCACCATCATTGTCCAGAAGAGGACAATATCCCTTGAGGGCCAAGGTTCGAGCCTTCAAGACGCCAAGTCCACAAGGCCTCCCCTGTTGTTCAGAAAGAGAACCACGTTAGAACAGCCATTGTTCTTTGAGCCCGTTGACAAGGAACGGTTCTCACCCTCCCCCCCTGTTGTTCAGAAAGAGAACAACGTTAGAACAGCCATTGTTCTTTGAGCCCGTAGACAAGAGACGGTTCTTACCCGCTCGTTGTTCAGAAGAGAACAACGTAGAACAGCCATTGTTCTTCAAGCCCGTTCGTCAAGAAACGGTTCTCATTCCCAAGACGTCACGTCAGGATCATTTAATTCTCCCCCTCCGGCTGGAACTTGCCAGCGGACCGAAGATTCCTTCACGTCGCCTTTCTCTGAACAACAACTTTTAATTACGTAAGCAGAACATTCCCTTTGAGTATTTAACCTTTTTGTCAACCCTATCCTGTGCTTTAAATGGTTTAGAAAACCATCCCATCCCTTTGAATTTTTATTTGTTTTACCTTTTTAAATCTCTCCCAAATCTTAATCCTCGGATTAGCCAGATATTTCCCACGACCCTTCCCATTCTCTGTTTATGTAAACATTTTCCGTTTTGTGTGTCGTTGATAGTCTACTTAATAAAACTCTATTTTATTAATGATAGCCATATTATTATCCTTGAGCTCAGATCCACTTATTAAGCATATTAAAGATAAATAACATCCGTCAACCAGATAACCACGCACTCTAAATATAATTGAATAGTTCCCTCAACGAATAGTTATATATGGTATATCGTCGAGAGTCCATTCTACGACATATATAAATATATATATATATATATATATATATATATATATATATATATATATATATATATATATATATTTATATATATATACTATTTAAATTTGGTATCAAGTGTGTAAGGTTTAACGCTATATCTTTGCAAACACTGGTATCAGTCGAGTAAAGCATATTGTTATTCGTTATAAGAATAGAGTATAGTATTTCCCTTTTGTTCTAACGATTGCTACTCCTTTGTTTTGAAACTTAAGAAGCTGGAGTAGCTCAAGAAACTGTTATAATAATTTGTTTGTGTTTTTTTTTGTGTGATTTTAGTCATTGGTTATCTAGGTCGAGAAACCAATTAAGAATAGGTCAGTGCCCATATTTAGGTAGGCTAATTTTCTAGAAGGCATAATTCTTATTGCAAGGAAGTTAGTTGGTTGACTATTGCGCCCCAAGTGCAAATATGACTCAGTTCGAAATCTTCAAAGCGCAAGGAGAATCCTTGGGACTTTCCGGAAAAGAATTAATTGAGTACGTTCAAGAGGAGCAAAGAACTGAAAGAGAAAAGTTAAGAAAAGAAAGAGAAAGAGAAATCTAACGAGAACAAAAAGAAAGAGAAAGAGAAATCACACGAGAAGAAAAAGAAAGAAAAGAGAAATCCAACAAGAAGAAAGAGAAAGAGAGGAACGGAAAAGACAAGCTGAGCTTCACCATTAGATTGAAATGGCTCGTGTAGAAGCCGAAATACAATCAGCCACTTCACGTTCAGAAGCCCCGCCCAATCTCCCACTTAAGCTCCCTAATTTCAGGGATGGAGAGTATTTCGGAGCATTTTTAGCCCACTTCGAAAAGATCCTCGAAATCAATAACATGGATCTGGAGGCTGAAGGTGTAGTCAGATTACTTCCACTGTTAAATTGTAAATTGCGCGAGATTTTCATATCTTTACCATCTGAATGTACAATTAACTACAGCACTTAAAAGCTGAGTTATTTGCCGCTCATAATATGACTCCCGATTTTCACCGCCAAGAATTTCGAGGAGGTCGTATTAAATCCGGACAGACGTTCCGTCAATTCCGATACATTCTTCAGAGGAATTTTAAATTTTCGTTAGAATCCTCAAAGGTTGATCCTAACTACAAGTCCTTAACAGACTTCGTTCGTGTTGCGGGATCAATTTTTGGCGTCTCTCCCGACGGAGATCCGCGCGTTCGTCCAGGATCGTCGGTGCCAGACCTTTAAAGAGTGTACCGAAGAAGCGGATGTATATGCCGCAAGCCATAATTTATACCCAAATGAGAATCGAACTTCTCACCAACCCCTCAACCAGGAAAGAAGGAAGGATTCGCGCCCCTTCCCAGGAAAGCTGACGAAGTTTCCAGGCCCCGTAAAACCCCAAAACTTCTTCCCGCCAAACCACAACGGGACACGAAACCTCCCCGTTAAGATTTCTCCTCCATCACTCATCCCGAAGCGACCAATCATATGCTTCACCTGTGGTGTAGAAAACCACATGAGCTGGAATTGCTCCCAAAATTCTAGGCTTTAAAGCGGACCAGCCCACCAAGTTCACCAGATTAATGCCACCTCGGCTTCCCCGGTGGTGCAGACCCAAGCAGCAACTTCTTCCAGACCGTCAGACCACCAGGTAAATTTTATTTTTGACAAAAGTTCACCGTGAACTTTGAAATTTGAGGAGGGCAGCGTGAACGGCTGCCGTGTATCGACTCTCGTCAGGGACACAGGGTGCACGTGTTTCATCGTGTCCGACGAGCTCCTCCCCCCAGTGGACCCTAACCCCGAAAAATTTGCGGTGGTACATGACTACCTTGGGCGGGCGAACCAATTTCCGTCGTTAGATGTTACCTGCAGTGTCAATATTATGATGGCTGGGCTGAAGTCATTTCAGCACCCATACAATTCTGTTCCGTACTTATAGGACAGAGCCCCCAAGTAACTTTCGACCCTGTGTCTCAGGCCGCCCTTCCTCGAGGCCGAGCTAAGAAGGAAGCCCAGGAGTCTGTCCCCCTCAGAACCCCGATACCGTCCGAATTCTCGGAGATCCTTAACCAGGACTTTAGGACGGCACAGAAGGAGTGTGAAGTACTAACACCGTTATATGATAAGGCCCGAGACAAGGATACGGAGACTGTCCGTGGACCCAAAGAAAAAAAGTACCCCCGACCCGCCCATGGAGATACGTTCGTAGCACTGGACGAAACATCGGCGCTTGAAGAGGATTACCCCGCGGAGTCCCTTAATGTAATACAGACAGTGTGTATCCATCCTAATGCTGATTACCCTCTTCCTTCCCTACCAGGCGAGTCTTTTGAACCCTCTGACCAGGATATCGACGCGCAGCTGACACCACATCAAAAGAGTCAGCTACAAGAACTATTATGTCAGTTGGACGACGTTATTTCAGAGAAGCCTGGATGCGCTACTAGTTTCGAGCATGATATTAAATTAACAACCTTAGAACCATTCCGTTCAAAACCCTATCCCATGCCGATTCATTTACGCCAAGTTTTTAACTCCGAAGTTGATAATTTAATTAGTTTAGACATAATACAACCGTCCACCTCTAGTTATTGTTTCCCAATCGTCATGGTCAAGAAACCTGATGGCTCTTATCCGTTTGCATCGACTTCCGGAAGTTAAATTCGGTAACTGTGTTCGACGCCGAGCCCATCCCGTTGGTAGACCAAAACCTCCACCTTTTTGAAAACGCCAAGTTTATCTCAGAACTCAATTTGTGCAAGGCGTATTATCAAATTTCCCTCCAGCCCGATGTAAAAGCATATACCGCCTTTGCAACGGAGAAAGGCTGATTGCAATTTAAGCGCCTTCCTTTTGGCCTCGTGACTGCTTGTAGCAACTATAACCATCTCATGAGAAGGTTGTTAGAGGAACTTCCGAATGTATCCTTTTACTTCGATAACGTCTACATCGCTACTCGTGAATGGAGTCACCATTTATCCACCCTATTAGCTCTTTTTGGGCAACTGCGCGAAAATGGCCTCACTATTCGCCCCAGCAAATGCTATTTTGCCCACGAAACCATAAAATACTTGGGTTTCAAAATAGGACAAAGCCAGGTAGGTCCCCAAGAGGACAAGATTAAGGCAATCGCCGACATGCCCCTTCCGAATACTAAGAAGCAATTAGGATCATTCCTAGGATCAGCTTCTTACTATCGGCGATTTGACCCGAATTTCGCTGCAATTTCGGTGCCCCTCAGCTCCCTTTTAAAAAAGAATTTCCCCATCGTCTACGTTGAAATGATGTCACTGTTTCCCATTTTAATCAGCTCAAGAGTAAGCACATTTCTACCCCATTTTAAAGTTGCCCAACCCGGAAAAATCCTTTTGGATTAAGACCGACGCGAGCAATGAGGGCATTGGAAGTGTACTCCTTTAATATAAGGATGACAGAACGAGTCATCCAGTTGCATATGCTAGTCACCATTTATTACCACGCGAAAAGAGATATGCCACTATAGAGAAGGAAGCTCTATCAATTATCTGGGTTATAGACAAATTTAAAATGTTCTTGATAGGAAAAGAATTTCAGATAGAAATTGACCACCGCCCGTTGGCCTATATTCGGAATGTACGACACTCCAGCGGCCGAATTATGCGCTGGAGTTTATTTACTCTTGCAAGAGTATTAATTCAAGATAAATTATATAAAAGGTTCCGATAACCAGGTCGCTGACGTACTCAGTAGGAATGCGTTACCAAATAGTGTAGATTAATTGTATTCGTAGGATTAGGATCTCCATGTATGTATATACCGTCTTGTACGACTTAAATTAGATTCTTTTGTAATATAATTAGTTATTGTATATGTCTGAATTTTGTGGCTCAATGCCTATTTTTTTCTCGTATGTATATATATTTGTACCCATTAAATTACGTATAAATTATGTTGTCCCATATGTACTAATTTTATATCATTTCATTGCTCCATGCCCCTTTTATGATTAAGTTTGTATTAAAGGTTAGTTTCCCCTATAATCAAAAGATCAAAATAATCATATGTATTGAGGTAATCCTAGTTAGGTGCATAAAGGTACGGTCGGTACAAGAAAACGAGTTCCCCACAACGGAGCTCTATCGTTGTCCCTTCTCTCTTTTTTTTCGAAGTGACAACTCTCCCCCCGAATGGAGGGGTGTGATAAAACGGTTTGAGGCCGCTTAATTTCAACCACTATCACATGTTGTTTAGAAACACGTTGCTACCCACGTGCATCTTCACCTTGAAGCCGGGCGAGTTATCGCCCCACCTGAGTCAATATTTATCCAAGGAGGTTCACTCCGCCCCGTTTCGCCCCATGCGCAAATTACGCCAGATTGAGTTAGGCTTATGGGCAGATAAGGTATGTTCTCATGGCGTGGCTGAGCATTCCCTCGGAGCCCCCACTCCATCGTCCCCTACGCTAAGGGGATGGCTCGACTATTTATATGGAAACTTTACCAATAAAAGCAGATTGAGATCCAGATTATCTTCGCGAGACATCCCGCCGATCCGGTCTCACTTTGTGCACCAGGGCCCTCTACTTCGAGATCCACTATCATTGTCCAGAAGAGGACAATATCCCTTGAGTGCCAAAGTTCGAGCCTTCAAGACGCCAAGTCCACAAGGCCTCCCCTGTTGTTCAGAAAGAGAACAACGTTAGAACAACCATTGTTCTTTGAGCCCGTTGACAAGAGAAGGTTCTCACCCTCCCCCCCTGTTGTTTAGAAAGAGAATAACATTAGAACAGCCATTGTTCTTTGAGCCCGTTGACAAGGAACGATTCTCACCCTCCCCCCTGTTGTTCAGAAAGAGAAAAACGTTAGAACAGCCATTGTTCTTTGAGCCCGTAGACAAGAGACGGTTCTCACCCCTCCTGTTTTTCAGAAGAGAACAACGTAGAACAGCCATTGCTCTTCAGGCCCGTTCGTCAAGAAACGGTTCTCATTCCCAAGACGTCACGTCAGGATCATTTAATTCTCCCCCTTCGGCTGGAACTCGCCAGCGGACCGAAGATTCCTTCACGTCGCCTTTCTCTGAACAACAACTTTTAATTACGTAAGCTGAACATTCCCTTTGAGTATTTAACCTTTTTGTCAACCCTATCCTGTGCTTTAAATGGTTTAGAAAACCATCCCATCCCTTTGAATTTTTATTTGTTTTACCTTTTTAAATCTCTCCCAAATCTTAATCCTCGGATTAGCCAGATATTTCCCACGACCCTTTCCATTCTCTGTTTATGTAAACATTTTCCGTTTTGTGTGTTGTTGATAGTTTAATTAATAAAACTCTATTTTATTAATGATAGCCATATTATTATCCTTAAGCTCAGTTCCACTTCTTAAGCATATTGAAGTTAAATAACATCGGTCAACCAGATAACCACGCACTCTAAATATAATTGAATAGTTCCCTCAACGAATATTTATATATGGTATCTCGTCGAGAGTCCATTCAACGACATATATATATATTTTTGATCAGTAATTACTTTTAGTTCATCATTGGGATTTTCATTTGAGTTGCATAGTTGGTAGTCATAATCGGTTGTCCTTTTTTAGTTGTTACGTTTATGATAGTTACATTTATGTACTATAGTTTATCAGCTATAGATTGGATTGACGTTTTTTAATGTTTTACTCAGTCTTCCGTTGAAGCGTTGTTTATAGTGCGTACGACGGATTTCGTCTTCTTGTACGATGGTTTAGTCTATTATATTCTGGAGTATTTTATTTTTAATTTTTCCCCACAGTTTTCTTGCTCTTTTTTGTAAGACTGTGCTTATGGGTTCTATAGTAGATCTGTAGGGGAGTTATTCTTTTGGTGTGTAATCTAGTCTTCTTGTGTTTGTTATAAATCTAGTGGCTCGATTTGAGACTCTTTGGATCTTCTTGATTTGGGAGTTACTTAATGCTCTCAATAGTAGTAATAGGTATAGGACCTTATGTTGTACTAAGGCCAGGTATAATTTCTTTTATTTTTCGTTGAAAGTTGTCTGAATCTGTATAGTGCTGATAAGGTTAATTTTGCTTCGATGATTTTTTTGTGGCAGATGGCTTGTATAGACTGACGTTAATTTTAGTCCAAGGACACGCACTTCTGTTGAGAAAGGATATTCCTCTCTATCTACGCGTACAGTGGCTTTTTTTTCATTTGTTTATAGGTATTAGTTTGAACTTATCTTTGTTTGTCTTAATTTTATTCTTTTTTTCGTAATCATTTAGGTTTTTAATTTCTATTCCTGTTCTTAGGGCGATGTCCTTGGGGTTTTTCCTGTTACTCGTCACTATCTGAGTGATATCGTCCGCTAGTTGTATATACATCGAATGTTTATCGGTTGGATGCGGAAAGTCCCTGGTGTACACTGTGCACAGTGTTGGTGAGAAGCATCCTTCCTGTGGGGCACCCGTTTAGCCGTTTATCTGCAATACTGCTTTCCTCTCGTCTAGATAGTTGCAGTGTTTTTCAGAGATTTATTTCCAGGTTAAGTTTACAGATTTTGGCTTTTAGGCCCAGCAACCACACCTTACCAAAGGCTTTAGCAACATCACGGAGTACAATATCAACTCTGTTGCCTAGCGCTGTATCAGTGGCAATTTTTTCCGTTATGATTGCTAGCGCAGTGTCTGTCCCTCGCTTGCTCCGGGACCCGTGCTGTTGTGGGTTGGATAGGTTGTTTTCAATAAAGTGGTTGATGAACCTTTAGTTAAGGAGCGAGATAGGACGGAAGCTTCCGACTTGATGTTTCAGTTTGCCCGGCTTCGGTAGGAAGATCATCTTTGCCTTTTAAATGCTGGGGGAAGTATCCCATATTTAGGCAGGCATTGAAAATCTTCACTACCGATTGGTACACATTTTCTGAGGCATTGATTAGGTGAGCTTTGGATATCCCACTTTGTCCTGGAGCCTTTTTTAAAAGGATTTAAAGGCTGTTAGGTATTCATCCATTGTAAAAGGCGTTCATTCACTCATGGGATTGTATCTTTGTTCGGCAATCTTTCTAAACGGTATTTTACGTTCACGTTGTGTTTCCAGGACATTTAGGATTTTTTCTTCGTAGTTTTGGTTGAATTCTTGTTTTTCTTCCGGTGAAATATAAAAAAATTCCTCCAGTGTGTTCGGAAGTGTTCTTGAAGCTCCTCATTTTGTTCTACTTTCTTGTTCTGTATTTTAAGGCTTATTTCCTCTTTTGGCTGTGATCCGCGTAATTTCCTGTATTGTCTCTAGAATTTACTTGGATCCTTTTCTATTTCCATTTTGCCTTTTATATTATTCCAGAGACTGTCTGAATTTTCCTTGCTGAGGGTGTTTATCCTCTTTCTGATTGTGATAATACTTTTGTACCTTTGCATCGTATTTTCCGATACCCTGATTTCATTTATTACATTTTAAATCCATCCATTTCATCTTGGATCTCTTGAGTCCATCTAGGTGCAGGTATGGTTCTGTACTCTATTGTTGGGGTATGTAAACTGTCAGCCTCTCTGATTTTATTGGTAATTAACTCTAGTTGGTCATCTATTTCCTCGTTACTTTGGTTGTTAAGGGATCCGGTTTCTATTGTGTTTAAGTATTGTCTGTATCCATCCCAGTTTGTTTTGCTGGTCGCTTATCTGCGTGATATTTTTATTTGGATGGGCGAAGTTGAGATGGTGGTAATTATGCTTAAATGATCGGAGGGAGTTGCTGGGCCTGGCTGTGTGTGGTGATTTGGATTGAAGTTTTGATTTGTTAAAATGATATCTACAGTATTCGAGGCTCGGGCTGAGAGATACGTAGGGAAGTCAGGTCTTTCTCTGTCTAGTAGGCCTCTTTGCATTAGGAGTTGTAGGGTTTTTCCCGTTCCGTTTGTATGGGTTGTGCACCCTGCTTCCCTGCACCTTGCGTTAAGGTCTCCGGCTAGCAAGGTTGATGCTTGTCTAAGGAATAGCTTGATGAAATTAGATATCGGTAGGTCTAGAGGGTTGGTAGGCCCCGGCTATGACCAGGTCAGCTGTAGTCATTTTTATTTTCCCTGCTAAAAATGATTCCTCTAGCTCTTTTATTTCTGTAAAGTGTATACCTTTTTTAATGCATAGTGCAACTCCGTCATATTTTGACTGTGAGTAGTTGGTTGATATGAATTTATAGTTGTGGATTTTTATTCTTTCTGTATCTGTGGATATGCTACATTCTGTTAGGATTATTAGGTCTGGATCTTCCTTTCTTACTATGTTCGAATAGATTATGCGTTTTTCCTTTCAGTCGTTAACATTCAAGGTGAATATTCTAAGCCTAAGCTGATACGTGTCCATTGCTGTTTATATTTGCTTGTTTTCTCTACCTGACTTTGTTTTTTTCTGGTCCGCCTGCGGATCGAGTGTGTCCATTTCTTTTCTTTTTAAATTCACCGCACAAGATGTTGCGGTATGATTCTGGGGCGATGAATAACATGCCCTGTTTCAGTGCGTTGTGAACTTCCATTTCCTCTGCGTCTGCTTCGTATTCCCATCTAAATTTTACCTTGACTAGTCCATCGACTCTTTCCTTCTGCTTATATTGCTTTGGAATGGGCTAAGCATGAGATCCGTAAATTTCGATGTTGAAGTATTGGGTGGTCATTTTTGTTTTTCTGACGTCGCTTTTGTGTTTTCTTCTTCTTATTCGGTTTCCATTTCACTTTTTTTTCTTCTTCTTCTTCTACTTGGTTAGTAGTGTCCTTTGGAGTAATATTTATTTTGTACAACTCGTTCGAGGGTGGGTTCTCCGGGAACCACATTTTTTTTAGTCCTTTTTTCTCTAGCATGGTGTTGAGTTCAGTTGCATATGAACCTGGGCTCGCCATGTTGACAAAATGTGCATGCATTATGCACAGAATTAAGTCGAGCCTCATGGTGCCCTCGATATTGACCATTGTGGTCTGTGCGGTGGGCGCAGAGATGTTTCCGTTAGCTGTTGCTGCAGTGTAAGAAGTATTTTTCCTTCTTTTTTCTCTTTGTTAATTTCGGCTTTCTTCTTCGGAATTAATTGATTTTTGACTGGGCATGACATGGCTAGAGTTCTATGTCCATTGCCGTAGTTTAAGCATTTTTTTTCTGTGCATCTACACTCATCCCACCTGTGTTCCTGGCTTGAGCATTCAGAGCATGCTTTACCTTTGAAGGTACATTCCTTGGTGGGGGCTTGTCTAGCGCGTAGTATGTGAAACACACTTGCACTGACACAAAGTTTCCCTTTCTATCTCGTTGGAAAAGATTTTCGTGTAAAATGCGAGGAGTCCTTGCTCAGTGGCTATCTTTGCGATCTATGTCGATCGGAAGATCACTTTGAAGACGTGGTTATGATCCTCTCCATTCTGTTCCTTGAATTTTTTTACGTCCTAGACCTTTGCCATTTTTTGATCTCTTTCTAGTTCTTCTTTTATCTCTTGGGATGTATGTTTACCTACCTATGGGTCAAGACGCCGGCATATTACTGATCTCTTTGTTTGGACGTCAGACGGCGTCCGGGGTGTTAGGCCTATTTTGCCGAGTTTCTTGGCTGCGCCCTCACTCAAAAGGAGATCGAGGTCTTTCTCCGTATAGCAAAGCGCCACGTAGCCATTATATTGGTATTTACGTCGAAAGAGGACTACTCCTATATCCACATATATGCTCTTCAGCGTCTGTTCCCGGGCGAGTTTCTCCCGGCCGAGAAGGATGCGAAGGGAAACCTTCTTCGCTCCTTCTTGGTAGTCCATTGCGGCTTGGTTGCAGTATCCTTCAAGTGGGTTCTGGATGTTCGTCGCTGTATTTTCCTTACTCTGGGTCCGATTCTTCTTTTTGGAAGAGTTTTGAGTGCTACCCCCCTCCTTGTTGCAAGAAAGTTCCATAAACATGAACTTCCAGATGGAATGGATTAATGATGGTGGGTGAACACGGAGAGGCCACTCAGGTGGGTGAAAAGTGGCAGACTTAATGATGGGTGGTGATAGAGTCAACTACCACCGCCTCGGGGTGCTGCCTCTTCTGGGTTTGGTAATCGATGCTGCTTCCAACTTACATAGGGACAGTTACATGTACTTCTGTGGTCCTGGACGGAAATTACCCTTAGAGATTAGAGCGAACTCTTTCTCAAAGCTTTCAGCATAGCCTCGTAAGCGGGTGGTCTCTTCGTAGAGTTCCACAGTGGGCTAATCCTCCAACCTGCTTTACTTTACCTCTCCAATTATGTCTATCAAAGTAGACCGACATAGTTGGAGTGAAACTAGATGAATGGGAGTTCAGTTCAATTCCCCTGCTTTGCCCCGAAAAGGGGGCCACGGGGGGGATTAGTCAGACATGGGTCGGCTATGTGTGGCTCCTTAAGTTCTTTATTTCAAAAATTGCTACATTGTATGTAGTATTTCTACGAGAAAATAAGTATTACAAAAATTATCCAATGATGGTGCGGCAAACTTTTAACGCTACAAAAAACATATAAAATTGTAATGCTCAGATTTTCGGACTATTTGACTGCGCTTCGCTTCAAAGAGCCACTCTACACTCAACTGAAAAGAGTATAAATTCCTAGTCGATTTATCATCTATATTTCTACGTCAAAAAGTAGGTGAAAAATCTTTCGCGCTTTTCAAGACCGCTGACGGCTTACATCCCTGGCCCACTGAGGAGGTCGCGGGTGCGCACGCGCGCGCGTTAACGGGGGAATCTCCCTACCGAACCCCATTTTCAGACAAGCGTTTGTTACTCTCTTTAAGACCAGCAGCATATTTCGAGTCCTCATAACTTCTCTGCCGTTTAAGACCTGTAGAGACCACCGGTATCTGGCGTGTCCGAACCCCGGAAGGAAGCCCGATAAGGGGGGGGGCGAAGAAGAGGGCCCCATTTAGGGGCGGAGTGGTCAGTACCGGCAGGTAGGTCCTGATAGACAATTATTATAGGTAGGGCAGAGAAGGTGGTCCGAGCTTTATAATAGGACACAACTAAATAGGAGCCTGGTTAACTCCAGGTGAAGAGCTTGTCTAGCGGGCCATCATGGACGACCCCAGGGGACAGAAAAGAATCCCCCTCTGGGTAAAAGAAAATTGCTCAAAACCATAGAGGGAAACAGTGTTCTCAACTATTTTCGGCTCAATTGAGATTGCACTATGCTGTCTAGTAGATCCAACTTACGGCTATCGCGCAATCTGCGACACTGACCAGGACGTAGACAGGCTTCCTAGTGTTACTGCACGAGCGAAGCTCGAGGAACTGAACTTGACCCTGAAGATCCCTCCCCATGTCTCTGCTCAGAGATCCATAATTTGTCGCCACCTGGATCCATGGGTCGGCTCCCACAGCATCGAAGAGATAAAAAATGAGATAAAGGCAAGGCAATCCTGGGCAAAAGTCGAAGAGGTATATAAGTTTAAAAATCGTAAAGGAGACGAATATTCCCATCTATCTAAAGCCACCTTCCAAACCTCTGAGATGGCTGCTAAGGCATCCGAAGTTGGCCTCATCCTATTCTACACAAAAATATCCGCTTCATGCATTGAGAAGGAAACCTTCGTGTCAATCCAGGTATGCTTCTCGTGCTATGCCCTGGAGCAGTACGCCACTATAGATTGTACATTCCAAGGAAAGGTCTGCAGCAAATGCGCCAGAGATAGCCACACCTGATCTGAGTGTACAAGCGAGGCTACCAAGAAATGCCTTAATTGCAGTGGCCCTCACCGTACCCTGTCGATGTCGTGTCCCATGAAAAAGACACTATTCAACGACAAGAAAAAGAACATCCAAGAGGAGAAACATCGCAGAGCAACAACCACCTATGCACAGGCAACCAAGAGCCAGGAGAAGGAGAAAACTCTTTTACAATTGGACCCTTCAATGAACCTGGACCTTGTGATGTGTGTTATACACGCTCACTTTGTTAACATCGCAGAACCGGGAAGTTACGCTACCGAGTTGAATCGTATGTTGACGCAGAATGGGATAAAACCAATGTGGTTTCCTGACAATCCCCCTTCAACCGAACTGTACCAAACCAAGACAGAAAGTAGGCCTACGGCTACGGCAAGAAAGCGTTCAGGATCTCGGGATCCAAGACTTAACAAACCCAGCACATCTGACACCCCTACAATAATGGAGACCCACCAACCTGAACGAGAGGATACTGATTCCCAAAAGGCAAGCGAAAAAACCAAGAGCCCCAAGAAGACTAAACAATCCTCGCTAACTTACAAGTCTATCGAAATAAACCTACGAGTATATGCCTCCCCATCAGCCCCACTGCCAAGAACGGCAAAAGTCAAAGAAATCGTTGAAGGAATGATCAAGGGAAAATACAAGGGGAATTATGATTTTGACATCAGTGAGAAAGAAATGATTTCGGCACTCAGGCAAGGCAGGATCGAGATATGTGGCGAATCATGTCTCAACCTTTCCCACGATCAATTTCCAAAGAAGAGATCTGAACCGAAATACCGTCCATGGGCCTTATTTTCCATCTGCTGACCTTAGTATGATGACCACAATCTCAGCCTCACTTATCCAGGTCAAAATCCCCTCCCGCAAATGCTTGCCCAAGGCAGACCGGATCGAATACAAGAGAGTCCTCCAAGAATATCGGGTAGAACCGTTGGACGGGTCCACCCTTGAAGACATAGATCGGCACTTCGAAGACCTTATCATCAAGATAAAGGAAGCAGACAGAATAGCTATCCCGAGGGTTGAATACAAAACTCTCCCTGCTCCACGATGGAATGAGGAGATTACGTCAAGAAGAGATAGATTGGAGGAACTTTTTGGTGAAATAAATGAGAGCAGGAACATGGCGGAACGATACCGTGAACTTAGAAACCTGCGCAAGGAAATTAAATATCTCATCAGCGAGGAATCTAGGACAATCTGGGGTGGCATGATTGATAAAATGGACGTACAAATCGACCCCAAAATATTTTGTCTCAGATTAGAAGATTAAGTGGCACTAAGCAAAATGAGACCAATATTAACATCACATCGGAGGGAAGAACGATCACCGAGGACCAAGAGATAGAAATGCACTTTAGAGAGCATTGGAAGAGAAAATTCGACTTCATGGAGGAAGAAAACGACGATTTTGACGGGGAATATGAAGAAAGAGTCTAGTCATACCTGTAAGAGCGAGGACCAACTATAACACCATACCACTTCGTCGATAACACTCCACGAGCAGAAGCCGAAAGAAAACCATTCACTCATGGAGAGTTTGTGGCAGATTTACAGACTTCAAGCAGATGGCACCTGGCATATCAGATATCACCAAGGCGAACTTAGTAAATGTCCCACCGAACATCAATGAAGCCATACTAAGTCTTTTTAATGCCTGTTTAAACTTTGGCTACTTCACAGATCTTTTCAAAAGGGCCAGAATGATCTTTATCTTAAAATCAGAGAAGCCAAAAAAGGAAGTTAAAAATTACAGAGCCCTATCCATTCTAAAATTTATTGCGAAACTTTTAGAGAAACATCTGAATGACAGGCTAAAAACCCTCATAAAAACAAGGGACGGATACAACATGCAACAACATGGTTTCCGTAGTCACCTCAGTATGGAAACTGGCACAACATTATGACAAAGTACATTGCAAATGCAAAGGCCGAAAATAAGATGGTGGACGTCGTACTCAGAGACGTGGCCTCTGCATTCGACAAGGTCTGGGTGCCTGGATTAAAGAACAAATTATGTGATCTTGAGATGGTAACTAATATTACCAGAATCCTTTGTGATTATTTAGAGGATAGAGAGGAAACCATAAAGTTTATGATTAGGAAGGACAACCCTTTTCGATGAAAGCAGAGGTGCCTTAAGGGGCAAGCCTGAGCCCAACGTTGTATAATATATACACGAGTGACCTCCCTTTTCCTACTCAAGATTACGCTATATATGTCCAGCTAACCGACGACATAACTCAAATTATCACAAGCGACTACCCAGCTCCTATAAACGTCGCAAATAGGGCAGCTGGGGAAATTAACAATCTTAACCTCTATGAGAAAAGAAACAAGATTCGCACCAATACGGATAAGTTTAAGATTCTCCTTTTCGGACATACCAAAACGGCCGAAATTAGAGCAAATGGCGAATACTATCCATATACTCGAGAAGCCAGAGTTCTGGGATTGAAGATCACAGCAAATGGGTATAACGAACATATCAAGGAAAAGGTCTCGCAAGCCAAGATCAGACTTAGACAACTTTATAGGTTCAGAAAACTCTCGTTTCGCAACAAGAAAAAATTATATTTGACCTTAGTCAGGCCAATCTTGCTATACCCCGCCTTTCGATTACATTTGGCAAGCAAGACACAAATTCGCACGGCAAAAGTAGTGCAAAATCAAGCACTACGCTTCATCCTTGATCTCAACTTACTGGACATGATCCCATCAATTACACTACACGAAATAACAAGGATCGACTTCCTGAATGTGACGATGCACAGAAGAGTAACAAATATATGGAGGAACATACATGAATACTTACCAGAAAGAGTCATGCAGAACATAGAAATACCCGAAATTGACAACCCGAATAGACGTTACCGACAAGGATTTGCCAGCAGCCAACAGCGGTTACAAGAATACCTTGAACCAATTTATAAATAACTATTTCTCACCGGAAAAACGATAAATAACTATTTCTCACCGGAAAAACGATAAATATTATTATCCGAGTAATTAGGATGTTAAACTAAATCTTACAAAAAAATAAAGATCCGTAATGGACAAAAAAGATCCGTAGTGGACAAAAATACTTTAAAATAACAAGAGATAATCAAGAAACCGAGATAGCTCTAACTACACAAAAGGCAAAAATATGAAAACAAAGGCTTGAATGCCTTAAACAACATTCACGGAAGCATTACAGAAGTGCCTGGAAAGCCCTAGCCAGACGTACTGGCACAACATTTCCTACTAAAATAACACTTTTTCCATCTTTTACCTCTCTTACTATCACACCCATTTCCCTCATCTTTTATGATCCTTAAATCTTCTGACTATTTGTCGCTCCGATCTAGTTCTCTGGCAAAGGAGGCGAAGAAAATGAAGTTTGAAAACGTGCTTCTTTTAACGGCGGTCAACTCGGAGAAGCCGAGATGTCGGGAATATGGTTTCTGACTGAAATTGCACGTTAATTTCCGGTTTCTTCATTTGAATGATGACGACTTCGGCCATGCACAATTCTCTGCGATTTTGGAGTCTCAGGATGAGGGAGGTGTGCTGATTCAGTTTTACACAGGTTAGGGTAGTGCAATGAGAGTGAGCGTGTTTTTAAATCGCGCCATCTTGAAGGTGAGCTGTCACTCGCCTCGACAGGGTTGTGTTGGTTACGCCGATGTACATTGAATTGCTGTGTTTGCAGTCAACGACTTTGCACGAATATTCGTACACAACGTTAGTCCCAGGAGATCGCTATTTGGAGGGAGACAGTTGTTTTTCATGATGCCTATATTTGTTCCTTAGTCTTGTAGTATATAAATAGATTAATATCCGTATTAGAGACGGTTGGCGTCACGTTACGATGGAGAATGGCTTTGAAAGCCTTTTCGTCTTCACAGTAGCCGGTGTTCATATTGACCTTGTAATAAAGGTCGATATTACTCTTCTTCGGAGTAGACCTGACGCTAGAGCCAGCCGCCAAGTTTATTTTTTCTTTCAGGGTGGCATCGATGGATTCTTGTGGGTAGCCGTTGTTAACGAGAACTAGGGGAAACCCTCTTAAGTTAGTGATCAACAGCCACTTACGAGGATGAATGAGAAATTGCGCTGTTAACCAAGATATTGATGATTGATCTCTTGTAACGTTCAGGACACTCATAAAAACCGTTTAAGCAGAAGCTCAAGTTCTTGGCTTCAATGTATACTTGGGTCACGAATTTGGAATTCTGGGCACTTATGAGGATATCAAGGAGATCCTTCATCTTCCGTTTCGTGGGTGAAATTCCGACACGAGTTGTTCTTGAATGTTTCAACTAGGCCTTTCACTTGTTCAAGATTATTCGTATTCAAAATTATGTCATCAATATAGCGCGCGTAGATGGGAGGCTTCGGCGCTATATTGCTCTTGAAAATCTTGTCCTCAACTGAGACAATGTAAAAATTGGCAAAGAGGACGCCCAAGGGGTGCCCCTATTGTGACGCCAAAGATTTGCACGTACATTATTATATCGCGACTGTAGAACGGGGCTTCTTTTGTGAATCCTTGTTGGAGCTGTTGCAATATATCTTCGTGAATGGAAAGGGGTGTGGAGCCTTCAGTATGGTAAATAACATTGGTTATCAATTCGATGGTTTCATGAAGGGGAACATTTGTGAATAGAGATTCTACGTCCATAGAAGTAGTACGGCTGCTGGTCGAGAAGTCTGAAGGATATCTAAAAGAGCTGAAGAGGTGGGCAGCGTATAGTCTGGAGGGGGGGGACGGGCACGATGATCGAGTTGAGAAATGTTGCCGGGTGATAAAAACGCATAAACCTGGAAATCCCCTTCGTCCCATCATAAATCAAACACCAAGCGTGATTTATCACCTGGCAAAATTTCTCAACTCGAAAAGGTTGGCACGGACCAACATCATCAATGTTGCCTTTCACTACAAGAATACGATCATAAATAGACTATTCAAAAATAGATCGATCGATAAAGAACAGAGAGGATATTTTTTCCCCTGCAAATCATGTAATGAATTATATATCGGCGAAAGCAGCAGATTTTCCAAGCGAATGAATGAACATAAATGCGATATGCGACTTGGTGCCTCTCCTCGAGTTTATTTCTATGTACATATGTCTAATGAAGATGATCAAATTGATATTGATAATGCTAATTAAAATAGTTTATAAGTCTCACAATTATATACATCGACTCTTAATTGAATCGGCACTTATAAAAGAAATTCCCAACTTTAATACTTCCGACGGCCAATTCAATACTAATACCTTAATAAGCAAGAAATTCATACTATGTTTCTCAAAAATGCCGACACATTCTCGCAGATTCCACCTTAGCGCCACTGATTTGTGTGTTTGTACGTTAAGAAACTTCTGTATCTCACTTGTTCACTAGCGATTAACAATGACGGATGTCTCCGTCGAAACCTGGTTTCGCATATAAAATTAGTCCTATTACTGTGGTTTTATCCATATATATATATATATATATATATATATATATATATATATATATATATATATATATATATATATATATATGCAAAAAATCCTACAGGAAAATGAAAGGCAGTTTCCAAGCTTGTTAACTTCATTCTCAAGGAATAACGAAATATTTTACAAAGATGGTATATATATGAGAAACAACAGATTAATGCCCCGCACATGCACAACGAAAGGACATAAAATAGAAAAATATTATCAAAGAGGGATATGAAGTATAAAACCAAATAGATAAGGTCTATTTCCGGAAATTCCAACTGTGTGCAAAGAATATAGCCATTTAGGTCACTAAACTAAGTACATACACACCTAATTGTGAATGTATAAAAATAAACGAGAGAAACAACTAAATTAATAAATCAAAGGGCTAAGATTTAAAATGGACAATTTCGTTATAAATAAGCATTTTAATAACAGGGGCCAGTTTAAAGAGACTGGGGCTATATTAAAATTAGGCGAGGAATTAATGAATGAACATTCGAAAATATTTCTTTGAACAAAGTCATCACATTTTTAAATAAATTTAGCTGACTATTTTCAGATAAATGAATAAAGAAAGCACTAATGCTTTCCCCCTCCTAATATTGTATTTATGTAGCGTATGTAGCGTCAAGCGTACACTTAATGATTTAATGGTTTGCCCAAAGTATTGCTTTGGGCAAATTGAACAGTCGACAGAATAACCACCACATATAATATTGTTATTATTATGAATCAACATTTTGTATATGGTAGACTGATACTTGAATCTAACAGAAATATTTAACTTATTCAAGAGGCGAGAAAGCAAGGAAAAGGACTCACAAAACGGTAAAACAAGGGAGTTCTTAAAATTGTATACAGGATGGATTTCATTTCTGTAAAAGGATTTTTTTGCTAAATCTTGCGTCTATCATAAGCCTACCAACGCCGGTTTTTATATTCATTTTTACTCAGGTCATAATGATAAAGTCAAACGGTCTATGTTTATTTAAATGTTTCTCCGGGGGTTGCGGGTCGCCAGTTCAAAATTCTTGGATCGTGAGATTTCTAAGAATTTTGAAATAGGTAACAATCTTTGCTACCCTCAAAAGATTCTTGCAAAATGTCTACCTAGATTTGGCAAAATTATACTAGCTCCAATCAATCTTTCTTTTTCCCTACGTGGTCCAACCAAATATATATAATATAAAGGGTCTTTCAATAAGGTGGCTCAATTTTTAAATGTAAATAAAACAAGTTGTGTGTGATATATGCACTTAACTTGTTTTAAATCTGAAAGTACATTTTATGGCATTAAGTGTGGAATACGACGTCGTTCAAATGTCTGCCTCAGTTTCGCTAGGTGGAACGTATTCGGGAGGCCCAATTTTCGATGACTTTGTCGCATAAATCTGGCTGAATTTGCTGGATGGTGTTCGTTATGTTGACTTTGAGGACATTAACTGTTTGCGGATTATTCACATAGACCTGCGATTTAAGGTAGCCCCAAAGAAAGTAGTCTAATGGCGTTAAATCGCATGATCAAGGTGGCTATCAATATCAGGCATATGATCCAGTTGAGGACACAAGAAGTTGTATGGCAGTCCCATCTTCGTTCTAAAAGAAATACAGACCGATGATTGCGTTAGACTTTGTTGGGATGAAATTGGTGTTGGTATATCTCATGTGGATTGTTATTGTCCCAAATCCGACAATTTTGGTTGTTTACAAATCCATTCATCCAAAAATGGGCCTCGTGGCTGAAGATGATAGAAATCACGTAATGCGCGGAACCTTTGTCGAACGGAGCACTGATTTTGATAATAACATTTGATGATTTGCACACGCTGTTTAACGCTATAACCTTCCATCGTGACTTCCACGATGTCGCTTGAACAACATGGCCACTATCGCCTGACAAAGCTCGAGCGTCCTTGTTGAAACACCCTTTATATGAATCATTCATAGCGCAAAGATAGATAACATGAACGGAATAATTTTTCTTCTGAATTTTTTTTCCTAATTTCAAAAATCCGAACAGGCATGACGAGTTATCTCGTGCTGAGCCGGGTATTGCAATCAACTCAAGCGCGAAGACAATCGTGGCGCGTGGTAGAGCCCCGTTTTTGCAAACAAAGAGGATGGCGCTTGGAAACCAACCACTTCTTGGGACTCAGAGCCATCAGTATAGACTGGCATAATCCAGCGTGAGAAGAAGTGTACGTCAATAAGGCTGAACGCAATACTCCTGCGCTGTGGAAGCTTTGGGAGTATAGCCTTGGCAGAAAATAGTCAAAGGTGGTACCCTTCATTGTGGCGTCCTGAGCACAGCCAGAGAGGTTCCTGGCCCGAGAGCTGCTCCGGGTCCTGAAGCAATTTTCTAGCTCTAAACCCAAAGGGTTATGTTATGATTGGCGTTTTTCAGCGGCATAGGTAAGATTTTAAGGTACGAAGTTTCAGTAAACAAATATCAAGATTATGAACGTACGAAACTTGAGAGATCATCAAGATTGGCTGCGGATGCAGTAAGAGCCGTTGGTGACTGAGGGAGCTGCCTGGCTCCCAAGTACAGGAGAATTTAAATGCATTGTGCTTACGGCGCAGAGTGAGTGGTATCTCTCCAGCATCGAAATGTGGACGGCACGGGTCGCCACGCAGAGACTAGTTTGGTCGATTGAGTCCACCTTCCGCAATGCACGCTCGGTACGGATGCAAAAGTCTCGCATCCGTATTCAAGTTTCTAACGAACAAAAGATAGATATAAATGCGAGGCAGTAACCTTATAAGAACCTCAGCTGCCAAACGTAACCGAAAGAAGAATGTCCACGGCGGTAATTGTTATCCTCCCAGGTGAGGCGTCGGTAAAAAAACATGAGCAATGAAACTTTGAGAATCCATCACTTTCAGGCGAACTTCGTTTAGTACCAAGTGTGAGAGGTAGTGGAGCCGTGGATGGCCCTCAAGTCCACCATTTTAATCTTAAAACAGGAAAACAGAAACCTGTGTATTGCCGCATAGCAAGAGATACGGTTCGAAACCCAGGAACCTCCTTCTTTCGGAACCAAGAGACATTAAGCCCATAATTACCACTCTCCCCCCCCCCGCTTCGTTATTCCCCAGAAGGTATATAATGTTTCACGTGCGACATAGAAGGTCACGTACGCATGAACTGCCCTCAAAATTCTATATTTAGAAGTTTGTTCTCCCATCAAGTACACCAAGTTAGTGCCACTACTGCTCCTCTCCCGTCTCTCAAGATACTACTACGTCTCCCTCGTCGACCAACAACTCTAGTCACCAAGTAAATTATCTCTTTAATAAGAGCTTCCATGTTGATTTAAAATTTGAAAATGAAGCCGTGAACCGATGCCTTGTGTCCACCCTTGTATGTGACACTAGGTGCACATGCATTGTAGTTTCCGAGAATTTACTTCTCTCAGTCAGTCCTGAACACCAAAAGTTCGCTGTGGTCCATGATTACCTCGGCCAAGCGAATCGTTTCCTATTGTAAAATGCCACATCAAATCTGGGTATTTGACTGGATGGGTTGAAGTGGTAGCAGCCCCAATCAAGTTTTGCTCTTTACTGATTGCTCAGAGCCCCTAGGTTACAAATAATCCAGTAGCACCTCTCGTGGTAACCCGTGCCCAGTCCGCCAAGGCTTCCCTGGAATCCGTTCCTTTAGAAAACCCCGTCGATCAGGAGATGGAATCCCTCCAGAACGAGGATTTTGCCCGCGCCCAGAAGTGGTGCGCAACTCTCTTCCACTTTTGAAGAAAGCCAGAGCTCAGGAGCAAGAGTCTTGCCGTGGTGTAAAATGCATCTCATACCTTGTCAAGGATGAGATGTTACATCGTAAATGTTCCGACGGAAAAAAACCTGAAAAGCACACCTTGTGAGTTCCCCGCTCTCATGTTCCCCAAGGACTCCAGATTTCTCACGATAGTTTATTCTCCGAACATTTTAGTCATAATAAAACCTCTCATAGGGTTTTTAAGTATTTTTAGTCGTCAAGTACGGCCAGAGAAATTGCAGAGTACTGCAAATCATGCGATGCCTGCCAAAAGACATCTGCAAAAAGGCCACGTTAAGTCAGCCCCCTTCAGAAAAGCCAGATCATTTTGGAACCTTTTTCTCGTGTGGCCATTTATCTTATTAGCCCCAATCATCCCCCATCCCGTGAAGGAAAAAGTTACATCCTCACTTTGGTAGACTTCGCTACCCGTTTTCCTGAGGCAGTTTCCCTTAAGCGCATTGATAGCGTTTAGTGCACCGAAGCCCTCATTTCCATTATTCTTGGGTAGGAATTCCTAAAGAGGTATTGTTAGATCAAGGAAGACAATTTACTTCCGAGGTTATGGAATATGTCGGAAAGCTTCGCATGGTAAAACCTCTGTTTACCACCCTATACCACCCAGCCGCAAACAGAGTTTGCGAAAAAGCTAAATGGCACATTGAAAGCAATGCTCAGAAAATTGTTTATCGATCAGCCCCCAGAATGACACCGCTTTTTCCCCGTGGCACTGTTCAAGGACCCTAGGATTCGCCCCCTCCGAATCCTGTATGGATGTAATGTTCGAGGCCCCCTTGATATTTTACAAGACCTTTTCACCAATCCCCGTCTGGATAACGAAATCTAATCCTTCTATTTGTACCTCCTAGACCTCCAAAAGCGCCTTGAGATATGTGCCGACATCGAGTACCAAAATGTTGAGGTAAATTTGGAGAATTATCGAACTTATTTCTATTTTTTTAAAGCGAAAGAAAGAAGATTTAAGCCTGGCAAGGAGGTGCTGTTGCTACTTCCCATGGAGAGTAGCAAACTACTAAGCCAGGGGAAGGACCCCTTTTCCGTTCTAGAGGTAAAAGGACCAGTGGATTACCTGATTCAAACTCCCCTAAGAGATAAGGATTTCCACTTCAATATGTTAAAAAAATATTACCACCGTGTGTGTATCAACAATATTGTAGCCCTCAGTGAAGAGTCCTCCTTTCGAAGCGAAGCATCCCGCTGACCCCCTCAATGTCGTGCAAGCAGTATGCATTGAACAAGATGGTAATTACCCTATTCCATTTTTACCTGGACCCACGGAATCATCATCCCCTGTGCTGGATGTCTTGCCTAGGCTAGCGCCTCTTCAAAAGAGTCAGATGCAGCAATTGCTAAATAGATTCGAAGATGTCATCTTCAAGACCGTGGGTTGCTCCAATCAATTTGAGCATGACATTGTTCTCACGACTTAAACACCTGTTCGATCGAAGCCCTATCCTCTTCCCATCCACCTTAGGAAAGTGTTTAGCGAAGAAGTGGACAATCTCTTAGGCTTAAATATTATCGAGCCTTCGAACTTAGATTACTGCTCCCCAGTAGTCATGGTTCTCAAGCCCGAACAAACTCTTCTGCATGTGCGTCGATTTTAGAAAACTAAATTCGGTTACGCTTTTGATGCAGAACCTAGCCCCCTTATAGACGAAAATCTCCACCATTTTGAGGAGGCTAAATTTATTTCGGAGCTGGACCACCTCAAATCCTACTATCAAATTCCCTCCCTAAAAACGCGCGTAAGTATACTGCCTTTCCCAACTAAAAAGATCTTATGTAATTTAAAAGACCTTCTTCAGGGTAGGCACTGCATGTGGCAAATATAATAGGATGATGCAAAGGATTGTGGATGATTTGCCGCACGTCTCATTCTACTTCGACTACCTTTATGTTGCTACCTCTACGTGGTACCGAGACGTGATAGCTCTCCACGTCCGATTGACTAGGTTTTGTGAGCACAGACTCACTCTTGGCCTCAGTAAGTGCCACTTCGCGTACGATATTATTAATTATCTGGGTTTCAATGTTGAGAAAAAACAGATGGGTCCCTAGGAACAAAAGTTCAGAGCCATTGCCGAGATGCCCCTTCCCTGCATGAAGAAACAGCTGAGGTCATTCATGGGATCAGCCTCCTTGTACCGTAGATTTATTCCTAACCTTGCGTCTATTTCCACCCCTTTACATGCCCTCCTTCAAGAGAGATCCTCAGATCCCCTTTTATGGAATCCCGAAGCTACTGCCAGATTCCAGGTGCTCAAGGACAAGCTAGCGTCCACCCGTATTTTGAGTCTTCCTTATCCCTCTAAACCTTTCGGCATCCGGATGCGAGTGACGAACAAATTGGATGCGTTCTGCTTCAATACTCCGACGAAGGTGAAAGCCACCCGGTGGCTTACGCTAGCCGAAAGCTACTGCCCCGTGGACGTCATTACTCGGTAATAAAACAGAAAGCTTTAGCTATAGTTTGGAGTATTACCAAGTTTAGCATGTATTTAATAGGGAAAGAGTTGATTGTCGAGAGTACCATCGTCTTTTGTCGTACCTCCGAAATACAAAGAGCAAGAACGCACGTATAATGTGATGGTTTTTGATACTCCAACAATATTAGTTTAAAGTTTGGTATATACGTGGTACCGAAAATTGTATAGCTTATAATCTTAGCCAGAATCCATTAGCCCCAAATGCTTGTTAATCCACTAAATTAGAGGTTGCCTGTAAGCCCGTCAGCTAATCATGTATATATTATTTTTCTTTTTTTAACTCTGTACATATATCTATGCTCCCTGTAGATACTTATTTAATATAGTGCGGGTTTTTGAGTGTATGTGTGTGTTGTTGTTCCACTACCCTTTTAGACAAAGTTGTAATTTTGTTCCTTAATAAAAATGTTATTTTTTTTTGTCGACCCATTCAGATTAATTTTTGTTTAGATCGATACCATAGCCTTTTTGTAATCCTGTCGAATAAAGGTCAGGTCCCACCTTTTTTTATCGGGCTGTCGCCTCTATAATAATTCCTCCTATCCATATTTGCGACGTCCCTTGTTCTTCTCAGAAAAGTTCCATCGTATGGAAGAGAGGGGGTGTAAAAGAACAACTTCTGACCCCCTCGCCCAATTTATCGGAGACCACGTGCTATTGTATCGCGCCATGGACGACGTCCCTTCCTGTTCTAACATTCTTGAATTTTAGACTCCTGAGCACGTTGGGAAAATATTTCCTAATCCTGCGAACTCGTCCTAAGCCTCTCTCCACCACGGTGACGAGGTGCGAAAGAGCCGCTATGTCTCGCCCCTTGCTGCTAAAGGCTGAATCGACTCCGCCTCCTTTCTCCAAACTCCCCCTTTCTCTCCAGAATCGGGAAGGCAAATACTCGGGCTATTCTATAGTTTGAAGAGTCCATCGTTCGTTAGACAACAGACTTTTTCAGCCGTGATTCTAGCTAAGTAAATTGGTAGCTTCTGTAAACTGCAAGATTTAAAATTTGCGCAACGGTCTCCCTTCACTTAATCGAACCGAAGAAAATCTCCATTGATTATCTTTGAGGAAAAAGAAATTTCCTCTTTCAGTGGAATTACGAATATTCCCACATTCCCCGTCAAACGTCATCTGTGAAGTTTGGCTATCTTCATCGGGAGGTTGGTTTGGATTGTGCCCCGCTTGCCTCATTCGGATCGTGACCCACTTGCCTCAGCAGATCGTTCTCCACTCGCCTCATCGCAAAAAGGACCTTCCTCGAAGTCACCGACCCGTAAGACTGAAACCCACTCCATTATTAGTATTCTCAAGTTCCCCCTTTTGATCTGGGCCTAATTAAATTAATAAATTAATTCCATTTGAGAATCCCTCCTCATAACAATTACCAAGAGGCTTTCTCAATTTAAATAATTCCCTTTTGTCTATTATTATTCTTATTTTAATCTTTGTAAATAAAATTATATTTTTGTTGTTTCATCTTTAACTAACCTTCAACAATACTTTCGGCCTATTCAAGTAAATCTCTCCAACCATTTATGCACTCTGTTTGATTATTAAGGATTTGAAACCCAACGCCTCAAGTGTAACCTCCTAGTCGGTCGTAAATCCCTGCGAACAGTCCTTCAACGGTTCGTGTTGCAGTAGGTGATTAAAACACCCCCCTTCCCTCAAATAATATAGGAGTAGTGTATGATATAGAGTGGTTGTACCAGGACATATATTTATAAGTAAAATAACTCCATGGCGAGTGATGGTATATGATAGTGGAATCATTGTATAGGAGGAAAAGGTTTAATTTATGAGATAGTTTCGGTATGTAGTTTATTATACCCTCTTCAGTCGTATACTGAGAATGCGATTATTAAAAAGTCTATAAATAGTGTACAGATCAGAAAAAAGACAAAAAAACACAAAGACTGTTCTTGACTCTTTCTTGCCTCTCAATTTGACCTTGCTACCTGTTATAGCTAAATCTTAATGTTACTTTACCCATCCCTCTCCTACTTCCTCATTGGTGATTACTTGTCTTAAAGGCGGTCCTTTATCTTTTAATAGCTTATATATACCCTAATTATATTATTTTCTCTTGTAGGTATCCTTGAGAATGAACTGAATAAAGTTCGAAAGTACATGGAAGCACCTTTTTATTTTTCATGCGGGTCATTGCATTCATTGCGAACCTCACGTGCTACTTTGTGAGTTATTCATTTATATATATATATATATATATATATATATATATATATATATATATATATATATATATATATATATATATGTGTGTGTGTGTGTGTGAGTATTGAAAGTGGTTGCTTCTGGAAAGCTATATTTATTCAATCGAATGATATATCTTTTATGTTTCGATCTAACACTTCCATCCTCGGAAAATCGTCTATATTGAGAAATACAGACGATGTAATTATAAAATTCAAAGGTAGCTTCCTTTAAAATTTATAATAAAGTCATATTAATTGAAAATATTTGAATTAAGACAAATTAGAGGTGATATATTAAGGTAAGCCATTTAAAAAATAGACAGATTAATCAAGGAATTGAAAAACACATTAATTGAGACACTAACTACCCTTTAAAGAAATACTTTGGGGCATATATTCATGCACTTTAAGCAAGCTGATTACGTTATAGGATATGTTGGATTATTTAGTTGGAGGAGGTTATGAGATTAATAATGGAGTAGGATCTTATGTATAGAAATTAGTATAAACGAAGCAATATTTAGACATTCTTTCTTATATAATATTTTAAATTCCTACAAAGTTAGATTACCATTACCATTTATTGAGTGCTGTCTGACGACAGAATTCTCTTTATGCGTAAGGAATTTACCCGTTTTAAGGTGATTCTCCACGTTGGAGAAACCTTAGCTTCAAGTCAGTGTACAGTCCTGCTGATATATTGGGCAAGGAAACAATTTGTGCATTTATATACATATATAAACAACACTACTGCGCAAATACATAGGAGTCAGATCTTTGATGAGAAACATGCTGCCAATGGTGCTCTTATTTATAAAAAGTACACTAAAGTTTGTGTGACAATAAAAATAATTGTAAAAATAGGATGAATTTAATCGACAAGATTTCTTGAGAATACCCATTTCTGGTAAAATTATCTAGCATAAATCTTTTATTACAGAAAAATAGGATGTTTACGGATATAGAGTGTCTAAAAAGATTTTAGGTTCTTGGTTCAAGTAAAAGAATGGAAAACAATTATTGGAGAGATAATATTTTTGTAAATAAAATTCGAAGTGCATAAGAGAAAAGCTAGAAGAGAGATGGTATAATCTGTGTAAAAGTTTGATAATATACGAAAGCTTCAAATTTATATCTGTGCCGCTGAAAAAGTTTAAACTAATACCTAAAAACATGAGCTTTCTCTAAACAGAAATGATTATGTCACCATTTTGTTTAGAAATTAACAAGTCTAGGAAGGGCAGAGTTCCATTATGTTCTCGTTCAATCATAGAAGATTGGCTGCAGCATTTTCAAAAACGTAAAAAATTTTCATCAACAAAATGCCTATAAAAGATAGGCCTACAGTAGGGAGGAGATTGATCAAGGAAAATATCTTCAAGGTAGGTCATGAAAAAATCGCCGATAAGTGACTAACAGCAGAACCCATACCGACATCATCAATCTGATTATAAATTTACATGTAAATTTTAATTGGCTTTCATTAAATACTAAATAAAAGTTGTTTAAAAATTAGCTTCGAGAATCCTTGAAATGTCTGAGAATTGTAAAAGAGTTTGATTAGAATAATTTCGAGGCTTTGTGAAAAAGGTGTATTCGTGAATAATGATTTTACCTGAAAACTTACAAAAGATTTGTTGGAAGATAAATCACTGCTAAAATTATTTCAGGAAATCACAGAAGTTAGCAATTGAAAATTGGTTCTTTTGAAATGGTGATGAAATATTCACGGAATATTTAACTATTTGATACTCGTATATTTAATAGAGAATACGAAGAAAACATCTATATGAGTGGAAGGATTATCTATGTATTTTGGGCAGACACTCGAGTTTGTCAATACCAAAACTAAATTTACTTGTTACCAGTAAATTTGAATGTAATTAATCCTGTTTAAAACACCATATCTTTTTTTAAGGTCGATTAATAACACTGTCCAACAATGATTTTGCTACAAAAATGAGAAAGTAGTTTTCTATTGTAGCTTTTTGCGTAGATTACGAAATTGACCTTTATTTTTCATAAAATGACTTCAGTTTTTTGTAATCTGCATATTTAATTTTTTATTAATATTAGATTCTTCACTATATAGAGGTATGAAATATCTGTTATTATTTTTATTTTATTTGACAAAAAGTACAAAGATATGTGGAAACTAAAAGCTTATTCATCAAAAGAAATTAATGTCCTTTCAATACATTTCAGAGTGCGGTATTATAAAAATTTATTTAAAAAAATAATAAATATTTAAGATTTTTTCAAAATTGCTGAAATTTATACAATATTCATATATTTTTAGAATATTTAGACGTCTTTTTATGTACAACATCTTGTGTCTCTGCAAAGGGTCCAGCAGAATTCATAAAGCATTGTAGGACTCCATTTTCCTTTATAACGATTTTCTATAGTAGAAATATATTGGTGGAATCTTTCACCATGCTCATCGCTGACGTCTGCTGGATTCTCTGAAAAGAAAAACAGATGGGAATGCAAAAGATGCACCTTTAGTGACATACTACATCCCAACTCATTATAAGATCTTATCAAATTTTGAACAAGAATGTGGTTATTTTCTGATTTGTGCCTTCCAAGGAGACCATTACATACACCTTTGAACCAAGGCCAGGACACAAATTCTGGCTTGCTCAATTGTATCTCAAACTCACTATCTACCATGAGTTGTTGAATCTGAGGTGCAACAAAAATTCCTATTTTAATTTTACCATCACTAATCTCAAGAAATTTTGTTTTTAAATATAAAAAGGATGGTTGGTCATGCTTTAAGGCTTTCACAAATTGTTTTATTAAACCTACTTTTATGTAAAGTGGTGGTAAAATTATGTTTTCCTTAGGAACAAATGGTTCACGTATGACACTATCACAACCTACTTTTGTCTCTTCTCTTAAAGACTATTCTAAGTGTATGTAATGTTCTTCCCGAGCTCTACTGTCCCACTGGCACAAAAAACACATGTATTTTGCGTAGCCTGGAGGCAAGCCATTTAAAATGGCTACTAACTTAAGGTCAGCACAAATCAGTCATTTATATTCACTGTATTTAATGCTTTTAAAAATGAAATCTAAATTCTCATAAGTTTCTTTCGAAACAACAGGTGAGCAATTGGTATCGATGGTAATTTATTTCCATTATGCAGAAACACGGCTTTACTACTATATAAAGAAGCGTCAATGAAAAATCTCCATTGACTGGGTTCATAATGTATATCTAATTCTTCAAAAAGACGCGGAATATTATTACAGTAGAATAAATTGTTGTCACATTAAAATTTGTCTTGTAAATTGCTTGATTGAATGCAAAACTTAGGAATTCGAACATCTACTGTTACTAAATTTCTTTCTTTTAGTCTCGAGGCCAGTAATTTACTCTGTTGCTTTGTTAAGTTTAGTTCTCTTAAAGATCATCTAGATCAAGTTGTGAGAAAGGCTTTGGAGTAGTAACAACAGTTTCAGGAACATAAATTTCTGTTTCTGGTTCACATGATTCAATATCTGATTCATCAGAGTTAGAAAAAACAATTTTTGCAGGTGGTTCAGGTACTGGAATGTCTTTTGAGTGAGGTATAGGCCAAATAGCAGATCTAAGGTTGTGATATACCACAGCTGAAGCGCACTTTGTTGTTTTACCTAAAAGTATGGAAATTATATGCATAAAATATAAAGGTAGTCGTATGTATATATGTGTGATTACAATAAAGTGGTTCTAAACTTAATTAATTTTATATTTGAAAAAAATAATACTAGAATATCCTACTTCAAAATATAGGTACAGTGGACAATAAACAATTACTTAATTTGTATGTCTACCAAACAGAAATAACAGTCAGTGGCATGATCTTGGAGCTCTCGCCAAACTATTGGAACACCAAATTAAAGGGGTTTTATTTTTCCTTTAGACTATTTTGATAAAGAATTAAAGCATGTCGTCCAACACATATGTGGTGCCCATGTTGTATCTTGGTCACCCATTTTATATCCAAAATGCAAATGATGTATTTTTTTCAAAAGTGAGAAGAAATCTTTCTTTGATTATTTTTAAATGTTACTGAACCACATTATGCAGCAGAATTTATCTGGGCTATTTTTAAACTGTCCTCTTGCCATTTTTATTAAAACTCTTGCTTTTATTTAAAATTTTATCTAGTTAATTAACCTGAAAATAACAAATAAAAGAATGAAATTCATTAAAATCTTCAAAATTTGACCAAAATAGTAGTTGGTAACTTACAAAAAACTGGAGTCATTTCGATATAAATGACTTCCATTTTTGAAATCCATGAATAAAATTACATTAAAAAATGTTATTCTAATCTTTGTAGTCTACAAAAGTTAAATTTTGTTAGACAGTGTAATTATGTTACGATCACGGGACAAATTTCGCCAAATGTAAAAGTCAGATTCATGGAAGAAAATTTAATTCCATTTAAAATGAATATCTTTCTGATAGAACTTTTGAGTTAAAATAAAATATTTACCTTTACATGCATTAAAATTACTTATAATTGGGTCATGCTTTAAATCATTGATGCATTTTTCAAAGTAAATAAACAACGAATGGAAATTATCCATAAAGGTGGGTATTTGAAGTGAAGATCGAAAAACAACTTCTGTTATTTCTAGTCGGCAATTAAAAATAATATCTTCAGGTTTCATAAAGCTCAAGGCATTAATTAATGAATGTACTGTAATTTCAGACTGAATTTTATTTAGGTCACGTTGAATAATAGAGGGAATGACTTATTAGCCAGGAGGGAAAATTTGCTTCTAATATCGGGTTTAAGATTATCTAGTGTTTCAACATTTGAGTCAGAGTCTATATTTGAAGCTAATTTAGTTAAGTGAATAATCTAATAATCTCAACTCCTACCACACCTCTATTCCTTTATTAATCTCATAGCCACGTCTGACCTAAATACTCAATAATATCCTATAACATAATCCGCTTGCTTAAATTCCGTTAGTATACGCCCCGATGCACTTCCGTAAAAGGGTGGTTATTGTTTCGAGTACTACGTTGTTCAAATCCTTGATTTATCGGTTTATGGGTTCTAAATGGCTTACCTTAATATATATCCCCAGTTTGTCTTAATTTAAATATTGTTAGTTAATATGACTTTATTATATATTTTAAAGTAAGTTACCTTTAAATTTTATGACTACATTGTATGTATTTCTCATTATTGACCATTTCCCGAGGATGAGTGTGTTAGCTCGAAACGTAAATATATATATATATATATATATATATATATATATATATATATATATATATATATAAAGAAAGAGCAAATACAGGTTCTGCGGGTGATAATAAAACCACCACAAGGCTACGCCATTTTTATTTTCTGCCTTTCAAATATATTTGAAGACGGAAAGAAAGATGCAGAAACCTTGAGTAGCTGACTATAAATACATATAGTACAAGAGAAAGAAGAATTGGACGCGAATGAGCAAGTGAGACAAGAAACCGTTTTATTGTCTCCGACCACTCACCTAACCTCTCAAGGCTGCTTTGTAGATTTTCCACTACTTCTCGTGAGCTTACGCTGCCTCCTAATTTTTTATTGTCCGCGAACTTGGGTATCGAGCAAAGCAACTTATCGGCGATATTATTTATATAGATGATGAACAAGAGTGGACCGAGCACGGAACCCTGAGGTACCCCAATATTCGCAGGTGCCCATCTCGAGGCTACCCCGTTTATTCTCACTCTTTGTCGCCTGCCTGACAACTAGTTTTCGATCCAGTTACCCACCCTACCTGTAATGCCAGCCGCGCGGACATTGCACATTAACTTGCGGTGTGGTACTTTATCAAAGGCCGTTTAAAAAGTCCAGGTATAAGATTTCCACAGCCCGACTACAATCGTACTCACCCAAAATGCCGTGAAAGAATTTTGGTAGATTTGTGAGACACGATCGGTTCATGCGAGATCTGTGTTGGGAATCTAGGATCAAGTTGTTTGTTTCTAGGTGCTTTACTATTTTATCTGCTATCATGCTCTCTAACATTTTTCCTATAACGAAAGTCAAACTTATAGGCTAGTAGTTATCCTGGTTTTCGCGCTCTCCCTTCTTAAATATGGGGGGCACATGCGCCGTCTCCCAGATATCGCAGTAATTTGTGGAGCAGCCTCACCGCTAATTGTGTCCCGTCCTCAATAGTAAAAACGCTCGAGAAGTGCCCATTTAATATTTTAGCAAGTTGTTATGGGACGTCTGCCATAACACCATCTTTAACTCTGATGAGCCCTATTGAAACCTTTAAAGGCTTTCTACTGTTAACGTAACTATAAAACCGTTTCGGTTCGTGCTTAGAATTTATAGCAAGTTCTTTTTCACATATCAGATTAGCTTCTCTAACGGCCCACTTTACCAGCCTTCCAGAGTCTACGTATTTTTCCTGATTTGTTATAGTTTCGTTTTTTCTAAAGCTTTGATAGTCTTTATTACGCTCCGAAATTAAGTTTAATATTAAAGGGCTAACCCACCTCTCTTTAACTTTCCATTCTTTCGACGTACGTACTTAACTAACTCAGAATCCACTGAGAGATAGAGAGAGAGAGAGAGGCAGAAAGAGAATGAGAGAGGCAGAGAGAGAGAGAGAGAGAGAGAGAGAGAGAGAGAGAGAGAGAGAGAGAGAGAGTCGGAGGGAGGGAGTAAAGTTTGGGATGGTAATGTGTGAATGCAGTTTTAAAAAAAAGCCAGGATTTAAATTGAATTTAGTGAATTTATTGAGAAATGTCCACACGTCTGGTGCAAAAGTCATTTTAGATAAACATTCATATTAGGATGAAATGAACGAATCACTGGGGAACAAATTTCAACTTTTTGTTTATTGACTTCGATTTGACAGATAATTAGACGTAATGTGGGGGGGTGCGCTGAGCACGAATTTTCACTCCGTTTTGCAATATCAGGTCCCTATTTTTTATTTTGTTCAATACACTTTGTCTTTCATCATATTCATAAAAAAGGATATTTTCTCAATACTTGCTAAGTCTTTTTACAGTTACACATACTAATTATAATTTTAGTTATCTATTAGTACCTATTTAAACTAATGTTTGTTTTTATATTTCAGACTTTTGAATTAAGGAATTGAAATCCCGTGCAAATTTACAAAAGAATCAAGTAATATGTCCTCAAGCACTAGAAAGTTCATATGCCCAAACTCTCCTGATTCATTTTGCTACACATGTGGAAATTTTACACTTTTACATCAACGAGGAAATATAACGGACTTCGTGAAAAGAGCTTACTTAGCTTATTTTGGCATAAATTCGAGGGGTCACATAAAGCCTTCACTGTATGCATTGAAAGACTACGAAATTGGATGAAGGGTTCGGAGACAAAAATAGCTTTTGTAGTTCCGATGGTAAGTTTATGATTTCAAAAAACTACGTAACTTAGTCACTTGTGTACTGTAAATTACTTATGTGTAATTTTAACTTAGCTACATAAACGACTTCTAATAAAATTCCCTTTTGTTAACGCTTCACAATTTTTTTTTCCATTTCAGGTGTGGCAAGAGCCTAGTAACAATGAGACGAACTGCTACTTCTGCTTTGTAAAGACATTAGGCTTCACTATGAAAAATAAACATTGTATCGTGTACCCAGATTTCGACACCGCAATACGATCTGTGCTACATTCAAATGAAATTCCCATACCAAAATTTATGAGTCTGCCATCTAAATTTACCAAATTCAAGACTTAAACAGAAAAAAACCTGTTTAGTTGAAACACATACATTTCATTTTACAGAAACTGAGATAAAGAACTTCTTAAAAATTTTAGCAATAATCATTGTTTAGTATATTGCTGCGAAATACCAGGTGTGTTAAAGGAGATTGGGGCTAAGTCTTACAATGCAAGTGATTGATATTTGTTTTTAGACAGTTCCAAAAGAAGTCTTAAGTGTGTGGTACTGCATAATGACAATCTATACAGCTAGATACCAATTTGGCACTTAATAACATTAAAAGAAAAGGATGAGCATAAAAAACTGTTTTAAAACCTATCATATATAGGGGGCACGAGTAGATCATATGATTTGACTTAAAAATAGTAATTTTTGGCTAGGGCCACAGGCACGGTATATTAAATATCCCTGCTTCCTTTGCTTATGGGACAACAGAGCTAAGGAAGATCATTATTCCAAACAAATCTGGCCAGCACAAACATCACTTACTGTCGGAGAAAAAAAAAGAAATTATTCCACCTTTAGTGAGCAGATATAAAATCATACTTCCTCCTCTACATATCAAACTAGGTGTCATAAAACAATGTGCAAAAGCTTTAGATACAAACAACGAGTGTTTCCAAAACATAGTTTCAAAATTCCCAAGTTTAAGTTATGAAAATTTAAAGCTGCAATTTTCGATGGTCCACAAATAAGAACATTAAGTAATGACTGCAGTTTTCCTAATGTCATGAATGAACACGAAAGAAATGCCTAGTTCTCATTCGTGGACTTGATAAAAAGCTTTTTAGTAAATTATAGGGAAGATAACTACGAAGAAGTCGTACGAAAACTTTTAAGGGACTGCAAAGAGCTAGGTTGCAATATGAGCATAAAAATGCATTTTTTTAATAGTTATCTTGACCAATTACCAACTAATTTAGGTGCTGTAAATGAAGAACAAGTGGAGAGATTCCACCAAGATATTAAAATTATGGAGGAACGTTATTAGGGACGCTGGGATTGCCACATGATGGCGGCTGATTATTGCTGGTGCTTGAAAAGAGACCTACCGTCAACAACCAAATACTCTAGAGAGTCCGATAGAAGAAAATTTTTACCAGAGTGAAAGCCTCATATCTCTTTGTTTGGTTTTAGTTTAAGTCATTTCTATCGTTATAATGTAATTTTACAATAGTTTGTACTGCATCTATTAATAAAAATTGGAAATAAATGTAAACACACGACTTTATTTTTAGTCCTAATTTTGAAAAAAACTGGAAAATGACGCATGGGGTGTTTACAAGAATCAAGACCTGATAGAGCCAAAACCGAGATGAAAGTCGATTTTAAGGCACAAAAATGACTTACAATCAAGTGTCAGATATCATTCAATAAAATACGTGTTTCCCTAATTATCTAAGGATGAATCTACCTAAGCGCATTTGAATAAAGTTCCTTTATAACTAATTAATACTAATTTTCATAAAAAAGAGCGTTTTATTCTTAAATATTTTCCCCGCTTGATTTCTAAACTTTAATCAAGGAAGGCTTCTCTACCTTATTTTTATGTCCTTGTTAAGACCCAGAAATCCAATAATCCTTTATGCCCAATTGTTAGTTCTGTACGCTGTTTTATATATTTTATCTAAATCGTTAGACTTAACTTACCCCTGTTGGAGGAAGTATCTTTAATTCCCATATAGTTAATAGTTCAAACCTTATAGAAAAACTTGATGCCATCCCTTACTTTTCAAACTTCACTCTCATTAGCTTTGATGTTTGTTCTCCTTTTTACCAAAGTTCGGGTCAATGACCTTTACAAATTTCCTAAAGATAAATTATGTAACGTTGATTCACCTGTTACCCTTAATTTTTTTATAGAACCTTTGTCACTTTGTACTAAAGATTCCACGATTGATTTAATTGTTTAGTTGGGGCGTTCGCTCCTATTTCCCTTGCCTTTATATTGCAGTTTTCTATTGCCCTCGTCATTCTTTGATAAAGAACCACGAATTAAATTGACTGAGCTGCCATCCTCAGTCGATGAGCGTCGTGATTCTGATAGCGATGAATGCTTGATGACACAGGTTCGAATTCAACTACTTTATTCACTTTCATATAGCGGTTAAAGTAGTTTTCCCTATTTTCACCGTTTCTAAATCTCCCATTTTCTTTCTTAAGTATTTAATGGTTCACGTTATATATTCTTTCAGAATTTTACTGAATTGTGTTACCACCTTTCCTTTTCTTTGGCTGTTAACTACATCCATAGTATATAATGTGTCATGTGATTTCATTATATATATATATATATATATATATATATATATATATATATATATATATATATATATATATATATATATATATATATCCCTTCGTAATAGCGATTTCAGTATTTTTAATTAAAAGCATCTGAAGCCTCCATTTAGGATATATCCTCCAAAAGAAACAAATAATTATTGTTAAGAAATTTCCTTTCCTTAGAAGATTTTCCTCCTTAAATATTACTTTGCTTGAAAACTTAGTTAAACGTAGCATTAAAATATGTTTCTCCATGTTGAGATTATTTTTAGAGAAATGTATGTAATTAAAGATAGGATTTCTTTGCCATTATTTTTTATGCCTCTTTCTTTATTATTCGCTCAGGACATTAAATAAATGGTTTCTTGAAATTTCAAATTTCGTCCTTGCAAAGAATCGGGTTCCTTTGAGACCTAGATCATTAGGTTGCTTTGAAGCTTATTCAAGAAGTAGAAGGATAAGTAATAGCAATTAATACAAGCCTGACTAGTGGTCAGTTTTGGGAAAATAAATTAAACTCAAGTATGAAATGGCTAGGACAATTATGTCCACTCCAAAATCTAGGTCATCTAAAGATATACCAAAGTACAAAATAATAATGAGAGAAATATAGACCAACAAAGACCTATATTTCCTTTACTTTACCAGTCCATAGAGGAAGAAGATAAAGACGAGGAAGCATTAATAAAATTACTTTCACTGTTCTCTGTATATTTTTCTCTTTCCGTCGTTCCAGTATTTATTTTCTTAATTAATATTTGTGTCAATATTTGTTTTTTTTTTCGTTTTCTATTTGCATCTTTGCAGGAAATTTCGAATTTACGTTTTTGGGAAAACTCCGGGACTCATATAAAGAAAAACTCCCTCTATTTTGTAAAACTATTTTTTAAACTGAGTTTATACAATTTAGTGAAATACAAAAAGCACTGAAAATATTTACATCATCTGAATTTGTTATTAAAGATAAAAAAATATAAGTAATATTTATCCGTCATGGAAAAATGGTTTATTTTGCTCCTCCTCCCAACGGACGGCTTAGTGGAACATTCTTTGTTGAGCGTTAATGCAGGATTAGCAGAGCTCCGCATCCTCCCTTTTCATCTTACCCCGAGAGATCATCTTGTGTTGAACACATTTTCGCTTTCCCCAATCTTAACACTATTTAAGAATTACCATTCGAAAAAATACCCCAGTACTTTTACTTTTCTTGAATACTTTGTCTACTTCTGATATCAGGTTTCGTTCCTTTTTCGGAGGAATTGAATTTTTGGAAGTGTTTTATTTTTTCTATATTGTAAAATGACGTTTTTGGCTAGTATAATTGAAGTTGGGTTGATGTAATGCTATATTTGTTGTAAAGTGTTTGGTTGATACATATATTTGAAGGTGATTCCTATTGGTTCATATGTTTGAATGTTCAATGTTTGTTGCTATATTTGAAGGTCACGTGCTGATGTTAAGTTTTTGTTTTTATTTTGAAGTGTAATTGATAATTTTATATGTAAAGGGGATAATTTGGGTTCCTATGGTTGGGGTTCAATTTTGGATTGTTTATTTGGATTTGAGGTTTTTTCGTATGCGTTTTCGAGGTGAGATTTGTGGTTGCTATATTTCTAAGTTATTTATTTAGGTAATTATTTTGATTGATTACCATCATATTTTGAGGCTGTTTTGGAAATGTGCTTATTACATTCAGAAAATGGAATGTTATTTTTAGTTGTATTAGGTTTGGGTTTCTTATCTTGAGGTGAAGTAATTCAAGGATACGTTTTGTGGTTGCTTTATGTGAATGTGGCATTTGTTTTTAGTTTGCATTATTTCGACGCCTCGATTAATGCGAAGTTTTTAATTGCAAAACTTTTATTATTCCATTCCATTCCATTTCTGAAGCCTGTCTATTTCTCTTCTAATTTTTAAACCTGCATTTTTTCCCCTCATATTAAGTATCTTTCGCTATTTATTTTCCTAAATGGAATAAATAATCTTGGTAAGATTTATTTATTCTAAGAATTCCTAACTGGAAACCTCTTCCAAAGTCAAGAAAGTGGCGAAGTTAGGAAAAGTGAAAATGTCTTTGCTCGATGTTGCCCCCGATTATTTTTATTACCGCACCTTTTGCGTATGAAAGAAAAGAAACCTTTATAACTAACCAACTAGAGAAGTTGATACCAGAGATAGAGAAATAAAATGGATGAATAGAAAGAAATGGAAAATTGAAGAAGCAAAAAATGAAAGATTTGCGTCAATTATACCTTGAGACACGTCATTAGAAAGGGCCGTGCAAAAGTGCGCAATTCATTGTGTCCACAAAATAGGAGGTTTAGAAGAGGAAATTTACTAATTTGTATGAATTTAATTGCTTCTAAAAATAAAATTTATCGATACAAAGAAGAAAAATGTAATATATACAATTCTTGTTCTGTGGAACTTCAAGTAATCATATTTAAGGATTAATTTATATGAATTGCTCACCCCAATCCTAAACTAGTCGCATCTCACATATTTCCCGATGCATTGCTATGATAACCAGCATGGGCCTCATGGTGCTGCTGCTACCTGGAGGATTTCAGCCATCCCGGCAGCAACCCTCGTAGGATCATCTGTGGATATATATCTTCCACTTATTTTCACTTCCTCCAACCGTACCACTTTCTATGAAATATGCCCTTTCCGTCTGTTTTCGCTACTTATTTTTATTAAGAAAAACCACATAGATTACAACTTCTAAACAATTCGGGGATAATTAAAGAATGTGATTTTAAAAATTGACAATCCAAATTAAATTTAGATTTTCGTAAATTTTAACGACATAAATCATTAATGTTTGATTAAATTCATAAAACTATTGAATTTTCTTATACATCTTTTCTTTAGTGGACGCCGTTTATATAAAAAAGTTCCCCCCTCCTCCTCCTTCCGAATTAAGGTGCTCAGCGGTGAAATTTAAAAAAAAAATAGGGAGAAGTTTTACATTTTAATTAACGCACCGAAATCCATTCTTTACCCATCGGGTGCTTGCACAAAGACTGCAGGTTAATCCACACGGATTAGCGGCGCCAAGAATTAAAGGGTATAAACAACCTGTAGGCCGCACCTAAGAAACTGCCTGCTCTGACAGGTCAAGCCCACGCTTCTGGGCAAACCTGCATTTATTTATATAGTTTAATTGTTGGCACCGGCAGCCTGCGCAGGTTAACCCTGTTTCTCTGCGTATGTCCCCCTTCACTCGCCATGCCGCTCTCTTGTTCCCTCTCGGGAGCACCATCGGAGTCATTTCTTTAATATTTACGCGCTTATTCTTAAGGATCGAATTGTTTGTGGTTGCAGGATCTTTCCTTTGTAGTCGTTTGTTCACGCCAGAAGTCCAAATCGCTACTAGTTCTCGCTCCGGAGTTCGAAATCCAAATTGCTCTTCGTTCTTGCTCCGGAGTTAGAAGACAAAATCGGTCCTCGTTCTCGCTCCGGAGTTAGAAATCCAAAATGTTCATCGTTCTCGCTCCGGAGTTAGAAGTCCAAATGGCTCCTTGTTCTCGCTCTAGAGTTAGAAGTCAAAATGGCTCCTCGTTCTTGCTCCGGAGTTGAAAGTCCAAATGGCTCCTCGTTCTCGCTCCTGAGTTAGAAGTCAAACTGGCTCCTCGTTCTCGCTCTGGAGTTACAAGTCCAAATGGCTCCTCGTTTTCGCTCCTGAGTTAGAAGTCAAACTGGCTCCTCGTTCTCGCTCTGAAGTTACAAGTCAAAATGGCTCCTCGTTTTCGCTACGGAGTTAGAAGTCAAAATCGTTCGTTGTTCTCGCTCCGGGATATAAAGTCAAAATGACTCCTCGTTCTTGCCTGGAGTTAGTAATCCAAATTTCTCATCGTTCTCGTTCCGGAGTTAGAAGTTCAAATGGCTCCTTGTTCTCGCTCCGGAGTTAGAAGTCCAAATGGCTCTTAGTTATCACTCCGAAGTTAGTTTTCCAAATGGCTCCTCGTTCTCGCTTCGGAGTTAGAAGTCAAAATGGCTCCTTGTTTTCGCTCCGGAGTTAGAAGTCCAAATCGCTCCTCGTTCTCGCTCCGGAGATAGAAGTCCAAATGGCTCCTCGTTTTCGCTACGGAGTTAGAAGTCAAAATGGCTCATTATTCTCCCTCCAGAGTTAGAAGTAAAAATCGCTCCTCGTTCTCGCTCCGGAGTTCGAAGTCAAAATGGCTCCTCGTTCTTACTCCGGAGATGGAAGTCCAAATGACTCCTCGTTCTCGCTCCGGAGTTAGAAGTCAAAATGGCTCCTAGTTCTCGCTCCAGGGTTAGAAATCCAAATGGCTCCTCGTTCTCACTCCGGAGTTAGAAATCCAAATTCCTCATCGTTCTCGCTCCGGAGTAAGTTGTCCAAATGGCTCCTCGTTCTCGCCTCGGAGTTAGAAGTTAAAATGGATCCTTGTTCTCGCTTCTGAGTTAAAAGTCAAACTGGCTTCTCGTTCTCGCTCCGGAGTTAGAAGTCAAAATGGCTCCTCGTTCTCCTTCCAGGGTAAGAAGTATAAATCGCTCCTCGTTCTCGCTCCGGAGTTCGAAGTCAAAATCGCTTCTCGTTCTCGCTCCGGAGTTAGAAATCCAAATTGATCATCGCTCTCGCTCCGGAGGTATAAGTCAAAATGGCTCCTCGTTCTTGCTCCGGAGTTGAAAGTCCCAATGGCTCCTCGTTCTCGCTCCTGAGTTAGAAGTCAAACTGGCTCCTCGTTCTCGCTCTGGAGTTACAAGTCAAAATGGCTCCTCGTTCTTCCTCCGGAGTAAGAAGTAAAAATCGCTCCTTGTTCTCGCTCCGGAGTTCGAAGTCAAATTAGCTTCTCGTTCTCGCTCCGGAGTTAGAAATCCAAATTGATCATCGCTTTCGCTCCGGAGGTATAAGTCAAAATGGCTCCTCGTTCTCGCTCCGGAGTTGGAAGTCCAAATGGCTCCTCGTTCTCGCTTCGGAGTTAGAAGTCAAAATGGCTCCTCGTTCTCGCTCCTGAGTTAGAAGTCAAACTGTCTCCTCGTTTTCGCTGCGGAGTTAGAAGTCAAAATGGCTACTCGTTCTCCCTCCGGAGTAAGAAGTAAAAATCGCTCCTCGTTCTCGCCCCGGAGTTCGAATTCAAAAATCGCTTCTCGTTCTCGCTCCGGAGTTAGAAATCCAAAAGAATCACCGCTCTCGCTTCTGAGGTATAAGTCAAAATGGCTCCTCGTTCTCGCTCCGGAGTTGGATATCCAAATGGCTCCTCGTTCTCGCTCCGGAGTTAGAATTCTGAATGGATCCTTGTCCTCCCTCCGGAGTTAGAAGTCAAAATGTCTCCTCGTTTTCGTTCCAGAGTTAGAAGTCCAAATCGCTTCTCCTTGTCGCTCCGGAGATAGAAGTGCAAATGGCTCCTCGTTCTCGCTTCGGAGTTAGAAGTGCAAATGGCTCCTCGTTCTCGCTCTGAAGTTAGAAATCCAAATGGCTTCTCGTTCTCGCTCCGGACTTAAAAGTCCAAATCGCTCCTCGTTCTCGCCCTGGAGATAGAAATCCCAATGGCTCCTCGTTCTCGGTCCGCAGTTAGAAATGCAAATTGCTCATCGTTATCGCTCTAGGCTTAGGAGCCTAAATGGCTCCTTGTTCTCGCTTCGCAGTTAGAAGTCGAAATAGCTCCTCGTTTTCGCTACGAAGTTAGAAGTCCAAATAGCTCCTCGTGGTCGCTCCGGAAGTAGAAGTCCAAATGGCTCCTCGTTCTCCCTCCGAACTTAGAAGTCAAAATTGCTCCTCTTTCTCGCTCCGAAGTTAAACGTAAAAATCGCTCCTCTTTCTTGCTTCGGAATTAGAAGTTCAAATGGCTCCTTTTCCTCGCTTCGGAATTAGAAATACAAATTGTGCCTCATTTTCGCTCCGGAGTTAGAAATACAAATTGCTCCTCATTTTCGCTCCGGAGTTAGAAGTCCAAATCGTTCGTTGTTCTCGCTCCGGGATATAAAGTCAAAATGACTCCTCGTTCTTGCCTGGAGTTAGTAATCCAAATTGCTCATCGTTCTCGTTCCGGAGTTAGAAGTTCAAATGGCTCCTTGTTCTCGCTCCGGAGTTAGAAGTCCAAATGGCTCTTAGTTATCACTCCGAAGTTAGTTTTCCAAATGGCTCCTCGTTCTCGCTTCGGAGTTAGAAGTCAAAATAGCTCCTTGTTTTCGCTCCGGAGTTAGAAGTCCAAATCGCTCTTCGTTCTTCCTCCGGAGTTAGATGTCAAAATCGCTCCTCGTTCTCGCTCCTGAGATAGAAGTCAAAATGGCTCCTCGTTCTCACTCCGGGGTTAGAAATCTTAATTGTTCCTTGTTCTTGCCCCGGAGTTAGAAGTTCAAATGGCTCTTCGTTCTTGCTCCGGAGTTAGAAATCCAAATTGCTCCTCATTCTCGCTCTGGAGTTAGAAGTCCAAATCGCTCGTCGTTCTCGCTCCGGGGGATAGAAGTCAAAATGGTTTCTTGTTCTCGCTCCGGAGATAGTAATCCAAATTGCTCATCGTTTCCGTTCCGGAGTTAGAAGTTCAAATGGCTCCTCGTTATCGCTCCGGAGTTAGAAGTCCAAATGGCTCCTAGTTCTCGTTCCGGAGTTAGTGGTCCAAATGGCTCCTTGTTCTCGCTTCGGAGTAAAAAGTCCAAATCGCTCCTCGTTCTCGCTTCGGAGTTAGAAGTCCGAAGGGCTCCTCGTTTGTTCCTCCGCAGTTAGAAGTCAAAATAGCTCCTTGTTCTTGCTCCGAAGTTAGAAGTCCAAATAGCTCCTCGTGGTCGCTCCGTAGGTAGAAGTCCAAATGGCTCCTCGTTCTCCCTCCGAAGGTAGAAGTCAAAATTGCTCCTCGTTCTCGCTCCGTAGTTAAAAGTAAAAATCGCTCCTCGTTCTTGCTCCGTAATAAGAAGTTCAAATGGCTCCTCGTCCTTGCTTTGGAGTTGAAATACAAATTGCTCCTCATTTTCACTCCGGAGTTAGAAATACAAATTGCTCCTCATTTTTGCTTCAGAGTGAGAAGTCTAAATCGCTCCTTGTCTCGCTCCGGAGATATAAGTCAAAATGGCTCCTCGTTCTCGCTCCGGAGTTAGAGATTCAAATTGCTCTTCGTTCTTGCTCAGGAGTTAGAAGTTTAAATGGCTTCTCTTTCTCGCTCCGTAGTTAGAAGTCCGAATGGCTACTCGTTCTCGCTCCGGAGTTAGAAATCCAAATTACTCCTTATTCTCGCTTCGGAGTTAGAAGTCCAAATCGCTCCTCGTTCTCGCTCTAGATTTGTCCCGCGATAAGACAATAGGCGACGTTTCGTCCAGTAAATCAACGCAGATATTATTGTAAATATGAGATACGCAAGAGGTTGCTAACATCTAGAAGATGGCGTGCCCTCCAGGCCCTAATGATCGTATTGCATCTTTGGGTATATATATCTTTCACGCAATTTCACTTCTCCTATGCTCACCATTTTCTTTACAATTTTCCCATACAAACTTTCAACCTGAGATTTGCTCGTTGGTTTTCGAACTATTTATTATTTGAATCCAAGGATTAATTCTATTTACTTTTTTTATATTGATGTTAGTTATTGGTAAAAATAATTGTATACAATCCTGTGCAACAACGACTCAAATTAATGAACCGGGGTCCGCCCAAATTTCTCCTCACTAAGCAGAGACCGAGTCAAATTTGGGGACAAAGTTCATTTCTTCAAAATAATCGTTTATTAAATACAGAAAAATAAGTTCACGAAAATAAGCGTCTCGCCCCTGAACTTAGCCGTAGAAGCCACCTTAAGTCTCACTACAAAGATATTAAGACCAACTTAAACTTAAAAATAAGTCACCTGTGTTTTACCTTAACGTGTTGCGTGTAATTATGAATTTCATGAATTTAATATAAATTTTATCCTCTTTTTACATTCGTAAAAGCAAAATACCAATAGGTGTAGTCAATAATGAATGAGAATATTTAAAATTGTACTTATGGAAACTAAATTTAAATAATCGGCTGATTCATTTGCATCAATTAATCGATAAGCGGTCAATTTGCTTATTGATACATCCTTAGTAAGTTCGCAGAAATGTAGAAATTTTTAGAGAAAAATGACCATCTTTCATAGACCCGATGAACCGGCGAGTGAGAAAAGATGGAAAGAGTTTTGTATTCTTATAGGAATAACATTTCTTATTCATTTTTATAACTTTATAAATTTTTATTAGAGTGGTCATTTAACTCATTTATAGACAATCAAGAGATAAAGTCCCTCTAATGACTTGCAGCGTTTTGTGATAAGATGATAAATTGTCATTGCATTAATGGTTTCGCATGGTTCAAATTGGTTACAAGTGCCTTTTAATGGCTAAATGGATAAATGAGGCTTCTGCCACTAGATAGTGACACCCATCGCCAAATCCCATGGCAGATTTAAAATATCCAGGGTGAATACCCATATGTCACATGGTCATATGGGTAATTTTATGTCTCTAAATGGATACAATTGAACTCTTCCCCCTTTAAAAAAAGGTGACACTTTGACTTGGCGCTTCGCTGCAGGTAAAAGGTGGAATAGGTATTTGTATATAAGAAATATTGACATGCTATTATTATACGGGGAATTCGTTTATGCGCTAGATCTCGGCAAGTACAGGGTACGCCCCCAAAACGGGCCTGTAGATACTTTTTGTGATATATCATTTATTCATGCACTAATCACGCTTATTTTGTAGGAAATGACACTAGCAACGTTTGTAAACACAACTAGATCTCAATGGGAGCTCCAGCAAAGAATATACTGCGTCAAACATTACTACAAGCTAGGCTCGTGCAAGACACTTTCGTGCATCAATTCAAATGTAAAAAAGCCCCCTCCACGAGCAGAATTCTGGACTATGTAGACCACTTCGACAAATATGGGACAGTGGTGAACCTCAATGCAGCCAGTGAGAACCGTCAAAGCCATTCAGGACGCCCCAGGAAGCGTTTAGCTGAGCTGGTCGAGAGCGTGTGAAAGTCAGTTAAGCAGAGTCCAAAACGCTCTGTTCGCAAGCGAAGTTAGTCCCTTAGTATGTCCCGTGAGACTTGCAGGAGATTTTTAGTAATGAATGTAAAGGGCTACAGATGCATAATACAAAAGAAGCATACCCTTACAGCTTCAGACAAGGAGCCGAGAAAGGAATGACAGTCAAGATACTGGAGAAGATTCAGGAGACCCCAACTTTCCTTAACCTCCTCTGGACCTCGGATGAAGCTCATTTCTATCTTGAACGAAAGTTAAACTCAAAGAGAAATGTCTTCTGGGAGACCTCCAGACCAAATGAAGTAGCCATCAAGCCCCTACACTCCTCTAGGGGCACGGTATGGACTGCAATCTCAGCTAGAGTCCCATCGGATCACCAGTGGGTGGGTACCACACAGCACAGAACTTAGCCCCCAGATTTCTTTCTCTGGAGCTAACTCAAAGACAGAGTGTACGCAGGGAGACCCAGGACCAGCACTGAACTCAAGGAAGCCATCATAGAGCAGCTCACAGACTTGGATTGTGGATGTTCTAGTCTTTGTACGAAATTGAGCGGAATTGAAAAGCCCGGCGTCATGCGTTACCCTACATCACTGGTTGGGGTATTCGATGGGATTTCGTTGAGGATAGCTGCCATGTACGGTGAAAAACAAGTCTGAGCCTAAACATACCCTTGTTTGAGATAGCCATGATGAGAAACAGACCGGAGAGGACGTTTGGTTTGCATTTTCTGCCAATCATGCGCTCGTGAAGGGGAGATGACTATCGTAATAAAGTCCTGGGTCTTCTTCCGGGCGAAACCAATCGTTTCATCGGCGGCATCGATTATAGCAGCAAAGAGGGTAGTGATTTTTAGTCCATTTTTCGGTGGAAGAAGTATATGTGAATGCGGATGAAAAAACTGTGAATTATATCCACCGAGGATTACTTGAAAGAGTCAAAAAGTCCTTCCACGGAAGATGGACCACGACGCGAAGAACAATGGGAGAGATGTGTGCTTCTTGAAGTGATATGATAGAGTATATGGATAATATGGTATAATGTGCGATTGTTTTATATGTGTTGAGGAAATGGGCGTAACCAATGGGGTTTGTGTAGAGGAGTTTTGTCTGAAGTAAATGATCGTTGATGTGTTTTCAAGAGAGAGAGAGAGAGAGAGAGAGAGAGAGAGAGAGAAAAAGACTTAAAGGAATTCATGGTAAGATAGATAAATAGTGAGAAAATGAAATATAATAAAGTCGGGAGAAAGTTTGGGAAAGTTTATAGGATTTCAGTCTAGCGAATTAGATTTAATAAACAAATAGAACGAAAGGGTTAAATGACAGTATTGTGTGAATCAAGGTTGTTTTCACTGAAGGGAAAATCAAAAATCAATGGTCGTTCGGAGAATTTGAACCTGGGAAAAGAATGTATAGGGGAGTTTGTGTAAATGGATATATATATATATATCATTTCAGGCATTTGCCTTAAAATGTCAATAGAAACCGTTCTTCATCTTTCCGAATTTTTGTCCGTCTAGGGCAATATATATATATATATATATATATATATATATATATATATATATATATATATATATATATATATATATATATATATATATATATATATTTGAGCATATTTATAAAATCATCTCTTCATCTTGTTTTCGGTTGTCTTTATCAAGTAGAGTCCAATCGTCAATTCTCTTGGTCTATCTATCATCTGGGGATCGTGCTAAATGGCTTGGTCAGCCTTATTTCAGATGTCTCATGGCTTCCACTTATTTCTAACTAGCACTAAATATGATCCTTACATTAGTGGGCGACACTAGTACTAGAGTTATGAAAATGGACTAACGCGATAGAGTGAAACGTCTGCCTCTCCGACTTCTGCCAAAGGCTAAGAAGAGAACACCGCAGCAAGTAGTTCCGACGATCTTTTCGGACCTCTTGAAACCACTTATAAAGTGTATAGAGACCCTAGACTGATTTACAGTAATCTGCTCAAAAGAAAAGGACGTAGAACAGCTGCTCTTGACGCCAGGGCACATTACGCTGAAAAAAACTTGACTTCGAAGCAAAAACCCACCGCAATTCACCGCAAATAGGAGCTTTGTGTGCAGAAAAGTGGAAGTATGGGTAGGGGCTCACTTATGCGAAGAAATTAGAGAAGAAATAATGTAGAACGAAGATGGTAGCCAGAGCCCAATAAAATAGGTTTGCCTGCCTTTAGTATGTTGATTTCCCCCGAAAACTTCCAAAGGGACTCATTTGTAAACATACAAGTGTGCTTGGATTTTTACGCCATCGAGGACCATACGTCGACCGAAGAAAGGACAGACTATGTGTTCTGAATGCGCCACAGATGGATACGATTTTAGAAATTGCACTAATAAGTTGAAGAAGTGGTTATTGAAGAAAGGAGAGGGAACATCAGGAAAAGAATTTCATGCGAGGCAATACCTCATATGCTCTTGCAGCAAAGATGAACACACAAGGAAAAGCAACAGCAGCATTACCTAACATATATTGAAAAATATATACATGCCTTTTTCAAGCACATGTTAAGAACGCCCTACAGCCCAAAATGTACGAGAAGAGCCTAAATGCACTACTGAATGTATACAGACTGGAACCGATAATTCATTCCCAAGGAAGTAAATTTGTCAGCAATCTTAAACGTGCAGGCTACTGACACGAACGCTAAATAGAACACTCAGGAAGAAGAGAGCGTGACGAAAACTGAGGAAAGTGACAGCGACGAAGGAAGTTCTGAATCTGCAGAGGAGGAGCCAAAAAGGTTTACGAGAAAAAAAATCCAAGAGAAAAAATCCAAGTCGGGGAGGAGCCCGACCTAGACCAAGAGAAAGATCTCACCTAGCTCAGCTGCCCCAACCACGAGCAAGAACATGCAAAACAAAGAGACTAGAAAACAATCAAGGAAATTTAAATATGAACTAACATATTTTTAAGGACGAATTTAATGATCAAATGGACCTAAATATACTACAGTTAAACATTAACAGATGGAGAAATAAAAGATATACAGTAACGCTTTTAGAACATTAGGCCCGACATTTTCTTAATTTCGGATCATGGAGTTAACTTAGAAAATAAAGAGATGAAATATGGGACTATTATGTCATAGTCGTAAACCCCACGGGAGAAGCACACGAAAGAGCTGCTATAGCGCTCAAAAAGGGTATCGAATAAATAACTCGTGAAGGTCTAGACGAATCTTTACATCGCAGTAGAAATAGGAATGGAACTAAAGAATATTATTATCGATACATGATATTAACCGTCAAGGAGAGATCATTTGCCTATTAAATTCATTCAAATCTTCAAGAGTCGAAACCCGATACTATTCATAGGAGACCTCAACCCCCATTGCCAAGCGAGCGGTTATAAAACCAAAAACGGAGTGGGAAGACACCTGAAAGCGCTGTTCGCAAGACATATCTGCCCTCGACTAGATCCAGAGTAGCCAACTTATGTGGCAGGGACCACAACTACAAAACCGGAAAAAATCATCTTCCTTATAACTACAGGAATATATACCATGTACAGACCACACACCAACTTTCCTCACCACCAATCAAGTACCAATACGAATCTTAGGGAAAGTAAGAAAAGCATTCCATAGAGCGGATTGGGAAAGATACAAGTGGGAACAGATTTCATACGAACCAGAACCATTAAAAGAGGCAACATTACACAAGATAGATGCTAAATTAGAAAATATAAGGAGCTCGATGCAAGAAGCAGATGCAATAGATATTACCTAAAAAAACCGATACATGATAATTAAGACATCTAGATGAACGCCCGAAATGGTATAGAAGTACAGATGACTGAGAGAACTCTCAGAGGAAATAAGAAGGAACGAAACAATGTGGGAGCTATGCACCGAAATGAGAAAGAACAAAAAAAGAAGAGAATATGGAGATAATCGAAAAACAAAGGGAACACTAGAACGAAACAATCCATAGAATCGATAATGATGCACCGATAAAGGAATTTTGGAGGGGAGTAAATCAAATGAAAGGCAAAGCTGGAGCAAAGAAAATTATAATAAAATACAATCAAGGGACCAACATAGAAGACGAGTACATGATAGAACAGAGATGTAAAGAACACTGGAGAAGGATATTTGACAAAAGCGAAGATGAGAATGAAGAATTAAATATTGATTTCGAACACAACATTATAGACGCCTCAACGACGAAACCGAATAAACACACCCTCACTCATCTGTGGTAGCAGAGCCAAGAGAGAGAGAGAGAGAGAGAGAGAGAGAGAAATAGAGAGTTACAAGGAGTTACAAGGAAAGATAGTACCCTACGAGACCTTACGGTCCATTGAAAGAGGGTACCTTTGGACTAGCAATCGAGCGGGCACATGTTTGCTCAATTGTTTGCGTCCCTATTTGCCACTTTTCAAGACTTTGTCTAGCCTTGACTTGAACTGGTCAACAGATTCGCTGTTGACAACTTCCACTGGAAGTGCGTTCCACTTACCGAAGATACTGTAGGTGAAAAAGTTACCACACAGATTGCGGTTGTAACGCTTCAGTTCAAGTTTGAAGCCGTGATTGCGCGTTCTGTTCTCACTCAGTGTGAAAATATCCCGGTAGTCGACATTGTCGAACCCTCGAAGTATTTTGAAAACTTCGATGAGCTGACCACGCAGTCTACGGGTTTCCAGCGAGAACAGATCTAATTTCCTTAGTCTATCCTCATAACTTTTATGTCGGATAGAGGGAATCAGTTTGGTTGCCCTGGCTTGTACGCGTTTCAACCTTGCGATGTCCTTTCGCAATGAAGAACTCCAAAATTGTACGGCATACTCCAGGTGCGGTCGGACAAGTGAGTTGTACAGGCACAGTACAATCTCCTGGTCTCGATAACCAAACTGGCGTTTAATATAGCCTAGCATCCTTTGGGCCTTTTTTCCGCCTCAATGCACTGTTTCGAGAACTTAAGGGCACTAGTGATTGTTACACCCAAGTCCTTCTCAGTATCGGTGAATTCAATAGAAGTGCCCTTAAGGATATACTGAGATTGGGGGTTTATGTGGCCGATATGCATAACTTTGCATTTGTTCACGTTAAAAGGCATTTGCCACGTGTCCGACCACTCCCCAATCTTCCCAAGATCTTCCTGCAGGCGGGCAGTATTTCCATCCTTTGCAACGTTCATACCAAGCTTGGTATCGTCGGCAAATTTGGAAATCTTGGCAACCATGTCACCGTCCATGTCGTTGACGTAGATGATGAATAGTAGTGGTCCCAGGACAGAACCTTGAGGCACCCCGCTAGTAACGGGCACCCACTTAGAAGACTGTCCATTTACCACCACCGGTTGCCGTCTGCCACTTAGCCAGTTTTCGATCCAGCCGGCTACCTTTCCGTCTATGCCAAGCGCTCGCACTTTCCGGAGAAGGCAGCAGTGTGGTACCTTATCAAAGGCTTTCTGAAAGTCTAGGTAGACCACATCCACCGCCTTGTCTCGATCGTGCTCGCTGAAAACGAAGTGGAAGAATTCCACAAGGTTCGTCAGACATGACCGTTGCCTTCGGAAGACGTGCTGGGAACTCCTCAGTAGCAGGTTTGACTCTAAATATGACGTCACTTTGTCCACCATGATGCTTTGCATGAGTTTACCGACTATCAAAGTCAGACTGATAGGTCGGTAGTTCGACGGTTGGTTACGGTCTCCTTTCTTGAAGATAGGAGTCACCTCCGCCTCACGCCAGTCTCTAGGAACGCATTTGGTCCGGATTGACATGTTGAAGATTGCGCTCAGGTGTCGTGACACTTGATCGCGCACTTCTTTCAACACTTTAGGTAGAAACCCATCCGGGCCAGGTGACTTATTCGTCATTAGGTCACTGATCTTCTTTTTGATTTCAACTTCGGTGAAGTCCATATCCTCCAGCTTTTCCCCCGAGTAGGAATCCGTCGGCTGGGGGATGGGACCACATTCTTCAGTAAACACTGAAGAGATTGAGTCGTTGAGGAGGTTAGCATTTTCTGCATCTGAATGCTTTAATGTCCCCTCCTAATTCCTCAAAGGGCCAATCGTTCGACGGATTGGTTTACGGCTGTTTACATATCCAAAGAACTCCTTGGGATTCTCTTTACAGAGTCTCGCCACTCGGAGTTCCTCAGACCGCTTAGCCGCCCTTATGCTGGACTTCACTCTCCTGGCTAGCCTCCGGTATTCGTCAAAGTCACGAGAGATCTTCGATCGCCGGTATGCATTTCTCTTCTCCTAAGCAGTATACCGATTTCTCGAATAAACCACTTTGGTTGAACAGAAGACCGATGGGGGCATTTCAGTGGGATGAAACGCGATTGAAGACTCATGAATGCGGTTTTGAAACTATTTCACGAGTCTTCAACAACATCGCACACTTCTAGCCTCACGTCAGTCAGTCCAGCACGAAGGCTTGCAAAGTCTGCTCTTCTCAAGTCAAGTTTCCTTGATTGACTGGCAACAGACCTTACCGTCGGGATCTTGACGTTAAATCTAACTAGCTGGTGATCACTGCCACCGAGCTCTTCGCCTACAGAGAGATCCTTAACGATTTCATCCTCAGAGGTGAAGACCAAGTCAAGGATATTGTCTCCTCTCGTCGGTTCTCTGACCCATTGAGTGAGGAACTCGTTGTTGGCGAACTCCAAGAGTAGCGCGCTCTCGCCACAGGCTGCTCTGGTTTCCCAGTCAACTTGGCTGTTGAAATCGCCCATAACGATGCGCACTCTGCCTTGAACCAGCTCACCCAGCAGCTGGTACAGTTCCCTGTCCTTCTCAACGGGTTGGGAAGGGGGTCTGTAAAGCAGCAGGATCCTGTATCTGACAGGACCGATCTCTAGGTCAACGCCTAGGAGTTTGTAGATTTGATTGTATTCTTGACATACAACATTACACCGCCACCTTCTCTGTCTGGCCAATCTTTATGGAAGAGTTGGTAGCCAGGAACCGTGAATTCGCCTTCAAAGTCTCGGTTTGAGGTTTTTATCCACGATTCTGTTATGGCTACCATTTCGGGTTCTTTCGTCGCTACGAGGCCACGGAGCTCAGGAAACTTGTTCCTGATTAACCTCGCATTGAACAGAAGAACTTTCAGGGAGTGCCCTAATGTAGGACGCCCTATACTCTTCCGTTTCCCGTCTTCTTGTTTGTCGCGGTGGCACCATTTTTTACAACCTCCGCGAAGGTTGTTTGGGCAGTGACTCGGGCGTACTGGCGTACGTCCGCCTTCCTAATGGGCCGGACACTCCTTTGGGTGCGCTCCATGACATCCTGGATGAGGTTAGCTAGGAACGCCTTGCCCTTAAAGGAGAGGTACACTGCATCCCTTTGGTAGAGGTCTTTTCTACCATAGAATACGGCGTAGGGGTCGAAAAAAAGACACCCTCCGCCGTACAGAGGTCTGCAAGGCGCCGGTTTAGCGACATGTTCCTCACGTGGGCAGTCCGGCTTGGACCCCACCTCTGGAGCATCTCCCCCACGACGAGTCTGCGGGTTTTCAATCCACAGTCGTCGACAGCGCCCATAACTTTCCTCATAATCTCGCCTGTAGGGCCTACCCTACCTCCTTTGAGGTAGAGGTCGCTGCCACTTACCATAAGGGCAACGACTGAAGTCTCTGAAATCTGAGACTTCTTTGCCTCAGCTCTTACCTGCTTATTTCCACAGCCTGGGAGGCAGCTCACCTTAACGCTTGTGCGAAGGCGGGCCGCTAGCAGAGGCTTCAGATCCCGTGCTTGAGAATCACCAATAAGGGTGACTCTTGCACATTTGTCTGCAGACGACTTAGTCTTTCATTTCGGAGGCGACTTGCTGCTTTTCTCTTGTATCTCTAAATTTTTCTTCTTCTTCTTTTTCTTATTCTTCCTCTTCTTCTTTTTCTTTTTGTCTTCCTTTGTTATCTCTTCTTTTGTTTCCCGTTTCTCTTTTTCTGCTTCTACTTTCTCGTCCTTTGTTTTCACTTTCTTTTCTTCTCTTTCTACTTTCTCTTCTTCTATTTCTACTTTCTCTTCTTTTATTTCTACTTTCTCTTCTTTCTTATTTTTTTTCTTCTTTTTGGCTCGTTGAGGAAGCCCTTTAGCAGAAGAAATCGGCTGTTGGACGTCGGGAGCCTTCTCGCCTGAGCATCTGCATCTCTCTGTTTTTAAGAGTTGAACTTCACTTTTAAGGAGGGAGTTCTCCTTTCTCAATTGAGCGATGCTCTCGCCCAGGCGCTTCTCGAGTTCGCAGAAGTCACAGACACTGACGGAATCTGTGAGCTCCTTGCAACTCCTGCCCCCGAAGTCTCCACTCCATCTGTAGACTTTGCATATTTTTCAGGTTAGCTTTCGAAACGGAGGACCATTCTTCTTCGACATCTTACAAAATTCTCGGACCATACGCAATGAAAAAGGGTTTTTTGGTTGTGATTTTCTCTCGAACTAATCACACCCGCCTATTTCCAGGAGGTTTTCGGTCGTTCGGCCAACAGAAACCCTTTGACCAAACACACCAACCCTAAGGTCTCCCCTGGGCTGGACGTCCCTTATCGTGCCACAGCTCCCAACTGAGCAGCACAAGAGCCCCAATGAACTGGTTCTCTGATTTTTCGACAAGGGTGCTTGAGGTGTGACTGTCTTCCTACTAAGCCCTACTAATCAACTAAAAACGGCCAGACTTGAGGCAAGTAGTAAAGCTAAGTGCCCACGACTTCATCCAAAATCTTTAGCTGATCTGGCAACCAGCAAGGCACAAAAGCTCTCTCACCAAAGATCAGTTGAGTCTTTATTCACCAAGTAGCGGTCACAGCTTCTAAGAGGTACCTAGCATTTCTCGATTAATCGTACCCCAAACGCCTAAAATCTCTTCAATCTCAGTCTCTTGTAACCTATGAGTGCTCCAAGGCGTTATTTAAAGAGGTTCCAAAGCCTCTTTTCTCACGCGGCATAAGGGAGCTGGTGAGGCCCTTATTAATAAACAACTTATGTGTAATAGAGATAAAGGTTTGTTTTTTGTTATTGGTTTTTGTTTTGATTTTTTGACAGTTGAAGAGAGTTGGTGAAACTTAGTACTAACAGAATCGAAGAGGTTGGTAGGGGGATGCAAGGAGACGCATTAAAGAAGTGGTAGAGAAGTTTGACAGCCATTAGTCTGGATCCTACTACAGCTAGCTTACTGGCATGGGTGAGCCTACCAGACTAAAAGTCCCCCAGTTTAGCTAGCTTAACTCAGGCAGATCACGCAAGCTCTCTCACCGACGACAAGGTGGTTGTGTGTAGAGAGAAAAAGAGAGAGAAGGAGAGAGAGAGAGAAGGGGTTAGGGAGAGAGACCTTCGACGGTATCGACGCAAATATCACCGTACAAGATGTTAGAACCACAATTTCGCAATTTAAGCAGAAGGCACTATGAAGATCATGGCTCACCAGGAAGAAGTATGAAAAAGCGGCCAAAAAACTTTCTGCATGGAATAACATCTGTTCTAAATACAAGCCCTAATACTGGCTACTTCTCGGATGAACTAAAGGTCGCAAAAATTATCTTTAGCCTCAAAGTGGGAAAAACACCAACACGAGTCGAAAGCTATAGACTATTCTCCTAACTTGACCTCATCTGGAAGGTGTTTGAGACAAAAGTAAATCATCGGCTAAGTGAGCATCTGGAAGCAAACAATCTCCTGAACAATTACCAATTCGGATTGAGGAAGAGAAGGAGCACAGAACTGGCCCTCACGGTCATTATGGAGAAAAATAGCTAAAGCTAAAAGAAAAAGGCAGGTACGTTTCAAAAGCATTCGAAAGAGTTTGGGTTAGGGTAATGCAATACAAAATACTAAAATTATGAATGAACAAAAAATAGAGACTAATCTTAAACTAAGTGATGAAATGACATGCATACATCGAGGTTGGGAACCATTGAGAGGAAATATTCAAGATGGAGGCTGGCCTTCGGCAGAGAGGATGTCTGAGTCCTTCATTATACTCAGTGTATACCTCGGACATCCTACCACCATTTACAGAAGGGTGCTTCAACATAAAGTTGGCACACGACGTTACACAAATCATCGTCGTTTGTCCATGTCAGAGAAAGAGAGACTAAAACCTTTATTGTCCTCTGAATAATTCAAGAGTTAAATAAGACCAGGCAATAACTATCGAAATATGACCCATTGCCCTGATTGCTTGCTTTGTCCTTACGAGTGTCTATTTTGTCCATACGCCAAGAGCCTGAAGACAGGAAAAAAAGAGAAACTTATACACTGCCATATTCGAGCCCAGCTTCCCCCCGCCAAAATACTCCTTCGATCACTACTTTCGAGGTTGGCAGTGGTTAATGGGATACAAGTTGTATCCTTCGTCATAACTTTGAACAGACCGAGTACTAATCGGCCCTAAGTGTAAACCCAACCCGTGCTGCTGGAATGTAATCGAACTCCGCTCTCATATACCTTCTCCTCTCGGGCAGCAAAATCTTTGGGTTGCAGACCCACCCGGGATTGGAGTCTCCTTTGTCGGTCGCGTGTGGCCGCTTCTGTATACTCACGGCTCCTACCTGGAGCAAACATTCTAAACCTATTTGCCCAGTTATTCCTTTGCATTTATCTTTCATGTCCATTATTTTATTTTCATTTGTATAGTAGTAAAGATTAATTTGTTTCGCCCAGTTTGATATCCAGAACTTCATAGATAGGTGATTTAATTCTGCCAAGTGTAGCTGTCGGCATAAGGAAATTAGTCACTCTTACGAGATTTATTGCGACAAATAGTTAAATTGCACCATTCGTGACAGGGCCCAATTGCAGAGTTTCCCTTCGTTCTATCCGCTATCCTTTCTGGGACACTGAAAGCAAACGGAGGTCAGGAGATCTAACCTGACCTAAAACATATAATAATACTAATATATATAAATCTCCTTATTAAACTCAGTCAGGTTTATCGGGTTTGGTTCTGGCTATCAGAAACAATCTACTTGCATAAGCTACTTACAATTAAATTTTGTTTACATTATTTCAGTGACATTTTGAATTTATATTTTTCGTTTGTGACTGCTTCACTAATTTTTACCAGCGGAATTTCTGTTTCTTTCAGGCCCCATATATTGGTAAAATCTCGACCTCAGACGAAAAAATTATTTCGAGTGAGCGAACGGAATAAAATTCGTATTGTGCGAAATATTTAGTTGTATATTTTTACTTTTTTTTCTTTTATGATTTTATTTTCGGGTTAAGCAAAACCCTTTTGCACTTCCGTTAGTGATTTCTAGTGAAATTAATCTAGTGAATTAAGATTAAATTTGATTCGACACACCCACTACCTTCTTTTGTTGTTTTTTAAAACTTTTGCGTTAAATTTTGTGATGACGAGAGCATGTTGTCTTTCGAATTTTTCAAAGCACAAGGTGAGTCTCTTGGATTAAATGGAAAGATTTAATGGCGTCAATCCGAGAGGCAGAAAGAGGCAGTAAGAGCGGAAAAAAGGGAAAGAGAAGAGAAAGAACGTGAAGAGAGAGGGAGAGATCGAAAGAAAGAGAGAAAATTCGTTTGCAGTAACTGGAAATAACCAGGGCCAGAAACAAAACGACTTCAATTACTTTTAGTACCAAAATGCAGCAAACTGCGTCCATAAAGTTGCCTGTTTTCAAGGAAGGAGAAAGTTTGGCTCATACCTCACTCACTTCGAGAAAATCTTTGAGCTGAATCATTGGGATATTGAAACAGACGGCGTAGACAAGTTGTTGACTTTACTTAGTATCTAGCTCAGAGGCATCTACATATCCCTCCATTCAGAGGCAACCATCGATTATTCCACGTTAACAGCTAAATATCATGCTGCCTATAACATGAGTCAGGACGTTTATCATGCAAAGTTCTGGCACTATCGCTTTCAACCTAACCAAACATTCCAACAGTTTGGATATTCCTTGCAGCGTATTTTAAATTTTTGGCTAGACGCGTCCAAAGTTGGTGAGTGAAACTTGATCTTGCCTGGTGGTACCTAGGCTGTTCCCCAGGGTGCTATAAGAAGCCGGCGATATCATTTCGTTATATGCACTAACTGACCACAATTGTAAGAATGTCGAAAGAGATATATCTAATAACAACCCAATAAAACGAACGTATCTACCTCACTAATCACATCCCCTATAAGCCCAACATGTCTTAATCTCATGAGTGTGCGATAAGCCAGGATATAGGAAGGTAAAAAGGATAAAGACATTCATCTTTGATTGAAGAATATATGAAGTGTCAAAAGAGTTACAAAACTTAAGATTACCCTTGATTTCATTTAAAGTGTCAAAATTATTGATATATTATACTAATAAAAGCTTAGGAACGTTTGTGTCTTGACTATTTTTAGTGATTCTAATAGGTTGTTTTTAGTCTCAATATGTAAAAAGAGAGCTCTAATACGTTCTACTCTACTGATATTTTAGTTCGGTTAAATTAATCAGATAGATAAAGATTCATAATCATTAAGGGAAAAAAATAAGGCTAGTTTATGCAGTCGAGTGCTTGATTTGCAATCTACGTTACATTGATCAAACAAGAAAACCTTTATTTTTCTAATTAAATCAACACAAATATAATATTAGAAGAGGAGAACTTAACAGTGCTCTCCTTTACATATTTCTAATAATATTCATCCGATTAATTAATATTCTGCCAAATTCATTCATGATTCCAAAAATTTTATATAAAGTAATGTCGTAGAAGTTTCCTTAATTAATAACTTTCGACTGTTCTATTTACACTTGACCCTTTAATTAAAACCGCGTAGTAAATGCAATTATTTCCAAACCTAAACCTATGTTATCATAGTCAATTATTTTGTTTGTTTCATTTTTCATTCTGTTCCCATCCATCTTGATCTCTCTTTCTTGCCCCCACCTTTTCCCAGGCCTTGTTATTCTAGAATCTGTAGATAAGATTCCTTCTTTTTATCTTTAATATCTTCTGCCCCAGTTGGTTGAATCATTTCCCTAGACTGACATACTCGTATTATCATACTTACTAGTATCTAGGAAACAAAACTGGCGGATAGTAAACTATCGGCCAGTTGTGGTTGACATAGGTTTTTTAACGGGTAAAAGAGTTTATATTATTTTATTTCATTTGCTATCCCTCTCTCTCTATCTGCTCACCTAATAAACGAATGCAAAATTCAATAATGATTTAAGGAATTTCCATGCATAGTTATTTAAAAAAACGCTAATGTGTCCCGTGTTAAAAAACGAATAACTTTGCATTCGGTTTTTAGGCGAGCAGAGAGAGAGAGAGATAGAGAGATACAGAGAGATAGATAGAGAGAGAGAGAGAGAGAGAGAGAGGAATGGCAATTGAAATAGAAGAATATAATCTCTTTTACCCTTTAAAAAACCTATGTGAACCGCAAAAATCTAGAGCGGTCGATGCTATTAATAATTAGTAAAATTAATGCCCAAATTTCAAACTAAAAGGGATAAAAGAAATAAAAAATAACTCATTATCTTAAATTAGTTATAATTAAATTAACGAGGAAGTACTTGAAATAGACGAATTTAATGAATTATCATGTGTAAGTTCTGGAACTCCAATTCGTCATAAAATAGGCCACTGATGATAACCCAAAGGATTCGCCCGTTAGAGCCTTAGAGGTAGGCTTTTAGTATTTCTTTATCTCACGATTTGGGTTGGTAGGCTTCTCTTGGTAAAGCCAAATTATAAAATTGGGACTTGATGCGATGTAGATAAGAGAAAAAAATAAAAAAAATAACTGTTTTGCCCGGGATAAAATAGTAAATAACCTGGTCTAAATAAACCGTATATGTACGAAAGGCAAAAGATCAACAAGGTTAAAGCAATATTCGTTCATTTCCAGGAAAGGTTTATAGGTGTTTGGTAAAGAAAGTGGCAAAATTAGGCGAAGTGAAAATGCGTGGGAAGCGCGCATCTTTAGTGACTTAAGGCGGAAACTGAGGGGCGCGATCGATGATGGTAAGAACTGTTAGATTATTATTAATATTTGTAGCAGCATTGAAGCTGCCACGTTCCTATTCCGAGAAACCTATGCTGATAATTGTGTACTTTGGAGATGCGGTCGGCTGTAGCGTGGGCGGGATTTTTCCTCCTGTGACACCCCTGGAAGGGATGGCCTGACAATAGCTTTTTCCACGGCATTCTCAAACTATATTGATATTTCCTGTGCTTTATTCCATATATGCATTTTTATACAAGATTCTTTTCACCTTCTTAGCTTGAAACTAATATCGAAGCTAGTCGCCCACCAGCTTAAATTCCTGATCGGAGCCGAGACTTAAGGAGAGTCATCTGGCTCCATTGTCTCCGCTTGAATTTTAACATGTCGGTATTCTTCCCACCATTTTGTCAATCTAGTTCCCCTCATCTTTTTTATCATCACCAAATAGTCCTAACTAGTTGGAAAAATGTGCTGATGAAGCACGTTTTGGTACCATTTTAAGTTCATGATAGTAGGTAGCCTTGGGAAGTTTTTTATTGCTCCAGTTTCCTTAAGTGAGGAGCAGCCTCAAAAAATGGAGAGTATTCGGATACTTCACCGTGGGCACCAGTGAGGACTTTTCTCAAGTCTAGAACCTTACAGATAGGCTCCAGTTTGGAAGAAAATATAAAGAATGGACTGTTAAATAATGGTGAAAAGTGATATTCTCTGATGAAGCTTCTTTCCGTTTGTTTGGAGCTTCAAGAAGATCTCTCGTTAGGGGGAGAACTGGGTAGGACTTTCACGAGTCGTGCTCGTGTCTAGCCCATGGTAAAGAATCCGACACTCTCCATTTCTGAAGAGTGTCGGATGCTTTACTAAAAACAATGTCATGAACTCAGAATGGTATCAAAATGTGCTTCATCAAGAGCTTTTTCCAACAGTTCAGGACCAATTTGATGACGATAACTGTATTTCCAGCATGATGGCGCACCTTGTTACAAAGCAAAATGAATAACAAAATTCTTGGCTTAAAATAAGATAGATAATTTGGAGCCTTGGTCAAGGAATCGCCAGTTTTCACCCTATAGAAAATTTGTCAGCGATAATCAAATTGGCGGTTGCTAAACCGAAGTCATTTAATTGCGAACAGATGCGGGTGCTTAATGAACAAAAATGGAGGGATATCAGTCAAGATATCATCACAAATTTGGTCTCAAGCAAGCCAAAACGAGCTAAAGCAGACCTGAAGAACAGAGAACAACATGATAAATATTGACTGCGAGTATCAATTGACTATTTATAGATAAAATTGGTTTGGACTCTTAAGTTTTTTTTATATTTCGCTTTCAAATTATGACAAAAATACTACTTAAATAAAAGGCAACGTTTGATTACTTCTATTACTTTTCTTATATGAAAAACATATAGAGGTCTTAAACCTTTTGGACATAACTGTAGATATCTTACATATATGTTCACTTCATCGAACTTACCACTCTCTTCGTTGGTATATCTTACATATTCAGTTGACCCTCTGCTATTCGTGGTTCGTCATAGGCGCCTTCAACTATCCGCGGAAAATTTGGGGTGGCCTTAAAATTAAAAATTTCCGCCATTTCCAGAAATCCGTGGAAACCTACGTACATAGTCGTAAAACGTAAGTGTTGGTTGGCTGATATGAGACGATTCTAGCCATTCAGCGTTCAGATCTCACTCGTTCGACTACGGTATGTACAGTATATGCACCGATTTCTCACGCTCCATTCAGTACGCTTGTGTTCCACGTAGGTGAGCGGTGATTTGTGTATTTGTCATAATTTTGCATGTTTTATTTCTCGTTTTTCAATCGTTTTACACTCTGAATAATTCTTGCTTTTTTCACCTTAATATTAACAATGCCTAAGCGCCTTGCATCGTCTAGTGTTGCTAAAAACATGCCTAAGCGTGCCAATAAAGTGATGAGTATAGAGGAGAAGGCGAAAGTGTTAGATAGGTTGAAAAAAGGCAACAAAAAGGCCAAAGCTGCTCGAGAGTTTGTCGTGAACGAAAGCACAATTCGATCAATTTTAAGATGTGAAAAGGCTATTAGAGAGAGAGTGTCACTGAGTGTAATCCAAGTGATGAAGACTAGCAAATCAGTGCGTGATAGGGTTCTTGTTAGGATGAAGTCTTAGTAAACATTATAAAATAAAATAATTTAATGTCTTCTGATACTTTATTTCGTACTGCATGTGTATGAACATGACAAAACATAACCTTTTGAATTAATATGGGGAGCGGATTGCGATGTTTGGGAAGGGTTGGGGGTGTTTTAGGGGTAGCGTCAACTATCCGCGGTTTTTCAATATTCGCGGGGGTTCGTGGTCCCTATCCTCCGCGAATATGGGGAGTCGACTTCAATTAGCTTTACCACTCTCTTCGTTGGTGATTCGCCTGCCAATTGCACCATCTAACCACCAAAGTGTCTACTATTCCATTATTTGACTATGTCGTGGGTTAGCCGAGATTATAATGTTTATTATTTATTCTCATTATGATTAATAATTATGAGTTGTGCCTTCGTACTTCCAGTGATCGCTTCAGGATCGATCTCTAAGAGCGCTTTTCTTAATCTTTATTATATTGAATGAATAAAAGGGGATTTCTCTCTTTAATATACCAAATACTGCAAAAGCAACTCGTTTAAGTATAATTTAAACACTTCAACCAAAATAGACTTTTACTGTACATTAATCACTTCAAACAAAATTAATATATACACGTACAAAATACAACTTAAAAATGATTCTTAAGTCACTTTACCGAAACTCACATTTCTAGTTGCTTTAAGGGAGAACAATTTACATCAAAACAAATTCGTCTTTAAGATATGCAAATAATCTACGTTAAATGCACGGTGACATAAAAATAGAATTGATTAGTTACATTAGGTAGTGGTGATTACCCAAAGAATCCAAACGAAATACCTTCGTTGAATCTTTTCCGGGGAGGCGTCGTGAGTGTAGTTTATTTGCTTCTCACTAGATGGCGTTACTTCGAACGAGGGTTGGATGAGTGACGTAACGCCGAATTTCGAGGCGACGAATAGCCGTAATCAAAACAAAACACCGATGGAGGAGGAGTTGGGTCGTGAGTTTATGACCTTGAAAAGGTTTTCTCAGACGATGACTGTCAGATGTTCTAGCGATTTGATTTCGCTTATAGAGCTTCTATTTTGGGTGAGAAATCTATCTAGTTTGGGGTTGTCAAACTCCGATAGGGTAAGATCACTTGACGATCTTGAGTAATCGAACTGGGCCGATGGTACTTGGTGGTAAGATCACTTGACGATCTTTGATAATCGAACTGTGCCGATTGTGCTTGGAGGCAAGATCACTTGACCATCTTTGGTAATCGAACTGTGCCGATTATGCTTATTGCAATCTGTTATTGCCCCCCCAAATAAAAGTCCTTCTTAACTTGCTTGGAAACTCTATCCCTGGAAGTTCTTCTCGATGTTTTGACGCAAACGAAAAAGTCCTCCTTTTCTCCTTACAAACCGTTTAATACTAGAATTACTCCCGCGGGGTAATAGGAGGGGGAAGGGGGAGCAAGGGAAGACCCGAAAGTGTCCTGGATTTTGGGCGTCTCTTATTTCTCTTCCTCGACATTTTGAAATTACAGAAATTGGATCTCATGTTGAATCGACAGAAGTGAGTATCCATTCAGCCTAACTTGGCGTCTTGTAGCTCTGGGCGAGCGTAATACGAGATCGATAGTTTGAATTTTTGAATAGTTTGTTTATAAATACACCCTCGAAGTGCCTGCTTTTTGAGCTGTGGTCATGAATAACTGTCTCCTAAATTTACCATTTTTATCGTTCTTGTATGTTACCGGAGACCGGTAAGAGGGGCTCAGAGAAACCCAGGTGGACTTTGCTTTTCCTTCCTTATTTCTCCTCGCCATGAGGAGGACCTCGATATATATATACACACTCGCCATTTCTTAACTGCCTTGGTTAACTCGTATATTTATGCAGACTATATTCTTTCCCCTAGTTACAGTTTCACTAACTACACTTGTTTTTTAACGATCCTGCTATCGAATGCTTATTCGCGCAGGTGTCTTCGTTGTTTTTTTTTTGGCTTATTTTTCCATGTGCTGGGATTGTGGGTCATTGTGGGGAAATAAGGTGCAGGCAAGCGTTCTATCAAATAAAGGTGGGTCCCGCGAGCGGTCCCAATTTGAAGAGGACAGATTACGACCTGAAGCCGTCGGGTGACGCACCTTTAAGTTTCCCCCTTTGGCATTCTTCAATGTTCTTTGCCATGAACTGCGTAGTAATGCCCTGATACCAGTTATGTAGGGAGAGGGAAATGTTGATCTTGCCTCCCAGTCCTCCTTTACTCTTTATTTGATGCCCTCTACGGCACGCTCTTTACCCACTCTTTCCACATCTTCAGGAACCCACTCGGATACCGAAAAATTAGACGTAGAATTGGATGGTGTGGAGGCACAACTTGCAATACCTTAGTATATAATGATTTTCACGTGTCGTATATAGTCGTTAATGAGCGTAAGCTTAAGACTGATGAGGTAAAGGATTTCAAAATGCAATAGCTTTTCACAAGATTTATCTAACCAATGATACATTTAGTTTAAGTGAATGCTTCACTTTATCAAGGAATTTTGTTTTTTAAGTTGCAGAATAACTGATTCTATGGCAATGGCAGGCAATCTCTAAACGTTAATTTGCGATCAATTCAGTGAAGTTTAAACATCAAGATACGGTCAATCGCCTACTGTGTTGATGAAAAAAAGTCATTAAGGAAGTTTTTACCAAGATTAATCAAACCTAGTTTCCTACGCAGCCGGTTAGATGATGTATTTAGAAAGTATTTAGAAAGGCATGGATGGATCTCATGATTGATTGCGCATGTTCAATGAAATGTTTGATTAATTCAAGTTCCATATCGCCCATAAGGTATTTATAGAGGAGAATATAATTTACTTTTTGGTAATTTTAGCTGTGGCGCACTGTTTTACTCATATATCAGTGTAACCTCAAAGAACTTTCTCGTTAAGGGGCGATGGGATGTATTTTCCTGGATTCCGTGCTGACGGGACTCGGCGTCCCATCCGACCCCAGCTTAGCCTCTCCTTCTTCAGCTAACATCTACTTTCAGTTCCAACTCTCCTCCTCTCCTTTACCATATGGGAGTACCTTGTGTAGCTTGTTACACATGTTACTTCCGACCTGAGTAAAAATAAGGGAAGCCCCGTCATTGGGTTGACTAAATTCTGGTGGGGATGTGTCAAATCGTACTCCCACCTCATTCAATCTCTACCATTATCACTTTAACCATTTGTATAGGATTAAGGAACTCACCATTTAACTCTTGTTGTGTCAAAAGAGAGGCATTAGTACCTGCCTAAACAACGCCCTTTAACGCATTAGGTCGCATGAGACTAGGACTAGAGATGACTTGGGCGTTCGGGCGCGAATAAAGGGAAGATTGGTTTTCACCACAATAACCAATTCCCTGCGAAATCTCTCTGTGTCCGTTCTTCGGGGGCATAATGCTGCGACGTTTGTGGCTATACTGGCTCGTTGGCTGCCAGGCGACCTAAAAGTCTCAGGTCACGTCTCTGGTTCTGCCACAACAGATCTTGGCTGTCTGTCGAGGATTATTAGTATGTCCTACTAAGGATATCTATCTATCTAACCTGTTACTCTGCCTCTATGACTCCTCAGTTGGGAGGTGTGGCCTTTGGACGTAGTCCGGTTCACTAGAAAAGTTCTAATCGGTATCCATCGCTCACCTGTAAGCAAACACCATCGTTAACGCACCCAGGATGGACCCTTGAAAAGTACGAAAACCCGAGACTAGTTACCCGGAAGATGGTGGATGCGGGATATAGCCCACCAGCTTTTTAGCTGCAGGTTGCTAGTATGTTTTCCAATGTTGTTTCGCCATTTTGGCCTACGCCCCTCTTTCTTAATACTCGCCCGACATTGGTGTCTATGCGGTAGAGTAGTTAAACGACAACCAAAATCTTACTGGTGGGTGGGCTCCCCTACAATATTTTGATTGCAGTAAGTGGGTTTTCCATTTGCCATCTTCGGAGTCATTCTTGGATAGCTAACGATTTTTGAGGTGTCATCCATGGGCTTTCTAGGGTGTGCCTCTAAGACTTTTATAGTGGAGAGGGCGTTACTCACTCTCTCTACATTATTAAATGGAAGGGGGGAGCCATTACTACTTTTGATGTATTTGCCTTCAGGCGACTATCAATTTGCAGTGGGTCTGCATTTGCTTTCTCAGTGGCCCGCCAATAACGTCACGTGACAAAAGAAGAGCCGCTTCGTTCTTTGCCATTTCCATTATAGTCAAGTGCACCACTATAACCCCATTAGAGGAGTAAGAGGTGGCACCATAGATTTGGCTTTGCCAAGACGCCTCATAGACCAGATCTTTGTGACATTGATGGTAACCAGCATTCCCACTCCCTCTTTCTTAACTATGCAGGTCGCCATGCCCGCTCCAGTAACGTACGTGACGGGTCATAGACACTAGAAGTCTTTGGTTGGTATAAACGAAAGCTAGTGAGAATAACTAGTTATAGGCTCCACCTGAGGTGGAGATGATCCCGGAGGTGTCCGACTCTCATATGGCAGAAGCTTTCGTGGGCTAAGAATGATCGCTCATGCGCCCATTTGTAATTCTTTCTGTCGGTTATTTAACCTTGCAATCTCTACAGGTTTAGCTGGGGGCACAAAAGTTCCACATCCAGCCTCGGCTAAAGTAGGACTCTATACCTTTCTCCTGCGTAAAACAGCACGCACATCCATCTAGTAATGGATTCACAGTAACAGTAGGCAAACGTTTCATGTGTGGTCATGAGGCCGTCTTCCTTTACTCCTAAAGATGTCGCTAGTAAGGAGAATGAGACCAAAGGAACTTCGGCTCCTACACAACAACTCAAGGTTGAATATAGCAACTCGGAGACGCTTGACTCTCCAAAAGAGAGACATCGGCCACAGAAGCCGCCCTGCTGACCAAAAGTTTTGAGGTGGCGGTATGAAAAGATTCGTATAGCGAATACAACCTTCCCTGATAAGTCCTTGAAAACGATAGCGGATTCAACGCCTTGCAAAGCTAAGAGCCTGCAAAGTTCTGACTTCGGGTACCGTACGTCCATTTTCGTGAGTGTCTTCTCTTCGAAGAAATCCCCGCATCTCCTCCAAGCTCAGACTGGGGGGCATATTCCTTTAATGGATTGCCGCGGACGACGGGGAAACTGTACGGAGCCGTGGACGGTCGTCTACTCAGGTCTGTGTGAGCAAAGCATGCCATTTTCGCTAGGTTTTTCCAACTGACCTGGACAGAGAATATTCACCTATACTCCAGAAGAATGGCGACTGTACTTCTTTTTTGCCAACAAGGGAGAGATCACTCTACCTTGGCCGGTTTCTGACCAAATTCTCTAACCTCCAGCGTGTGCAAGTCGATGGAAAATTGATAATTCTGGATAGTGTAGCTCACCTTTCTTCGGCACAGTACGTCTTCCGCTATTTCATTCCAAGTTGCATGCTCCGTGACGACTGGAAAATGCTCTCTGCGAAGTCCTGTATCATAGGCCGCACTATGCCATGGTGTATCTTTATCTGGATAATGACTATGGTACCGCAGGGCGATGGGACTCCTTCCCTTTCGGATTTGGTGGGGGACCCTTTCCTGGCCAATCAAGCAGGAAGAGGGCGTCCCCCAGGGAAGTATTCACAATGTCAATTTATTTGCCCTGAGCATCAACGGTATTGCTTCACTATAACGAAAGATGTTCTCACTAGGCTCTATGTAAACGACAATTCTATCTCTTTTTTTCTGCGGTACAGATGCTGACTCAGGAGTGTCAACTCAAAATGGGCTTGAACCGGATCTCTCCTTCCCTCCTATGCCGAAGCGCACAGGTTTAAGTTATACTTGATCAAGACTAAGGTACTGCACTTCTGCCGTCATCCACAGGTCCACCCGATTGCTTTGACTTGTATTCGACCGATGCCTCAACTGGGAGGCCCGTATTCACTGCCTTAGTGTTTCTTGTACCAGTGACATTGACATTCTTTGTTCCAGGGGTTTTACACCCCCGCAGCCGAAGGTGTATTGCGCAAGGATTACACGAACCACCCCTTATATCTACATCTGGTGACCAGTTCTTTTTGCCCATCCCTCGTTATTTCTTACTTCCCGATGGGGTAGAGATACTACTTATTTTGCGCTAAACACAGCACATTATTCTCTTTCGCGCCGGTTCCCGGTGTCTCCCTCATCGACAATGGATCACATTGCATCCACTGTCGATTTCGACCATGCCTATGCCACAAAGAGACGTCATTCATATCCTAAGCGTTGCCTTTATGGCTAGTTTACTCATAGAGATCCGTGTAGATATCTAGCCGGTGGCTCATCTAGTTCTGCACAAGACGGCACCGTGGTGTGCCAACTAGAATATTTGTGTCCATCCCGCTGTTCTTAAAGTACCCGCGGTGCAGAGTGAATTGCATTAAAAACTGTTGGAGTACAAGTAATGTTACGCTGGATCCGTGCACGAATAGATCTAAGTCAAAGGAAGGGATAGCTTCCACGCCGTATCAAGTCTTCTGTTCGGTTCCAGGAGCTGTAAGGATTGCGGGTAATGAGCGCACCGATGAGGGCGCCAGAGTCAGCGAGGACTGGGCGATAAGACAAGCGTTTTGCTTTTCTTCACACTGACTACAAAGAAAAAATATGGTCAGCCCTCCGTGTAACAAGGCAATGAAGATGGGAGACAGCCGATGGGAACTTAAAGTTGCGTGACATCGTGTCACAGCTGTTCCCGTGGAACTACGCTTCAATGTCGCGACGGTTTTAAATGGCTTTCTGTTGTCTTCAAATTGAGCGAACTCGTGGGATGCATTATCATTTGATGGAGCCATCCTCTGCACCCTGCTACGAATACTGCTTTCTCTTCCAGATTTTTCAGCATATTCTTGTTAAATGTCCCAGTCTGGGTGATCTTTGCGGATGTTACTTGTCCCAGTACTAGGACGAGCGGAATCGCTACCACTTGTCCCCTGGCCTCGGGAAAAAGTTCGTGCACACAGAATTGTGGACTATTTGACTTCTTGGAGGAGCTTGACCTTCTCCATTATATTTTACTCTTTTTGTTGTTGGTTGCCTGCTCTTCTACCGGTTAGAGGTGGACCTTGCTGCGACGCCGGAGAAAACTTCTTTTTTCTTCTTGCTTTTCCTGTGTTTCTTGGTTTCTTTGCTTTCTTTTCCTTTTGTTTGCATTGGTCTTTATGTGATTTGTTTTTTATAGATTTCTTTTTCTTTAAATCTGGCCAAGTTTTAGGTTGAGAGGTTGGGGACGGTGACTTGTGCCCTCGATGGCGGTCGCCATATGGTCGCCAGGGCATTTCTGAATAACCTGAATGATCTACGCAATTGGAGAGTGGGTGGAGACGATATTAAGACTAGTGAATTAGGTACAATCATTTTTGATAGGAGGGAGACTAGTTTTTCTGGGGTAACGGAGAGAGAGATTGGGAATGAAGGCTCCAGGGGTCTAGAGGAAAATCTGGTGATTTGTTCAGAGGAAAATTTGGTGCGAATCGTTCGGAGAATAACAATTCACACCAAATTCTTCTCGGGAACCATTCACCCTGTATTTTCCTAGAAACAAATAACATCAAATTCTCCCTTGAACAAACTACACTAAATTCTTCCCTCAACAACTCACAAAAAATTCTTCTTCGAACAAAGCATACCAAATTCTTCTCTAAACAAATCACACCAAATACACTTAAGAACAAAATACGCCAAATTTCGTGTGAAAATATCACATCTGAATTAATCACACTAAATCCTCCCCCGAACAAACCATAACAATCTCTACTTCGAACAAATCACACTAATTTCTTTTATGATAAACAACACTAAATTCTCCTCCTATCAAAACACAACAGATCCTCCGTGAATAAATCACACCAAATTCTCTCTCAAAAGATCCCATCAAATTCTCTACGGAACAAATCACACAAATTAGCCTCCGAACAAATCAGACAAAATTTTTCTCTAAAGAATTCACCCCAAATTCTCATCGAAAAATTGCTCCAAATTTTCCTCCGACAACCCACACCAAATTATTCTATTAACAAATCACTCCTAACTTACCCCTAAACGAATAACACCACATCTTCCTTCTAAAACAACACATCAAATTCTCCTAAGAAGATATTACACGAAATTCTCTCCGAAAAGATCACACTAAATGCTCCTCCCATCAAGTCTTACCAAATGTCTTTGTGCCTGGCTAAAGTACCTCAAATGAGGTAAAAATGGCATAAGTCACCCTAATTATCGAAATTTTATATTTTGGGGGAACAGATATTTTTTATTGAAGAATAAAATAAAAATCGAATCATTATTAACTTTAGTAAATCCCATATATGTATTTCAGTCTATGTTTTTTAGTCAAGTTCATTACATTAGGCAACAAATTTGAATTTTTGTTTGTTACAGACATATGAATAAGTGTTTCTAATTAGTTCGCGGTTGCTGAATCCGAATTTGAAAACCAAAATTCTCTATCACGTCTAGAGTTTGTGTAATAAATAAAAAAATCTTTTTATTTTGTAATTTTTTAATTTTTAAGCAAAAATATTCTAAAAGTGGGGGAACTTCCTTCTTTATTCTGGCTAAGGACAGACAGTGTACATCACTAGCGAAGTTACCCACCCCTCCGAGTTATGAAGATTTCATTGTATTGATTAAGTTTGTTATGCACTTAAAGTTTAAAGAAAATTTACTGTAGCCTTCTCGTTTTTCTTTTGTGAGACATCAAAGTTTGTTTTTGTAAATACCAGAAATAATCCCCAAGTTTGGCCTACATAATTTACATTATACATGTACGACCTGCCACAGTCGTTATGTAGGCCAAACTGGCTTACAACTCAAATTCACGATCGCGAAGCACTTAAATTTGTCTCATAGGCCTGGTATTGCCATTTCTAAACTTGAAGCCTCTTCCATCAGGTAACATTCTGAGGTACCACCATCATCCTCTTAATTCTAATTCATTTACCATATTATCTTCAGCCTTAACTTCTCTCGATTTGAAAATCTTAGAGTCACTGTATATAAATAAAATAAATCCAAACCTAAATAATTACTCCTCCTCAATTAAACTATTCACTATATAATCAACCAACACTTCAATAGATTAACTAGCCAATCGACCAACGGAACAAATTTGGTTAGTATTTTTATAAGTTTATTTTTAAACTCACACGATAAAGGTTAGTCACTTTGTTTAATTCATTCTGATTTATTTTCGGGTTTTTTTTTTATAATTTAATATAATAGGTTATTTTATTGTTTACTCTAGTAACTTTTAATATGTGATATTCAAGTCAGTTTATGTTTTAATTTTACTTCTTTCGATTATTTTTTAAAATCACACTGGGTAGTATTAATTAATTCTATATATTGTTATTTGTGTTTTTACTTTAATTTTAATAATTGTCAATTTTACAATTTTAACTTGCCTTCATCCGCTTTTTTAGCCATTATTTAATGCATTCTTTTAACTGTCATCGATTAATGTTCGTTTTCCTTCTCATTATTCGACACAGTCGCTGAAGATGGTCCTAGTAAAGGTCCGAAACGTCCGGCCAATAAATGATTAGTGTAATCACCTGGGTCTTCATATTCCTGCTATATATATACTCGTATATACAGCATTGGCCAAAAGTATTAGGCCACCCCAGTGTTTCTGGGTTCTACTACCACAATGTTAATGAAACACGTGCACATGGTGGTTTATGGTATATTACACAATATACATTAGTTTAATATCTATTTTACCCTACTTTAGCTTCAATGAATGCTTTTATACTGCACTGTGCGTATGTAACCAATTATGTGTAAAACCAACGTCCACAATTAACTTATTTTCCTTGATTATTCCAGTGTTTGGTATTTTTTATTTCAGTATTGCAACATTGTTGTTATTTTCTTGTTTATATGTGTCTGTCTGAAATTAGTACTAATGATTTGCATAACCTTTTTACATTATTATATTCTATTTTCCTTAAAAACTAATCAATAATAAAGTAAATTACTCTTCCTTGCAGGTTAATAAATTTTTTCATTTCCCACAATCTTCCTTCCAATTTCTTTCTCTATATTTCTCCTTGTTAGTACCTTCCCTCTTTTTTTCCAACTTTTACTGTATTAAAAATTCAAGTAGCAGTAATTTAAAAATATAATGAAGTGTGTCATTTAAATCCCTCTGTTTTTCCTTCTTTTCGCTTTTATCTTCAGATTATTCAAATTAGAAAAGGAAGTACCAGTTAAAGTGCCTCAATTTTGGTCTTACAGAAATAGAAGACAAAGGACAAATGAAACCACCTTTGTTATCTACTGTATGTAATTATAACGGCATTTTTTTCCAAAATGAGACAACTGAAGCAACACACTCACCTGTCTTCCAAACTGTGAGAACACTATTTGAATTTGCAAAGGTGCATTTTATTAACAGCCTGGTTGATCGTTCGAAACCTGATGCCATATAACAGGTATTGAAAAGATTATATTACACTCATTATAACACTCTTAATAAAGGAAACAATGATAGTTTTGAGGCAGTTAAATCTATTTTATGGTTTTAACATATAAATATGTGTTTAACTTGTAATTTTAACCAATTTCGCAGCCTTCAGCAGCGAACACGTACTCCAGACGAGACTTGAAGGCCGGGCACGAAGTCATTCATCAAGCTGACCCACACATGTTTAACAGAGGACTTCAGCTTACCGACGCTGATGTGGCAGACCTTACAGGTCTTACCCTTGACATGCGCATACACGTTGTAGTCGATGGTATTGAGGTCAGGCGACTGCGGCAGCCAAATATCCTCTGACCAGAACTTCATGGTCGACCCCAACCACTCTCACACAGTATTGACCGTGTTTGACGGGACACCGTCCTACTGAAAGACTTAATCCGCTTTCTTCCTAATCCTTTTCAACCAGGCAGGACTTTTATGGCCAATGGGTCGCTGTAATCGACCAAAATTAGCCTGTAACCGACCGCACTGGAGGAATCTTCTCAACATTCGACGCAACAACCCTGAGCATCATCATGGACGACAGATGGTTGGTCATGGACACGTAGCGGACCTGGGAGCCTTCCTGGCCTAAGCTTACCATGAGGTTGCTTTGCTTGTTGATGACAAGTTCGACTCTGAATGATTTCTTTGGCAAAGAAATAAAAATTAAATATTCACGGCTTTGATAAGGAAACGACAAAGTTTCCAACCTTGTTTTTTCATACGGTTGGTGAGCAGAGGCTTTTCCATTCCACGCAACTCAAGCTCTTGCTGCCCTCCTCCTTGATTTCCTTTGACACCGTCGCCACCGAGATTTTCTTCTTTTTTCCGAGTTATTTTGAGCTTCGAGGCAATTTCGAAGGCACTTCTCGTAGCCAAACGGTTGGCAACTTGGGATCTGCCTGAACGAGGTGGATCTTTGAGGTCTTCCTCTTTCTTGAGCCTCTCCGCGACCTTGTGGAGCGTCATCCGGCATTATGTGTAGAGACAACCAGGTAATTGAGGCTTGGGGTAATTTAATGTAAGATAATGTAAGTACTTAAATGGCTGCGCTCGGCACAAAATTAATCAAAGCACAGGATTATAAAATTTCAAACAATATCCTATTTAAGCCATTATTTATTTCTTTAAATTCAAAACTCTACGTTAATAAATCTTACAAATCAAACCTAATTAAATTAAATAAACATT